>CM076582.1:778559032-779175869 GCA_034641835.2 Pinus albicaulis
CCAGTATATACTTCTTTTGCTTAGATGGTGGATTAATAGGTCCAATGAAATCTAAAGCCCATTTTTCAAAGGGTTCAATGAGTACCTGTGTTTGCAATGGCATTTCATTTGAAAGGGTAGGTTTCCCTACTCTTTGGCGGCTATCACACCTTTTGACATATTGTTTTGCATCTTTGAAGAGAGAAGGCCAATAATATCCCAAGGAAAGGATTTTATAGGCCGTCCTTTTGTCCGCAAAGTGTCCGCCGCATGGTTCATCGTGACATGCCTTAAGAATATCAGGCATTTCATCTTCCCTGACACATCTTCTGATCACAAGATCTGGCCCTGTTTTAAACAATTCGTTAGAAATCCATGAATATTTTGAACTCTCCTGAATAATTTTTCGTTTTTCACTTGGAAATAAATGTGAAGGCGGTTTCCCTGTAACCAAATAGTTAGCAATATCTACATACCAAGGAGTCTTAATAGTTACTGCAAACAAGTATTCATCAGGAAACTTATCCTCTACAGGAGAATCTTCTTTAGTATTCTGAATCCTAGACAAGAAATCAGCTACTGTATTCTGTTTTCCTGGTCTATCCAACACGGTAATATTGAATTCTTGCAAAAGTAAAAGCCATCTTGTCACTCTGCCATTAGTAACAGGTTTGTTCATTAAATATCTAATTGCAGAATGGTCGGTATGAATAAAAGTTTCATAGCCTGTTATGTAATGTCTAAACTTATTAATTGCATGAACAACAGCTAAAAACTCTTTTTCAGTCACAGTATAGTTCAACTCGGTGGGAGTCAAATTTTTACTGGTATAATAAATGGCATAAGGAACTAAATCTTTTTGACCCAACACAGCTCCTAGAGCTGTATCTGAAGCATCCGTAGAAATATGGAAAGGGAGTTTCCAATTTGGTCCTCTCAAGATAGGTGCTTCAGATATTCTTGTTTTCAAAGTTTCAAAGGCCGATTGACAATCAGGATCCCATTTAAATTCACAGTCTTTTGTAAGCAATTTGAAGAGTGGAGATGCTATTTTAGTGAAGTTTTCTATAAATCTTCTATAGTAACCAGTAAATCCTAGAAAACTTCTAACATCTCTTTGACAATTTGGAATAGGCAACTTGGAGATGACTTCAACTTTTGATCTACCAACCTTAATCCCATCTCCTGAAATATGATGTCCTAAAACAATCCCTTCAGTAAACATCATAAAGCATTTTTCATGGCTTAATGAAAGGTTTGTTTCTTTACATCTTATAAGAACTTTTTCCAAATTTTCTAATGCCTCTTCAAATGAATTACCATAAACTATAAAATCATCCATATAAACCTCTACACAATCATGAATTAGATCAGAAAAAATTCCTAGTACTGCTCTTTGGAATGTTGCTGGTGCATTACATAACCCAAAAGGAAGCACTCGGTAGGAAAAATTTCCCCATGGACAAGTAAATGTGGTCTTATCTTGATCTTCAGGTGCTACCTGAATTTGATTATAACCACTAAAACCATCCAAAAATGAAAAGTACTTTTTACCTGCTAATGTATCTAATACCTGATCGATAAAAGGCAAAGGAAAGTGATCCTTCAAAGTTGCTTTGTTCAATTCCCTGTAATCAATGCATACCCTCCATTTACCATTCATTTTAGGTACTATAACCAAAGGAGAAACCCATCGGCTATCTGAAATTGGATAAATGAAGTTTACATTGAGTAATTTTTGGAGCTCTTCTTTCACTATCTCCCTAAGATTTGGATTCATCCTTCTTTGATGTTGTCTGATTGGTCTACTGTTTTCCTCAATATAGATATGATGGATGCAAGTCTTAGGATCAATACCTTTCATGTCAGTATACTCCCATGCAAATGCAGTAGAATGTTTTTGCAAGATTTTGGTTAGTTTTTCTTGTTGTGGCTTTTCCAAATGTTTGTTGATATTCAATGTTTTTCGTGGAAAAATCTCAATGGTAGAACTACCAAACTCTTCCATAGAGTAAAGAGACATTTGTCTTGATGATAAATATTCTATTTCAAATTCCAACTGAAATTGTGTGGGGTCATATTCTGAAGATGTCTTAAAATTTTCTAATGTGTTCAGAATTTGACTATCCTCACTAATTTCCGAAATGGTAAAGACAGGTTGTATAATATCCTCATCATCAACCCATTCATTGTCTCCTACTTCTATGATTGCTTTTGCTGGAGGATACAAATTGAATTTCTTTGTCGAATTACCATTAGAAATGTACATATCCCCATATCTACAACTAATAAAAGCATCAGCTGTGGCTAGCCAAGGTCTTCCTAAGATAAGTGGGTGCCCTCCTAGATTACTCTTGGGAGTCAAAATCATAAAATCTACTGGATATTCCCAAGAATCTAAGGAGACTAAAATATCTTCTAATACACCATCTGGTTTAATAATTGATTGATCTGCAAGTTGCAGTAAAGTAGGTGTAAAAAGAAGGTTAGGAAGTTTTAGCTATTCCATAGTTTGTCTACTCATAATGTTGATAGTAGCCCCTAAGTCAATCAATGTGTTTGGAATTTCTATCC
Source organism: Pinus albicaulis (assembly GCA_034641835.2). Taxonomy (NCBI): domain Eukaryota; kingdom Viridiplantae; phylum Streptophyta; class Pinopsida; order Pinales; family Pinaceae; genus Pinus; species Pinus albicaulis. The sequence continues at coordinate 778,561,586 of CM076582.1, forward strand.
CATTTATATGTGTCTTGACAATTGGACTTCCTAGATCTACATACTTCTGCATGGTGATTTTTCCCATCATAATATCTGCAATTTTTCCTACCAGGTGGATTCTTCTTGTGTCTTTTAGTTTCCTTCCTGGTCTTTTGAAACTCAACTCCTTTATTGTTTTTGCTAGAATAGGAATCTCTCGAATGGCTTGTAACAAGGGAGTCTTGATACAAACATTCTTCAATTCATCTAGAAAATCATAGTTAGGCAACAAGATTTGTTTTTCCACCCCCTTGTCAATTTGTAGTCTTTCGGGAAAAGGAGGTGTAGATGAAGATGCAGGTTGCTCAACTATAGGAGTTGTGGGTGTTAACTTTTCTTTTTCTTTTTGAATGTTTGAATTTTGAAGAGATTCTTCCTCAGAACCCTTATTGACTTGAAGAGAATCCTCCTCAGAGGTATCTTGCTCTTGGATATCTATAGAAGGTTTTTCTAAAACTCTACCAGATCTGAGTTGTACATCGTTGAGAGGAACAATCATATAGGTAGGAAATTGTTGTCATTCTACCATGTAAGTATTCTGAGGATTTTTATTGTTAGGATTTGGCAATGGCTGAGCTGGAAGTTGATTTGTCTTTTGTTGGTATGGGAGCATGAGTTGAAGATTTGGATTTTGTTGAGAAGGTTGTTGTTGTGGAAATGGCAATGAAAGTTGTGGATTTGGGTTTGGAAGTTGTGGAGCTTGTTGATTTTGAAAAGATGGAGGATATTGATAAAATTGAGCAAATCTCCCATAAGGATTTTGCATCCCTTGTACCCATGGTTGATATGGATTTTGATGTTGGGGCCAAGTTTGTTGCCAAGGATTCCAATTTGGTGGGGTTTGAAGATTCATAGGATTGTTAAACCCTTGAGTTTGTTGTCCCTGCCAAGGTCTTCTTGCAACAAAACAGAGAGATTCTACTGAATTTGGGTCTTCTTGAAAGACAGATTTGAGTCCAGGAATTGAAGGAAAATCCTTGGTCTCATGATTCTCTGAGCAAATCATACATGTTTCTACAAATTTTGCATCCAAGGGACATTCCCTTAAAGCATGTTTCTTCCTACATTTCGGACAAAAAATGGCTAGAGCATCTGTTTCTGCTTTCTGCTTGTTTTGGATCTTAAGGGTGTCTAGTTGTTCACTAAGGCTCCCTAAGATATCAGTTTTGAATTCATCAAGCATATTTCCAATCTCTGCCCTGCTTACTGATCCAATTGCAGATTTGTTAGCCCTGATAAGAGAAGGATCCCTAGGCCCTTTTCCTGTTTTAGATTTTCCTCTTGAGAGATGGACACATAATTCTGTTATATCACGAAGTGGAAGTTGAGAAATGTCTCCTTTCTCCATCATGTTTAAAATATCTATCCATTCATCTCTAATGGATTTTAATATGAGGGCTTTCAAAGTTTCATCATCTAAGTTGCTCATCTTTGCTCTTTTTAAGTTGTATTGAAATCTTTCAAGTAAATCTTCCAAATTTTCATCTTCTTTTTGCATCATTTTGAATACCTTATCCTTGTGATTGGTGGGCATACAATAGTCCAAGTATCTATCCAAAAATATTTGTTTCATGTCATTCCAAGTCCTAATAGATTGGGTGGCTAATCCCATGAACCATTTCAAAGCGGCTCCCTTCAATGTTGAAGGAAACAGTTTGAGTTTTTGAGAGTGTTCCATATAGTCATAGGTTCGGCACACGACTTCAAACTCAAACAGAAATGTTTTAGGATCCTCACTTCGCAATCCATAAAATTTGGGGAGGATAGATGGTGAGATGTTTTTCATCATTGTATGAGTTTCCTCATCAACTATAGGGAATCCAAACAAGTTCTCTCCTTCCCTATTTCTTCCATTATTACCTTCACCATTGTTGTCTCCATTGTTTCCTCCTCCTCTACCTCTACGTCTACCTCCAAATCCATCTATTATTTCCTCTACCATGATAGTTTCTTTAGAGTCCTCAAGGTCCTCTGGTTCTTCTATCAAGGGAGGATAAGAGGGAGTCTCTTCCTTTTCTTCTTCAGGTGATTCTACTTCTTTAATTACAATATACTCTCCTGTAGAAGTAAAGAAAGGATCCTTTTCTAAATGAGATTTAGTAGGTGGTATAGGAGAATCCTCTAATTCAGCTGCTCCTTGAATTCCAAAAATATTAAGGCTAGGGGTAGATGGTGGTGAATCTTGTCTATGCCTTGAAGAAGATGGAGTTGTGAAAATCGAACTCTTGGCTTTAGCTATAAACCTTCCCCTAGAATCACTTGCTCTATGCATGTCATTTTTTATTTTTTAAGTTGGGCTAATAATTATCTTTCTGATCTTCCAGGTCACACTAAGTGCAAGAAGAGAGCATACTTAAGAAATTACTGAACCAATAACTCTCTTTTCTGATCCTCCAGATCACACTAGGTGCAAGAGGAGAGCATACTTCAAGAAGTTATCAAGTTTTCCCTTCTTTTTATTGTTTTGTGTTTTTTTTTAAAAGAAATTGGCTACCTAGTTACACTTCCCCGGCAATGGCGCCAAAATGTTTGGTCAATTTAGTGTGTCCTAAATTGCTACATTAATTTGTCAATCCGGGATTCGTAAGCTGATGAAGTGTGGCGCACTATATGTGCAAGATAACCTATCTCTTACTTTTTTGTCGTTTTTGGTTTTTTTCTTTTTATCTTGGTTGGTTTCCTAATGAAAATTCTAAAAGGAAAGTATGGTTATGATTGTTCAAGGCAATGATGTCCTTTATAATGATTTACCAAGCTTCAAACTTCAAAAGGATTTTGAAACATACAATGAGAAAATTAGTTCCTAAAAGGAAATTAAAATGTGCTACTATCCTAGTTAAACAAACAGTGAACTACTGATCATGAAAACCATTACCCTTGCTGCTGTCTAAACACAAAAGAAACTGTTACTCAAAGAAAAGATTGCAAGTAAAGTAAAACTAAAATCAAATTACATCAACTCATATTCTGACCCCTCACCATTAGTCTCGCTATGGATTTCGGAGGTAATCATAAACAACTTGAGCAATCTGATATCTAATTTGCAGAAAAATAAACTAATATCAAATTACACACTCATACTTCAATCCCTCACCATTAGTCTCGCTATGGCTTTTGGAGGTAGCTGATAATGACATGAGCAATTTAATATCTAACTTGCAGAAAAATAAACTAATATCAAACTACACACTCATACTTCAATCCCTCACCATTAGTCTCGCTATGGCTTTAGGAGGTAACTGATAATGACATGAGAAATTTAATATCTAACTTGCAGAAAAATAAACTAATATCAAACTACACACTCATACTTCAATCCCTCACCATTAGTCTCGCTATGGCTTTCGGAGGTAACTGATAATGACATGAGCAGTTTAATATCTAATCTAACTAGTAAAGCAAATGTACAAAACCGAAATGAATAAAACAGTGCTGGAATTAAAAACTAAGAAAAAGAAATCAGCAGAAGGACAAGATTGATTCCATGTCATTAGTCATTATAAAATGATGTGCAAATGCCCGGGCTGCCTATTGTAATCTGGAACAAAAACACTGATCAGTTAACAACAATATAAAACATAAAAGATTATGGACAGAAGTAAAATGTAAAGCATGAAAGATTATGGACAAAGATGAAACGTAAATACCATGAAAGATGTAATGTATATACACGTGAATGACTATGGCACAATGAACTTAAAGAAATGAAACATGAAACTATACAGTAATACAAAAACCCTCAGCGTGTGCAGGGGCCCTCTGCACAGACCTCGGGGAGCTGCTTTCAAATACGAATTACGCTGATGAACAGAGTCTTCTCATATATTAAAATGCGGTCATACGAAGCGCTTGATTAATAAGTACAATGGTGTGTGATTACATTATGAGCTTAAGAAGATCCAAGCATTATCATTAATGAGAACACATTATTATTTATAACGAGAGGGAGATATAACTAATTCCCACAAAATTAACAGCGGCGATAGAAGACACGTGAACCATCACGTCCGAGATCTAGCATTATGGTAAGTCGTATTGTTAAATCTATGAGTGGAATGTGGTTCGGCTTATGGAGAGCGTTCACAGTCGATATGTCTCAGGTGATTCAGTATTTACCGCCAAAATCTTCACGTGATAGCACAGCGAGTTGTCCTTGCGCAGGACTCGATTTGACCACCACTTGGCCACCTTTGACCCTGGCCTTCTTAGGTGAATTCGACTGAGCCAATAGGACACGATCCATGTCCATGTCATTTCTAACTTGCCCATGTGGCTCGATTTGCCTGAAGACACCTGCAATATAGAATTTAACAAAATGGCTGCGGAAAGTGATAAGATTCCGCAGCTAAATGAGCAAAAATCTAAATCAAACAGCAGACACAAAACATAGTTAAAAACCATTTTAAATTCTCTTTTACAATTAATATGCAATGATATTGATGACTTAGAAGGTCCAGGTGAATGAAAAAAGTCTAGAGAGGTGTATAAGAAAGATGCAGATTTGAGACTCAACACAGTGCCTTCGTCAAGATGTTTGCATCCTGATCCTCCGTGGGAATGTAAAACAACAACATAATGTGCCTCTGAACGCAATCTCTGAGATGGTGGTGCCGGATATCAATATGCTTCGAATACCAGATTAACCAAGAGTTTTATGCAACTCTGGTTGTCACAATGTATCACCGTTAGATTCATATGATGACCAAACAAACCAACAAGTGTCTTCCTCATCCATATGGCCTCGCATGCAACCTGACTAGCTACCATGTACTCTGCCTCTGCTAAACTAAGTGCAACTGATCTCTGTTTCCTACTATACCAAGAAACTGCTACTTATCCTATGTTGAAGATGCCCCCTGATGTGCTCTTACTGTCTGATGGACTGCATGCCCAATATGCATCGGTGAAGCCTTGAAGCTTCACTCCCTTTGTCCATTTGTACCATAATCCATACTTTGTAGTGCCCCTAAGATATCTCAAAACATGCTTCCCCGCCTTCCAAAAGATCTTGGTAGGCTTAACCATAGCTTGACTAAGTTGGTTAACTGTGTAGCATATGTCTAGTTGTGTGTTCACCAAATACATAAGTGAACTCACAAGCTGCCTATAAACAATAGCATCCACTACCTCACCTGGAGTAGCATCCTCCTTCCTCTAGTTTCCTGCAAGAGGAGTCTCCATGGGTTTGCTTCCCTCCATGTGGAACTTCCTCAGAATCTCCTTGGCATACTTTCCTTTAGATACAAATAGCTCCCCATCTCTTTTCCATATTTCCAAACCAAGGAAATAATTCAAGAGCCCCATTTCCTTCATCTCAAATTCTCTTGCAAGGTCCTCTTTGCAAGAAGTTATGAGCTGCTCATCACCTGTCAGTATTCGATCATCTACATAAAGTATAATAATCAAAAGCTTACCATAAACCACAATATGATATAGGTTTGCATCAAATTCACTCTTTGTGAAGCCGAACCCAGTGAAATAGTTGTTGATCCTGGTGTACCAAGCACGAGGTGCTTGCTTGAGCCCATACAGTGCTCTCTTGAGTCTGCACACATGCAACTCCCTTTCTAAGGTCTCAAAACCTTATGGATTCTCAATGTACACTTCTTCCTCAATAATTCCATTGAGAAAGGTTGTCTTTACATCCATCTGATGTATCTGCCATCCCATCTACGTTGAGAGTGCAAGGATGGATCTAATCGATGAGTACCTTGCAACTGGTGCAAAAGTCTCCTCATAGTCAATCCCCTCTTCCTGTGAGAATCCTCTAGCCAAAAAACCAACCTTGTATTTCTCCACACTCCCATCTGTTGTTTGCTTCACCTTATAGATCCAGCTGGATCCAACCACTGACTTCCCCACTAGTCTTGGGACCACTTCTCATGCATTGTTTCTTACAATGGAGTCATACTCCTCAACTATGGCATCAACCCATACCAACTGTTGCACTGCTTCCTCAAAAGAGGATGGTTCTATCACAATACATTCACCCATAAGAGCCATTATCCAGTATACCTGTCTGGGGACCTTCTCTGTCTGCGCTATGATGTAGGTGCACCTACATTCTCTGTCGCATCTAACATCAATCTATCAGCCTCTCTGGTGTGCTTCCTACCATTTCTGGTGGATGGCTCTGCGTGAGTGGTTTCTACCACTCTTCGTTCCTCTATTTGTGGTTGATCCACATCCTGAGGTTCATCCTTTGGAACTAACAGTTCCTCTTCTGCATGCAAGTCAAACTCCCTCTCAAGGGACAATCACATGGCTTTCTCCTCATCAAATTTCACATCTCTCCTGAAAATTGTCATCCTCTGTGTTGGAAAACATACCCGATATTTGTGGGGAGTATCTGTGTACCCCACAAATATCCCAACCTCTGTTTTTGGTTCTATCTTCTTCCTAGCATCATTGGTCACATGGAAATAGAAAAACGAGCCAACAATTTTAAAATATGAAACATGCAATTTCTTAACTGAAAAAGCCTCCTTTGGTGTACTCATGCCAAGTATCCGATGAGGACTATGGTTCTACACAAATACTGATATGTTGCATGCCTCTTTCAAAAGATGCAACGGTAGGCCCTAATCATGTAACATAGCTCGTGCTGCTCCCACAATTGTTCTGTTCTTTCTTTCTGTAACCCCATTTTGTTGTGGGTTATGAGGTGCAATAAATTCTCTCTGAATTCCTTCTTTGGCGCAGAAGTTCTTGAATTCATTAGAGATATACTCACTACCATTGTCGCCCCTTAGAGGCTTCAAATTATTCCCTGTATCTTTCTCTTGCTACTGCTCAATGCCAAAAGGAGCTGGAATGCAAACTTGTACACCTTTGCATGGCGTACACCTATCACTCTAGCTGAATCAGCTGGAGCGCCCCTGGGATATATCAGCACCTGTCCACCCCTGAACAGTATCTCATATCCTCTATCCTCCAAAGCTGAGACGGATATGAGGTTCTTCCTCATCCCTGGCACATAAAGAACATCCGACACCTTCAAGGGAGGTTTAGACTCCCTCTGAAATGTCAGTGTTCCCACACCGACTGCTCTAACAACTCTGTCATCACCGAGTACTACCTCTATATCAGTGCCACTCTCTGAAAGCTCTGAGAAGTACTCACGGACTCCTGTCATATGACGTGAAGCCCCACTGTCCACATATCAGATACCCGAAGATGCTCCGCTAGTCGAGGGAAATGCATGCTCCCTCTAAACCTCTGTGGCAGGTAGTCCTGCTCTAGAGGACTCACACGCAATGAACCCAAACTCCCGGTCAAAGCGATCTGCAAAGTCCTCAACCTCTGCTGATGCTACCATGCCCTGGTTCTTCCCCTTCTTCTTCTTCTTCTCCGGACACACAACTGCATAGTGTCCCATCTTCTGACAATTCCAACACTTCACCTTGGAATAGTCCTTCTGTGTGTTACCCTGTTGTTATGAATATTTTATTAATTATTAGTTAGATATAGTTATATTAGGTTTTATTAACTGAAAGGGCATGATCAAAGATCATGCCTCTTCGCCAAGGGACACCTTGAGGCTATTTAAAGCCTAGGCGATCCCTCATTGTAATCATCTCATCTTTTCATCATTAATAATATATATTTATCAAGTTTACCAGAGTTTTTACACTCCATTGGTATCGGAGCCATCACTCTATTGAGATCTGTGTGATCACCCAGGAATTACAGAATTCCAGAACTGCAATTCCAAAATTGCAGATTTTTTTTTACCCAACCCCCTCTGTTCTCTCACCCCCACTCTGCCTTCGATTCCCAAATTCTCCTCACGTAAAACGTGCAACCCTAGCTCCACCTCAACGTGCAACCATACTGCAAAAAAAAATTCCCCGCCACATTCCTGCACACACCATTCTACGTCTTCTGTCACTCATCAAACAACATTCCAGACAGCTCCATCCTGCCGCCACCCACACTACTACACAATTCTGCTGCCCCGCACAAAGTGTGTTGCCATCAACCTTGTTATCCAAACAGCTGCCACCTAAGCCGTCCGCTGTACCTTATCTGTCCATTGTCCATTCTTCTGCTGGCCCTATCCGCACCTCATCCGCTAATTATTGGTCGTTGTGCTGCTGTGCCGTCAGCGTCGCTTAAAATAAATCATTTAACAATCGTGACTCTACACCGAACGGCGTGGTCAGCAGAGTTAAGACTTACGGTTGACCGATAACCAGAATCGAACAGTGAAAAAGATATAAGACCGTCAATCAACGTGTAATTGGTTGGATACAGTTTAAAAAATCTGGACGGTGGATACAGTTTTAAAAATTAACCAATTTTAAAATATACGGTGGACGGCTGCATAATTATTGACGGTTGTGTAAATCTGAACGGCGTGGTTTAAATCTGGATGGGTAACGGCCCTCGTTTATTCTTCAACGCTGTTCAACCCTACCGGCTACACTGGATTAAAGAACCTGCACATTCGTTGCGATCCTATATTCCGTCTTCGACTGTGCAAAGCCGTCTGCAATTTTGTCCGGTGTTGTGCCACAGCAACAAACAAACTTACGTTTAAAAAAAAAATCGTGAACAGGTGCATCGATATATTAAAAAAAAAATCGATTTGTTAAAAGTATAACAAACGGTGTGTCATTTTTAAACGGAACGGGCAAGTTTTAAAAAAAAAACAATTTTTTTTAATTATATAAAATATATATTATATAGTTTAATTGATAATTATATACATATATTATAATTATATAATTCAATTATATATTATATAATTTCCATTTAATAATTATATATATATAATAATTATATAATTAAATTATATATATATAATAATTTTTAATTAAAAATTATATATATATAATAATTATATAGTTTAAAAAAAAAAAAAAAATTATTATTAATTAATTAATTAATTAATTGATTAATTCAAAAAAAAAAAATTTAATTAATTAAATATTAATCAATTAATTTTAAAGAAAAAAAAGAGGAGAAACTGGCAGAAAGATATTCCCCACCTCATACACGCTCGATGTCTTCGTCAATGTCGATGGCGGAATTCCAGAAGAAATTGGGAGATCTTGAGAAACAAATTAATAATAACTCCGAAGAATTTGGAAGGCGATTAGTCGCTCTGGAAGGTACAATTGCAGGGCATTCCAACGACATCAAAAAGATTCATGATACGACAAATCGCATAGAAAGACAAATGTGGCTAAATCATCACGAGACCACAGAAGCAATGAACAATATGACAGAACTCTTCAACAAGCTAAATGATAAAATAGATAAGTTGAGTCAGACACAATCCCCAACATCTCCTAACAGGGAACCAAATCAACAAAACAATTCTGCAGATTCATGGAACTCGGAAGAGCATCAGGAAAAAACCGATTCCCCACATCATCAAGAAGATAGTAATGCAGATTTTCAAAACAAGCAGCTCTGGAATGCATTCGCTAATCAATATCCCCTTCTTGTTCCACCATTAGCATATTAGCGCAAAGCCAAGATCGATCTACCCAAATTTGATGGTAATGAAAAAAAATAGCGTTGCATGGCTTAATAAGGCAGAAGAATATTTTGAAATTTATGACATTACTAGTGATGATGAAAAAATTAAACATGCTTCCATGAAAATGGAAGGAGAAGCATATAATTGGTATATGTGGTGGAAAAAGACGACGCTCGCTATCTGTTGGAGGAAATTTAAGGATGCGTTCTTCAAAAGGTTTCAAGGCATAAAAGAAGAAAAGTTCTTTTCAACGTTTATCAAATTACGCCAAAAAGGAGATGTGGATGAGTATACGCGAGAATGGGAGACTTTGGCAACACGAGTACCCGGATTGTCGGAATCTCGTCTAATCCAGTCTTACATCTCAGGACTTAAAATCCACATACAAGAAGAGCTAGAACTACATGAAATCACGTCTGTAGAAGTAGCAAGGCAAAAAGCAAAGCTGCTGAAAAGAAATTGGAAAGATTATCAAAACCAGAAAAAGTATATTCGAGACGATGGTTTCCTCAATCTGAAAATGTAGTTGACACAACATATCTCCCTGTCCATCCTCGTGAAGACGAAAAATCTAGTCTAGAAAAACAAAGAATACGAGAGGGCAAGTGCAAACGTTGCGGTGAAAACTGGGACCCTAAGCACAGATGTGCTAATGGAAAAGCAAAAAATCTATACAGTTGTGAAGCAACTAACGACACTGACAGTACTGATTCGTGTATAGAAGGATTAGAAGACAATTTAGAGTTCTCTCCAGAAGTGGAGGGCGAAACTATTCCGCAAGTGTCCTTATCAGCTATGACAGGGATATTACAACCTCAAACCCTAAGGTTAAGAGGACATATTAAGAACAACAATGTAATGGTTCTAATAGACACAGGCAGCACGCACAATTTTCTAGATTCCACCATGGCCAAAAGACTCAACCTCTTTACTTTTCCCATGCCTAATATGAAGGTAATGGTGGCCGACGGTAAGAAGATTGAACAAGTAGGAAAATGCCATAAAGTCAAATTGCAGATTAAAGACTTTCATTTAGAATCTCCGTTCTACACCGTACCATTACGAGGAGTAGATGTGGTCTTAGGAATTCAATGGCTACGAACTCTAGGTACTTATTCTGCCAACCATCAGAAGCAGTTTATAAGTTTTAAGTGGAAAGGGCAGAAATACAAGTTGTATGGATTCCAAGCCCTAGGAAATCAAGTCGTATCTACAGTACAATGTCAGCAGTTAGAAATGTTATCTTCAAAAGGGAGCCATGAAGAGTCTCCGGAAATCAAGACAGGATCCGACCCTGTCGATATCAGATATTTTCACTATCCAGATCAACAACAAACTGAACTCGAGAATATGCTCCATGACCTTTTTAAAATATGGGAAGCAAGAGCTCGCCGTTCGCGGAAACCAGACATTCGTCAACGTTGTCCATCGATTACATATGCTTTGAGGACAAGCATCTTTAAGAGAGGGGCAATGTTATGAATATTTTATTAATTATTAGTTAGATATAGTTATATTAGGTTTTATTAACTGAAAGGGCATGATCAAAGATCATGCCTCTTCGCCAAGGGACACCCTGAGGCTATTTAAAGCCTAGGCGATCCCTCATTGTAATCATCTCATCTTTTCATCATTAATAATATATATTTATCAAGTTTACCAGAGTTTTTACACTCCACCTATTTACCTTTGCCTTTGCCTTTGCCCCCACCATTGCTTGTGGAAGCCTGCTTCTTGCCTTTGCCTTTCTTGCCTCCTGCCAACAGTGCTACATCCTCATCCTGCTCAACTAGCTTACGTCCCCCTACGACTCTTCCTGATCTCTGTCCGAATGCAATCATCCCAAAACCTCTCCCATGTGGGAAGGGTCTCACGTGCACAAACCCCATCAGCAAAGTTCATCCATGAACTGGGGAGGCCATTCACTGCTATCCGCACCAACTCAGTGGGTGGAATGACCTCTCCAATTGCTGCCAGCTCATCTCTCACATTAGTAATCTTTGTGAGATATCCAGCTGCACTATCAGTCTTACCCATCTTAATGGTTTTCAGCTTCTCCTTCAGGACCATTTTCCGGTTCTCATTGGTACTTTGGTAGAGATTGGACAATGTTGTCCACATCTCATGAGCATTTCTCTTTCCTCTCATATGAGGAATGCAATGATCTTTGATTCCGTCTAGGATCAGTCTTTTACCTTTGTTGTTCTTTCTATTATATGCTGCCAACTGAACAGCATCAGTAGGCACATTAACAGGCTGCTGTGTGGTATGAACCATGATATCCCAGACTTCTGCCTCCTCAAAGATACTCTGCATTCTCTCCTTCCAACCTATCCTCCACCCTCAATCTCAATGACATCCTGCTGTCCTAAAACTGAAAAATAGCACTGCTGTAGTAAAGATAAAAATTCTGTGTGAAAAATCAGCTTGCTGGAATTTTCTGAGTGAAAAATCAGCAGGTTGTATTTTTCTCCTTGCTGTCCCAAACTGCACTTTCAGCACTCAAGCTCTGATACCATGTAGAAATTTCCTATTTCCCACCCCGGTTTTCAGTTTCACCTTATTTCTCCAAATAGCTAAATGCCCTTTCCCATATCCTTACATTCAACAAACTGGAAAATAAATTTTTGCTGAAAATACAAATTCTGGAAAATTTACAAAATGCTAGAAAATGCAGAAATAAAAATCAACAGATACTAACAGCCATTCAACACATGATAACACAGTGATTTTTGGTCAAGGTGACCCTGGAAAAACCCCTTACAACTCTTGGGGAAAACCAGTTTGAAAGCTTCTCTTTATTTTTCTGAAAAATGCTTTTTACAGTGAGACAGAAATTTACACAGCAAAAATTACAGCAACCTCAAAAACTGTACTGATCTCGAAAACCATGCCAAAACTCCACCTCAGTTTTCGTGCCCACAAAAACAGAAATTACAGCAAACAGTGCAGCATTAAACACTGTACGGACAGCATTGAAATCTGTGTTGTACGGCTGTCTCGAAAAACGTGTTGTACGGCCTATCAAAACCGCTGTACGACTACCTTGAAAAACGTGCTGTACATCTGCCTTAAATCTGCTGTACGGCCTCGATTTCAGCGTTGATTTTTCTGTGGTACGGATTCAGAAAACAGCCCTCTCTCCTGCTGTACGGACCTCGATTTCCGTGCAGCATTAAATGCTATCTTTCCTCCCTCGAAATTCGTGCTCTGCTCTTGCTGTACGAATTTGCTGAATATCACTGCTGCTGCCCTCCTCCTTCTCACTGCTCAGAAAAATCTCCAGCTCTCTCCTTCTCCTTCTCTCAATCTGCTCATGAAAGAATAAATGACCTTTTCCTCCTTTCCCTCCTTTAACCTAACCCTAAGTGACTTTTGGGGAATCCCTAAATCCAATGGCTGAAATAGATTGAGATCTAGGGCTGAGATTAAATGCTCATTTAAATCTCACTTTCTATTTTTTAATTCACCCCACTTTAATAAAGACCCACTTGGTCATTTATTTCCAAAGTCACTTTTCCTTTCTAATTTTACATTGACTTTATTAAATTCACTTTAAAATTAGACTTTAGTAACTTTATCACTTAAAGTCACTTTTAAATTAGATTTGACTTTATAACTTTATAAAGTCACTTTAGGAGAAAAATTAAATTCTTTTGGACACTTTTCCCTAGGCCAAAGATCAAAGCCTTAGGGAACCACCTGTCCTCCGGTAACCAAATTTCAACACTAAAGCCCAATGAAAGATTTGCATGATCTCCCCCTGTAGTAGCTAGCTCATCCCTAGAGGTTATTGAGTTGTGAAGAGCGGCGATGATCAAGTCCCCTACTAATCTCAGAGTGGTTCCACCATGTCGACGTTGCACTACTTTGATTATGACATACTCCTCACTGTGTGTGAACTGTATCTCCTCTCCTGAGGCCTAGTGGCGAAAAATTTGTGAGATCCGAGCTCATCTTGCCCCGCCATCTCCATGATGCCAATATCTACCCCTCCATGGCTAATCTCGACCCTGTGCAATAACAGGATAAGTCTGCCTTGCCATGCAGTGGAGGTCTCAGTGATCCCCCATGTGTCAAACCCAAAGTGGACTAGATCACCCTCTATCATGACTTTGCTCATCACAAAGTGGAGTGATCCACCCGCCAACCAGATCCTTGGATCCCCCAACCATACTATGAGCTCGCAACTCCCACTCCTCATGGGATGTCATTGTGTAGCGTCGCTACCTACTAGAACCCGTCTGGCTCTCATCTCTGACCCTGTATGTATCCCCTGAGTGGACCCCAAGTATCAGGAGGTTGTCCCACGCATGCAAAATTGCCCTGCACCTGCCAGACCACGTGGTGAAATCCATTATCCCCACTCCTAATGATATGCCTGGACACTGCTTGGAGTCTGGGTACCCTCCTGTAGACAAAGTCTACCATCCACCATCCCTCAAGTCTGAGGCCAGGGGTGGAACATGTGCTACCTTGGAAATCAACCACGCCATCCCTAAGCCTATATCTATCAAGTCCTGCACCTACCAAGTGTCTCAACTGGAGAGTCTCCTCCCAGCTCATGACACGCGATGTCTCATCCAACTGCCTAGGGTGAGCCTCCCATGCCCTGTTGCCTGAATGGAGAGTGTCAAGGGGCAACAACCAAACACTTTGCGACTATAAGAAACACTGAAGGATGATGGGTGGGTATGTCCCAAAGGGTATGATCAAGAGTCTACCAGAATGCTCGAAAGTAATCATCCAGATGACACTCTCTTCGCCTCAGATCTGTTGATAACCCCCTCGTATCCCTATCTCTGCTAAACATGGTGTCCCCAAATGCTCAACAATGTCTTCATCGATCCTAGGTGAGCTGAATCTCATGGTACACCTAATGCCCCTATCCATAAGTCTCCTTGGAGACAACGCTCCAAGAGTCCGTTGTGCCGCATCACGTGTCACTGAATAACACCAAGTATCACCGCACTCCTCGACATGCCACTGTATGTCGCAAGCTGTCCTTATACACCACTGGATACCCCCTACTACGACTATACCATCCTATACCGTCATGTGTCTCGCCTGTGTCACTGCACCTGTCACTCCCCGCATGTACTCCATGCGATGTGAGTTACTCCTACTCCACAACGCAGTCTAACATACTACGACACACCCCCATGCATCTCCATGCCATCTGCAAAGCACTGCTCAATGCTAGATGCTCCTACACATCCCTAGATGTGATGGCCAAAAGTTGTGTCCATATGCGTCGGCCCGCACCCGACCGATACCATCACCTCCACCGCCGCATCACCATACTCTCCAATGAATGGATCTCCCCTCCAAATCCTCCCCGAGGGACCCAAGAAGTGAATCTCCCTACGTGTCAGTAGTGAAGCCACCACGGCTCTGTGCCTCCGCGACCTTTGTGCCCCACACAAAGGTGAAGAATCCCCAACCCCATACAAGGCACCGTCTGGTGGCCTGCCAATGCCACCAACTTCGACAAACTCTTGCCAGAGTATGTTGATCACCTCATGACCCTATGTACAAACGCCAAACCAAGATAGCTCAAGAAGTTTGTCCATAAACTGGTTGGCCACTGGTGCTGACTGAAACTCCCCTAGCGAATGTGCACGCTCAAATGCTAGGCCAACTATAGCAGCATCCAGATTGTAGTCAACTGGCATACTTGGAAAGTGATAGGTAGTCCCACTCAGATCCTAATGTTAGTCTAGACTTCCGATATCCCCAGTGCCTGGAAGCTCCTGCTAAGCTACACCCGGGCCCACCACCATCTCCATAGCCACTCCATCAGGTACCAACTTAGAATCTCTCGCCATCCAACCCTAAGAGGGGGATTGAATGCATGAACTCCCACGCATAGAACAACAGCAACATGTGGATTCTGCACCCTGTCCAATTCAGGTCGTCTCATCCCGCTATCCAAGCCAACGCATGAGATCTGACTAGGTAGCTTTGTCTCTCTCTCTCTCCAATGGCCAAAGGTGACCTAACAGTGCTGCTAGCCCCGTCTATGTATGCCTGAAGAGGGCTGCTCTGACTCTCCAATGGGCCCTCTAACTGTAACATTAGGGAATCCAACGTGAGCCACATTGGTCGCTGACTCGACACAAACCACTCTCATGCCCTCCAGCTCCTCGTTCTACCGCAGAATAGCATCGCGTACTGACATGGCCTTCCTCTTTAATGCTAGAAGGTCGGACTGAAACTAACAATAATGTGTGTGTGACCATCGTCTAATACCTTTGTATCTCCAGGCGCCTCGAATACGTCTCCTGGCACCTCATCCATCAGTTGTGTGATGATATCACCCAAAAACTCAGACACAACCCCGATCACCACCTCAACGAATGGTACTATTGAGGTATGCTCCACTCTCTCCACTAAGATATCAACCGGCACAGTCAAGGGAGTCTCCAACACGAGTGACCCTGCATCACATTAGGTGTATCTACTTGCTTCCCACAATCCTGTGTAAATGGATGCACCCCCACAGCCTGTGCATCTCTAGTGTCTCTTCTGTAACGAAGAGGATAGATTTGGCCCTACACCTTCATCAATTGGGTCAAGAATTCGCGCATATTAAATCCTCCTTGTGCCATGGGTTGTCTATGGTTTAACCCGTCACTGTGTATACAGTCACAAATCTTCCCTGATCTAATTGGCTACCCCACAGCTGACCAAGATCATGGCTTAGATACCACTGTGATATTCCTAATGGTAAATTACAGTAATAACAAGCACTCAAAGACATTAAACATACAGCGAATAAAATCACACCATCATAACACAAATTGAGCCATAAAACTGAGTTGAGCCATTTTATTAATCTAAGGAAAATGTGTACAAGCAGAGGTGTTGGAATGAAGGCACCTGGGCTTGCTCAAGGCAAGCTAGAGAAGCCCTCTGGAACAAATTGAAATCCCCCACTGATGGTAGACTGTAAGGTTGTAGCTTTGCACTGCAATCTCCCAGAAATGTTGTTGTTGCTTCGAATGTACTGTTGTTAGGACTTGCTACGTTGCTCAGAAAATTCCGGGACTTTAACCCCGGACTCTACTCAAGAAACCCACGAAGGGATTGGCCAAATGTTGACCTCGGAATTTCGGCCCAATTTTTCCCAACTCCTCCAGCTGTTGGCTGAGTTGGGATCCTTGTTTGGCCCCTCAATTCCACCCAAAAAATTCTGCCAAATTAATCTTGGCTTCACCTCAGTAAACCAAGAAAAACCCAGAAAGGGTTCGCCCAAAGCTTGACCCCAGAAATTGGCCCTCATGGGCTTGGCTCACTGTGCTGCTGGGTTAATCGATCGTCTTGTAAATCCTGCTGTTGGAAGTCTCCAAAATGCCACGAAAATCCCTATTAGGAAGCTCCAAGCCTCCCCACAAAGTCTCCTCCAAAATCTCCTTCACTCCTAAAGCTCCCAGAGTTATGCTCCTCACTGACCGCGCTGCTATGGATGCCACTGCATTGCTGAAGTGATGGTTGCACTGTGGATGAAGCTCTTGTTGCTGGAAATGATCAAGCTATGGTAAGACACCTTCCTTGGGCTAGCACTCGAAGTCCACTGAAGCAAAGGTTGGGATCTCCGCTCCAAGACACCTGTGTGCTGAATAGCACATGCAGACTTGACTCACTACTCAAGCATGCTCTTGTCAAAGACAAATTCCAAATGGATGAATGAATGAGAGAAATGAGCCTCATGCTTCCTTTTTATCCAAGGCTTCCCAACGTTCCCTTGGGCCCCACCTCGTGCCTCTAGCTTCTAACACGCACCAATGACTGCGATGCTTTCATGTGGGCCGTAGTTCATCCTCATTGGGCCGCATCCTCCACTATTGCCGCAATACTTTGCCTCAGCCTAATGTTTTGAGGCCTATAGTCACCTAAGTTTATTTGTGAGTCCCCAAATCCACGTTTCCGAAGTCAAAACTGTGATATTATCAAAATTGGCCAAAATTAATATTTTGGTTAGCAGAATTGCTAAACAGGAATATTACAACAAAAATTAGAGGTTTTTGGGCAACATATTGGGAAACTTTTGGAGCATTTCATGCACTTGAAGGGCCTCTAGAGGCGGGATGCTACACCAGTGCCCTCTTTTTCTTGTGAGTATTATCCCATTTTGATACCATTGTTGGATTAGGGTTTATCATGTACCATATCAAAAATTGCAACATCTCTCATGAACTCTATTTTCTTCATATGCAAAATTTATCATCAAGTATCCATCAAGGAAACTAGATTCCATTCCTTGACCTCAAATCTCCTACTTTGGGAAAGTCGCTAGGGTTATATTGACAAGTTGTCTCTCTCTCTTTCCCACTCCATCCAAGGTATTTAGCCATTGACTTGCTCCTTGTCTGACTTCATATACCTAGAAATTATTTAATGAGCCAAGACACTGGTCCTCACCAATGCATTATTGCCAGGAATCTAGTGTGGCCTAGCAATAGGGTGGTATATTTTGAGGTAACATTCTTGGCGCCTTTGCTAGGGAGGAGTTGAGTCCTCCTTGTAATCTGAAGTCTAAGCTTCAGTTTATTTGAATGAGCTCACCCCAAAGTCAAGGATAAATCTGCACATCTGGCGACTCCATGGAAAGAACGAAGTCCTTGTTCTTTGAATATTTTGAAGACTTCTTGCTTGTGAGGTGAGACAAGCACCATTTGAAGGCATTTGACATCCCACCTTGGCGGCTCCATTGTGGAAAGGTATGAAATTGCAAATTTCAATTTTTGATATTTTGCAAGGATAAAAAGATGGCTCCGTGGGATTTGCATGTATTGTACTTAGTATTGGATGTTAAAGACACGTCAGGATATCCAAATAAGCCTCATCTCATTTTGAACAAAAAGCTTCTAACATTTGGTGGGGCCTCTTGGCAGTTGTCCCGCATGTCTTGGCACTTACGAAGTATATCTCAGGCTATGAAGAAAAGCATGAAGATGCCCTGATGAGATTATTCATTCTCTATTTAGAGCATGAGCATAGTGGCTGGATCAAGCACTTTTGCAGTCTGAAGACTGTCCCTTCTCTCACCGTTTTGACTGTAAGCTAACTCAAATTATGTGGTCCAAGATCACAAAGTTTTGAAAGCATTTATAAAGACCGGTTGGCAGCCTTGCAGCTGGATGGCCTTCTCAGTCTCGTTGAAGGCAATATTGGCATGGGTATATCTGAAGAGGAAGAAGGCCTTATTGACCCAGTTAAGCAGGTTATGATGGAAAAACCCTATGTATTTCGAGCCCCACCATATATGATGGTGCAGTTAGTTGGATCTGCGCCCAGAAATAGAAGAGGACAGCAATGTTGACCACATAGATGAAGCCACCAACAAAGAAGATGACATGGACTTGAGAGAATGGGAATCTGAATTTTTTCTACAGCGCGGTCTGAGGTCATAAGGAGATGATGGCATTAATGAAAAAGGATAAAGAAGCCACCCATGAAGGTGAGGTATCAACTGTTCAAGAGGAAGTTTTTGGTTGAAAATCCAAAGAAGCCAGCACGACTATCAATGTGGCAACTGATATTAACAAAGAGATCAACCATGAGGTATGCTTGGCACCGAATGTGTGCTCAGAAACAAAAACAGAGACATCCCCTTTTCTTTTAGCTGATATCCAGGATGACCATTGTGATGAAGATAGCAACCTTAGGATGTATCTCGATCTTGAGTCGTTATTTGGAAAAGGCAATGTCAAATAGCATGCAGTACGTCTTTATGGGCAACCAAAATTTGATGATGAACCTCTGTGTGATGAATACAGAAATGAATAAGCGCTAAAAGAAAATATGAAGCAATCCAGTGGCAGCAATAATAGAGACGTAAAAAAAATTACAGCACTATTATTCCTGTCTAAGAGTATACTTTTCACAAAGAAAACTTGTATACTGCTCCAGTATGCAACAGCAAGACACTCAATGAAGAAAGCCAGATTTTGACCCATGTGATTTGCATGAGTTCATCTCATCAAACACAAGAGGCAAGCCTTTCTTTTTATGCTGATGCTCCAAGGATGACCCTGATTGATATGCATAACTCATATGGGATGCATCTTGATAGCAACTATAGCCATGTTTATGATAATAAAGGAACCAAAACAAGTACGAATTGTTATGAATAAAATCCAGAGTCTGCTTTAGACATAAGGGGAAAATATTCTGTTGTGTTTAAGAAATATTTCCTAGTTGTTTGTGAAGGACAGAAAAGTATGATAGTGCTCTAGATGCAATGCAGATAGATGAAGACTGAGATGATGCTGGTAAATGGGCTTCTTCTACTCACAGTTTTAGTTCCAACCTAGATGAGGCTCCTATATTATCCCATTATTCGGTAAGACGAGATATGTCTCATCCTAGAACCATATATCCTTCATCTTCTACAGAGCTCCGAGGAACCAATGACAGGGCATCAACTGGTGGATATGATTTTTGAACATTGTAGCGAGTGAAGGTCTTCTGGTTTGTGCCTTAGCCAGAAAGACCACGAATTTCTCTTTCTCTTAGCATGATTCAAAATCATGAGATAGACTTCAGTTCATGTGTAGTGTTGGAGGATAAGTTATGTGGAGCCTTCTTCAGTTTGACTACAGGATCAAGTGGCAGTTATGGGTTCAGTTTAGGACGAATTGGGACTTAGGTTATTGATTGAAGGAAGGACAAGTTATAACTCTAGTGATGATTGGAGAGAGAACCAGTTCGACACAATTAACTTGTCAATCACAACCAACATTGCACAAAGCGGGGACGTTTTTTGGAAGCGGGTACGCGGAAGCGTCATTTCCAAAAAACTAGGAAGCGAAGCGTCTACTATATATATATATATATATATATATATATATATATTTGCATTTATATTAAAAAAAAATATCCAAAACACCAAATTAGTTGTAGAAGATATGGAAACATGCATATTTGTACATAAATCAAGATAGATATGGCATCCATTGTACATTAATGATTAATTATTCGAGCATCAACCATCTAGAATCTAGATCCTTCTCCTCTTGTCTAGCCTTTGCCTCTACCTCGATTGTCTAGGATATTAGTCAACATTGCCCAATTTTGATCAAACTACCTAATGATTAATCCCAAGCCTTAAAATATGGTAGAAAAAACTTAACATGCTTGATCGATGATTTTGACTTGATTGAAAGGGAATTTTTTTCTAACGACATGACAAAGGAGTTCAACAATTAACACCACCAACACTAGGGTACATATAGGGCTTGGTGCTCTTGATTAAATGCCAATCACATACCCTAATACATGATATAATCTAATGAAATGCCACAAGCCTATTGATCCTGAATTCCTGAAAACTATTAAGTCTGTTGAATTTTGAATAGGGTATGAAATTCTATTTTCTCCATATGAAGTCCGATGAGGTTGGAACCACTCTCAAACATCCTGAGTAATTTCATGGTAATGTTAAAAATTTAAGTAAAAGTGACATTCTCCTTTATCTTCATTACCATGAGGGAGCATCTAGGAAGGATCTAAGCCCCAACCCAGCTTAAGTCAAAGAAAAAAATATATATATTTAGAACCTTGTGGAACAGCTCGTCGCCCTTCAGATCCGTACGGAAACAGTCGTGATCCGTACGGATCCAACCTGGAAACACCATGTTTCCGTACGCCGATCCGTCGTACGAAACGCGGTTCTGGCATACGGAAACGCAGATCGGGGCTAGACGTTTCCGAAATGGTAGGAACCGTACGGTCAAGCCCGATTCATGTTTCATACGGCGGATCCCGTACGATTCCGTACGGGACGCAGATTGGGCGTTGGAGCCTGGGGGGACGTTTCCTACAACACTGATCACAACTAAAGTTATAATTCGTACTTGCCTAATTTAGCATGATGGATCGAATCTATAAAGGAAGGACGAAGGCACAACAATTATTCATTATTGTGTGGACAAGTTTTTGAGATCTCTTTTGCTTATGGTGTGTGTATCCTTGAGGAACAAGTGCACTTAGATTGAGGAGCATGTGCGTAAAGAATAGGGCAGCTTTGCGCTAGGAAATGGGAGGAAAATCTGTGCTAGGAAATAGGGCCTATTGTGCGTTACGATTTAGGAGGCCTTGTGCGCAAGGAAATAGGACCAGGCAGTGCTCAAGAAAGTAGGAGCTGGGTCAGAGGATTTACAGGGTGAATTAGGCTTGTTCAACAGGAGAACAAGGGTGTTCTCAAGAAGACAGATTGCCTTGTCTTGGAAAGTGTAATTAGGTTCGATCTTCAAATTGACTATGTAATTATGTATTTATGTAATGAAGAAGACAAAGATAATAAAATATATTTTTGGTGTGCTTGCTTCATGGGTTTCATGAGAAAGGTTTTACTATGGGTCAAAAGACTTCTTCTTGATGTCTTTTAGGATTTGTCATCTTGTCATAAATGTACTAATTAAGAGTCATGTTTATGAAGAGTCAAGTCACACTTGTATGCCTGAATACCTTGTCACATAAGCCTTGAATTCATGGCTCAGAATATGGCTCAAGTTCAGCGTTGAAGTAACCCCACAAGTCGGGCTCCATACCCCTGCACAATTCGGCTCAAAAAGGAGATTTGTCCTGTATATATAAGGATGGTCTGTGGTTCATTTAGAGCAAGAACTTTGGACTGGTCTGAGGTAGAAATGCGAAGAAAAGGGTGAGATATCTACAGATATACAGATTAGCAAGAAGTGTGAAGTACGTGTTGCATTCAAGGGTGAAGGAGGGACTGAAGGTAAGTGCGGTTATAGGACTACACTCAATCGTAAAGAAGGATTGTGTCATAGTGTGGATTCAAGACTGCGTTCAAGCAGGAAGGATAGTGTTATAGTACTGATATAAGTCTGCGTTCAACATGAAGAAGGATTGTGTTAAGATGCGAGATTAACATAGAGTATAGTGTGAAGAAAGGATTGTGTGAAACAGTTAGAACAGGATAATGAACAGAACAGTATAAGGGCTTCTTCATAATATAAGGTGGATTGTTCTATAGAAAGAAAACAAGATAAGTATGTACAGTCAACAAGGTAAAGAATAAGGTGAAACAGTCTATGACACAGTGCTCATATAAAGCAAGGATCTCATACAGCCGGAGAAGAAAGAATACAAGTAGAGACTGAGATCTCTAGTCTTGGTGCAAAAAGGTGCAAAATAGTGCAGTATGGTGCAGGAAAGAAGGATCAGCTCAAGGAGTCGTTGAAGAAGCAGTGACAAGGTCTTGGAGGCATATATAGGTCAAGGGTCTAAGTCATGGTCATGATACTTGTCAACTGAAAGTCTATAAGAAGAATTTCTCGTGGGTTTTCCTCTCCAAGAGGGAGAGGTTTTGGCCCTGGCTTGAAGAGCCTAAATTTGTGTCTCGTGTTTTTCGTAATTGACTTGATGAAATATATAATAAGCTAAGAAGAGAAAACATAAGTAAAAGAAGTAAGCTCACAAGTAATTATCAAGAAGAGAATTTGAATTAAACTCTGCCCTACCAAATTCTCAACACCTTGTAATAAATCAGATTGCTCAAGATCAATAAAATACCACATCAAGGAGACAGGTTTTCCCCTGTTGGGTTTCATGAGAAAAATAAGTGTATTAATTTGTGTGGTGTGTTTTTATCTCTGTGTTTTATTCTGTTGCTTATAAGTTGTTAAGAAATTTTGTATCTTGGTGAAAGTAAACTAGTTTCAGTTTTCAGTTATTCATCTAAGTAGTTGCAGACTTTCATGGAAAATTTACAATGGTAGTTTTGGAAGACTTCAGAGTGAAAGCAAGACACAATGTCTTACAGGTTCCAAAGGAAATCTGAATAAAGACTTTGAAACTCAGTCATATGATTTTGCTTCTTCTACGGGATAGATATATAATAGTCTAGATCTAGATCCATAATTCAACAAAACTCCAGAATCAGAAGAAATGAACTCTGAAGAAGCTATTGATAGTCGTATGTTTGAGTGTGGACAGTTCCCAATTCCTGATATGGATGATATAAATGGAACATTTCTTTGGCCTATTGGGCATGAAAGTGGCAAATATAAGGACATCCCCGTTCCTATAGAGACTAGTGGTACCTTTTCTGGTACACTTTGGAACCCTGACGTTTCCATTTCTGAGAGTTGACGCTTCTAAACGTACCCATTTCGGAAATCCGAAACGTTTCAGCATTTCATGCAACTTAGGTTGAGCACCTCCTCTATAAATATAGGTGCATTTCCTCTCATTTTCTTATGGAGTTTTGGGGGAAGAAACCCCATAGCAATCTGAAATTTCTCTCAGAGAAATTTGTGCAAAGTGCTTTGCAACATCTTCCATCTTTCATCTATTACCTCCCACATTTCCATGTACTCGCTTTCCACGTTGTTGAAGGATTTTGCAACAGCGTCCTTAAAACAATTCATGCACTCATAAACAAAACCCATAGAAGGGATGCTGCTATCAACCTTGTGAAGTGTATCAATAATTGGTTCACATATTTTTGGAACCTTCATGGTGCCTTCTCAAAAAGTATTTCCCAAAATAATTTGTTCCAACTCCTTCCCTTTAGCTTTCTTTGAAAGGTAAGAGCTTTCCCACTGAGCGTTGTAGATAACACTTTTTACACTTATCTTTTCCTCAACCAATCTTTTGAGAGTAATGTAATATGTGGCAAATATAGTGTCATAAGGCCTTAATTGCTCTTTAGATGTTTGCTTCCAATACAAACCCAATGTGAATTGAAGTTTAAATACGAAATGAGAAATTTGCTTCCCCTTTTGAACTGCTTCATTAACCCATGGAAGCTTTGCTAAATCATGCAACAACAAATCAAGGTAATGAGCATCACAAGGGGTTCAATAGATTTTTTGTATTTGTTCATTATCACCTTTTCCTCTCCCACGCAATTTGAGGCATTGTCAGTTACAATTTGGACCACATTTTCTTCCCCAACTTCAAGAATGGTTTCCTCTAAAATATTGAAAATGTATTCAAAAGTCCTCTTTGTTGAAAAGTGTAACTAGGATCGGTCTTCATTTTGACTATGTAATTATGTATTTATGTAAAGAAGAAGAGAAAGATAATAAAATGTATTTTTGTTGTACTTGCTTCATGGGTTTCATGAGAAAGATTTTATTATAGGTCAATAGACTTCTTCTTGATGTCTATTAGGATTTGTCTTCTAGATATAAATGTAATTAAGAGTCATGAACATGAAGAGTTGAGTCAACAAAATATGCTCCAAGGTCTTCTCATGATACCGTGAAGAATGCCTCATGTGTGATGTGTAAAGATAGCTCTTATATAAGCTTCATTAACGCTGGAAAATGAGCTCTCCTAATCGGCCTATATGTTGTAGTGGAGTTGGCCCTCATCATGTTGGTAGGTCGGCCTAAAAAGCAAGACATGAGCACTATATATATTAATGTGTTGAGGCCCATTTGGAGACACAAGTTGCGGATTGTTCTAAGATAACAAGAACATAAATGAAGCTCTATATATATGCGAGGTAGAGTGAACAAATGCGGATCGGTCTTGGGAATCGTTCTAACACAGAAAAATGCGAATGTCTCCAATGTATCACAGTATTAGTATGCGGACTAATAATTAGGAAGAAATGCGGTCATATATATAGTGACAGATGTGGACTCCTATGCGGGTATAATACTGAAATAAATATGAATTCAAGTGTGGGCTCCAGAACAGAAAAAGGATGCAGATTGATAAGAAGAAGTTGTGGTCAAGCCTGGAAAGATTGCGGTCAAACTGTAACCATTCTAAAGTGTGGAAGCAGTACATTATGTGATATAATGTGAAGTCAATAAGTCTAAGATAAATGCTTAAGGGTTTATAATAAATTCTAGATTGCAAAGTAAGGAAGGTAAATCTGTGATTTACCTTCCTACAATGAAAGTACTACTCCTCAAAGAAGATTCAAGAATATACCAAGTGAAGAATAAGATCTCGAATGATCTAATATCTGAATCAGTGAGAAGTAGTGTTTGAAGATAAGCTCAGTGCAAGTTAGCGCAGAAAAAAGAATTTGAAGATCTCTAAGAAGAATTTTCTCGTGGGTTTTCCTCTCCAAGAGGGAGAGGTTTTGCCCTGGCTCTAGGAGCCTAATTTTTGTGTCTCATGTATTTTGATAATTGACTTGATGAAAGACTAAATAAACTAAGGAAGAAAAGACATAAGTAACTCAAGTAATCTCATAAGTAATTATCAAGAAGATAATTTGAATTAATCACCAGCCCTCCAAATTCTCCACATGGTTTCGGAGCTAAGGTGCTAAAGACAAAGGGCTATTTGACAAGAAGACACTCAAGGATCAAAATTCAGTTTTCTAGAAAGCATCAAAGCAAAAGTCAAAGTCTACATTGAAAAGTCAAATCAGTTTGCAAGGAAATTCTCAAGCCATCTCAAGAAGACTTTCAACCTTATTCAAAGAATCCACACATCGAGGAGGCAATCTTTCACATCAAAGATTTTTTGATATTGAATACATTGTTGGAAGACACGTCATTAAGCACCACCCAACACTATTGAAGACATCTTCATTTTGAAGTAATCCTTGATCATCAAGGATCCAAGATCACCCACTTTGAAATCAATCTAAGAGGGAGTTTATGCCATCATCTTCATCCTTATCAACAAGGAAGCCGATAGAAGAAGAAAAGCATCTACTCAAGTAATCTGTATGACTTCATCAAAATCTCTTCTTTGCAAAAGAAAGCAACAAACTGGTTAGGGTTTCAAACTTTCCTGCATGGAAGAAAAGGACAATGAAGTCATACATGAAGGAAGATATAAGAGCCCAAAGGATTCTTACAGAATCCATAAAAGACTCTCTCATCTTCGATATATCAAAACTAGAATCATCAAAAGAAAGATATGAGAAATTAGTGGAGCTATTCTCTGTGAGTACTGCAGAAGAAGCAATCTCTCTGAAATCAACTGCAGGAACTGGGAGAAGTAATGTTTCACATTGAGATGACTACAGTGGTGTTGAATGCTCTGCCAGAAGAATGGGGAAACTTCACTTCAAGTTTATACGGGAAAAAAGAAGCCACACCATTCCACGATTTATGGTCTCTATGTAAAATAGAGGAAACAAGATTGTAAACCAAAGCTGATACAAAATCAAGTGAAGGGAATCAAGTCTTTGCAGCCATTTCCAGGAAGAAAGGAAGATTCAGTAAATTTGGTCCTTAGAATAAAAGAAGAAACATGGAGAAAGTATGATGTTTTGGATGTAATGAAGTTGGGCATTATAAAAGAGATTGTCCTAAATCTGAAAAGGACAAGAGAAAAAGGGAAGAAGTCCATGTCTCAGAAATAAGGGAAGAACCTGATGCAAAGAAATCTAAGAAAGAAGAAGCGAGGGATCTCCACTATCATTGAGATCATCTTCTCCTTTAAATGATTTATGTTGGTTATAAAATAGTATGATAGGAAGCAGTATAGCATCATGATCGAAGCATGGCAGGAGCTCTTGGAAAACATCACTGATAACAATTCTGATGGAAGGCAGTCATCAAGATCAAGGGTCATCATGGAAACAAGTGCTGACATTTTCTAATGGAGTTCTCTATGAATTCACTGATTAGAAAGAAAGCAGAATGGTTTCATCAAGAATTCTATGCTACAGAAATCTGGGATGCGATGACATATTGATGAAGCAGGTCAAGTGAATGAAGCTCTTCATTCTAGTGAAATTGCTACAAGATGACTCAAAGGAAAAAGGTATGAGGTATATATATATATATATATGCTAACACTGAATGCTGTGAAGTCATGTCATATGGTTGCAGGTAATGGACTTCTATATTTATAAGTATGATCTATGAAGGAGGATCTCTCTCGGTGCATTGACAGATGAAATCAACATAATATATATCCTCATGTGGAATATGAGGTGGTTATATATGGACAAGGAACTATAAATTGGAAGTTCCTAGGAATGAAGATGTGCAGAAAGGATGAGATAATGAAGTGCAACCATGCCAAGAGCAGTAATCATTCGGAAGCCAAGAAGATATGACTAGAATATCTCCTGGGAGGATATGTAGACTCTGATAGAATTCTGGTAAAGAAGAAGACCCTTGACAAAACATATCATTAGGAGATGTGTCAATCTGAATAAAGGATGCCAATGCCTACAAGAAGATGTCATGGTGAAAGATCATCACTGAGGTAACTTTTAATTTAAAAAATTCATATGTATATGTTTATCTGGATAAGTTTATGCAGGGCTTCCAATCATGTGGAAGGATGTAAGATCCTTGGAGATGATTCGAAGGAAAGCAGCATGGCATAAAGGTGGACCAGATGAGAAAGACTGATGAATCACTTTCTGATGGTTGACATGACTCGTGACTGAAAGTGATAGATGATCTGTGCCCTATGAAACCAAAGGTTGAAGATTCCTCAATATCGAAATCCATGACATCGAGGGGAGGAATTCTTCATGAGTAGTTGGGTGTCACACCATTGCTATTGCAGGTCCCTGGTTGAGAGGGAGCGTGGTGGTAAGTTTCTTACTTGGAAGAAACTTGAAGTGTGTGCTTCCCGAGTTAAGAGGGAGTGATGTATGTGATTCTCTAATACATGTGTCATGCACTAGACCAGGACTAACAGCTGTAAGTCTTAATGAAGGCCATGTGGAGAGAATGGATAAACACATCATTATGGTCTTCACCTGGAAGACAGAATGGAGGATTGGGTAATCATCTGACATTCGATACTCTTTGAGAATGTGATAGGGCATTCAAGATAAGAGTAGTCGGGGACTGATATTCTTTGAGGGTTGGCTACCCAAGAGAAGAATAGTCCAAGAAGGTCATACTCTGGGAACACCTGGGTGGAGTATGTACCTTGGAGAGACAATGACTATGGTGTCTATAAGTCATGTGTCTCGCCAGCATTATAGCCCATGATCTCGTTGAGAGATGGGGTTGTTAGTCAAGGCCTTGCACTAGGACAATGTTGGTTGATATGATGCTATACAGATGTGATTACCAATCCGATTCTTCTTATGAGATTCTTCAGTTTGAAAGTGACCATGTACCTATATGAATACCTCCCTAGTTAAGAGGGAGTGTTGAAAAGCGTAACAAGGATCGGTCTTCATTTTGACTATGTAATTATGTATTTATGTAAAGAAGAAGAAAAAGATAACAAAATGTATTTTTGTTGTACTTGCTTCATGTGTTTCATGAGCAAGATTTTATTATAGGTCAATAGACTTCTTCTTGATGTCTATTAGGATTTGTCTTCTAGATATAAATGTAATTAAGAGTCATGAACATGAAGAGTCCAGTCAACAAAATATGCTCCAAGATCTTCTCATGATACTGTGAAGAATGGCTCATGTATGATACATAAAGATAGCCCTTTTATAAGCCTCATTAATGCTGGAAAATGAGCTCTCCTAGTCAGCCTATATGTTGTAGTGGAGTTGGCCCTCATCATGTTGGTAGGTTGGCCTAAAAAGCAAGACATGAGCACTATACAGCTTGAGTGGGCCTAATGGTTAAGAGCATGTGTTTCCTCCCAAGAGGTCATAGGTTCAAAACCAGAGGGGGGTAGAGTATGTATGCCTTCGTAGACTTAGCAGTCAAATCGTTGCGCGGAGGTGGGTCCCTTGTCCCACAAAACAAGGGGGTCTCATACACCAATTTGGTGTCTAGCTTGGTTGTGACCTTAAAATTAGATTATTATTATTATTATATTAATGTGTTGCGGCCCATTTGGAGACACAAGTTGCGGATGGTTCTGAGATAACAAAAACATAAATGAAGCTCTATATATATCCGAGTTAGAGTGAACAAATGCGGATCTTTCTTGGGAATCGTACTAACACAGAAAAATGTGGATGTCTCCAATGTATCACAACATTAGTATGTGGAATAATAATCAGGAAGAATTGTGGTCATATATACAATGACAGATGTGGACTCCTGTGCGCGTATAATACTGAAATAAATATGAATTCAAGTGTGGGCTCCATAACAGAAAAAGGATGTGGATTGATAAGAAGTTGTGGTCAAGCCTGGGAAGATTGCAGTCAAACTGTAACCATTCTAAAGTGTGGAAGCAGTACATGATGTGATATAATGTGAAGTCAATATGTCTGAGATAAATGCGTAAGGGTTATAATAAATTCTAGATTGCAAAGTAAGGAAGGTAAATCTGTGATTTACCTTCCTACAATGAAAGTACTACTCCTCAAAGAAGATTCAAGAATATACCAAGTAAAGAATAATATTTCAAATGATCTAATATCTGAATCAGTGAGAAGTAGTGTTTGAAGATAAACTCAGTGCAAGTTAGCGCAGAAAAAAAGGATCAGCATTAAAGGCAGCCAAAGAAGCAGTGACAAGATCTTGGAGGCATGCATAGGTCAAGGGTCTAAGTCTTGGTCATGGTACTTGTCATTTGAAGATCTCTAAGAAGAATTTTCTCTTGGGTTTTCCTCTCCAAGAGGGAGAGGTTTTGCCCTGGCTCTAGGAGCCTAATGCTTGTGTCTCGTGCATTTTGATAATTGGCTTGATGAAAGACTAAATAATCTAAGGAAGAAAAGACATAAGTAACTCAAATAATCTCACAAGTAATTATCAAGAAGAAAATTTGAATTAATCACTAGCCCTCCAAATTCTCAACACTCTTGTGTCCTAATGCAAAAATTGCCTGTAAAAATAATATCATTTTAAGGCAATAAACCAACACATTAATTAGCATCCTGTGACTCATATCTGACCAACCATCTAAAAAGATTATGCACCTTGTTTGTTTCTAGGACTCTTTGATTTTCATCAATCTACTTGTCACTCTTTCTTTTGACCTCTTGAGAAGAGTGCTCCTTGTAGTCTCAAAACTGGGAGGTACATATCCTTTTCCAAAATCTGCAACCACCTTAATGGCATTCATGAAGTAAGGGATTTTGGCCACATTAAATGGGATTGTAGATCTGAAAAACATGTCAGCCAAAACATCATTAACTTCTTGTTTCTTTATAGTCTTTGAAGAGAGTTTAATGTCATCGTCCCACTTGATTTTATTGACAGAGATGAACTTCCAATTGCAAAAATGCTTGAAGAAAATGAGGAGAAGGAGTTGTAATTCATTCCAATCTCTATTTGAATGTGTTGTCTTTTGCTTTCTTGCACCTATTTGGCCTTTTTCTATTATGTCATAATCATTTTCAAGTGTCTCTTTGAATTCAGCACACACATTTTTGTAGCCTTCAACACCACCCCCTTCACCGTTAGTGACAGAAAGTAGGTGGTTCATCACTCTTGTTAAAGACCCAACAAATTTAACATTAAATAATGTACATTTTAGATGTCTCTCAGGCACATCCAATTTCTTCACATATTTCCATCCCCCGGTTATTGACTTTGGAGGTGCCCTAGCATATTTTTATGCATCAAAAAACCAATATCATTGTTTGTTGGTTTAGAAAATGTCATAATTTACTTTTCTAAGATTCAGCCACTGATAATATAATTTATGGGCAATGTTTGTAAGTTCAATATTGTTTTTTTCAGAGTTCTACATCTTTAAATTACAAATAGAGAAACAAAGAACTCCTAGGATGAAAAGAACTATTGCCTTCATCGCACAAATTTACATAAGTTTACCACGAAGGTATATATATGTTTTTGCAATATAGTATAATGATTACAAATGGTAATATAAAGGCTTTACAACAAGAACCCTGTAACCTTGTGTGTAAAAATGTATATATTATAGTCTTTCTATTCAAAATTCCCCATTATAAGCCTTTACCATATTACAAGCATAACTTCAAGAGAATGGTTCCCTCATACCTTATCAAAAGTAGAATGCAGCTAGTCAACACAATCATTGAAGAGTAAGCCATCCAATCATGCACTCAAATTGGACTATACAGTCACTAAGCAAAGATTTTTTTTAAAATATATGCACAATTCCAGTTCCCGAACCAAATTAAACCCCTAAAATTTAAACATTACTAATTTTCACATATCTTTACCATTTCAAGCTCTTTTAAATCCAAAACTCCATTTTTTTTTACCTCTTTCCAATTGTATACTTCGTTTGGGCCCATCAAAATCCTCAATTGAGATAACCTAGAGACCACCTTTCTAGCATAAAACAACAAAATGAAGTAGATGAATGCACAAAACTTAATTGTTCCCTCCAAACCTCTATGGAAATAAATTCACATTAATAGGGCAACCTTTTCCACATTGTAATCACTATAATTCTGATGGAACTAAGGCCTTTGGTTTCAAATATTTCCTAAACATGATAGATAAAGCATAATAAGAATGTTTAAATAATATCAAAACATGGTACCAAAAGGTGTCAAAAATTAGGATATCACATAGCAGAGGAGAAATGTGGGCTTCTCATCCCAACATTGGCAAGGAGAAGTTCTTGCTAAAGGTCAAACAGAGAAAATTTCTCATCCCAGCATTGGAAAGGAGAAGTTCTTGCTAAAGGTCAAACAGGGATTAGACTGGAACTAGACCAAAATCTAGGTTGAAGAACTGGCCAAACTAGTTAATTAAAAAATAGCACACACTTACGTGTGCCTTATAGGCTTTAGCATGAGCGCTAACTGCAAGAGGCGAGGTAATGGCATCGAGACTTGAGTGCTACTGTCCATTGTCCAATGTCTACGTCGAACTTGTGCACTAATGTTCAATCACCAGTGTGATTACAGACAGCAGATGGCTTAGCGATAGACTACTCAAGGGTACATGTGCGAGGAAGCGGCTATAGGTTACAAAGTAGATGGAGGCAAGCAAAGGTTGGAGCTGCGAAGTGATTAAGAATGGTCAAACCCTAATTTGAATCAAGCCAAACTTCATTTTTTTCCATTTAATTCATGTATTGGTTTGAGTTTAGCATCAAGTTCAATTTGGTTCAATTCAGGCTCAAATTCAGCATCAATTTCGATTCGATTTGATTTACGTTCAACTTTGAGGTTCGTCGAACCTCAACGAACTTCAATTTTTTTGGGTTCGCCAACTTCTAAACCTGAAGGTTTAGGTTCGACAAACCCTATGACTTGGGCCATATGTACAAATTACACTAATAATTCCAACATTCCCACTCAAGTTAAATAGGGTCCATAGGGAAGTGACATTATAGAACAACATCCCCCCTATATGGCAAGCCTCCCACACCAATACAATGTTGCAAACCAGTGAAGGGGTACCCCTAGAAGATTTTGGTTAATAAGGCAACTTGTAGGTAGGAAAAGTTTCCTATTGCACAATTAACCATCACCTGACATTGAGCATTTAACAGTATAGATCCATCTTAAGAACGAATCTAACATGAGCCAAGAGGGATCAAATTTCTTCATGTGCAACTTTCTTTAGAGTGCAAAATAAGTGTAATTTCTCATTGTTTAAATTGTATTTTTGAATGCTATACAAAGTATATAGAGAACCAAACTGTAAAATATTGAGACCACTTCAAACATTTTAACCATAAAACTTATTTTTTTGATGATATATACATAACTTTTTTAAAACAATATATAATATATACATAGTTGACATTAAAATATTTTACATAACATGTAAATAGAGACATTTTATCAGCACAAATTAAAACATTTTTTTTATTATTAATATATTTTTAAGTATGCGTCAATATTAATTCATATTAAAATATTTTATTGATAATCCAAATTGAATATTTTATTTTATTCAAAATTAAAATATTTTCTTCTAACAATTTTTTCTATAAATAGATATATATGAAGTTGAAAAGTATTATCAGGTTTAAACATCTTTTTCTTTACTTCTAATTACTTTATATGCATAACATATTCATTTTTTTTCTACTAGTGTATTTTATTTTTATTTTAAGAGGGACACGTGTCAACTCCACGTTGAGCACGGACATAGTTACACATCCCCCTCATACTGGGTTGTAGAATGAGCCTCTCAGCTCAAAAAGGAGCATGCATTTAGAGAGTTATTGAGGCCCTATGATACCGAATTCGCCACATTTTACAATACTCTCAAAAAAGTGATTAAGTAAAATGCAACTCTAAGATCTATTATGTATAGCAATGAGAGGGAGACTTCTCGCTCTTAAAAAGATTCTAAAGGGAAGGTCAAAAGATCATAAAAGGTAAGGTTGTGGAAGAAATCATCTTAAACAATAATCAAGGTTTTAGAAATACGTGACCCAATTGTTAAAACACTTTGCATGGTTGACCACAACACCCTTTCCATGTGTTTTGTTTATGAGAACATGATCAATTGTAAGAAAGCCATTACACAAGCTTTTAATGATAACGAAGATGAGTACAAGGAAATATTAGAGATATTTGATGTACGATAGAAGATGATGCATCTATGCAACAGTTCTTGTTATTTGGACCCTAGATTATTTTGTTTACAAAGAAATAATGGTAGAAAAGTCATGGGTGGGATTTATGAGGTTTTTCGATGTTGAACTCAGACTTTATTATTGCCAAGAAAATTCTAGAGCAAGTTTGGCTTTTACAAGATAGAAGAGGAGATATTTGGAAGCACTTCAACAAAGGAGGACAAGACCAACACTTCTCCAAGAGATTGGCGAGATTTTTAAGGCGCAAAAACACCTAAATTGCAATATTTCCAATTCATGTTTTGAGCCATGGATGAAGAAACTCAACTTGTGAAAGTAACAAGAGTAGCTTTAAGTTTTAACAATATTTGGTCCAAGAAAAGAAAAAGGTTAATATCTTGACAATTGGGAGATCATATTGATGTTCATAGTAATTTTCCCTTGGATTTACAAAACATGGCCAAAGATTCATCTAATTCTTCTCCCCAACATTCAAGAATGTTCCAACTACAACAAAAGATCATGATGATCTTGAAACTAATTGTGACACAATCAATGGTGACGCTAATGTTGATATTGTTGAATCCAATGATCATGATTCTGTTTCTAGTGCCTTAACTACCCCATGTGTTCTTGATGATCAAGAACAATATGATGTAGAAAGTAGGCCACAAAGAACACCAAGAATAAAAATTACGATACTATTTTAATTTTGGTGGAATCTAAATATCATAAAACAATGTGGAATTTATAAATATTAGACATTAGAAACATCATTTGACTTTGAAATTTGAAAATATGTTTTTGCAATTTATAGTTGTGTCATAAGTTTAATGAAGGCATTAGATTTTACCACGATTCATTATTCATATATGTTTATGACAATAATGGACTTTATCATGATTCATTATCCATATATGTTTATGACGGTAGTGGACTTTATCATGATTCATAGTGGTTAATGGGAGCATGGGATTTTATCATATACTATATATGTTTAATGAGGCATGGGATTTTATCTTAAAGGTGATTTTTTAAATATTACGAAGACCTTTAAATATACATACATACATACATAATATATATATATATATGGATGAACTTGAAACCAAATATTATCACACCTTTTTTCTCCATTGATGATTTTTTTTTTAAGTTCACTGTTATTAAATTTGAACAAAGACATAAACATGCAATTTAGATGTCAATTGAGTTATTTTGCCCTCATACTTAGCAAGAGTTTTGTCTATAGTTGTTGAAAAAATTCTAAAGAAGCTCATGGTTTTGCTAATAGCCACCTATCACATCATAGTCCTAGGTCGAGGGTGACATTCAAGTAGATTACATATGGCTATGTGGTGAAACATCCTTCAACAACCAATTCTACAATGTATTTCAATGTTAAGAAGAGTATTCACTATGCCCCCTCTTTTATATATTGTTCTTCCTATTAGTTTGATGGAATAAAGGAATGTATATGTATGCATCAATTTCTAGTACGTTAGCTCTTGTTGACATCTATATCAT
Source organism: Pinus albicaulis (assembly GCA_034641835.2). Classification (NCBI taxonomy): domain Eukaryota; kingdom Viridiplantae; phylum Streptophyta; class Pinopsida; order Pinales; family Pinaceae; genus Pinus; species Pinus albicaulis. The sequence continues at coordinate 778,596,942 of CM076582.1, forward strand.
AGTCCCAGATCGAGGGTGACATTCAAGCAAAGTAATTGTTGTTCCTCAAGATGCTCTTGGCTAGGGAACTATGTTGAGGCACAAATAACTTTTAAAATGATGTATCTCAGATGAAATTTATATATGACAGTAGGACAATAAGATCTCCTTTCCAACTCAAGACAATTATCTTCAAATTGAATAATGACGGATGGTGAGCAAGAAATATAAACAAAAAAATCTCAAACATTAAACCAATGTTTCGATTCTTTATGTGAAGAAGACGTATTGAAAAGAAATTTCAACAATCAAACATTTATGCCATTGTAATCATATGAATTTGTTCACATGTAATTCCACATTAAAAAGGTAAGTTGAACACAATTTGTATCTCACATAAATGTTTCAGCTCATGAAATCACTATAAACAATATCTAAAGGAAACAGTGATATTCATATCACTTCATGAAATTTACTCATATAACTCATAATAACATTTAGAAGAACTAGGAATCATTTCAAGTTTCTTAGAAAGGCTAAAATTTATCAAGTAGTTGGAACCAAGGTTTTGGCATCCATGGTCGTCGTTCATAAGTCGATATCTTTGTCTATGTTCAGTGTTGTGAAATGAGGGGCGTTTAACTCAATTTCTCTTCTTGACAATTACTTGTGAACTTGTTATGCTTTCTATTACTTAGATCTTATCTTCTTTAGCTTATTATGTCTTTCATCAAGTCAATTATCAAAACACAAGGGACACAAAGTTTAGGCTCTTCAAACCAAGGCCAAAACCTCTCCCTCTTGGAGAGGAAAACCCACAAGTAATTCTTCTTATAGACCTTCAATTGAAAAGTACCATTACCATGACCTAGACCCTTGACTTTAGTATGCCTCCAAGACCTTGTCACTGCTCTTCTTTGCTCTTCTCGACCTTCTCAATTCTATCCTTCCTTTCCTGCACTGTTATTAGAGAATCTCGGTCTCTATATTTCTTAGCTTTTTGCCACAGTCTTCTCGGCCTCCAACAGTCTTCTATTCTTTTATCCAGGGATCTCCTTCCTTTGGCCTCCTTTCAGCACCCTCCTGTCCTTAATGACAACCCTGGCCCTAGTCCAAATGTATGAGATCCTTTTCGCACTAACTGTATAGACTTCCTTCTTGATATATATCCCTTAACACTTCGTTGTATCACCCTTTGCTTACACATTGTAATCCGCACCTTCTGTTTCAGAGGTATCTGATTTACTTCGCACTACAACAAGCCCTTCCAACTTCGCATGACAGCAGACCCTTCTACTCACACTTCATCAGACCCTTATATTCGCACTTCATCAAACCCTTATACTCGCACTTTTTCAGACCTTTATATAGTTGTCTCCACCAATAATAAGCCGACGTGACCTATGAATAGGTGTGTCTCTACTTTGAGCCAACTTGAGTGTGTATTCTCTGTTTTTGAGGCCGACTTCAACAAGGAGAATATTCATCATCTTTAAGCGGATTTGAGGAGCTATTTGACATGGTCTTGGAGGCATATAATTACATTAATGAATTGTCTTTACATGTGTAACACCACTTCATATACATGACTCAAATTATATTTATGACAAGATAAATTCCTAAAGACATCAAGAAGAAGTCTTTGAACTATAATAAAAACTTCGTGCTCATGAAACCCATGATGCAAGCATTACAAAATACATTTTATTATCTTTGTCTTCTTCATTACATAAATTCATAATTACTAGTCATTATGAAGACCGAACCTAGTTACACTTTTCAACACTCCTTCTTAACTAGGGAGGTATTCATAATGGTACATGGTCACTCCCAATCTGAAGAATCTCATAAGAAGAATTTGATTGGTAATCATCTGTTATAGTATCTTATTATCCAGCATTGTCATAGTGCAAGGCCTTGACTAACAACTCCATCTCTCCACGAGATCAAGAGCTATAATGTTGGTGAGACCAATGATTATAGACACCTTCATCATTGTCTCCAAGGTACATACTCCACCCAGGTGTTCACTGAGTATGACCTTAAAGGACTATTCTTATCGAGATAGCTAATCCTCAAAGAATATCCATCCTTTCACGACTACTCTTATCGGAATGTCTTATCACATTCTCAAAGAGTATCGGATGCCAGATGATTACCCAATCCTGCATTATGTCTTCTAGGTAAAGACCAGAATGATGTGTCTATTTCTCCCTCTTAAGTAGGGAGGACATATTCCACGGAGAAATAAACTTATACAAAGAATGTACCTAAGCTTTCTTTTTGGCTTAGGAATTACGGAGTTTCCTCCAAGTAAGAAACTTATTACCAGGCTCCCTCTTAATTAGGGACCTGCAGCAACAATGATGAAAACATTCAGCTGCTCATGAATGACTCCTTTTGTTGATGTCATGAATTGCGGAGCCTTCAACTTTGGGATCTCTTCATAGGGCACAAATCATCCATCACTTTCATCCATGAGTCATGTCTTCAGAAAGTGATCCATCATTCTTCTCATCTGGTCTAGCTTCATGTCATGTTGCTCTTCTTCGGACCATATTGCTTTCAAGGATCTTTCATCCTACCATATGGTTATCAATTGTGGAAGACATATACTTCCCTTTGGCAACCCTGCATAAGCTCATCAGATATTGATTAATTACAAATATGAACTTTTAAATCAAAAGTTACCTTAGTGATGATCTTTCACCATGACAACTTCTTATAGGCATCGGCATCCTTTGTTTACAGATTGACACATCTCCTAAAGATATGTATTGTCAAGAGTCTCCATCTTTTCCAGACTTCTATCAGAGTCTTCGTATCTTCCTAGAGATTTCTCAATCAAGTCTTCTTGGTTTTCTTGGATGTTGACTGCCTTTTACCATAGTTGCACTTTTTACAATCTCTTTCTTTATTTCACCACACAATTTTATTCCCGGGAGCTTCCAATCAGAGTTCCTTAATAGTTGTCAATCATCTCATACTTCATATGAGAATATATTATGTTGATTTCATCTAGTGTGAATCATGCCTTTCGGCATATTGTAGAAGAGGAGATCCCTTTCCTTTGATCATGCTTCTCAGGATAGAAGTAGTGATCAATGTTACTTGGAACCATACGACATGACATTATAATATTAAATGCAAGCATACATACCTCATTTACCTTCAAGTCATCTAGTATTCTTTCAGCAGCTTCCTTGATTGAAATGTCTTCAATCCCTTGATCTGCTTCATCTCTTATGTCATCATACCATCATTCCATGAACTTCACAAGTTGAAGTTCATAATGAAACACTTGCTTCCTCTCTAGATCGGTGAATCCTTCGATGAGGATTCTATCAGAGAATCTTGAGTATCTTGAATATCCTTATTTTGGAAAATGTTTCCTTTCGATGTATGATGAGCCTTGTCCTAGATGACTTCTTTGATGAAGTTTCCAAGAGCTATATCTTTCACATTTTATTGCCATGGACATTGTTCTTCTTGTCCTCCATGATTCCCCATGGTGATGTCACAAGCTCTTGCTTCTTAATGCTTTCATGATGTCACGCCACATTTATTTATTGTATTCATATCCTATATAGGATTTAGGAGCCATGAAAAGACCTTTTGTGAGGGAGACTATCTTAACCATAGTAAAGATCTTTTACTCCCTCTTTCCTTGAATTTCCTTGCTTCAGCTTCCTCCATCCTTTCCGGTGATATGAGCTTTCTTTAACCTTTAATACTTTTGCCCACGACTTGCCTTTTTCTATCTTGCATAGAAACCATAAGTTGTTGAAGGAGGTAAATTTCTTGTCCCGTGGACACTTGTTACCTTTCATCAGTTAGAATAGTGATGATTAACTTTTATCATTTCTTTTAGATCTCATAATTGAGATTCTATTTACTGCATCGTCAGAGAATAGTTTATTACATATCTCTTTGATATCTCCAATCATGCTACATAGAGATGAGAGGACCTTTGACTGATTTCGTAAGAATCCTTTGAGTCCTTTGACCCCTTCCCATGTATTCAAACAATACTTAACCTTTGGAGACTTTTCCATAGATATCAATGACTTCCCTTTCAATGACTATACCTATCCTCCTTTCTCATGTAAGAAATTTCGATGACGCAACCAGCTTATAGATCTCCTTGCAAACATGAATTCATTTTATCAAATTTGATTATAAAATAAAAGATACTTACTTGACAAGTGAAGATGGAATCTTTAGCTTCATTACTTTGATGATGGTTGAAGCTCCTTTTGAATGATTTTCTTCCAAATGAAAAGTCCTTCTTCAATGAAGGAGATTGCTCCTTTTATGATGTCAAAGATTTTAGATCTAGCTTCCCTTTTGATGGTGATTGATGAGGATGTTTTGTTGCTTCCTTGAATGATCAAGGATGATAGGTAACTTGCCTTGAAGCTTTTGATGGCAATGAATTGTTGGCACACTTAAGATGATACTATAATATTGCCTTAACACCAAACTGACTTATTTTCAAGACGTTGTTATAATTCATTTTTCACTGTAATAATAAGGATTTCTTTCACTGTGGAGATCTAAATTTGCTTCTAAACAAATCCTTGCTTTGTATACCGTGATCCAATATTGTTCATCAACATAGATCCGAACTACTGTGAGACTAGGAGTCCAAATTCATCATTGCCTTCCCCAATGCAATTTTCAACTTTAAAGTATTTCGAGCTACCTTGCTTTGTAGATGAGGATCTTTGTGGTCCTTTTATAGGATCCAAAACTTTTGTTGTTGTAGACTTCCTTCTAGATTTCAATTTTGATCTTTCACTTTGTTTTGATGCCTTCCATGAAACCTGATCCTTGAGTGTCTCTATGCCCTTTCCTGACTGTCACCTTAGCTCTGATACCATGTTGAGAAATGAGGGGCATTTAATTCAATTTCTCTTCTTGACAATTACTTGTGAACTTGTTATGCTTTTATCACTTAGATCTTATCTTCTTTAGCTTATTATGTCTTTCATCAAGTCAATTATCAAAACACAAGAGACACAAAGTTTAGGCTCTTCAAGCCAGAGCCAAAACCTCTCCCTCTTGGAGAGGGAAACCCGCAAGTAATTCTTCCTATAGACCTTCAATTGACAAGTACTGTTGAGATTTTGGGTAGCATCAGATGTGCTCTAGCTTCGAAACTTTGTGGAGGGCTAGGACACATGAGATCTCCAAGACCCAGAAATCGTTTGGAGAAATTCCACTCAGTGTAAAAGTTATTCAAATAATTAAATTTTTTAATGGGGACCCTAAGTCTAACTTAGGGAAATTGAAAAATTAAAGTGAATTAATTTACACATGTGAGAATGTTCTAAGTGACGAGGATCAAGCTTTCTCTAATCTTAGCCGTTGATTAGTGATTAGATCACGGTCGTTGATTTCTCAACGAGAAAAGTATTTAAGGAAGGCTTGGGGTCAGTTGGAGAACACACACAGAGTAGCAACACTTGAGCCTGAGAATTTTCGAGTGAGCTTGCAGTGCTAGTGAGGGGCAGATCGGCAAGGTGTTCTGATCAGAGGCCGAGAATACATACATCAGAGAGGCAGTTCCGGCAGCGCAGAGGCCAGCAAGAGGGACGCAGCCCAGCCAGGTTGACGCAGAGATCATGCAGAGAGGGACGCAAACCCTTCTGGGTGACGCAGAGATCACGCAGAGAGGGACGCAAACCCTTCTGGGTGACGCAGAGGCAGCACTGAGGCCTTCAGAGTGACGCAGGGGTAGCCTGTGCTGCGCAGAGGCTGCACTCGGCAGGAGAGGCTGACGCAGAGGCTCGAAGAGTTGCGCTGAGGGTTCCAGTGGGCCAGAAAGGGCTCGTATTCAGAAATTCCTGAAGGGTTTGAATCAGCCATATTTTTTGTCTCTGAGTGATAAGGTACAATTGCCGTGAATATCTCTGTGGGGAAAACCACTACTGGTGCCCTACATGTATTCAGATATTCTACATAATAAATAAAACCCTCAAAGAGTTGTTGCACCGGTTTTCCTGCATTGGGTTTTTCCGAGGACATTTGTCCGAAAAATCATGTGTGTCCTTTGTCATATGTGCGCTATGTTTCAATAAATGATCTGTATATGTGTAGGCCACTAGTTGTGTTTACTTCGATATTTTTTGAATATTTCTAAAAATAACTTGTATAATTAAATCACAATTAGGAGAAGTAAATCAAGATATTGCATTAGGGTTTCTGAAATTTTCACAAGTGCCATTATCATGACCTAGACCCTTGACTTCAATATGCCTCCAAGACCTTGTGACTGCTCTTCTTTGCTCTCTTTGGCCTTCTCAATTCTATCCTTCCTTTCCTGCACTATCCAGCACCGTTACTAGAGAATCTCGATCTTTATATTTCTTAGCTCTTTGACACAATCTTCTCAGCCTCCAACAGTCTTCTATTCTTTGATCCAAATATATCCTTCCTTTGGCCTCCTTTCAGCACCATCTTGTCCTTAATGACAACCTGCCCCTAGTCCGAATGTATGAGACCCTTTTCGCACTAAGTGTATAGACTTCCTTCTTGTTGTATATCCCTTAACACTTCATTGTATCACCCTTTGCTTACACACTGTAATCCGCACCTTTGTTTCAGAGGTATCTCAGTTACTTCGCACTACAACAAGCCCTTCCAACTTCGCATTACAACAGACCCTTTTACTCGCACTTCATCAAACCCTTATATTCACACTTCATCAAACCCTTATACTTGCACTTTTTCAGACCTTTATATAGTTGTCTCCACCAATAATAACCCGACATGACCTATGAATAGGTGTGTCACTACTTTGAGCCGACTTGAGTGTGTATTCTCTGTTTTTTAGGCCAATTTCAACAAGGAGAGTATTCATCATCTTTAAGCCGATTTGAGGAGCATATTTGACATGGTCTTGGAGGCATATAATTACATCAATGAATTGTCTTTACATGTGTAACACCACTTCATATACATGACTCAAATTATATTTATGACAAGACAAATTCCTAAATACATCAAGAAGAAGTCTTTGACCTATAATAAAAACTTCTTTCTCATGAAACCCATGATGCAAGCATTACAAAATACATTTTATTATCTTTGTCTTCTTCATTACATAAATTCATAATTACTAGTCATTATGAAGACCAAAACTAGTTACACTTTTCAACATTTAGCACATAGGCGCAACAGAACATTGGAACTGGGAAGGAGAGTAATGCTATGCGAGGTGAAGTAGCACCAGAAAATTTTCCTGGCCCCATTTTTGTTTGTACAAGGATCAACGATTTGGATGTTGTGCCTAAAACTACGCCTAGGCCTTGTATTCCCTCATTCGTAATGGGTATGTCGACAAGGTTTACTCATAATTTTGATCGCGTGCTCAAATCCCTCCTGGGTTCAATCTTGGTGGATGGCATTAGGGCCATACGCTCAAATTCCTTTAGTTTTCACAAAAAACCCTCGAAAGGAAGATCAGATTGACAGTGTTTTCCAATGTGTCGAAGGTTGTCATGGTGATGGTGTTAGAAGCCAACTACCCTACTCTTTCGCGGTCTGTGCCCTTAGCCCCTAGTTCCTCAAATTTCTTTTGAGATCGTTTTCATGCTTCTCTTTGGGTGTTCGTTGCTCCTTAGGGTCTACTCCACATATTTGGTATGGGACCTCAACATTTCCCTAAAGCTTCAGGTGGCTATTCCCTCTATCATGCAATGCCTACTTTACAAAGGTAGCGGCCATACAATTCTTCCCCTCTTTCAGTCTATAATATTAGTAACGATGCCACTATTTTTTTGGCCCTCCGTTTACGAGGGGGGGTTGTGGACAAGCCTTCCTCCTCTCAGAGTTTTTCGTATAAAGATGTTATCCATGCTCAACCCTCCCCAAAGGTATCTCAGTCTCAGGTGGCTCCTAGGTTATTTTTGGTCGAAAAATTTGAGGAAGTTCTCTCCTTTGAAATCTCTCACCTTAGTCTTGAGGAACTTCATCAACTTTATGCATAGACATCCCTAATTTGTCGTTTTAGTGGCTTACAGCCCCCCTAAGTCGATATTTACCAAAGGATCTATTCTTCATGGACCAAGAATTGCAAGGTTATTTTCTACTCCAAAGGATTCTTCATTGTGATGTTTGCTGATTCGGAGGACTACCAGAAAGTTCTATCTAAAGAGCCTCGGTTCTGAGGCAATGTTGGACTTTTCCTAACTCCTTCATTTTCAAATTTTGACCCTTCTACCGCAGTGATTACTAAGTTTCCAACATTGGTCTGACTATCTAATCTGTCTACTCACTTGTGGCACTACTCAGTCTTTCAAGGCATTGGAAACTCCCTGGGTTGTTTCCTTGCAATCGATGCTTCTCGTGGGTAGCTTGGAATTTACAACTATGCAAAATCTGTGCTGAAATCGATATCAGTAAAGGGTTTCCAGACCAAATCAATTTAAAAATAGGGATTTTCATTGGACCCAGGATTTGGACTATGAGAATACTACTTTTTGTTGTCGCTTTTGTCATCAAATAGGCCATTTACTGAATTATTGTTAAAACTTGACGGCTCAGGGATGAATTTCACTTAGAAGAAATCATATCTTTCAGTTTTGTTTGAACCACCTATAATAAAATTTCATTTCTAACAATTTTAATATGACTTTCCAAAAATAGTAAGTCACATCACAATTTGGAAGTGACCTTTCAATAATAGAAAGTCATGTCTAAATGATCAAGGATGATCTCAACATATGGAATCCATTTTAAAATCAAATCAATCATGATTATACAAGGCAAGAATTAATATTTTTATCCTTACTAGTATTATTATTATTATGATACTATTCTTTATATAATAGTCTAAAGTCATTCACCTTAGATGGATTAATAAAAACGAATTTTCTCATAAAATAAGTAAATTAAATCGATAATCTCTTACTTGGAAAATTGAACCTCTCTCTTGGAATAAAATAGTAACTCCACATTTAAGAGAATGTAACTCTCCCTCACTAATTTAATGTATGGAAAAAATGTAACTCCTCATTAAATGCACTTGTAACTCCCTCATTCAATTCGATTTGTAACTCTCACCAAATATTCTCTCATGTCTAAGTGTAACTCTCTCTCTCCTTAATTCGAATTGTAACTCCTCAAGACATGTGTACCTCTCTCTCTAGTCTTGGGATGAGTTACACTTCTCCTCAAGTAACTCCTCCCTCATGGAATTTGATTCTCCTATTATTGGCTCAAGGCATGAATTCATTTTGTAACTCCTCTTCTTTTTCATCTATTTAAGCAAGAGCAAGTGAGAGTCAATGTAACATGTTCATTATGAAGAAGGGGAGCTAGGTTGAGTGTGTGCAAGAGAAGTGTGAGAGCAAGTGAAGAGTAAGAGCAAGGGAAGAGTTCGCGCAACTATGAAGGACAAGTCTACAAGATCTAATCAAGAGAAAGAGGATATCTTCAAGCAAAGAGCAAGAGCACTTCAGCTGCAAGTTGATCAAACATTGGTGACTTGATTCAATCTCTCTCTCTCTCTCTCTCTGAACTCTGAAGAAATTTAATAGAAGAAGAATCATTTGGGTTTTCCCCTTGTGGGCTTTTCCCTGGTCATTGGACCTAACTCTCAATGTCTCATATTTTTGCTTGGTTGTCTTCGTATGATCTTTAAGTTTATGTTCTATCTACAATTGCTGATCTGAGAAGTTGTGAAGAAGAAATTTGCATTCTAAGTAATTGTAATAGCATAGTACATTCAGTTTTTTGCAAAGTACATTCAGCTTTTTGCAAAGTACATTCAATTTTCCGCAAAGTAAATTCAATTTTCTGCAAGTACATTAAGTTTTCTGCATAAAACTTTCAAGTTTCTGCAAAGAATTTTTAAATTTCTGCATAGAACTTTCAGATTTTAACAATTCTTGCTCTCTACTCAAATCTCACCAGAAGCAGAACATTTGTAATTCCAAAACTAAAAGTTGGAAGCCTTGTGACCCACCTCCCAAGGAGAGTGAGGGTTTCCTCTGATTCCAATAGGGATGATGAAGGATCTAATAATGAAATGCATTCATTGGACAAGGTTCAATCTAAACTCCTCAAAAGTCTCTTGAGGATCCTGTTGCTAACCATGCTCCCTCCATATCCACAGAGATAGTAAATAGTAATGCTTCTTTTGGCGCATTGAAGCAAGCTCATTAGTCGACTTCTTCGGACACTGACAAGGATACTCCTTCAGCATGCAATGATAATCTTCAAATCGCTTTGATAAACCAGCCTTCGAAAGGTTGGGTCAAGGTTTCAAAAAGGAAAGGAAAGAAAGGTCGCTCTGGGGGCCTGCCTCAAATTAGATGATTCTGCTCCTCTATGTCTCCTTTGTTATTCTCAATCTCATACACCTCAGCTATGCTCCTGTCAATATATGGCACACTGTGCCAAAGAAAGAGCCATGATTGTATATGTTGTATTTCATTTCTGATTGATCAATAGAATCTCTAAAACATACAAAAATAAAAAAACATTTAGAAGAACCAGTCTTTGATTTATCAGAAAAATATTTACACTTAAGAAATGAACGGATTGAAATTTGTTGAAAATAGAATCTTATAGACTGCTTACATTAAGCTATTATCTCGCAGCTCAATACAACGTTTTCTCCCCTTTTCCAACAAAACCAAAAAAAAAAAAAAAGTCCCCCCTTCGAGTTATTCACTAACTCTTATACGTAGTGATTACAACGAATTTTAGTTGCAAAGGAACTTTTTAGGAACTGCATTACAAAATAAGAAAATTTGTGGAACCACTTGAACTGCTATCTACCACTTGGCCTAGATGAGGTGCGTTCTGTTTGAAAGGCTCCCGAAATATTCATGTTGCAAATATGGTCAACTGATTCCAACTTTCTCCAACTAGATAACTGAAAGTTGTCATTTTTCTATAAGCAATATCCAACTCAATGTGCCTCTGATAAGAGAGTACTGTTGAGAAAAGATTTTTAACTTGCCAGAGAAGATAATGTCAATCAATTTATCAACTATTGTATGTCCCTTCAATGTACCAGTCATATTAGAAAAAATTTCTACTTTGTTTCTCTCTCTTTGTAACAATTCCCTGTAGGCATCTACTGATATCATATTTTCATTTTGGTCCCAGCAGGATGGTAAACCCATTTGTGTCAGATTATGAAACTTGTTCATAAAAGTGTCAACATTCCTTTTACCATTTTGTATTTATCCTGACCCTGCTGGACTAGACCCCTTTTAGTTAACACCTTGTTGGTTTCCATGATAATTGAAGTTCTATCATGAATTCCAAGTGCATGTAGCTAGTCCCAAGTTTTGGAATTCAAAAACTTGAAAATTTTATTTGTTGTTTGTGGTTTATTTCCCGATTCATTTAGGATCTGTTGAATGGCTTGATGTGTATTATATACCAAATCTGCTTCATCATTCATTAATCTGAGAGAATTCCACATTCTAGTCATTTCATTGAAATTTTTTCCCCATATAATACGCCTTGCTTCTGTCAAGGAACCAGTGACCACTAGGTGACTTTTCAAGTATTCCTTTTCCTGCTGTAATTTTGCTTTCAAATCTTGATCAACCTGAATGGTTGTTTTCTTTTCCTATCCCTGTTCTCTTTGAACATTAATTTCTTCATTTCTGATAGAAATTATTTTGTTAAGATTTTCAATCTCCACTCCCTTTAAGCTTAAAGTAGACATAGTCTCTGCTAGTTTTTCAGATGGGTACACAAGATCTGTTGGTACTGATGATGGCCCTAAACAAACATGTTCATCTTTTTCCTTCATTAATGCTTCAATTTGTTTCTCATAAATGTCCATTTTCTTTTCATTTCAATCACTATGGCTAACAATTGGTCTTTCTCCTACCATACAGCCTGAAGTTCTAGTGTTTGGACATGCTCTAGATTTGGGATTTCAATCTTTTCTTCAATGCTTGGATACACATATCCTTTGATTTAATCAGGATTTGTACTGAACTTGCATCTTTTGGGTCTGCACCTAACTTGACAATTCACTGTTCTAATTCATCAATCTTCATTTGCTTTGTTTTTGTGGCAATTGTCTCTTGTTGTGTTTGTGAGATTTCTGAAAATCATCTCACCTGTTTGCCTATGAAGATCCACTAAGCGTATCCTTTTTAGATCTACAGTGAATTTTAGAGCTTTATAATAATCAGCAGTTTTGATAACCTATGATTTTGGCTCTAAGATAGCCATATTCAATTGCCCCTTCTCATAATCTAAGGCTGAAACAGCCCTGTTTGGGGTGAAGTTGATCCTTGAGCCCAATGTTGTGAATAGGCATCACGCTTCATCTTCGTGTTCTTATTTTTCATTTCAAGGATTTGAGAATATATGTTGTCTTGTTTCCCTGAAGCTGAGGGTAAAAATCTTGTTTGATTGTCTTGACTTGTAGAAGTTGATGGTAAAAATTCCCAACTGAAGGCAAGCTCGCTTGATGTAGCTTCCTTTGTGCTCTGAACTGACAACTCGATTTCATTTCCTTCCCATGTCCTCTGCCTTTTCCTAGATTGTTGGTCCTCCTCTGTTTCTGAAATTGTTAGAAAGCTTTCTGCATGAGTCTTTTCAGAATTTTCTCCTATGGTTAAGGCCCGAGGGGTTTCCAAAACAAGAAGTTGTGAAGACTGCACTATCTTTGCCATTTGTCTATAATCTGTTCAGGTTCCCAAGTGTCCCTATTGGCCATTCTTTCTATATCTGGTCTTACATCATGTATGTATGGAGCAAATGATAAATCCCTGTTTGGTTCTTTTCTTTGTTATGATCATATGACCAGACTTCCACCTAATTGTTGTGTCTTAGTCTAGCTTTTGTCTTGTAAGGCCTCTAACAAGACCTGCTAGATTTTGAGTCAATAAGCCCCAGGATATCTTGGATAGACAACTTTTCAAATGACATCAAAGCCTTCTAAAGAACTAGCAATCTCCAATCCATACAAACCGTAGTCTCAAAATCCCAAAGATCCCTCCCAAAAAAGTTGTCTTTCCTACTTAACTTGTGCACCTGAAATCACATATGTTTGGAAAAGCGCAGGCCCTACTGAATCCAACTATAGAAAATGCGCCAATCCAAATCCCATCTTGTATGCCTACCAATGAAATTCCACCTACCCAAAGGGGCAACAAACTTCTGGGACTCGACTCGAATTAGGACAAAATGTAAACTTGTATTGCAGAAGCTCATATAACAATCACAGTTCTCTTGACTCAAATGATTCTCTGACAACCAACTCTTCAAATAGATCATGGTCTTTTATAAATGATGTCAAATACCTAAATTAATCCAAGGATACAATGGACAACCATGAGAATCTTCCTGCTCCATCCAGTTACAACGATTCCACCAAAAGATCAAAAAATTGGGCAAGTGCTAACTTATTCAGTTGTGTCTCAAGTGGCAGCTAGGTCAATCTTTCCTCATTGAGCAACCAATTGATTTTGTCACTCTCTTCGTTACGAGATTGATTGATTGATTGCTTTGGGCAGTCTATTGACAATAGTTGTAAGGTTGAGATGACGTGTTGTACCAACAGTCTCAAAATTGCAACACTCTTCAGTCTTCTCCCAATAGCCAATTGTCTTAGAGTTGCAACATCGATTCTAGAGTGAGTTGCGGCAATGGTGCTGTGCGAATTGCGGCAATGGTGTTGTGCGAATTGCAGCACGAGTGGAAGCACTTCAAAGTTGTTGTGCTGGAATAGTGAACTATATCAACTAACAATATGGAGTTGCAGCACCTATATTCGAGTAGTGATTTGCAGCACCTTGCGTTTTGCTCCTGTCTGAAGGAACCTGTGCAACTTTGCCTCCTGAATACCACTGGTTAGCATAGAAAGGTAATTATCACCCTAAATGCATAAGAATAAGCATTGAAATGGCATGTTAAGAAGATAATTGTACCTTGACCAAAATGCATCTTCATGGACAAAAAGGGCAATGAGATGAGATGAAAAAGAAAAAAAGATGTGTAAAAAGGTCTTAGGCGGGTGCTAAATGCTAGTTTTCTTAAGCTCAAATCTGATCTCTAATTCCAATAAAATAATTTATACCTAGATGCATGCACAGAAAAGAGAAAATTCCAGATCTGATTTTATGAATAGAAATACATTGAGCTTACTAACTTTAAATTGCATAGTGAAAACTGAAAACCAATCACACAGATTTGACACTATAATTTTTACCCTCAAAAACCTTGAAACTTTGAAAGTTGAAGGGAAAAACCAACGAGCAGGTAATTTATTACTTCAAAGTTCAGTCCACAGAAAATTCTGGAAATTATTATAGCAATTAATGAACCTGTACAATTCAGAAATTTCTTGGAAATCATGCCTAAAATTCAGTCCAGCTTTTTCCCAGCACTATACGGCCTCCTTGGGATTCATGCCACCCCATAGATTGTGCATGCAACAGATTTGAACCTACAGCACTTCTGAACCTCCATAGTACCCTGTGCGCACCTGTACAGCTTGAACAGCCTTTGCAATTGCACCCAGTAGCCTTGGGATACGTATAGCAGTATAGCCCCCTTGAGTTTGCTACCTTGGAATGCATGCAACCTTGAAAAGATCGACCTCTCTTCTCCTCAGCGATTTATCTTCCCTGCAAAACAACTTCCTTCTTCTTCAGCTCAAGCCCGTTCAAGTGGTGTCTTTTCCTCTCCTTATACCTCCTTTTATAACTTTACAATGACTAAAAGCCTATATCCAAAGTGATTAACAATCAAAATCTAATATTTATCGCTTGAGATCAATGGTCACGAACAAATCTCTTGTTGACACAACTTAAGTCACTTTTTAATCATTATAAAATAAAATAAAAGTTACTTTAACTTTATAAAAATAAAGTTAATATCTAGAGAGTGTCTTTCGGGCATTTCCACATGCTAGACACAACATCGATGTAAAAGTACTTGTCCAAGCTACCACATTTAACACTAAAAAGCTGCCAAATTGGGCACCCATCACCTTCCATGATGGATCAGGAAGAAAAAAATACTGCCTTTTGTAGAGAATTTAGCACCAGATGCTAAGGCAAAGTTGATAGAGGATATATTTTTGTAAAAAAGGTCCCGGACTACAAGACAAGGGCATCATGCCCTTTGGTAGATTGGATTGAAAGGACAACTTCTAGGCAAGGCTAAATGGTACACCCAAAAGAAGGTGGAGGAAAAATTTCCTCACCTCATTCAATAAAAGCTTTTGGGGACCAAAAGGCTTCCAAATGGGGAGGTATGATCCAGATTGTATATTGTATTATTTGGCATCCATCTTGATGTTTTCGGAGTGGAAAAATTAGAGGAATTAGCTCATAGGACCAATTTTACTAACGGTTCCTAGTTTCTCGAATTGGGGTCTAAAACCTTTGAAAAGTAGTATGCGGCATTAAAGGGTGTTTTCTCAAGGTAAAACTTTACCTCTTAAGCACTGCACCCCCTAGCGCTATTCTACACTCAAATACCTTTCCAACAATGAAAGAAAAACCTCAAACAAAGTCTGTATGCACATATATTATGCCACCGGGAAGTTGACCTTCCTATTTTGAACACCATGATTCGAGAGGATACCACATTTGTCCTCATTATTCATGGAAAAGGGGCTAGCTACGTGATCATAATGAAGAAGACTCTATAAGAATAAATACTGTAACTCTAGTTAAGAGTTGGAGTCAACCTTACCCACTAGTTGGCTATCAAGTTGTATTATAATCAGGCCACTAGGAGGAATGGGGTTCCATTCTATTCGAGTGCATTTTGTTCAATAGATGAGGAGAGTAGTGAAGAGTTGATAGACAAAGAGCAAACAGAGAGGGTTTGTGCACTACAGCAGCCCATGGGCCACATGTCTCACTCCTTTGTACTCGCATCCATTTTCATTCAAAGAAAGAGAGAGCATAGCAACCTCACATTCTAGCTGTGTTTTCTCCTGTAAGGGTTTCCCGGATCATATCTTGTGTTATTGTGGTTGTAGGTGATTGTATTTTTGTCTTCTCTATTTTCCACATTTTATATATTGCATGCATGAAAAAAGTAACTTATAAATCTAGATGTCTAAGGAAAAGAACCTTCGTAGTATAGATTTCAGATTTTAAGTATAACTTTATTAGATCTGTTGAGCCAAACTGTCCAATGGAATATCCACTGTTTATGGATCAACTCTATTGCTGCAATTTATGATTTTACATGCTAATTTATTCCAGCTAAGTGTAATTTTTTTATTGTGTTTGATTGGGGACCTTCTTTTAACCTTTGTTGTTTAACCTAAGCCTTTAGAAGAGCCATAGGATCTTTTGAACTCAAATCTGGAAATTACCTTTCAAATCACCATAGACCATAATTGCATAAACCACTGAAGTGCTGATGATAGAATTAGACCCCTCAGGGAACTCCCTTGTGTTGGATATCTATACTTTGCTAAAACAAGGGGAGTAGTTGCTAAGGGGACCGGTGATACTCCCATTGTTGCTCATTATCTAGGTCACTTAGTGAAGCTTTGCATTAAAGTACTAGATTTTGTTGTAACAATAACCTCACCAATACTCTTCTCGTGAAGATCATAAGATATTAATGAAGACCTTGAAGATCAAACTCCTCAAGTGCCCATTGAAGTCCTAGAGAAGAAAGATTAAGATGAAAGAAGTCATTTCTCCATTGAAGATGAGCAACCTCGTCATGTTCCCTTTAAAGATCAAGTATCCATCCATGAAGATCAAAAGCATGAGGAGACTTCTTCTTCATACTCTATTCATGGAAAAGGAGGCTTGGTAAGACACATTTTTCCTCAAATTTCTGAACTTGACAATAAATCTATTGAAAACTTTGAGGAAGATTTACAATCAGATTTTTTTGCTTCTCATGTTTAGAAAGATAGAGGCAACCAAGAGTGTGTTGGTTTAAACATGCATTTTCAGAATTTTAATCGTGATTTGGATGAGGATTTTTGGAAATTTTTAAGAGATCCAATGAATGATACATCTGGAGAACCAAGTGCACATTTTGAGACTCCTAGACAGCCTAATGTAGTAGACGCAAACTTAGAAATTCTTCATGATTATTTTCAGCCATGCTCAAAACAAATTGTAATCAATTTCCAACCATGTACACTTGTAGATAATTCACAATTATATCAATTTACTAATTTAGTGAACAATATAACAGAGAAAATTTCCAACTACCATCACGTACAGGTGTTGGTGATTTTTCATATAAATTACAAGCTAGAAATCATCATTTATGTGCTGGAAAATGTATGGGCCAGCAAAGTGCATACTCATATGTATGTTACAAGAATTTTCAGCCTTGACATATGGACCAGCCAACTATTCCATGGAGTCAAAAGTCATTTTCCAAATCTGAAATTTCATTATGTAATTTGTCTTCATACTTATATCAAGATAATTTTGGAATGGAAAAGCCTAAAAATTCAAATGTTGATGATAATGAAGAGAATGTTCCTACTTTTTGACGATGTGCCATATCCTCAAAAGGTTTATTTCAACCCCATCAAACTTTAGATAGAAGAGAATTGTATGGATACATGTCATTTTGGGCATGATTTTGATGTATTTGGTGGTGTTCATGATGATTTTCAAATATTCAACAAAGCCTACATGAAGATTTCAGCTTCATTGTACATGATATTTTATGTCTCCCTGCTTTGGTTCATAACCGAACACAAGCGAAAGAATTTTAATGTAAACAAAGAGTTTGGGTTGTTCCATTGATTGTATGATTACAACTTACTTTCATATTTTGCTGATGTAGAATAAGATCAGGAAAAATAAGCTCTTAAAGAGTACTACAATAAAATAATAAGCTCTTAAAGAGTACTAGAATTAAAAAATAAGCTCTTCAATAGCATTAGAATAAAATAATAAGCTCTCTATTATGAGCAATATATTTCATGTACCTTGGCATTGTTGACTTGTGCCTTCCTTATAAAGCCAATTTTAATATGATAGGTTGTAAGATACATGGATGTGGTGTTTGAGGATGAAACATAGACTATCCCACCTCTTCTATTTTCCTACTTTCTCACAAGTACAATCAGAAAGTATGGGGTTCTCATGCACTCTTCTCCAAAGAGTTCTTGTCCCCAAGTTGGAGCCGACTTTTACCCCTCATATCGTCATGAGAAGTAAACTTGGTCTTGTGTAGATGGATGGGATCATTATAACTTTCAAAAGGTTGGAATATCGGTGAAAGTTGCTTCAATAGTACACCTTTTTCTTCATCATCGTGATGACACAGTCACATCCTAGTCACTTTGACAAAGTGTTGCATGGTTAAATAATGAGTGTTCTCTAACATGGTAATGCACTTACGTTTCATTCATGTCCCATGTCATTTCCTTACCTAGTTTCATTCATGTCCCATGTCATTTCCTGTAATATCCCTATTAATTTTTTATAGCTTTTTGAGAATTTTTCTATCCCAGATTTCTTCAGAAAATTTACATAAACAATTTGCCAAAAAATTTAAATGAACTCTAATAAAAAATTTGGAGAGGCAGTCACCACAAATTTTCAAAGAAAATACCACACCAAAATTCCAGCTAATTTTATTAAATAAACTAACGAGAATTTACATTGCTTTAGATTTGGAAACCTTGCAAAGAGAACAGTTCGGCCCACTCTAGAAAATCCTCCACGCTCAACCCTGACTGTAGTTTTACTAGCACAATTCGGCTGGCTCCATAATTCGGCCTCTGGAAATACTGGAATATTTCAGCCTTCTTCTAAGCTTCCTTCCTCTCTAAGCACCAATAAAGAATCTCAAGTGGTTCTCCTTCTTGACTAGCTAGGGTAGATGTTTCACCACCAAAACTAATCCAATCATGTCCCTGAATGAACTCTCATCTTTCTTTTTATAGTTTTCCCTATCCAAATACCATGGATTGTTGAAATACCATGGGTCACTTTTTAATAATAAAGTGACTTTATATGTTCTATTTCTCAATTAAATCAAAGTCACCTAATAATCCCTTTTTAATTTAATTACTCAATATCACCTTTTATGAGGATATTAAATAATTAAGTGACTCCCTTTCTCCTGATTTTAGCCTACAGGAACCAGATAGGCTAGTGAGTATCCCAATTGCGATGATCACTTGGAAAGGGACATGAGAATCCTCCCTTCCCGTGATTGTTTGTCCTCAAGTAATTCATTCTGCATATCAATACCAGGATATCATATATGCCTATAGAATGCTCTAACATACATTCATTGTAAAATCCCAACACAATTGTACCTCGCATCACTACTACACTCTAATATATTGTGAAGTAATTCCCAACATGTAAACCCTTGGAAAATTCAAAATAGTATTTCGCTATTGTTTACCAAAAATTCCTTCTCCTCATGGTTTGATTCTGGAGGTAAGGCCATTTGGAGATGCTGACTAACTGTCCAAAATGGCCCTGCATAATGTCCCTTAATGATTATTGGTTCAGGCAAGGTTCCAGAAGTCCATATCGTTAGTTGCTTCAGGGATTTGCCTAATGGAAGCTTGGAAGCAAGCAATATATCAACATTCACAAGCCACGGCTATGTCTTCCTTTTCATCATAAGAATTAAACATTTGTTGTTCCACAATTAGCAACTGAGAATGCTCGGCTTGAGATTCTAAAGATTGGTGAAAAAATGAAGGAAATTCCAATCTAGAACTGTATGCACATCACCCTCTTCCAAAGACATTTGAGAAGCTTGATTGAATAGCCTGACCTCTACAACATGACTCAAGTTTCCCACCTGCGCTTGTGGAACAAGTACACCATATTTTTTATGATGTTGTAGGCAATCTATTAAGAGTTTGAATGTTGTTTCCTGTTTCAATTCATTAATATGACTAACATCAAGTGCCAGCAATAATTCTAAGTTTGTTGGATCAACACCTCTTGCACCTACCATTGAAGCAATGGCCTATTGTTCATTATCATTTTCTACAGTTCTTCCAATACTGGAGACAGGAATAAAATTGGTTACAGGTGATACAAGAGAGATGCCCTTTTTAAGTAGCGGAGAGCCTCTTTTCAATCCATATAGTTCTGCAACTTCTGTGAATGCTTCTCTCAGTAAGTCTACGGGGATATGATTTGCAACGAAGTATACCCTGAAGTTTGACACATCTTCCCAAAGAAGGCAAACCTTCTGCAGCTTCATATTAAGAGCATGTACGCAATATCTTGCAATGCTTGCTAAGCATTCCTTCTGTTCAATTGCACTAATGTGACTTGCGCAACTAGGAAAAACTTCATTGAGGGTTTGATTGTTGATCTCATAGATTGCATCTGTTGTACTTGCACAAATTAGACCACATACTTCAAAATATCACAACATGACAAAGAAGCCAATCGATCATCACCACAATGCCCAAGTTGACCAAGCATATAAAGAATTTGTTTATGCAACGTTGCCTGACTATATTGACCTACACAGCTAGGGGCCCAGCACAACATACTCTGAACATGCAGCACCATTTTGGTTGCCTTTAACAAATGCATTCCCTAAGCCTCCTTTAGAAAGAGGAATCTTTACCGTAGATCGCAATGGAACACAACAGGAGCACTTTTATTTCATGATATATTGGACATACATATCTTTGGGCAATGTAAATTGATTCATGTCAACAAGATAAAGGTGAATATATAGAACATCCTCCCATCCAGGATGATCCTCTTTAAGACTACACTCGATTTCCTTCAAAATAAGTCCCAAATGATTCTCTAAACCTTGCATAGGTTTGAAGCTACCTTCTAGCCAACGAACAACAACCAATGGTAAGTATGTCATTTTGTGTCTTTGAAGTAATCAAACTCCTTTTGTGCCCAATCTCAGGGTCCACTAGTGAGGTATCTAACTGATTATCATCTTTACATTTGCCAATTATATCATTCCCTTCAACTTCTATGACCTAATCTGTGACAGAATTATTCATAAAGGTCCCATCATTGCCTACTCTAAAAGCGATGTTTTGTAATTTGGGCTCCAAATGGAATGATGAAGGACTTAGAATCCCAGCTAGAGCAATATAATCCAAAGAATGAAGCATAATTTGAAACTTGTCAATAACAATTCTCGCATTCTTGAAGAAAGAACAATCAAGAGTTAAAGTCTCGTACTCTCCACCCACTCCACACACATTTATCCTATAAAGTTCTTTCAAGTGCAACAAGTAGGGTTGTAAGGCCACAATACATTTGCCTAGATGCTTGTTAGGATGCAAACCCATGGCAACAACCTTTACAAGGATAGCCTCAATCCCTTTGTCAATTATTTCCTGCAGAAGTAATTCTTGCTCCTGTTTCCAAAGAAATGCCAAAGAGATGAGCCCTAATTTGGAACACACACTCTCAATTCCTAATCTCTCATAGTCAAAGGTTGTTGCACCAGATGAAACAACTTGAATAGAAGGAGTTTGTTTCTTCACTTCACTCAACAAAATCATTAAGTCTTCAACTTCATCCCCTTGAGTTTGCATGTACTTAAGCTCTCGATGCCTCAGATTCGAGTTGGCACCAGAGTCACCAAACGTTCTGGTTCTAGTTGATCCAATCCCAAGAGCAGAAGTCAAGACTCATATCCAATGTGTGGTTGGGACCCCCAAATCCATCTACTTCTCTTTCCAAAAGAATATCCCTGAACCTAGAAGGAAGCAAAGGAGCATCACCAGTACAGGATTCATCTATTGGTGCAAAAACAAGCTTTGCACATGCTGCGGCTGCATTTTCATCAATTCCACTGCTAGGTTATATGAGAAACATATATCTGGACAAGACAGCTTCTTTCAACTTGAGGACTTCTGCGAATTCATCATCTTCCACAATATGTTCCAAGGAAAAGAAGACTGTCTCACTCTTTTTGTTAGCATGCTTAATACTCTTGCCATCATAGGATAAGCTCTATTCAGCTAGACACACTTTGGAATGCATCAATTGTACAAGATGTCCCACTGAATTGTGTATGAGTTAGGGAAAATCATCCGGTGAAAAAAGGACGAAATTCGTCATTCCTTTCATCGCTGCAAAGCAACTATGAGGAAGATACCTAAGTGTACAAAAAAAGCACCTGTATTGCTTCTTCACAAACACCAAGTTCAATCCTTATGCAACTATCAATACCAGGTTCTCGGTTTAGTCAATGCCTCACTGCCCAGGACAGTGGATCAATAGATGAATTTCTCAAATCAACAACTCAAATACTTGTAGGATCAGCCCAAGCCCCCACACCAGTTGCAGAAAGAACTTTCAATCCCCTCTTAACACAAGCAATGAGAAGTGACACCTTAGTATCAGTGTTTTCAATACAATACAATCCAAAACAAAATCAGGCTACCCTGCAAGAATTTCCCCCTCAAATAATGCATCATATAGCTGCACTCTAGCATCAACTTTGCTCTCTAGAAAAATGGATTTAAATTGTATCTGAAGACATTGCCTTTGATTCTTGAAGTCCTGACATCTGCATCTTGTGATAAGTGCCTAAGGGCACAGATATTCTATCTGCATCTTGTTTATCTTCCACATATGCAACTTCTGCCAAGTCGTCCTTGATACTTTGATCATAGACTTCACCTTCAACCTTTGTCTCGCGTGCCTCTGCAACATGGGCTAGTACTTTGCTACTTAGAGTGGTAGATATTGTCAACATGCCACCTGTTTCGCACAGAGGAACATCTTTACTGCTAGAATTTTGTTCAACAATTGTGTTGATTTCCTAGTCCTCCACTGCTGCTCTAGCATCTTCATATTTGCAGTTTGTTTTTCCCTTCATCGCCTCTGATAATGCCCATGCTCTAACCTGCTTTATTACCTTTGCGAGGTTTTTGTTATAGTCCTCAAAAACGCACAAGAATTTTGCGTTCGCCCTTTCCACTAAGAGAAATAATTCATGTTGTAACATTTCTCAAATAAAAGCCCTTCAGGCTGGCAGGAAAACCAAATCTGATATCACTGTAATATCCCTTTTAACTTTTTATAGTTTTTCTAGAATTTTTCTATCCCAAATTTCTTCAAAAAAATTCCATAAACAATTTGCTGAAAAAATTAGATGAATTCCAATAAAAAAATTGGAGAGCCAATGACCACAATTTTTTTAAGAAAATACCACATCGAAATTCCAGCCAATTTTATTAAATAAACTGAGAAGAATTTACATTACTTTAGATTTGGAAACCTGGCAAAGAGAACAGTTTGGCCCGCCCTGGAAAATCCTCCACACTCAACCCTGGTCCCTGACTGTAGTTGTACTGGCACAATTCAACTGGCTTCAAAATTCGGCCTCTGGATATACTGGAATAATTTGGCCTTCTTCTAGACTTCCTTCCTCGCTAAGCACCAATGAAGAACCTGAAGTGGTTCTCCCTCTTGACAAGCTAGGGTGGATGGTTCACCACCGAAACTAATCGCCACCAGCTACAGTGTATAGTTCCAACACCGAAACTGGGATTTCCACAAGGGTTTCCCTTCACACAATAAGCTATTAGAGCTCCAATATTAATTCATCAAATATCCAATCATGTCCCTGAATGAACTCTCGTCTTTCTTTTTATAATTTTGCCCATCAAAATACCATGGGTTGCTGAAATACCATAGGTTACTTTTTTAATAATAAAGTAACTTTATAAGTTATATTTCCAAAGTCGCCTAATAATCCATTTTTAAGTTAATTACTCAATATCACCTTTTATGATGAGATTAAAATTTTAAATAATTAAGTGACTCCCTTTTTCCCCGATTTTATCCTATGGAAGCTAGATAGGCTAGTGAGTCTCCCATCTACGATTATCACTTGGAATGGGACATGACATTTCCATAATTTTACCTAGGCAATTTGTTTGTTGTAAGCATATCATCACATTTTACTAGGTGAAATCCATTTCATACATGTATTTTCACCATACTTCATCATTTTGCCCAGGTGGATTGTGTATCACCTCACAATTTCACAGTATACCTAGGTAAAATCTATAATTACCTTGCATTTCACTTCACTCCATCTCCTATAAGGTGCATGGCACGTTTTTCTTGTAATTCAATAAGTTATGAACCATAATCCCTTAAATTTCATATTTCCATTATTTCTAGTGTGAAGACACCTAATTAGCTCAAGGTATTTTGATTTAATTCCTAAACCTTACATTAAGTGCCTAAGTATTGACCTATTAATACTTTATTGTTCTAATGTGTCATTGGGGCCTTTTGCCTAAGTTTCACTTGCTACTTGGTCACTAGGTGTTATCACTTAAAGGCCATGCAATATACATAAAAATATGCGCTCCCCCTTTGGCACATATGTTGAGGTAGAACACAAAATATCTAGTTTTCCCTCACTGTAACCTAGCCTTGTTCAGATGTGCTAAGTCATTCATGCTTCATCCTTATCCTTTAGCACAAGATTTGAGTTGGTTGAATCTCGAGTTGACTGGGAAGACTAATTAGTCATGCGCCCTAGGGTTTTAAGCCTCCACCTCATATACCTTATCCACTCATGCACACATCCATAGGTTTTGCACTTCACTGTGAGGATATATTCACTCCTCGCATAAGACTTCACACCTTGCACACATGTGAAGTGAATAGTGATAGTTTGACTAGACAAAGGGGACCCACTTGCACACATCTTAAGGATATCTGTAAATTTTTGAAGATGTTCTATGCTTGATGCAACTTTACTTTTATTACAGCGATCACACAAACAGTTAAGTAAAATGTTGATAGAACATACCAGTGGATCTATAGAAGACAAACCAGAAACAGAGGAATGTGTTGGTGCGTTACGGCGGTCAGCAGGATGCTTCAACCAGCAAAGTCTTCTTGGTCAGCCAACCTAGAATGTGTCACAACAATCCTCAAATCAGTCACCCAGTCAACTCAAAGTCAACCGCAGAAAAGTCAACACATTCCAGAAAAAGTCAACGCATCGCAGCAACAAGAAAGTCAACGTAGCTCCAACTTGGGTCAACTTTTTGACCTCGAATTTTGTGCCAATGAGTACGGCCTGCAAAAATCGAACTCTCCACAAAATTTCAGCTCAAACGGACCATGCGTTGACCAAAGTCAACGCTGGTCAAACTTGCCCAGAAACCCTAACTGCAGAAAATTTGCTGCGGTAAATTTCGTCCTTTAGCTGTAGTAGATTTCGTCCTTCTTCTCACGTGGGAGATGAAACTGCTTCTCAAATGCTTGTAGATAATCAGAGGAGAAGATGTGTGATGAGATGATTGAAATGCTCTCCAACGTTGACTGTATTTATATCCATCATTGAGGTGTGTGACACATCTGTTGGGGGTGTAAAACCTTAAGGCCGACCTGCACATATAATTTATTATAAATAATAAATTCAAAATAAATGTTTTGCTCATCGGATTAAGATCAACTTTATATCGATCTTACACCTCTCCGAAAGAGGAACCCAATAAAAATATCGGTATCTTCATCTGAGCATCACAACATGGAGTTTGGACCTAGTTGTCCAATTTTAACACTCCCTCTCAACTAGGGAGAACTCCATCCACCTATGCAAACAAACATCATGCGTCATCCCGCCGTAACTTGCTTTGCTGGCCTCTTTATTTCAAAACAGGAGTGGGTCAGTCACAAAGACATCATCCCCCGGCTGACAAATTCAGCCTAGAGGTCCGAAACCTCTATCAGACTCACAAAGAGTCTCCAACCAACCCGAAGTTGGTTCATCTGACCCGAAGTCAGGCGGAGGTCCGAGACCTCACTAGACTTGATCTCAGATCAAGTGGTTGGACCGTGCCATCCTAGATAGAGAGTACGACAATCTCTGATGCGTCCATCGGTCTTTGCTACTAGTCTCTAGCTTTTCCCACCTCATTGGCCAAATGAGAGGTACTTCCCATGAGCCCTGAACTCAATGGGTAGGATGCATACGGGGCATAGATAATGAGAGGTGAACCAACTCAATAATCACAACGGTGGGGTCCAAGCACACCAACAAGGTTCGGCAAGCCTAGCCTTGTGGTTGCTCATAGCTCCGAGAAGCTGTCCCCAAAGCCCCCCAGAGCTCCTCGAGCTCATCGTCCAACAGGACCCACATCATAGGGTTGTTCCACGATACCAAGTCTCTCACGGAAGGTTAGGAACTTGACCTTCCCCAGGGGCTTAGTGAGAATATCTGCGACCTGCTCATCAGTTCCTATATGATCGAGCCTTACGGCGCTTCGCTGTACCATATCCCGAATGAAATGGTACCTGATATCAATATGCTTGGATCGGTCATGGAACACAGGATTCTCGGTCAAGCGAATCCCACTCTGGTTATCACAGAGTATCATGGTGGTATCTAGCACATGTCCAAACAGCTCACTAAAGAGCTTTCGCAACCAAACTGCTTCACAACAGGCCATACTTGCTGCAATGTATTCGGCCTCTGCGGTGCTCAAAGCCACCGACTTCTGCTTCCTGCTCATCCATGAGATCGAAGCATAACCAAGATTGAAGTAGCATCCCGATGTGCTCTTACGATCCACCACACTGCCAGCCCAATCAGCATCAGTATATCCAAGGAGTGTCACGCTCCCGGCAGTGTATCTCAGCCCATGGTTTATCGTGCCCCGAAGGTATCTCAGAAGATTCCTGGCACCAACCCAGTGAAAGTGATGAGGCTCAACCATCTGTTGACTCAAAGTGTTCATTGCAAAACATATATCTGGACGGGTGTTCACTAAGAACATCAGAGCCCCTACGAGTTGACGATACTCAGTAGGATTTGCCAATACGGGCCCAGCAGCGCTGCCACTCAACTTCTTGAAATTGAGTTCCATTGGTGTTGTCACAGACTTGCAATCCACCATACCAAATCTTTCCAAAAGTTTCACAATATATTTTCCTTGAGAAAGGAAAATCTCTCCAGGTCTCTGCCAGACCTCCAGGCCTAGGAAGTAGTGCATCAGTCCTAGGTCCTTCATCTCGAACTCAGCAGCGAGC
Source organism: Pinus albicaulis (assembly GCA_034641835.2). Lineage (NCBI taxonomy): Eukaryota > Viridiplantae > Streptophyta > Pinopsida > Pinales > Pinaceae > Pinus > Pinus albicaulis. Next base: position 778,623,884 of record CM076582.1, read on the forward strand.
TCCCTCTTACATTGATGAATGAGAGGGTCGGCACCTGTCAGGAAGAGGTCGTCCACATACAGCACTAGAATGAGAGGCTTCTCCTGCACAACCTTGAAGTAAAGGTTCGGATCAGCATTACTTCGAGTGAAGCCCAGCTTCATCAAGTAACTATCCATCCTCTCGTACCAAACTCTGGGTGCTTGCTTTAACCCATAGAGGGCTTTCTTCAACCTGCAGACAAAAGTGTCTCGATCTTGAACTTCAAATCCCAGAGGTTGTTCCACATACACCTCTTCCTTTATTGCACCATGCAGAAAAGCGGTCTTGACATCCATCTGATGAAGACTCCATCCTTGCGTAGCAGCAAGGGCTATGATTGATCGAATGGTGGTATATCGTGCCACATGTGCAAATATGTCATCATAGTCTATTCCTTCCTTTTGAGAGAAGCCACGGGCAACAAATCTTGCCTTGAACTTTTCAGCACTTCTATCAGATACATGCTTGATCTTGTAGAGCCATTTTGTGGTGACAACTGATTTGTCCTTCGGTCTTGGAACCACATCCCAGACATCATTCTTCATTATGGACTCATATTCTTCATGCATAGCATCCTTCCAGACTTGATGCTTTACGTCTTCCTCAAAAGATCCAGGTTCAGATTGTACAATGGTACTCATGGCAGCCAGATACCCTTGGTATCTACACGGCTTCTTGCTTTCTCGGAATGTCCCCCTCGGGTCAGCATGTCCCTCAGCATCTTCGAGAGTGTCCTTGAGCCATGATGGTCTCTTTCTCAGTGAAGGAGATGGATCGATTGGGCCCATTGGTCCTTCAACATCAGGCATAGTCTCATCTTGCGCTTCTTCTTGATTTCCAGGCCTTGCTTCATGATTTTCCTTAGATCTCGGAAGATCTACTACTTTCTTCAGGGAAGCATCTTCGTCAAAAGTGACATCATGGCATATTTCTACTTCCCTTTGACCAGGTACATAGACTCTATAGGCCTTAGAGGTTTCGTTGTAGCCCACAAACATTCCTTTCTTCCCAGAAGCATCCAGCTTACTTCTCTTTTCTTTTGGCACATGAAAATAAACAGGACATCCAAAAATTCTAAAATGTGAGACGTCGGGTTTCTTACCAGTGAAAACCTCTTCGGGAGTTTTGGAGTCCAGGGCGGAATGAGGGCATCGGTTTTGAATGTATACAGCAGTATTCGCAGCTTCTCCCCACAGAAACTTCGGTAGACCCTGGTCACATAGCATGGCATGGGCAGCTTCCACAATGGTCCTGTTCTTTCATTCAACAACGCCATTCTGCTCAGGAGTGTAGGCAGTAGTAGTCTCCCTCTTAATGCCAGCTTCTCTGCAAAAGTCCTTAAACTCATTTGACTCATATTCAGTGCCATTGTCGGTCCTCAAAATCTTGATCTTCTTCCCTGTCATATTTTCCACCAAGGCTTTGAAGGTACGGAACCACATGAAAGCCTCATCCTTCTTCTTCAAGAAGTATATCCGGGTTTTGCGGGAGAAGTCATCAGTGAATGTCATATAGTAAGAACATCCTCCCAGGGATGTCACGGGTAGCATACCAGATAAATCAGAATGGACCAGTTGCAAAATATCAGATGTCTTTGTGACACTTGAGGGGAAAGGTCCCCTTGTATGCTTTCCTTCGGCACAACCCTTACATACACCTTCATGATTATTTCCAAAATCGGGCATCCCTGTCACCACCTTCCTTGCTTCGGGAAGGGCCTTATAATGAAGGTGTCCAAACCTCCGATGCCATAGTTCAGTTTGTCGGATAGTATCACATGTCATAGCTCCTAGTGGACTTCCTTCAACCTGGTAGAGTGTTCCAACTCTAAAACCAATCACGATAACTTCCTTGAGATTCTTCTTCCACATGCGCACCTTTCCATCAGTGAATGCCACATTGAAGCCTTTGTCTTCGATGGCTGATATAGACACAAGGTTCTTCTTCAATTTTGGTACATAGAGTACATCCTGCAAATGTAGGACTTGTCCTTGAGACAAGTGGAGAGTCACAGTCCCTGTCCCTTTGTTGTGGAGGTAAATCCCCTCTGCAGACAGAGGCAATCCCTACTAGCCCAGACCGGGTCTAGCAACAATCATTCACGCTATAGTGCAGGTTCCTAATTGCAAATAAACCAACTAGCAATGAAGGCTTACCTGGAATCCAACGTTGTCGCTCGTAGAGAAAGTAGCGCTCCCGTTCCTTAGCTCTGGTAGATCACAATCCTCACGGTCTCCGTGATCGGACACCTGCACATGCGAGAAACAAAACAAACGCAAGCATAAAATCCAGTATATGCAACTATATGTCAGTCGGAAAAGACATAACTCATCATCATAATTAACAACAAGAGTGGAACCATAACCAATAGTCGCTTATTATTAATCAATCAAAGAAGAATACAACCATAGTTCCGACGTTGAACTCTCCTTCGGCGGGTTGTCAGCAGAACATGTCTCGACAAAGCCTGTCAGGGATGGGACAAGCCTCTCTCTTCGGATACTTGACAATGATCTCCTTGCTTGGATTTGGCCTCAAGGGAATGAATCAAGGCTCTTGCAGCATTAGGCTCTTGGGAACTTGGAGACTTGAAGACTAGCTTGCAATGGAGATGAGCAAGCTTTTATAGATGGAGGAAGGGGAGTTGGGATCCCTATAATCATGGGATTGGCCCTATCATCAAGGAAGCTTCCATGAGAGGTGGCAAACCACTTCCTCTCTATGGAAATCCGTAGCCAAACCTCCCAACTCAAGATAGATATCAGTTCCTGGATCAGTTAGGACGAAACTTCCGCCATTTATTTTAAAAAAAAATTCCTTAAATTGGTTGGCACGAGTGTGACTCTGAGACAGAGCGCCAACTGGCACAGCCTCTTTGAAGTATTTTCCCCATTGGCGCAGGTACTGAACTGCCTTCTCGCGCCAATGCAAAAGGGCCATTTTTAGGGTTTTTCACAAGGAGGTGTCTACAGGGCAATGAAAGCTCTTGTTCAGAGGGATGTCATGAAAGTGGTTTCAAGCCATGTCACTGCTCACAGGTCACGAAATGAGCCCTCCAATGTGCGGGACGGGGATTGCAGGGACGGTGACAAATTACTGTGTAACAGATGCCCCCTAAAGCATGAGGCCCGAGAGAGAGAGAGGGGTGAAATGCTTTACGAGAACGTGTCCAACTGAAAACTCCGCCGTCGGAAAACCTGCGTGGAGAAGCACAACTGATATCTCAGGTACATGATATATATGCGGTATGGTCGCAGCCATCCATAACAGAGTATACAATAATCCAGATCCAAGGCATGGACGCAGCCATCCAGTGAGGATCGATAAATAGACTCAGGTATGGTCGCAGCCATCCGATCAGTGAGTCATGTAACTAATCATGATAATCCACAAAATCGCAGCCTAGATCATAACAAACAGGAATCTAGGGTCTTGCGCTCCATCTCGACCCGACCAAAGTACAAGTTCAAGCATGCGAATATGTGAGCTGAAGTCGAACATGCAAGAACATCGCCTGATTACCAGCCAATGATGAAAGCTGTTAACAGACGCGAGAGGTACCACCATTAATGCCAATGGTCCTCAAGGTACTACAGGTACAATCTACGGCATGTGAACAATGAGCTGATGTCGAACACCCGCAGAATCACTTGATCGGAGGCCAATGATGAAAACCTCATGTCGAATGCGAAGAACCTGCCATTGAGGCATGCAGACTCCAAGGTACCAGAAGGGAGTCTCTAGATCAGCTTCCAGGATAATGAGCTGAAGTCGACAGGAAGTGACCTTGATCAAAGGTGGGCCATAGTGTTTCCCACATCATCGACGCGAGACAGAGGAACATAATGTCTTTGTGAATCAGAATCAGATGAGAATCAGAGGAAGGCTGAAATTTGCAGAGGTCAACTTCTCTTGAACATATAAACGGCACGACAATGAGTTTGGCAGTATTTGACATCAAAAGATCAGAGGTCATAGTGACGAGGCAAAGAGCAGATGAGAGGTCAAAAGGGATTACCCAAACCCACGGAGGCAAGTGAAAAACGAGATGAGATGTCCCCAACCCGACACGAATGCATACAAGTGCCATGTTCAAGAGCGACATACTGCCGACACGACAATGATGCTGGTTCCATTTTCCCCACCATCCTAGCGAGTACCTCTTTATTTTTACACAAGCTTGAAGAGGATACCATATGCTTGTCATATAAGTTCGTCCTTCGGACGAATCCATCCTAGTACATTTAACGAGCCCTAGGAAGGAGAAACTCGAATATCGTCATTGCGACTGAATCCGATGTCATCAAGTTTAACGAGTCTGACAAAGGAAGAACTCGGCGTCTTTTCATGTTTAGAGAGTTTGAAAAGACAGCAGAAAAGTAAACTCCAATGGTCCCTTTTCGTAAATAGTTCCTCAGATCCGAAAAGGTAGAAAACTATGTCTGAGAAAACCTCCTAGTCGCAATAGACTAGGGTATTCCTTTTTCGTAAGTAATCCATCCCAGCCCGAAAAAGGGGTAAACGTATACTGGGTAGATGTCGTTTCGTGTCCACTTTAACGAGATCGAAACGACAAGGGACTCGGCAATCTTTTCAATTTTAAAGAGTCAGAAAAGAGCTGAAAGGTGACTCCTCCTGGAGGAACGAGTGGTATAAAGGGAAGCAACTGGTTCCGGTAATGATGGAACTGCTCAAAACAAGTAAAGGTTAAGAGGCTGGCTAACAAGACCACTCATCGCAGCGGTTCCTCAGGAACAGGTAAAACAACCAAGTGAAGACATATGATCGACCAAACGAGATAGTGACGATGGGTAGAAAGCCAGGCTCATCGCTTAACGGTGATAAAATGGCAATCACAAGAGGTAAAATGGGAATGGTTTCATTTTTACACACAAGCTTAAAGAAATCATAAAACTCACCTTGGAAGTTGGTTTCATTTTTACACAAGCTTGAAAACGGAAACAAACTATGCTTAGAAAAAGATATGCATGCTGACATAGTGACTCAGTGAGGTACATGCCCCCCAAGCTTCAATCCATATGAAAGGCAGATGGCGTGAAGGTTCAAGTTACGAGATCAAGAGAAAGACTCGACTGGGATTTTACGAGATCTTATCAAAGACTCGAATTGAACACGAAAGTGTTTCATTATTTTAACGAGGTTGACACATTAAAAGAACTATCCTCAGGACACCTTATTTCATGGTTTAAGGAGCTTGGCACAAGACAAGGAACTCTGCTCCAACAACCTTGTTTCATTTTTTAAGGAGTTTGACACAAGACAAGGAACTTTGCTCTGACCAGCTTGTTTCATTTTTTAAGGAGCTTGACACAAGAAAATGAACTCTGCTCCACCGAACCTGGTTTCATTTTTAAAGGAGCATGACACAGGAAAACGAACTATGCTCCGACCGACCTCATCATAATGAACAAGAAGTCATGCCTTCCAAGACTTCCACTCCTGATGGAAGGAAAAAATCGTGGAAGTTGGGACCCAATGCCCCCAGCACACTATGCACGACGGCATTATCACTGAGTACAGGCACGGGGTAGGTAGCCACATAGTTGACCTGCGGTGGGGCAGATACAACAGGTGGATAAAAACCAGGAAGGGATGATGGCGGGCTAGCTGCCATATCAGGACCAAAGAACGAAAGTTGATCAATGGTCACGATCTGTCCTTCATGTGGGAAACAGACCACACGAAAAAGGGAGGAGACAAGTGCTCCCATGGCATAGGTGTAATCGCGCCCCAAAAGAAGATTGAAATCCAAGGGGCCTGAGACAACCATTACGTCCATATGGACGGTTTTACCTCCCAAAGTAACAGGTAACCTTGGAAGGATCCCTAACGGTTGACTCGTTCTTCTGTTAAATGCCAACAGATTCTGTGTAACAGGCGCAAGCGACGCCGAGCCAAAATTTTGCCAAGTAGTTGAGGATAAAATACTAATAGACTCGCCTTCATCTATAATGGTGCTGGGTGCGACCAGACCAAAAGCCTGTACCGTGATCTCGAAAGGCACATAAGACGGAAGGCGGTATCCTGCAAATCTACTCCAATCAAAGGAAGCGACTAAACTACTCGGAGGGGCTACCATCGAACCGAGATGGTCTTCCCCTGGTGTTATGGAAGAAGAAGGAGCATCCTCCACGAACTCCATCTCGAAGGCGGGAGGAGTATCCTCCGGGACCTCCATCACGGGAGGTGGAGGAGCAACTTCTTGAGGTATAGGGACAAGAGAATCTTTCTCCAAGTCCGAGGAATCTGAAGAAACAAGAAGAACCTGAGGGATGTGAGATCCACTCTTAATGGAAAAGACCTGGTGCACCACAGACGGGGCCAATTCAACCGATCCCACAACCAATGGCTGGTCGGGAATGGATTCCTGAATTTGAATTTCCGGGGGAGTGGGATCGACCAAGGATGACTCTTGACCAATCGTAGGATCAGCTGGTGGAGGACTCAAAGAAAGTCGCTTATAACCAGCCGGGAGGCATGGTGTAGAAACGGTTGCGTTGTCCAAGATTCTTTTGGCTTCATCCATATACAGACAAAGGTGAATGGCATGGTGCCCTTCACACAACTTACAGGGATTGGTAATCTTACCCTGCTTCTTAGGAGCCTTACCAGTACCAGCTGAAGACGTGCCCCCGACCTGACTCCCGGAAGCCAAAGACAACGGCGGGCGACCGTTGGACCATACTTCGAGCACCTTGGGAATGCCAGGGCAATCTCGAAGAAGATGGTCTCCCGTGCATAACATGCAAGGGAACTTGACTTTCCGTGGAGGGTTGGGAGGTTCATCAAGAGGAGACTTCTTAGGCGCAATAGCCACAGAGCTAGCCTCTCCTTTATCGGACTTCTTCTTCTTTGTCTTCTTCTTCTTCTTCTTAGCCACTTGGTTACTCGAATCCAGACTTTCACCAGGCGAAGTAGAAGAGGAGGACGCAGAAATAGGCGAAGAAGGGGAGAGGTCCACCTTGGAATCTACATGATGTTGTTCAGGCAGAGGAACTGATTGAACAGTAGCGGAGACATTCGGGACCACAGAGGTTGAAAACAACCAAACAGGCAACCCAACAGTTAACCCAGGAAGGGACAATGTTGCCATATAAGGAGCACCAACATTTCCAAAAGGAGGAAAAGGACCAGGATTCCCTTTGGAGGGGATTCCTTGGTTGGTGAACTTCAGGAAAGTTGCCATTAGAAATGATCTTCAGAACAACACCCTAAGGAAACTAACTTTAACTAGGAATATTTTGTGGGCAGTTAATTTTTTAAAACATTTAAAAAAAACTCTATCGTTTCATCTTTTAAGAGTCGAGAAACAGGCAAAAGGTGACTCTATCTCTTTCAGTTTTGAAACAAGCGTGAAAGGACAAGCGCTTGATGATCCTTTCAAATTTAAAGAGTCAGAAAAGATCAAAATGACTACTCAGGAATACTAGGCAAAGGGCGTACCAAATAACCGTGAACTGCAATATACACCTTGGTTTCAAAATGAAAGAGAAATCAACCAAGGACTTAACGTACGTGCAGGCAGTCTCCCCGAATGCTGTGTCCGGTGTATCACGGGTATAGGGCAGCAGACTCGGCTTCCTATGGATAAAGGATAGAAACCTAGTGGGGTCTCCCTTTATATACTCGACGGTACGGGGAGCACAAGGCCGTACTAGTGTTGTCTAAAGCCAAGAGGCGAACGACAGCTACTAGGTTTAACGACGCCGGAACACGTCTCTAACCTAGACCTCTAAATGTTTCGTTAATGTTTCAATGCTTCCTTAGGTAAATTGAGTAAATTTTATGGTTGATCTTCAATTATGTTCCAATTTCAAGGCCCTACCGTATGTCATCTGACAATCTCCTATATGCAGCTATATGAGAAAAGAAAACTTTTCAATTCGATGAATGCTATCTAGTTAAGAGAAGAGCTTCAAACAATAATGCAACAAACAACAAAACTGAAAACGAAACTTTTTCCAAACTAGATGACTTTCACTATTCAAAAGTAATTTCAAACACTCAACGATGCAAATAATGCAATGTAACCTATGCAAAATCCTCTTTTTCGAAAACTATGCAATTGTAATCTATGCACAATTTCCTTTTTCCTTTTCAAATAATAAGAATGCACTCAATGCATTTTTCAATGAAGTGAGAATCTACTTAATGCACGCTTTCAATGAAAGAGAATGCACTCAAAGCGATTTCTAGTCTTCAATCATTAAACAATGTAATCTAAGTTCAATGATGAATTTCAAAATACTTTTCAATGCAATGTGATCTAATGCACTTTAACAAAAAGAACTTTGAGACGAAAACTAAAATAACGCAAATCTCCTTAATGAAGGATGAATGCAAAAGGGATGCAAACAAACACTAAGAATGCAATCGTTGTTTCAAACACTTTGTAACGAAATCCCTCAAAAGGCGACAATACATATGAGGTCAAACACAAAGAGGACTTCCAAAGCAAGAGATCAAAACAAGGCATTCATTCTCTTTTACATCAAACAATCATGGAAAGAAGACATTTCAAACAATGAGCAATGTAATCTATGCTCATATAAAGGAAAGATCGGAAGGGAAATACACACTGGTGAAGGATTTAGGGAAAAAATCTCAATTTTCACATACCCTGAAATTGGCTCGACTTGTACATTGACAACTAGCGCCAACTGGCGCGACTTGCACATTGACAACTAGCGCCAACGGCCAATTGGCGCGAGTTGCTAACTGACAACAAGCGCCAACGCCTGAAAATGAAAAAACAAAGAATTTCTCCCAACCAAGACCAAGCTTCACCACTTCAAGCAGAATCTCCAAGACTCAAATGAACCATGTGATCTAGGCTCAAAGCGAGACAGACACAGATCAAGCTCAGAAAGCTCAAAACAGAGTAAACCCTAGTACCTTACAGGATTGGCGCGACTGTAAGGCTGAAACTAGCGCCAGAATAGAATTGGCGCGGGTAATACACCAGCAACCTGCGCCAATGGGCACGACTGTCAAGCTGAAAAGCGCGCCAATCGAGTTTATCAGTCAAAAATAAAAAAGAGCAATCCGACAAGCAGACCAATGATGATCAAGCTATCCAAAAGCCAAATTCACAGAAAGAGCCAGCCCAAAGAGCTGATCAAGCAAGCAGAATCAAGAATCAACCGAAAAGACAAGACAAAACTCCAAGTGTTCAGTTTACAAACTAAACTGGAGATTGACTGAAGCAGCTTTGATCTACTTCGCTAATGCAGAGCAATAGCGTTTCGAAGGCTATCTGGCCAACTTCAGGCTCTGTATATAGCTTATAAAACGAACGACAACAAGCTAACGATCCCCAGCGGAGTCGCCAATTTGTTGTGGAGGTAAATCCCCTCTGCAGACAGAGGCGATCCCTACTAGCCCAGACCGGGTCTAGCAACAATCATTCACGCTATATTGCAGGTTCCTAATTGCAAATAAACCAACTAGCGATGAAGGCTTACCTGGAATCCAAGGCTGTCGCTCGTAGAGAAAGTAGCGCTCCCGTTCCTTAGCTCTGGCAGATCACAATCCTCACGATCTCCGTGATCGGACACATGCACATGCGAGAAACAAAACAAACGCAAGCGTAAAATCCAGTATATGAAACTATATGTCAGTCGGAAAAGACATAACTCATCATCATAATTAACAATCAAGAGTGGAACCATAACCAATAGTCGCTTATCATTAATCAATCAAAGAAGAATACAACCATAGTTCCGACGCTAAATTCTCCTTCGGCGGGTCGTCAGCAGAACATGTCTCGATAAAGCCTGTCAGGGATGGGACAAGCCTCTCTCTTCGGATACTTGACAATGATCTCCTTGCTTGGATTTGGCCTCAAGGGAATGAATCAAGGCTCTTACAGCTTAAGGCTTTTGGGAACTTGGAGACTAGCTTGCAAAGAGAATGAGCAAGCTTTTATAGATAGAGGAAGGGGAGTTGGGATCCCTATAATCATGGGATTGGCCCTATCATCAAGGAAGCTTCCATGAGAGGTGGCAAGCCACTTCCTCTCCATGGAGATCCGGAGCCAAACCTCCCAACTCAAATTAGACACCAGTTTCTGGATTAGTTAGGATGAAACTTCCACCATTTATTTTTAAAAAACACTCCTTAAAATGGCTGGCGCGAGTGCGACTCTGGGACAGAGCGCCAATTGGCGCGGCCTCTTTGAAGGATTTCCCCCATTAGCGCGGGTACTGAACTGCTTGATCGCGCCAATGCAAAAAGGGCCATTTTTAGGGTTTTTCACAAGGAGATGTCTTCAGGGCAATGAAAGCTCTTGTTCAGAGGGATGTCATGAAAGTGGTTTCAAGCGAAGCCATCAAGCCACAGTCACGAATCCACTCACCTCCAATGTGTGGACTCGGGATTGCAGACAGCTGACAAATTACCGTGTAACACCCTTTCGACGGATATGTGGCATTATCTCCAAGAATAATTTCCAGATTGGTATCCTTCTCAACCATGTCAGAGAGTGCTTCCTTGAACCCAATGATGTGTCTTGAGGCACCACTATCTATCAGCCAGACATCCATAGTGTCGGGCGGGGATGCAGCAGAGAGGGCATATACAAGAATGTATTCATTTCTTTTATCAACAACATTTGACTCCTCATACCTGGAGTTTCTATACCTTTTGAAAGGTGTATTGTTTCCGCCAGAGGGATCCTTCCTCTTTCCTTTGGACCTGTCGTTTCTTTGATTTCCATTCCTCCGTTTGTTGTTGTTGTCATCACTATCGGGAGAATCCTTCTTGAAAGGACATTCTCTAGCATAGTGACCAGGCCTATGACAAGTGAAACACTTGCCCTTCTTTCCTTGGGCCCTTGCTCTTCCTTTGTTCTCAGGACCACCAGAGTTCTTCTTTCTAGAATGAGCAGCATAGGCAGCATTTCTGTCATTTTTGTATTCCTTCATTCTTGCCTCTTCTTGCATGCATCTTGACAGTAGCTCATCAAAGTTAGGAATTGTATTATTATTGAGAATGGTAGTGTTGAATACCTGCCATTCATATGGGAGCCCTCCAAGTGCAGTGAGTACCATCTCACGATCGGCTGTTGTCTCCCCAATAGCCAACAGATTGTTCTTGATCTCGGTCAATTTCAGAAAGTATGTTTGGACAGACTCATCCCTGCCTTTCTTCAGATTCTTCAATTGATTCTTGAAGAATAACACTTGGTTTGCATTGTTTACTTTGAACATTTGTATCAACTTATCATACATCTCCTTGGATGTGCCTAGCTCAGATATGTAGGCAACCAGACTTTTATGTATGGATTCCCTGATCATTAGCTTTGCTTTGATCTCCCCCTTCTTATACTTGGTTTTAGCAACAGCAGTAGCAATGGATGGAGGTTCTTGTATCTTACCCAGTACATAGTCCATGAGATCATGGTCTTCCAATTTGAGATCTAATATCATCTTCCAAGCATGGAAGTCATCCCTTCCAGTCAGCTTGTCATCCTCCTTGAAGCCATAACTTGTGGAACCCATTTTCTTAGATGGTGATTGCTATAAGTTAGGGCTTGTCTTCACCTCAGCTCTGATACCATGTAAATTTTTGTAGATGTTCTATGCTTGATGCAATTTTACTTTTATAACAGCAATCACATAAATAGTTAAGTAAAATGCTGATAGAACATACCAGTGGATCTATAGAAGACAAACCAGAAACAGGAGGATGTGTTGGTGCGTTACGGCGATCAGCAGGATGCTTCAACCAACAAAGTCTTCTTGGTCAGCCAACCCAAAATGTGTCACAACAGTCCTCAAATCAATTATCCAGTCAACTCAAAGTCAACCCCAGAAAAGTCAACGCAGTCCAGAAAAAGTCAACGCAGGGCAGCAACAAGAAAGTCAACGCAGCTCCAACTTCGGTCAATCTTTTGACCTCGATTTTTGTGCCAATGAGTACGGCCTACAAAAATCGAATTCTCCACAAAATTTCAGCTCAAACGAACCATGCGTTGACCAAAGTCAACGCTGGTCAAACTTGCCCAGAAACCCTAACTGCAGAAAATTTGCTGTGGTAAATTTCGTCCTTTAGCTGCAATAGATTTCGTCCTTCTTCTCGCGTGGGAGATGAAACTGCTCCTCAAATGCTTGTAGATAATCAGAGGAGAAGATGTGTGATGAGATGAGTGAAAAGCTCTCCAACGTTGACTGTATTTATATCCATCATTGAGGTGTGTGACACATCTGTTGGGGGTGTAAAACCTTAAGGCCGACCTGCACATATAATTTATAATAAATAATAAATTCAAAATAAATGTTCTGCTCATCGGATTAAGATCAACTTTATATCGATCTTACACCTCTCCGAAAGAGGAACCCAATAAAAATATCGGTATCTTCATCTGAGCATCACAACATGGAGTTTGGACCTAGTTGTCCAATTTTAACAATATCTCATGGATTTAATGAAGACCTATTTGCACAAACACCAAGCGACTCTCTTAATGAAGGCTATTTCATGGTTGACTTGGTCAAAGTGGACATAATTGCATAAACTTCAAAGGTGCACTCTCTCTATTCAAGGACACATGCATGCATGGATATTTTATTGTGACGGAGGTTGTTAGGTGGACATGAGGCATTCCTTCCTAGGGAGCACTAGAGAATGAAATAATTTAGCATTTGAAGCTATGTTGCAGGAAACATTGAGCCAGAGCCCGTTTACGAGCAAAAACGGTATGGAAACGTTAAAACTCGTTTGGTATGGCCTGGAAACGCGTTTCAGACCGTACTGCCACATTTCACGTGGGTGAAACGTAGCCCAGTACGACCTGAAATACGTTTCTAGGTTGTACGGCCACGTTTTAGCGTTTAAGTGTTTTTTTTTTTTTTTTTTAATTATTGTTTTATTTGGTGAATAAAATATTTTTTGGACGCTTCTAGATGCCTATCGCAAGTTATAAAATGAGTTTATGCTTTCAAAAATGTGAAAAACGTTTTTTCTTTACAGATTTGTTTTTTTTATTTTTTTTTGCAGCAATGGCTTCCAACCAAGGTTCAAGTTCAACCCCCAAGTCTAACCCGAGGGCTGAATATTATCCTCTTTGGAAGCATGTTCAAAAGCTTCAAAGATGTGGAAATGGTGGCTCATGGGAATGGCGATGTAATCTTTGCAGTAATTTGTACAAGGGCTCCTACCCAAGAGTGAAGGCGCATCTTTTGCATGGGGGAGGACAGGGGATTGCAAGTTGCACAAAAACAACATACCCATTGGTGAGGAGGGCATATCAAAGAGAGCAAGATAAGGCAGATGGAATTAAAAGAAGGCATGAAGAGCTTACTCAAGCTACTCCTCAAGTTCCACCAAACATTGAGCCAAGAATTGTGGTTGAAGCAAGGAAGAGGAGAGCCACTCAACAACAAGAACAACCACCATCCAAAAATACCAGAGGGGCATCCGCTTCAGTTCAAGATAACAGGATTGCTAAATCGATGAATGTGCAAGCAAGAGAAGAAGTTGATTCCAGAGTGGTTAGGTGCATCTATGCATATGGTATCCCATTCAATGTTGTTCGCTCACCTTACTAGCAAGATATCATAAGGGAAATTAACAAATCTCCCGCAGGGCACAAGGGGCCCAACTATGAGAAAGTCAGAACTAAGCTTCTCAAAAATGAGAGGGAGCTTGTGGTGGATATCTTATCACCAATTCGTTCTTCCTGGGGTAGCTTTGGGGTTACCATAGTCTCAGATGGATGGACAAATACAAGGCACGGACCATTGATAAATATCATTGCCACATCACCAAAAGGAGCAATGTTTTTAAAGGCGGAAGACTACTCAGGAGAGGTAAAAGATGCACAGTTGATTGTTGATGTTATTACAAAATCTATTGAACAAATAGGGCCTAACAGGGTGGTGCAAGTTATCACGGATAATGCACCAGTTTGCAAAGATGCAGGTTTAATTATTGAGGGGAAGTATCACCACATCTTTTGGACACCCTGCATTGTCCATAATTTGAATTTGATCTAAGAGGAGATCGACAATGGAAGCAAGGGAGATTGTTAAATTCATCACCAACCACCACCAATCTCAAGCAATATTTCGAGAGTACTCCAAATTGGAGTTGTTAAAAGTTGTTCAGATAAGATATGCCTCAAACTTCCTAATGTTGTGCCACCTTGTTGAGGTTAAGCAACCATTAGTTTCTAAGGTGGTGAGTCAACTCTGGGCTGAGTAGAGATAGGCAAATTCAAATCGGGGATATATGGAGTGTAGATTGTGCCTTGATGAGAAGTGGTGGAGCAAGATAGATTTCTTGCTAAAGTTCACAACCCCTGTATTTGAGCTTCTTTGGAATGTTGACACTAACCAACCTTTCTTAGGAGAGGTATATGATGGCATCGATTCCATGGTTGAGAAAACTATGGAAATCATTTCACAAGAGTCTCCACAACTTTTATTTATTGATGATTGAAGCGAACAAAGTTCCTTCTCAAGTTAAATACTCCAGAAGACTTGGAATATAAAAATATCCATGAGGATACAAATATTATTATATAAAAGATATGAAGAATGAGTTGATTGAATGTTACAAATGAGGCATGCTTATATACCTAGACAGGTGCCTCTTCACGAAAGGTCATGTCTCATTTAGACATGCCCTTTTAACCTAATAACTAATTAATCATTATTTATATTATTTTATTCATTACATTGTCTTCCTCCTCAAAAAGCTATGTCCTCAAAGCTTGTTGATGAGAAGGCTTGATCTCTGTTTCTACTACACATGTCTTCTCTTCTCGGGGTAGTCATCCTTGTTGATACAAGTTGATATGATCCTCTAAATGACAAACAAAATTGTCGCATTGAGAATGGATCGAACCATCCTAAATCAATCTTCTGTGGAATCTTAAGAGGACTTGAAACTTGTGGTGAATTATCACTTGAGCGGATTGCACTAACATTAGTATTCTTCAAAACATCAGCTTGTTGTTTATGTTCTGAATACATAGCGTGGTCGAGTTGTCTGCTCTTGTGATTTGGATGTCGAAAGGGAACTTTTTCGGTTTGATTTTCCCTTATCTTGTTTATGTCATCTCCTTGATTTATTTGAAGTACCTGATTTCCTTTATCCATGGATGTTGAAAGGTTAATTTCTGGATCTTCGCTTGAATCTTTTGTTGTTGGAATTGCAACTTCTAAGTACATATTTTCTTCATCTAGTTTGTCATTTTCTTGAGTTGGGATATTGACTAGATCGGGGTTTGGATTTTTTTCTTCAACATGGACTAAAGACTTTGATACTTCTTCTTGAGTAAGTTTTCCTAACTCGACATTAAGTAGCTTCTTGTCACTTTTGAGCTTCTTTATTTGCGTAACAAGGTTTTGATTATGATTCCTTAAACGTAAAAGCTCTTCGTTTTCTGAATTGTTGACTTTATCCTTAGTATTCTTCTCTTCATCTTTTAAACTTTTGATTTGCTCTAATAAATTTTTATTAAGGTTCTTTAGACGTAAATTTTCCTCTTCTTGTTCTTACAAGTGTTTCTTGAGTTCCTTCTTTGTGACCTTAGTCTTCTTGACTTGTCCAATTAATTTTTCAACATGGTCCTTGAGGCAAGAAATCTCTTCGTCCTTTTCCATTACTTGTTTGTAATGTGTATATGCAAGATCTTCATATTCTTGTTGTAACACTTTCTTGTTTTGCCGAAGTTCGGCTACTATGTCTTTCTTTTGATCTTTCAACTGCAATTTCTCGATACATGAGATCACATTGTTTTGGGAGGGGTGTTTATCTTGTAATTTGGATTATGTCTTCTTTATTTCGTTATTAACATCTGTATGTTGTTTCCCAATGGTTGCCATTAATTCTTTCATCTGTCTTGCTAATGTTTGTTTTTCTGTATCACTTAGAAATTCAACTAACGTAAAAGCTTTGTAACATTTTGTGCAAACAACGTTTTGATTTCTGAATGATTCTTGACAATTAGGATATCCTTCTGAACAAAAAGGACATATTGCAAAGAAACCACGGTTCTTTGTGGGAATCATCTTCTTTTTTTCTTTTCTTTTTTCTTTTTTTTTTTAATGTATTTGGCTTTTTCTTTTTCCTTTTTATATTTTAAATAATGGCTATAACCTTTCAAACTTTTATTACTCCTTCAATCTTTGGTAATGAATCCTTCACTAATATTCCTTCAATCTTTGTTAATGAATCCTTCACTAATATTCTTTTTTTAAAAGAGCCTCAAATTCTTTTATACATGTATATATTCATTCTTTAAATAAAATTTTAAAATATAATGATTTATCTCCCTGTCCACTTTTCCAATACTTAAACCTTTAATAACCTCCTTTTCCTTTTATATACCTTCGAGCTTTAATAATGATTCCTTAATATTTTAAGAAATCCTTAATAATATTTTTCCTTTCGTTTTTTTTGAAAATTACTTCCTTGAATTCTTTTTATGAAATCTTCTTTAATTACTGAAAAGATATTTGACTTTTATAATAGTTTTTCCCTTCTTCTTTTTTAACCAAGTAACTTTACTCTTTCCTTATTTCAATTATTTTAATAATAACTATAATAAAAATATATATAACTTTATTATATAACTTAATAACTATTATAAATTATATAATAGTTAACTATAACCTTATGCTAACTTTATGGGTTATAAACTCTAAGTGAAATGTGAAACGTTACGATGATCGGAGTTAACCTTGTATACTTTTAATGAAAAATATTAGGGGGGACAAGACTGGTCGATTGTCGATGGTCGGGGATGACGAAATGAGGCGACACGGAGGAACGGGTTGGGACGGAGTTTACGGTGGCACGATGTTACCAGCGGAGGCAGAAGCGGTTGGAAATTGCCGCGGAGGTTCGAGCGCAGTAGTTTGGGCGGAGGCAAGGTATGGACAGCGGCAGCGTGAACAAATAGCCTCAGTGGATTGTTTTAGGCAGCAGTGGTAATATGGTGGTTGTGCGGAGAGGGAGCGAATCGGCCAAATGGTGGCGGAAAGGTGTGGACAGGGATAGACCGATCTGGGGGCAGCGGACGATGGCACGGACTTGCGACAAAGTCGCAGCGGGGAGTGACGATGGAACGGTGAAGATGAACAGTGGCTGTGGTAGGACGCGGGGTGGACGGTGGCGAGGTGGCCGAACGGTGGGATCAGTGGCAACGTATGGTAGAGCTATGTTCTGGTTGGACTGTGGATGTGCTGTCGTCGACCAAAAAAATCTTTTTTTGATTTTTGATTTATTTTTTTACTTTTATTTTTCTTTTTCTTTTTTTCTTTCTTTCTTTTTTTTTTTGTGCACATATATATATATATATATATCCCTTTTCTTTTTTCTTTTTTCAATATACATTGACTTCTTTCTTTCTTTTTCTTCTCTTTTTTCAATTTTTTTTTTTTTTTCACAAAATTTCCCCTTTTTTTCAATTTTTTAATTATGGCCAAAGGCCTACTGGTGAAAATGGAGAAACTCCAAGATTGGTAGCAAAACACTTTGACAGCAACGAAGTTGATGATTTTTATGGTCAAAGACCTAGATTGGAGAGCATAGCTCTTTGCAGCGATTAAGCGGTCGAAGGCTCAAACTGCTCTGATACCAAATGAAGCGAACAAAGTTCTTTCTCAAGTTAAATACTCCAGAAGACTGGAATATAAAAATATCCATGAGGATACAAATATTATTATATAAAAGATATGAAGAATAAGTTGATTGAATGTCATAAATGAGGCCTGCTTATATACCCAGACAGGTGCCTCTTCACGAAAGGTCATGTATCATTTAGACAAGCCCTTTCAACCTAATTACTAATTAACTAAATAATCATTATTTATATTATTTTATTCATTACAATGATCATTTTGTTGATTTAGTCAAGAAAATCATTGTTGATAGGTTGAACAATTTCAACACTCCATTGCACACTTTAGCACATGCCTTGAACCCCAAATTTTATGATGAGGATCTTATTGCTCAAAGCAATGGGAAGAGGAAGGCACCCCATAAGGATAGAGAGGTGGCTAATGGGGTGAAAAAAACCCTTAAGAGAATGTTTTCAACTCATCTACACAGGGAGGTGAAGGAAAAATTTGCCAGGATTAGATGATTATTCATATATATCAACTTTGGAGGAGAGAAGCACCATGAATCAAGTTAGGTAGTGGATTTTTCATGGAGCAAATGGTGTACATTTGCAAAACCTTGCCATTCATGTTCTTTAACAAGTGGCAAGCTCTTCATCAACAGAAAGGAATTGGAGCACCAATGGTTTTATTCATTATGTGAAGCGCAATAGGTTGGGCTCACAGAAGGCAGAGGATCTTGCTTATGTGCTCTCCAATCTTTGCCTTGCATCTCGTAGGGGTCCAGAATATAGCAGTGGTCCTTCTAAAGAATGGGATGTGGATCCAGAAAGTCCTGATTTGGAGCTCTCTCTTGCTGCCCTAAATAATGAGGACCGGGAGCCTAGAAGTGAAATTGGCCAATCATCTTCTTCAGCTCCACCATCCACTATTGAGCATGCTTCTGCTTATATTTTTATGAGGATTATGATGATTAGGATTAGTCTTTAGTCTTTATAGTACTTGCAGCCTCATAGTCTTTATTGTACTTGCATACTAATGGAGACACATGACATATCTAGAATAGCGCCATCTTTTTTAGCTTTGCACATGGCAAACTTCTCATCCACTTGGAAATTCACCTTACTCAAGTAATATGACTATTTGGAGCAGGCTATTTCTAAATAAGCATCCTCATCAAGAAAATTTACATTTGGCATTCATGCACACCTTTGTAAATCTGCCCTACCTATCTAAACCAAACCTTCTAATATTATTTTGCGGAAGAGGGCAAACAGCAGTTAGATTTTATCTTCACATGAGCTAGAAGATGAAGGTGATATGTAGTACTACACTCATCTAGAACATTGTATCCAAGCATTTTCTATGTGCTTTTGACCTAATTCACCATCCTCGGTAGTCATTGTAAATATTTTATTATTTTCCTGGAAAAATAATATTTAATTGTAGAGGAGGGTTGAGCTAAAACCTATATAAAGGTTTTCTCTCTCCATTTGTACCTACGAAAATATTGGAATGGCGGAAATTGTGAGAAAGCTAGCTCCAATGCTTGAACTCAAGTTTCTTTCTTGTAAGTTGTGGCTATTATATTTGTACAATATTGTATGTATGGTATATGTTCTAGGTACACAACTGGCGGATTTTTTTATTACTGATTAGATTTTCAAAGCCGAGTTTAGGAGTGCCTTATCTCAAGAGAAGGATTTAAAGCTATAGGAATCCATTGTGGGAAAAAGCTTTCCCCTTGTCTTTAAGAGAATATGCTTTAACTTTTAAGCCCTAGACCTCCTATGGTGGGTGAATGCTTAACAGCTCCTATGTTTCATTTGGTTCCTATTCTCAGTCCTTTCCCTTGTACATCTTGTAGTCTCTTGTTTACTAAGATAGGCATGCTATAAAGAATGTCATTTTGTCTATTTGTAACCCCTCATCCTTTTTTTAAAACAGCCGATTAGATTGCATCCATAACTCGATAGCCCAAGTTAAAAGGCATTGGATCCCCTTCATCCATCATCCTTAACCTCTTAAAATTTTCCCATTTCCTTTTGTTGCATTAGTTACACGGTACACCTTTACTCCTCCTCCATACTACACAAAGTGAGCCTAGTAACAGTAGGGAAGCCTGTTAAATTTGGCAACTAGGGCCAAACTCCACTTTGGATTGCTCATATGATATGGATGATATTTTTGTTGGATTCCTCTTTCCGAGAGGTGCAAGATTGATCTAAGATCATCTTGTTTGGATGAGCAGAAGTTGGATTTTGAATTTATTCTCTCACACGTGCAAATTGTCAAGGTCGGCCAGAATTCTTATGTAGGCTCATAAGCCCAAAAGATGTGTTTCCACCCCTCACTGATGGATAGAAAAAGAAGAGACTAATTCCTCATTTGGACATCATCTCAACACACATCTCTCTTCTCTCTCATTGGTTTGTACAGCCTAAGGAGTCTCTCTCTCTCATCCGCACATGTGAAAGGAAGGACAGATTTTCGGACTGTTTTTAGGGCCAGAGCAGCAGCATTGACCAGCGCTGACTTTGGGTCAACCTTGATGATTTGACTTCGATTTTTTGGGCTGAAATCTGATTTTTGGAGGCCGAAGTTGGTGGCATGAAATCCGAGAAGTCTGGGCAGTTTGGCTTTTGGGTTGACCGCATCTTTGACTGCAGAATTTGACCACAGAGTTGACCAGTGCATTGACCAGGTTTGACAGGATATTTCAGGACTGTTTTGGGCAGATTTTGGAGGCCGAGTTTGACAGGGTTTTACCGAGATTCATTGGAGAAAGAATATTGCTGGTTTAACCAGCGTTGACTTTGCTAGCTAGGGCACCCTGTTGACTGCTGTTTGACTGAAGGAAATTTGTAAATTGTACTCTCTCTTTGCTGAACTTTTGAAGAATAATAAGAAGATTTGATCAAAAGGTTTTCCCCACATTGGGGTTTTTCCTTGGCATCTGCCAAAATATTGTGTCCTCTTGTCTTGGCTTGTCTTCTGGTTATTTGTTTATGTTCTATCCACATTTACTGTCAATGTTAATGTGATTGCTAATCTGGAAATTGAATTGGGCTAATAAGAAAAGATTGAAGTAAATTGCTCTAAACATAGAACATACCATTGTTAACAAAAATTAACAAATCCCCCTTGACTTAAGTCCAACCTTTGTCAAAAATGTAGGGGAGTGTAGGGGAGTGTTGGTGAGGTGATAGTGGCCAACCTCCTAGTTTCACATGTCTTCACCTAAGTGTTGGACTTTACATCTTTGAGTATGAGATTGTGTGGTAACATGCGGAACACATCCTAGGTAAACATGGTACCACCATGGCATTTCTCTGTTTAACAGTCTTGTGGGATTGAGAGTTTGAGCTCTTTTAAATAGGCTGCTTCTGTCTCCTTGGAGAGAGGCCTGAATGTTAAGTAATTGTTACTAATGCAAAATTAAAGGCAAGAGTGACAGTAGATGTTGCGCTGCAAGTTATGTCATCTTTGAGGGAAGATGAAGATACAGTTGTGAAGGTTCAAGTAGCATTAGATTCTGTAACAAGTTTTCATGCGGGGTTTTCAGATGCCAAAATGAAGGTTATGTCAGGCTCTTCTCAATTAGACACAATGAAAGCCGTTAGACAGGAAGCATTGAATTTTCACAAGAGTTTCTCTGTACCTTTTGGAGCTAAACTGGGAGGTGATGCTTATGATGTGAGAAATGAACTTTCTTTTGATAAAAAGGAAGGGTTTTTCCTAGGCGAAATCACTTCTTCATGTCTTGCTACTCTAATTTTGATACAAACCTGTTAGGAATCTAGGATAAACAGTTTCCACTGTCCAGGGTTTCAAATGTGATGGATGAGGCAGTTAGAAACTTGCTCCCTCTGCAAAGCACAATGATGATCTCCTAGATTTATTGGTCTTTTCCAGCTACTGTGGTTTCTTATAGTCAAGTCTCACTTCCCGTTGTTGAGTACATTAAGATATTGAGCATAGAGACCACACGCCACTGCACTTATTGGCAATGCCCGAGAAATCTAAAATGAGGGTTGTTTTAAGGTTAAGAGGATACATTCATTTCAACGGAGCATCCATCCTAGAGAAGGTAAAACAAGATTTCTAAACTAAAGTTATGGGGCCGACCTGTTCTGAGCATCAAGATACTATGGCTGACCTATGCCACCAAGTATTGGGCCAACCCATAATCTTTAAGGAAAGACATGCATATATATACCTTATGCACCTTATTTGGGATCTATCAAGGATGGATGAATGTGCCAATACTGAACTTTTAGCATTTCAATTTGTTGTTTTGCGTAGTGTTTTATGATAAAATGTCTGTCTACTAATTTTTCAACTGTAGAGACATCTTGCAGGTCACCCATATCAGATTTTTGAGATTTTAATCTATAGTGGAATCAATCTGGGCATCTAAAGGGGCAGATCTGGTTACAGCACACCTTTAAGGAGAGAATACTTCCAGCATTTAAAACCTCTTCCAGCAATAGACTCTATGTCAGGGATGAGATTGAGAGAGCTATACTTGAGCTCTTGGCATTGGGACACATCAGGCCTAGCTTTAGTCCTTTCGCTTTTTCGGTTGTTCTGGTGAAGAAGAAAGGATGGGACGTTGAGGATGTGCATTGACTACAGGGCCCTAAACAATAAAACCATGAAGAACCGCTACCCCATCCCCAGGATCGATGAGTTGATGGACAAACTAAGGAGAGCTAAGTTCTTCTCCAAGATTGATCTGAGATCGGGGTACCATCATATCCAAGTAAGGGACAAGGATGTCCCCAAGACTGCGTTCAGGTGTCACTATAGACACTTGAGTTTTTGGTGATGCCCTTCGGGCTGACCAATGCTCTAGCCACATTCTAGTCCTGCATGAACCATATCTTTTGTGGCCAGCTAAGGAAGTTTGTGTTGGTGTTTTTCGACGATATTTTGATATACAGCCGAACCTGGGAGGAACACTTGTAGCACATAGAAGCAGTACTGTGTATCCCGGAGGAGCAACAGTTCTATGCCAAGTTGTCCAAGTGTGAGTTCGAATTGACGGAGATGCTCTATTTGGGGCATATCATTGGCGCTAATGGAGTGAGGGTCCATGAGGAGAAGATTAGGGCCATCCAGGAGTGGCCAGAGCCCAAGAATGTGACAGAACTTCGAGGATTTGTAGTCATATACACTACTACATGAAGTTCGTAAAGGGCTTCTCGTAGCTAGCAGCACCCCTCACAGATCTAACCAAGAAGGGGGCTTTTAGTTGGACCGAGACAGCGCACGAGGCCTTTGATCACCTCAAGTAGGTGATGAGCAACTGTCCAGTACTCGCTCTACCAGACTTCACGCAGCCCTTTATTCTTGAATGCGATGCATCCAGGGATGGGGTAGGCGTAGTATTGATGCAGGGGGGACACCCCATAGCTTTCGAGAGTCAGAAGTTATTGCCTCATGAGAGGTTGGTACCCTGTTTATGACAAAGAGATGCTAGCCATCATGCATGCGCTAGCGAAGTTCCGACAGTATCTAGTGGGCAATAGATTCCGGGTGAGGATGGACCACAATAGCCTTAGGTTTTTTCTAGAGAAGAAACAGTTGCAAGAGAGGCAACAAAAGTGAGTGAGCAAGATCCAGTCCTATGATTTCAACATTGAATATGTCAAGGGGAAACACAACGTAGTCGTTGATGCGTTGTCCAGGAGGTCGGCTTCTCTCTCGTTGATGAGTATTCAGCCGGACTGGAAGGCTCATTTGTTGGTAGAGTACTCCAAGGACCGCTTTGCATGCGAAGTCTTGGAGGGGAAGGTGGTAGATGACCACTACCGGGTGATGGATGGAGTGATATATTACCAAGACCGAATTTATTTGGTAGCCAGCTACCAGCTGCGAGAGAAGATCTTACACGCAGCCCATGACTCACCATTGGCCGGACACCAAGGGTTCACAAAAACTTACCGGGCCATCAAGGAGAGGTTCTCATGGAAGGGCCTCAAGGATGATGTTCTGCAGCACATCCGGGAGTGCGAGATGTGCCAGCGGAACAAGGGAGAGATGACACATCCAGCAGGTTTGCTTCAGCCACTTTCCATCCCCGAAGGGAAATGGGAAAGCATCTCGATGGATTTCAGCACTGGGTTGCCCATGGTGTAGGGCAAAGATTGCATTTACGTGGTTGTGGATCACTTGACCAAGTACGCCCACTTCTTCGCGATCTTGGCCAAGAACACGGCCTCACATGTGGTCGAGCTGTTCTTTAGAGAGATATTTCGGTTGCATGGTCTCCCCAAGACCATTGTCAATGACCGAGATAGTCGTTTCATGGGGGGGATTTTGGCAGGAACTATTATGGTTGGTGGATACGGAGCTCACTCCTAGTACGAGCTACCATCCCCAAACGGATGGTCAGACGGAGATAGTCAACAAGTGGATGGAGGGCTACTTGCGGAACTACGTCAACGGGCAGCAAAAGGCGTGGTTGAGGTGGCTACACATGGGGGAATATTGCTACAACACCACCCACCACATGTCTATAGGTATGTCTCCATTTCGTGCTTTGTATGGTTATAATGCTCTGACTTTCGTTGATGTCATGTTTGGAGACAGTAAGGCCCCCAGGGCCAAGGATTGGATCCAGGATAGCTAAGACATCTTGAGGGCTCTCAAGGACAACTTGCGGGCAGCACAGAACCAGCAAAAGATCTACGTTGACAAGGGTCGCGCGGAGAGACACTTTGAGGTTGGGGACCTTGTGTACCTTCGCCTCTAGTCGTACAAGCAATCCACGTTGAAGCAGAAAGGGGCAGAGAGGTTGAAGTCGCGTTTCTATGGGCCTTACAGGGTCACTCGGAGAATGGGGGAGGCAGCATATGAGTTGGAGCTACCCCCGGTGAGCCGGGTGCACAACATATTCCACGTATCTTGCCTAAAAAAGGCTTTGGGCTAGCAGGTGACAGAGGTTGGGGACCTTGTGTACCTTCACCTCCAGTCGTACAAGCAATCCACGCTAAAGCAAAAAGGGGCAGAGAGGCTGAAGTCACATTTCTATGGGCCTTACAGGGTCACTCGGAGAATGGGGGAGGTAGCATATGAGTTGGAGCTACCACCGGTGAGCCGGGTGCACAACATATTCCACGTATCTTGCCTAAAAAAGGCTTTGGGCCAGCAGGTGACAGCAACCGCTAAGTTGCCTCCCATGGATGATAAAGGGCACTTGGTACTTCAGCCAGAGGCTATATTGGACACCAAAGAGAGACACTTGAGGAGCAGGGTGGTGAAGTATTACTTGATCAGATGCAGGAACCTTCCGGATGAGGATGCCACTTGGGAGGGAGAGAAGATTCTTCAACACCCATCTTTGCAGTTGCTTGAGGACAAGTAACATTCTGGCAGGGAGGACTGTAATATTCCCAATTAGCAGTCAGCTAATTGGAATATTAATTTTTGGTCAATTTTGGCTTTTTCTAAAGTTAAGCAGAAATAATGTGGGTTGGGACCCACAAATTAAATTAAAGCAAGCTGATGCACTTTCCCTATAGTTGGAGCAAAATATTGCGGCCTTGGTGGGGCAGAGAGAACCAATGAGAAGGCTATGTGTATTGTTAGGTGGCAACGCTGTGAGTGGACAAGGAGGAACAGCGCAGGAGTGGCCAGTGAAGGGGCAGCGCAGTCTAAGGTGGGGCCCAAGAGGAATGTTGGGTTGTTGGAGACAAAAGCAAGGGGACAGCTCATTCCCTCTCATTCATTCATTCACCTCAAAACTTTTTGTCTTCTTGACTGAGCACGCTTGAGCCGGAGAGCTAAGTCTGCAGTGTTGTTCAACACACGAGATCTTCAAGCAGAGATCTCAACCTCTTCCTCGGGGGACTTTGAGTGCCCGCTCAAGAGAGGGAATTCCACCATTTTGTGAGGGAGATTCATAGCACCATCATCAGGAGAATCTAGTCCCTTTAGGACAACGCAGAGACAGCCAAGACTGCACAGTGATTGCACAATCCAGCCAAGAGGGAGTGTCGAGAGTAGGGAATTGAAGAGGAGATCAGCAGGAGTATTTGGAGGGGAGGCTAGCCACTTCCTACCAGGGATTTTGGCAGTGTTTCAGAGGTATTCTCTAGTAGTTCCAGCCAGGAGGTCGAATTCCCCAACAAAGCAGCATGCCAAGCCCAAGGGGGCAATTTTCTGGGGTCGAGCTTTCTGCAAACCCATCGCAGGATTTTGTGGGTTTTGTGAGAGGAGTCCGGTGACCAATTCCCGGAATTTTTTGGGCCTAGGAGACAAGCCAAACAGCAGTCCGAAATCAAGCAGCAACAGTAAATTCCTGGACTAGACAGCGCAGTTGGTGAGCCACGCAGAGCATACTTCAGCGGAGGATTTTGCTAGGATTAGAGTGGTTCTTCAGCCTGCCTTGAGCAGGCCTAGGTGCTATCTTTCTAAGCACCATGTTTGTACTCTTTCCGACAATATAATAAAATGGCTCAACGCTGAATATGGTCTCTATCTATGTGTGTTTAATTGTGTTTTCATTTTTGTTGTAGTTGCTTGTTTATTTGCACTTTTATTACTTTTAACCCAATTTGGGATATTACATTCGGGTATGTAGGCACAGTGACTAGTGAAACCGTAGACAAACCCATGGCTCAAGGGAAATTCAGTATGCAGGAATTCTGGGGTGGAATCTGTTGGAACGATGAAAGGTTGACCCAGTTGAGGAAGGTGACAGACCAGACCCATCCTCATCCTTACAACAAAGACACTAGAGGCACACAAACCATGAGAGTGCAGCCTGTTGTCGAATAGAATGTCTAGGCACCATGACAACGGTTCAGATCGGGGGTTGTCACCCTGATCCCCAATCTCTCTATTTAAGTTGTCTCCTTATAGCAAACTAAGGGGGGTAGACCCGATGGAAATGGAATGAAGGAGAACTAGTTGTGAACCAACCATTTCGAGAGACACAGTTAAACGACCAAATAATTGTAAAAGATCTAGCAAGATTAAAGGATTCGATTGAATTTGAAAGACTGATACTTGTGCCTTATGGAGTCAACTATCCTACTAAGGAAATTACAACCAAGTACTTGATGAGAAACTGCTGCTATGCAATGCAGAATGCAAGGAAAATGATTTGAAGGAGCGAGATGAAACAAGCTTCGAAGATGATAGGTGATGTTAAAAAGCCTAAAGCACTTAGGTTATAACTAATCTGATCTAACCACTAAGTACTTAAGCGAGAGTGCCAATTATGAAGATACCAAAAGATTACTCAATTTAAAATATATACAATTCGTCGCAAATCCACAATAATTAGATATCAGTCACACTTACTTGAAAGAATTTTCCAAATATTAATATTCAATAAATATCCAAATTCAAGTAAATGAAACAAGACTTAATTACACATTTTAATCGATAGAAAATGTTCCCAAAACTCAGATGCCAATAATCATCAAACCCAACTGAAGCATAAGAAGACAACTAGCATTTAAATCTTAATAATTAATCATCAAGAAATACCATGAAATTTAGATGCTAAATAAACACTTCATCAAGTAATTTATGGATTAAATAATATTCTAAACTAATGCAAATCCAATAAAAATTCTTATTTTTCTCCTATAGTCAAACTTAGGATATATTCTTCAGCAAAATTTCAAATCTGAAATATTAATTGCAACAGTAATTTAAATCATAGATCAGCAAACAAACGATACAGGCACCAATGCCCAAAATGACTAAAAATAGTAAAAATTATTGAACTTAAAGAAAAATCAATTTTTAGGGCTTGATTAAGAGAAATTTCAGATCTGATAAAGGTTAAGCATTCTAATCACATGACTGTTATTCAGAATAAGTTGGAAAAAATGAAAAGATTACATATACAGAATGTCAAACCCAAGTCATAATTGTCAAGAGATCATAGGCCTCCCAATTTGCTGAAGCAAGCTCCATCCTATTATGTGGAGACCATTTCTTCCATTGAAAAGTGATTGATTGAAAGCGACCCGGATAAAAGGAAAACCGAGAGGAATCAGGTTAATACATCACCCTTGACAAAGCAAATGCAAAATGAAGAGAGGCATGTCATACATATCTTGTTTACTTCGTCTAAAAGTTCACAAGAAGAATGTTCCACATCATCAACAACACAGTCTGCCACGAAGAAAAGCCTGAAGCGAAAAAGAAAAAGAATAAGTAAGCGGTTTGATTCATCCGATGGCCGCAAGCAGCTCAATTTTTGGATAAGACAAAGTCCTACCATATGCAAGATTGGACATGGCACATCCGGAAATGTTCTCATACAGCTAAAAGAACAGTTTAGTTGGCATCTATATTGAATACATATGATGCTACAAATGATTCATTGTTGTATCCTTTGTCCTTTCAGCATTTTGTTTTGTAGTTAGAGTAGATTTACATTTCATGTTGGTAGAATAGTCAATAAATGAAGAGTTTCTATTTTCATGTGCTTAATGTTATCTAATGATATTTGGATGGACGCTACTTATGTAATTTTGTGTGTTGCTTGGATGCAGATTATAGATTCTCACATTCCTTCAATGAAGCAACGTGTCCCCAAGTAGAGCCAGATGTTGACCACTCTTTGTGAACGACCCCATAGTAATACACCCCATTTTTGCAAATGGGATTCATCATGTTCGAGGTGTTTACACCATTCAGATTCCATCATCAGTCGACAGTTTTACAAACGATGTAAACCTATTCTGCATGTTTATGATGTAAATGATCTAAGTAAGACCTTCATGTATGTAACAACCTAGGTAAGCCTAATATTTGGGTGACAATTTCTATCCTAGGAGGTTTTTTGTTTCACTGATTCATTTGTGTTTCTCGACACAAGTGATCGGCAGAGTTTTCCCCTCCAGCTTCACCCCAACGCTAGGGTGGATTTTGTCGTAAGGATACTAAGTGAGTCCTAGTGTTTTCTATCGAGTCTTTGTAAAAGTAGTTTGGGAATAATCCTAGCTAATTGTATTCCCAAACTAATTAGCTAGGATTATTCTCAAACTACTTTTACAAAGACTCGATAGAAAACACTAGGACTCACTTAGTATCCTTACGACAAAATCCACCCTAGCTTTGGGGTAAGGCTGGAGGGGAAAACTCTGCCGATCACTTGTGTCGAGAAACACAAATGAATCAGTGAAACAAAAAACCTCCTAGGATAGAAATTGTCACCCAAATACTAGGCTTACCTAAGTTGTTACATACATGATGGTCTTACTTAGATCATTTACATCATAAACATGCAGAATGGGTTTACATCGTTTGTAAAACTGTCGACTGATGATGGAATCTGAATGGTGTAAACACCTCGAACATGATGAATCCCATTTGCAAAAATGGGGTGTACTGCTATGGGGTCGTTCACAAAGAGTGGTCAACTTCTGGCTCTACTTGGGGACACGTTGCTTCATTGAAGGAATGTGAGAATCCATAATCTGCATCCAAGCAACACACAAAATTACATAAGTAGCGTCCATCCAAATATCATCATATAACATTAAGCACATGAAAATAGAAGCTCTTCATTTATTGACTATTCTACCAACATGAAATGTAAATCTACTCTAACTACAAAACGAAATGTTGAAAGGACAAAGTGTAAGGTTAGGGATACAATACAAAGGATGCGTTGTGGCATCAGATGTGTTCAATAAAGATCATACTGAGCATTTGCCTGCTTTCAGGCAAGTTTGTGGGTTGTTTCTCAGATGTGCCATGTCCAATCTTACATACGGTAGAACTTTGTCTTATCTGAAAATCGAGCTGCTTGCGGCCATAAGATGAATTAAACAGCTTCCTTATTCTTTTTCTTTTTCGCTTCAGGCTTTTCTTCGTGGCAAACTATGTTGTTGATGATGTGGAACATTCTTCTTGTGAACTTTCAGACGAAGTAAATAGGATATGTGTGACATGCCTCTCTTCATTCTGCATCTGCTCTGTTAATGGTGATGTATTAACTTGATTCCCCTCGGTTTTCCTTTTATCCGGGTTGCCTTCAATCAACCACTTTTCAATGGAAGAAATGGTCTCCTCATAATGGGATGGAGCTTGCTTCAGCAAACTAGCAGGCCTATGATCTCTTGACAATTATGACTTGGGTTGGACATTCTGTATATGTGATCTTTCCATTTTTTCCAACTTATTCTGAATAACAGTCATTTGATTAGAATGTTTAACCTTTATTAAATCTGAAATTTCTCTTAATCAAGCCCTAAAAATTGATTTTTCTTCAAGTTCAATAATTTTTACTATTTTTAGTCATTTTGGGCATTGGTGCCGGTATCGTTTGTTTGTTGATCTATGGTTTAAATTACTGCTGCAATTAATATTTCAGATCTAAAATCTTGTTGAAGAATATATCCTAAGTTTGACTATAAGAGAAAAATAAGAATTTTTATTGGATTTGCATTAGTTTAGAATATCATTTAATCCATAAATTACTTGATGAAGTGTTTATTTAGCATCTAAATTTCATGGTATTTCTTGATGATTAATTATTAAGATTTAAATGCTAGTTGTCTTCTTATGCTTCAATTGGGTTTGATGATTATTGTCATCTAAGTTTTGGGAACGTTTTCTATCGATTACAATGTGTAATTAAGTCTTGTTTCATTTACTTGGATTTGGATATTTATTGAATATTAATGTTTGGAAAATTCTTTCAAGTAAATTGAGTAATCTTTTGGCATCTTCATAATTGACACTCTCGCTTAAGTACTTAGTGGTTAGATCAGATTATTTATAACCTAAGTGCTTTAGGCTTTTTAACATCACTATCATCTTCGAAGATTGTTTCATCACGCTCCTTCAAATCATTTTCCTTGCATTCTGCATTGCATAGCCGCAGTTTCTCATCAAGTACTTGGTTGTAATTTCCTTAGCAGGATAGTCGGCTCCATAAGGCACTAGTATCAGTCTTTCAAATTCAATCGAATCCCTTAATCTTGCTAGATCTTTCACAAGTATTTGGTCGTTTAACTGTGTCTCCCGAACTAGTTGGTTCCCAACTAGTTCTCCTTCATTCCATTTCCATAGGGTCTACCCCCCTTAGTCTACTATAAGGAGACAACTTAAATAGAGAGATTGGGGATCAGGGTGACAGCCCCCGATCTGAACCGTTGTCACGGTGCCTAGACATTCTATGCAACAACACAGCCATCTACACCATGTAGGGTAATTTGACAGACTCAGGACACCAGATCTCCTCGAAAGGAGCAGGTAGGACAGGGACAGTTAGAGGGTGAGACTAGGAGGTGTTTCTGCTAGTGGAGACCTAGCTTTAGATATGAGGGGCCTGAGGAAGAGATTCAGCATGAGGTAGAGGACACACAGGAGTGTGAGGAGCACATTGGTATACCCAGTGTGGCACATGATTCACCATTGTTGGAGACCTCTTTGATAGCACCATTTGACACCTTGGGGGAGAGAGTAGAGCATACACCCATAGGGCCATCCATTGACGAGTTGCCAGGAGACACAAACACATCCACCGTTGAGGAGGTGCCATTCGTTGTTGAGCTATCCATTGATGTGGTATTCGGGGTCGTGACCGAGTTTTCAGGTGATAACAGCACACGACAGAATGATGAGGTGTCCGGAGACATCACCACCCTTGATGAGGAGCCGATAGGTATAGAGGCACCCAGATCTATGACAAAGTTGCGAGATGACAGTCACCTACAACAACATGGAGAGCACATAGAGGGGCATGAGCTAGTCATGGAGGGGCAGTTTGTGACTCATGTTGAGCCCATGGTGGAGGAGGACGAGCAGTCTTCTTTAGGGCCAGCCACCAACTTAGAGCAAACAGATGCACAGACTGTTAGCAGAGTTGCAGTACTTCCACATAGTAGCTCTCTCTTGGCTTATATAGATGGGGCTTGCAACATTGCTAGGCTACCTTTGCACCACGGAGAGAGAGATGCAGAGTCCCCTCAACAAATTTTATGTGTTGTTCAGGATGTTGAGTTGAGGGACATGAGTTGCACAGGGTGCAGCCCTCGTAGGATGGAGGGCTTGTTCTATGTGCAGGAGTTCCTACATTCAATCCCTCTCTTGGGGTTGGATGGCGAGAGATTCTAAGTTGGTACCCGGTGGAGTGGGCTAGACTCATGGAGATGGTCGTAGTCCAGAGTGAAGCTCAATGGGAGCTCTCAGACATCGAGGGTACTGGAGGCCCAGGTTGGCATTGGGATCCAGGCAGGGCTTCCTATCCAATATCAGACATGTAGGATGGCTATGGCATTGATGAGGTAGTCAACCCAGTGCCTGAGCGCATGCATTCCTTAGGGGAGTTCCAGTTGGCACTAGAGGCCAGATGGTTTGTGAGCAGAGTCATAGTATTCAAAACTGACCGGTTTGAACCGGTAACCGGTCAAACCGGCCGGTCAGGGGCCTAGCCGGTCAAAAAACCCATTTTGAACCTCTCCTTCGCACTTTTTTTCCGGTCAAACCAGTGCTGACCGGTCAATTAAGGACGGAACCGGCCGGTTTATCGGTTTCGTCCTTAACCGGTTGGTCAGCTGCCAAGGCCGCAAAGGGACCCACGCAAGGAGTTTTGGCCAGTTTAGGGTTGTTTTGGAGGGAAGAGGAGGGTTGTTTCCCTCCAAAAACACCCTTCCCAATCCTTTATAAGTAGGGGCAGCCTCTCATTTGTCTCACACCATCTCATTTAGAGCTTTTGTGAGTTTGATTGAGAGCTTGGAGAGTGTTGAGTTTTTGCTGAAGTAGTGGAACAACATAGAGTTTGAGCTAAATAGTAGCCATCATGCCTCCAAAAGCCAAGGATACTGCATGGGCTCATTGTGATATGATTGATGGAAAAATTGTCTGCAAATATTTCCAAAAATCTATTGTAGGTGGGGGTATTTACAGGTTCAAGTAACACTTGGCTAGGATAGGAGGCCATGTAAAACCATGTGGAGCACCAAATGAAGTAATACAACATATTAGGGCAGAATACCTTCAGAAGTTTGAGACTCAAGTCACTGAATCAATTGAGGAGTTTGTGACTCGAGCAGTTGCGAAGTTTGGCAGTCGAGACTCAACCAACTGAGTTTGATCATGATGAGAAGTTTCAAGTGATAACATTGATCACTAATATCATATATGTAGATTTGTAGTAGACTATAGGCCAATGGCCTCATAGCTTGTAGCATTGTTTTTGGACTTTATGGGCCATTTAGAGCCTCATTGCTTATGTATTTTTTCAATGATATGTATTGCACTTGGTGCCATTTTGATATATTCACTTTTACATCGTATATAAATGAGCAAACTTTGCATATTTTGACTCTATTGGCTTGGAATCATGGTTGCAAATCTTAAAAATAGTTTTTTTTAATTAAAAATTAATTATTTAATGTATTTTTTAAAAATCAGTTCATTTAGACCTAACCAGTTCCGGTCAGAAACCCAGTTCATTAGGTTCATCGGTCCGGTCACTGGTTTCGATTTTTAATACTATGGAGCAGACTCCATGGGTTTTTTTGGCATGTTGGTTGTGCATGTGGGCGCAAGATGATTAGCATTCTCTGGCAGGAGCTGGCTGGAGGAGGTGGAATTGGTAGGCCACCAGACCGAGCATTGTATGGAGACGATGTTCTCCCATTGAAGTTTAGCACTCGGGGGTCACCGAGGATCAGCACAACAGAGATATCCCCTCTAGCAGGAGTGGAGTTAGGGCGCTCAGGTCTACCAGGATGTACGAGGGGACATGACGCGTGTCATGGTGGGTTCACCAGCAAAGTGGCGGCAACTTTGGCACATACGGGATACCATATGTTACAGGGTGCTATGACAGTAGGCAGTGGTACACCAAACTGCACAAAGTCAGGTCGTAGCATCCAGTATTATATAGAGGGATGTGGCTTGATTCATCTAGACCCAATTCTAGGCCATAACACCCAGTGGTGTGCAGGGCTATGCAGGGAGGAGCAGTGGCCTGCAGAGGAGCATGGAGATGCATGGTGGTATACCACAACATGTCGGTTTACACTGTGGGGTGACACACGCAGGACACGAGATGGTACAGGATGGTGTGGCAGTAGCAGGGCGTACCCAACGATGCACAGGCGTAGGCCGCAATGTACAGTGGCATGACGAGTACAGGGATGCTCGATGGTATGCGGGGACGTATAGAACTAAACAGCGAGGTCATGGAATGTCGCCTCCGGGGAGACTTATGGACAGAGACATCGGGCATACCTTTGGGTGTAGTTCACCCAGGATCGACAGGGGCGTAGATGAGTGATACTTGATGGTATCCATGGGGAATCACATGCCTATCCCTCTTCTACATCACTTACAGACACAGACGATCTGGTTGTTGTCCTTTGACACTCTAGGCACGAGCAGCGGGGGACGGGGAGCTCACCCGAGATATTTGGATGACACTCAATGCACTAGGGAATAGACTTCTCAATAGTGGCATCGAGGCGGTGCACGAGTTGACAACCACAGGTTGGGGGATGAGGTGATCATCTGCAGGGGTGGCTTATCGTTCATCACTGAGCTTACGCTTTGGGAGCTGGTAACGAGGGAGACATGTGTCACTCTTTCCACAAGGCATGTATGGACCATGCATGAGCAGAGGATACCGCGTACAGCTAAGACAGTTTTCAGTATGTATCCGGACTCCTGACATTGTATCGGCACATTATCCAGAGGGCGGGTGGCAGACCGAGTGGCGATGGTTGGCAGAAGCATGATGGATCCGCATACACTGAGTCGAATGCGTGTATCAGATACCCATCTATTGGCTGCATTCAGAGGGTAGCTATTTGGCACATGTGGTTTCCAGCAGTCATCAGTACTACACAGTGGCAGACACAGGGCAGTTTAGCATGCCTCGGATTAGTTCATGATATATGGGGCCTATATATTGATGGAATGCAAGGACTAGAGATGAGGCCCAGAGGGATTCCAGCAGTTGTCAGAGTTATGTCGTAGCACATCTGGCTATGGGATGCAGGGATTCAGCTGATTGATAGATCACTTTGTCTCGTGATGAGCAGAGTCATGGCAGAGAGTGATCTAGTTCGCTCTTGGGTCGACACATGGGGGTTCGCAGAGGGTTTCATCCTATTGGGAGGCAGACTTTCTCTATTACTGCACAGGTTTGGAGTTAGGTTTGGATGGGTAGGCTTTGGCGTCATGCAGATGACTAGGCAGGATGTATCTCGCCTCTATTAGTATTTCACCATCAAGTTCCAAGAGAGGAAGATACAGTGCACGCACAATGGGCAGTCGGTTAGAGCCAGAGTGGCGCAAAGACAACATGGTGGCACCTTTCTAAGGCTAGCATGGGCCCTGGGCATCATAGTACTTGGCAGCTCAGTGACGTTTAGGGATGAGTTGGTTGCTACAAGGAGAGGTCACTCAGATCTTCCATTGGGCTTTAGCATGGTTGCTTGGGAGCGGGAGCGGGAGCAGGAGCGCCATTTTCAAAAGCTCCTGGTCCGAAGCGTTTCGGGGAGCGTTTATATATATATATATATATATTGATGCATATATGTCAACAAAAGCATGTAGAATGATCAATTAGACATAAAAAACATAAAAGCATAGATTGAATCATATAACATCAATCATCTAGAAGTTATAATCTTCATCAACCACGCCCACAAGTTAGAAGCATACAATATATTGACTCTTGAGTCTCGCGAATCATCAATCTGAAGGTTTCAAGCTTTCAAAATTCAATATATAACATTTATCATCATTGATATATAACATTTATCATCATTGATTTCAAATTTCAATATCTAACATTTATCATCATTGATATATATCATAATTCATTTATCATCATTGATTCATTGATTTCAAAATTCAATATACATTTATCATCATTGATATATAACATTTATCATCATTGATTCATTGATTTCAAATTTCAATATATAACATTTATCATCATTGACATATATCATTTATCATCATTGATTCATTGATCACCATATAACTTTCATGAAGCATCATATTCATAATTAATAATGACTTGTAAACTTATAAATGCCAACTTCAAAGTTTCACCTTTCAAATTCAAACTTCAAACTTAAATTGTCATTAAATATATGAAAGAGTCAAGTTTCAACTATTCAATAGTCAACTGTCAACAGTTATAAAAGATAAAATCTACTAGAAAATAGAAAAGACTAGTAAACAACAAATCTATTTTATCTATCGGCTGGCCCCTTGCCACGCCCACGAGAAATGTCTAATTTATGCGAGCCACGAGGAAATGATGGTCTTCTAATACTCTCAGGAGTACCAAGTCCACGACCATGACTAGAAGGTGGAGGCTGAATCTGCAACGGAACAATAGTTGGATATCGAGGACTGGCACTGGCACCCGCACTGCTACTGGATGGTGGGACTGGCCCCTGTGTGTGGCGGTGTTGCTAATGCTTCATCATCATCCCTAAAAAGTTCTGCTTCCAATTCTTCCATATGTACCGTGCCGTCCTCCAAATTATCATCCTCTGGGTTGTTATCCCAGACTCTGTATGATTGATCCTCATATGCCCGATCACAGTAATGGCTCAACAACCTCAAGTTGTAATGCACATAAACCAAGCTTTCAGCTCGGTTTTCATTCAGCCTGTTTCTTCTCACATTATGTATGAAGCTGTAGGTGCTCCAACACCTCTCTGCAGAAGACGTATTCAAAACCTGTGAGAGAACTTTTTTTGCCAACTTTGGCAAAAGTCTCATTCCGCCATATGCTTCCCACCATGTGAGAGCATCAAATCTGTCTCTGTCTTCCATTGCATGGAAAGAACCAAAGTTAGTAGTGCAACTGAAGTATTTTCCTAATTCAAGGCGCAATCTAGCACACTCCTCCCTGTCGGATACCAACTTGTCTAATGCCTTCATGTATCCTTGTTGTACCTCTGGATCTGTGTGAGGTTTGATCCTAACCCCACCTCCAGGTGCAGGTTGGCCCAACCAAGATGGAGAGTAGTATTTTGGCATAAGGATATATGCCAAGGCATGTAGTGGAACATTGAGTTTATTCCACTGTGCACACACGCAGTTGTGAATCATTGCATACAAGTTGGGATCATTATCCTTAACAACATCTTTTATTTCGCCCAACATGCTATCCATCTGCTCATAAACCTCCCCAATCACTGGTTTATCTGTATCTGCAAACCGAATCATGTGATAAATGGGCTTGGTGAAGTTCAAAATTTCCCTCACACGTGCCCAAAACAAAGGGTCAAGGGCGATCTCCTCCACATGTTCAAAACCTTGCCTGTCAACTATTGTCGCTGCCCTGTCCTTTAATACCTGCCAGTGTGGGCTTGATACCATTGCAGCCAATGACTCTCTTACCTTCAAAAGGCGCCTGAAAGTGAGGTAATAGCTAGCAAATCTAGTCTTTGTTATCTTCAACAACTCCAATTTGGAGTGAGTACAGAAAAGCCCATGGCTATTGCTATGATTTGTAATAAATTTTATCATTTTTTTACCTCTCTTGTACAAATCACCAAGCCATTTGAATTGAGGTTATTTGTTTTTAATGATATCATGCATCAAAAGGTTCATTGCGTGAACCAAACACCCAGACCAAAATATGTTGGGGTATTTATCCTCAATAATTGCTCCTGCTGCCTTACAGTTAGCAGCATTATCAGTGATGACTTGTATGACATTGTATGGCCCAGTCTTTTCAATTATTGCAAGTAATGGTTCTGCAATGCTAATGCTGGTCTTGAATTTGTCTGAATAATCATACGCTGACAAGAAGATTGCACCACTAACCGACACAGCCAAAACACTTATCAATGGCTTTCCCTTTACATTGGTCCATCCATCAGAGACAATGGACACCCCATGCTCATTGCACGAATTTTTCATTCTAGCCAAAGAATGGTTTATTTTAGCTTTTTCATGATCAAGACCCACGGTTCTAGCCTTGTCATACCTAGGGCTCATGTATCCTTTGGGGGCATCATTAATGGCAGAAACCATTTCATGCCAATAAGGTGAGCGAAGAACATTGAATGGCCCACATGCATATAGAAACCGGAAAATTTTTGAATCCACATCATTCCTACGCCCTTCGTCAAGGAAATCGGATATGGTTCTACGCCTTAATCCAGGTGTGCCACTGCCTCCATAACCACTACCATAGGT
This sequence comes from Pinus albicaulis, assembly GCA_034641835.2. Classification (NCBI taxonomy): domain Eukaryota; kingdom Viridiplantae; phylum Streptophyta; class Pinopsida; order Pinales; family Pinaceae; genus Pinus; species Pinus albicaulis. Next base: position 778,661,659 of record CM076582.1, read on the forward strand.
GGAATTTGATGGACTTCTTTGTCCATGATGTGATGCACCTAATGGTGTATAAGAATCAACGAAACCCCTAGATCTTTTACATCTCTGTAGGGCAGCCTCCTCTTCCTTTTTATATTTCTCTCTCTGTGCTGCTGGCACACTAAGACAAATTTTGATTCGTAGATTTTTGTCTCCATCCCCTGGCTTTTTCCCACAAAGGTGCCTTCTCGCACGGGTGTATGAACCATGGTATTCTTTATTGCAATGGGGGCAAAGAAATTTAGTGGTTCCACCACCTTTCCCTCCTTCTTGCTTCTGAACATATTTCCACAAAGGTGTCTAAGTTTGGTCTTGTCTAGTTGGGGTATCTGTGGCCTCATGTTCTCCACTCCCCCCTTCCTCCTCAGCATAATCCTCCTCCTCTTCAGGATTTTCATCAAATTCACCATAACCCACTTCTTCATCCTCCTCTTCTCTAATCTGCCTCTTTCCTCTACTCTCCAACACCATTATTACAAAGAAAGGAACCAGCATGATGAAAATCCCTAGCCATATAGCCATGATGTTTCAAGTTTCAAGTTTCAAGTTTCTAGCCTGCAAAAAAAAAGGAGAAATGCCAAATGGGAATAGGAAATGCAACATAGGAAAAAAAACAATTCAATTTTTAAGTTTTCAACACAATAAAATGCAACATTCAGAAAAAGAAAAAGAAAATATAAAACAAAAACAAAAACAAAAAATCAAGTTTTCATTTTTGAACAACTTAAAAATTCATCCTAGAAAATACAAAACTAGATTAGAAGACCTACCTCTTTCTTGCAATCCTCCTCTTTCTCTCTTGCAGCTTGCTCCTTGCTCTCTCCAAGCTCTCCTTCTCTCCAAGCTCTCCAACTCTTGCTCCAAGCTCTCCTTCTCTCCTCTTGCTCTCACTCACTCAACTAAAACAATAACACAAAATGAGGGGGAGGGTGGGCTTTTATTTACCCAACCCTCCTCCCTCCCTCTTCAAAAAAAAAAAATGATTTTTTTAAGAATTTTTTTTTCACGTAGCCGAGGAGCGTTCGGGAGCGAACGCTCCCCGACCGCTTCCAGCATTTAAAAACGCTCCCGAAGCATTTTTTTTAATGCCGGAAGCGCTCAAGGAGCGTTCGCTCCCGAGCGCTCCCTGAAACGCTCCTGAAAAGGCAAGGAGCGTTTTTACAGGCTCGGAAGTGCACTCCCGAAAACGCTCCCCTCAGGAAGCATTTTCGGGAGCACGTTTCCGAGCGCTCCCAAAACGCTCCCAAACGAAGCGCGTTTCGAGAGCGGGAACGGGGGGGGTGAAGCTTCCCCGCAACCTTGGGCTTTAGTGACTCATTGATGGTTTGGGGGACTTCATTAGCACGCCAGGTTGACCAGCAAGAGGAGCTCATGCAGGAGAGACTTCATTCGCATAAGGATTGGGTTGTATCTTCAAGGGCCCACAATCAGAGTGCATAAGATGGACTACTAGGTAGGGCAACTTCATGAGGATTTGGACAGAGTTTTACATTGTCGAGATGCTCTACTTATTGGTGATAGACAAAGGGCTTCTAACGCCTATATCTGGCAGGATAATGAGTGGAGCAAGGGGGGCTTCACGTTGATCAGGTTGGCTTGGGATCCTGATATTGAGGGACTCCTTCACTATAGGACAATACAGAGATCAGGGACGATCCAGTGGCACATTTAGGACCCTGGTGAAGTTTGCAATTTGCAATGACAGAGCGAATCCACAGTCAGAGAGGGCGCTTGTTCAGGCATTGCTTGAGGACAAGCAATTTTTGGTGGGGAGGACTTCAATGTCCATTTTGATTTTTAATCAGAGGGAATTAATGGAGTTATTGGGGAGGTGCTAAGCATAACACAATTTTGTAGATTGAGCATTGGAGACATTTTTGGCGTATGGGATTTAGGAGAAATAGAAAATTATTTTGTTAGCAAAATGTGGTGGCCACATCAAAAAGAAATACGCACCCCTTGGAGAGAAAATCGAATAGCTAAGGGCAGGAGGTCGAAATATTGGATGGAGGGACCCACATGAGGAGGCAAGGAAAAATTATAAATAGAAGGAGCACAGAAGCTATTGGGGTCTTTTGTTCACTCATCTATTTCCTTTGTTGCTCAAGTTGTTTAGTTGGGTTACAAGTGTTGCTTAGCACAGAGTTTTCCAAGGGGAGAATTCACCCTTCTTTCGATGGACTTCGAGTGCCACCCTAGGGAGGCAAGCTATTGCTACTTTGGTGAGAGGGTTTGTGGAGTATTGTAGCCCATTTCAACATATTCTTTTAGTCAATTCGTACTCCAGGGAGGACACAGTAAAGAAATCATACCACTCATTTCAGCTAGCTTCCGAGGGTGTTTTGCCGGGAGAAAATTAGTGGAGTTACTTGAGGGGAAGTATAGCCTTTGTGGAAAGTTTTGGAGCTGGATGTGACTGCTATTGAGGGGAACGAATTTATCTTCCTACGGCCTGCGCAGGGGGTCACTGGACAACATTTTTGTGGAGTTGGGTTCAGCTATCTTGCGGCAGGATTTGATGTGAAACCTCTCCCCTATATCTGAGAAACTTTTCTATATCATTCCTATTGCGGATTGAGGAGAAATAAGGAGAGTTTGCAGCAGATAGAGCCACTGAGGACGCAGTTCCTAGCCAGGAGGGCGTAGAGCCAAAATAGGACAATTTCGGGAGGTCAAAATTAGCCAAATTCCTTTCTAGGTTTTTGTGGGTTTTATGAGAGGAGGCTAGGATTAATTTTGCAGAAATTTTTTAGCACTTTTGAGGGCAGAATTCCTAGTTTCGTTCAACAGTCTGCAGCAGAAATTGTTGGAGGAGGGCGCAATTTTCCCTGGGGCCATTTCCACCACTTGGGTTAGCGAGATATTTATGGGTTTATTTGAGCTGGTGGAGTAGAGCTTAAGGTTACTTAGAATTTTTGGACTAGTTTGGAGGGCTACATCAGCAATTCATTTCCAGCGACAGTAGCAGTTTTCTGGGTGGATGCAGATCTGGTAATAGAGCCATTTCCAGCACTTGGGCAGCGTCATATTCAACAGGGATCTTGCCTTGCTTGTTGTAGCAAGTCCAAGTTCCTTTGACCTCATTTATTGTACTCATATTTATCAGAATTAATAAAATGACTCACAGTTTTTGCCCATATTTTTGTGTTCAAATGTATATGGTTGTGCATTTTTGAGTTTATTAGTTGTAGCTAGTTCATTGCTTCTGTTATCTACGGTGTTTTTCCATTTGGAACATTACATTTCTACATGGTATGAATGCTATTGAAAACTACATAGAAACCAAGTTCATGATCATCTCTCAAAGAAATTTCAAATAGCAAAGTTTGTGGTGCAGGTATTTCTTCAGTGCAGGAATAATGTCTTTCAATGGATTGAGGCTTGAGTATGCATTGGAGGGAAATTCGAATTTATGTGCTTGGAAAGACAGAATGGAAGTTGTGTTGGATGACAATGGAATACTAGAGTACACAAAAACAGATATTCCAAAACCAGCAGAATCAAATGCACAACAACTGGCTCAGTGGAAGAAAGATATTGCAAAAGCCAAGAGGATTATCTTGGAGGGAGTCAGAGACCATGTGGTTTCGAATTTGCATGGAAAGGAGACTTCTTTTACAATGTGGAAAACTCTCATAGAGGTATTCGAAAGGAGCAATGATGCCAGGAAGCTAGCAATGAAAGATAAGCTCAGGAACATTCGAATGAATAAAAATGAAACTATTGTTCAATATCTATCCAGATTCACTCAGGTGAGGGATGAACTTGGAGGAGTTTGAGAGACTGTCCAACCATCTGATCTTGTGAAATTAGCACTCCTTGTTCTTCCAAAGTCCTGTCACAACTATAAGGATGCAGTTAATGGAAGAGAGAAGCACCCAGATTGGGAGTGACTTTGGTCTGACTTAGTATCAGATGATATTAGAAGAAACACTAAAGATGGAGTCTCATTCAGAATTGATGAGGAAGTAAACTTTTCTTTAGCTGGCAAAGGAAAGAAAGCTAAAGGAAAGAAGGCCCAAGGCAAGGAAGAATCTAGCCAGAACCCTGGCAAGAAGAAAGACCTCAATAAATAAAATGCTTTCACAACCATGAGTATGGACATTATGCAACCAAGTGTCCACATAAGAAATCGAGTAAGAAGACTATAGCAGCAACAACAGGAGAGGCTCTCACATCATAATTCGAGTTGGATTTCACCCTCGTTGCTTGTATGGCAAACATTTTTCGAGGTAGGGTGTGGTACTTAGACTCTAGTGCTTCATTTCATATGACAGGGAATAAGGATTTCTTCAGCAGCTTAGAGGAGAAAGACCTACAATTACACATAGAGCTTAAAGATGATGGATGATATAGTACCAAAGGGATTGGCACTATCAGCTTTAAGAGGGAGTCAAGCTCCCATATTCACCTAAATAATGTAATGTATGTGCCTGGTCTGACGAAAAATCTAGTTTTTGTAGTTGTACTTGAAGACAGAGGATGTGATGTGGTGTTCAGTAAAGGGAAGGCCTACTTGAAGCATGTTTCTTTTGGACAGGTTAAGCGGATTGGTGTTAGGATTAAAAATCTCTACAAGCTAGAGGTTGATGCATGTGCTACATTGAGTAGCAAGGGCAAAGCATGTTCAGGGCCAAAATGTTGGAGAGCTCTAGCATAGGCGCATGGGACACCTACACCATGGAGCATTGAAAATAATGCAGCAGATCACCACTAGACTTCCAAAATGCACCCTTGATCAACATGATGTTTGCAAGGGATGCACTCTTGGAAAATATGTTAAGTCCTCCTTCCAGTGCCAAGATAGCTGAGTTAGAGCCATCTTGGAGCGAGTTCACTCAGATTGTGTGGACTATTTTCCACAGTCTCAACTGCAAAGCACAGGTATTATGTGATCCTCATAGATGATTTTTCACGCAAATGTTGGATCTATTTCATGAAGAAGAAAGATGAGGTTTATTCAAAGTTTGTTGAATTTAAAGCCTTAGTTGAAAATGAGACTGGAAAGAAAATTAAATCCCTGAGAAGTGATAATGGAGGAGAGTATGTGTCTAATGCCTTCAAAGAATTATGTGCCAAGGAGGGCATTAGAAGGGAGTTGATTGCACCCAACGACCCACAGCAAAATAGGGTTGCAGAGAGGAAAAATAGAAGTATTGTAGGAGCTACTAGAGCAATGTTGCATGACCAAGGATTGCCACTATCCCTGTGCGCAGAAGCTTGCAATATAGTTGTTTACTTGCAGAACAGGAGCCCTCAAAAAAAATTTGGAATGATTACACCTGAAGAGGCTTTCACTGGGAGGAAGCCAGAAGTCTCCCACTTTCGCATTTTTGGATCCATAGTCTATTGTCATGTCTCCAAAGATAGCAAGAAGAAGTTGGAGCCCATCGCAAAGAGGGGGAGTTAGAGCCCATTGCAAAGAGGCGGATCTTTGTGGGCTACTATGAGACACCTCATCTTTACCAGGTGTACATGCCCTCACTCGGGATGATTGTTATGAGGAGGGATGTGAGATTTGATGAGGAGAAAGCCATGAGGAGCTCTCTAGAGCAAGAGCTGAGCATACCACCAAAGGAGTAGCCTCAGTTAGATCCATAGAGTCGGATCTTGCTCAAAGGCAAGAGAGCATTCCAGGAGGATGATGTGGAGCAGCCACATGTGGAGGAGCAGAGAGCAGACTGAGTGGAGGCACCCACTCACACAGAGCCTTCCAAAGAAGGGAGGAAGAGGACCAGGATGGTTGACAAGTTGGTGCAAGAAGCTCAGGAGCAGGTTGGATCTCCTAGCTCCTTGTGCAGACAGAGGAGATCACTAGACAGATAATATAGGTTATGGCACTCATGTCAAAGTTGATTGCTTCTGAGCCATCTTCTTTCGAAGAGGCAACTTCCCAACAAGTTTGGTTAGATGCCATGGTTGAGGAGTATAACTCCATCATGAAGAACAATGTTTGGGAGGGGGTGCCCAGACCTAAGAACAAGTCAGTTGTTGGTTCCAGGTGGTTGTGTAAGGTGAAACATGCAGCTGACGGCAGTGTTGAGAAGTATAAGGCCAAATTTGTGGCCAAAGGATTTTCACAGGTGGAGGGGATTGATTATGAGGAGACATTTGCCCCTTGTGGCAAGATACTCATCTATCAAGACCATACTTACATTGGCAGCACAGTTGGGCTGGAGGATCCACCAAATGGATGTTAAAACTACCTTCCTCAATGGGGTGGTTGAGGAAAAAATCTACATTAAGGAGCCTAAGGGGTTTAAGACCTTTAGTAGGGAGACACATGTGTAGGCTCAAGAGAGCCCTCTATGGTATCAAGCAGGCACCTCATATTTGGTACACTCGAATAGATTCTTATCTCAGTGGATTGGGTTTCACTAAGAGTGAAGCAACTGCCAATCTCTACTACATTATGGTAGATGGCAGTCTGATCATCTTAGTTCTCTATGTGGATGATTTGATACTGGCAGGAGATGACAGGTTGATCTAGTCTTGTAAGGAGGAACTTGCAAGAGAGTTCAAGATAAAGTATATGGGGTCAATGCACTACATCCTTGGCTTGGAGGTGTGGCAGGGAGATGGAGAGATATTTGTTGGACAAGAGAAGTACACCTCTGAAATCCTTCAGAGATCCCACATGCAGGATTGCAAACCCATGGATACTCCTCTAGGTACTAACTCGAGGAAAGAGGATGCTTCTACAGGTGAGGCAGTAGATGGCACTATCCACAGACAGTTGCTGGGGTGCTTGATGTACTTGTTGAACACAAGGCCGAATATTTGTTTTGCAATGAAGCAGCTTAGTCAATTCATGGTGGAGCCTACCAAGCTTCACTCGAAAGCAGCAAAACATGTTCTAAGATACCTCGAAGGCACAACAAACTTTGGTTTATGGTACAAGAAAACTAATGGAGTGAAGCTCCAAGGCTTCATAGATGCAAATTGGGCAGGGAGTCCCTCAAATAGGAAGAGCACATCGGAGCAGTCTTCAGTGTTGGGTCAGCAGTAGTTTCTTGGTACAACAGGAAACGAATATTTGCAGCACTCAGCTTAGCAGAGGCCGAGTATATGGTTGCTAGTCAAGCATCATAAGAGGTTATTTGAATGAGGAAGATCATGGTTGGTCTCTTCAATCAGAGGATGGAGCCTAAATTGATCCACTGTGACAATCAAAGTTTTATAAAACTCTCTGAAAATCCAATGTTTCATGATAGGTCCAAGAATATAGACATCAGGTACCAACACCTAAGAGATTGTGTGCAGAGGAGGATTGTTATGTTATGGTACATTCCTAGAGAGGAGCAAGATGTAGACATCTTGACAAAGGCTTTGTCGAGAGGCAAGTTCGAGTTCCACAAGAGCAGGATTGGGGTTGTTCAAAACCCTTTTCTTGCTAAGAAGGAGTGTTAAATTGTAGCGAGAAAAGGCTTTATTTGACTTGTGCCTTAGTCAAATGAAGAAATTCGAATTTCCACTTTAGCAGGATAAGTTGGCAAGCAATTAGGAGTGACATGGCCAAATCACTCAGTTAAGTCAGTCAATTCGAGTTGGTGGGCTAGTAGTAGAGTTGTGTGCAAGTTGGTGGCTAAGATCTAGTTGTCTAGAGGTGTTATCTTTAGTCAAAATCAGTTAGTTGAGCTCTAGTCTAGAATAGAATCAGTATGATTTCAGTTGAGTAGTTGCAATTGTTGTTAACTCATTGAACTCTCAGTTAACTAGTTCATTTACTAAAAATAGCCCTAGTCATGCATGCAATTTGAATTGCCTTGTGAAGTTGCATGTGAGCTTATTCTCTTGGGACTTGCGCAAGCAAATAGAAGCTTTCCCTATTCTTTAGGAGCAGGAATTGCATAAAGAAATAGGAGGAAGCAAAAGGCCTATTTTCGCTAAGTATTGGCCAGAGAAAACTCGGGAGTGCAGATTGAGCTTAAAGCATTGAAGCAGTCATTGTAATTGATCATTGTTCTCATCTGATATAATACAATCAGAGGAGGTGGTTTTCCCAGTTGGGTTCCCCAATTAAAAAAAAACTTTGTGCATTGTGATTGAATGATTGCATCTGTTTCTATTATCAATTTTCCTTCCGCATAATTTAGTAGAAGAAATTTGTGTCTATTCATTTCAATGTGATTTCTTTAGCAGCTGCAAATTTCGTGTTATTTCTACAAATATTCTCCTCGTGATCATCACGTATCTTTAGTCCCATCCATGCAAAGGTCCTATGGGCTAAATGTTTATGCCTTGCATAAAAAGGATACAAAAGGCAGCCTTCTTATGTCCATTTATGGAATTTGATTCCAACTACCACTTCAATTTTATTATGGATGCGTAGGACTGAAATCCACCATGTATGACAACTCAATATGTATATACATACACACAGGTATAGATGTATGGGGCTCATGTTCCTTTAAACTTGTTTTCCAAGGCCTGCATCCACTTCTAGATGAAGTTGCAATCACTTTTTCTATTTCACAATGTCCACCTTAAGGTTCTAAATCAGAATATTATACATACACTAGTTCCCATTTTTGCATCAATTTCCACAAAACAAGTGGAATTTGTCCAAACAATCATACAAATTTATTTTATAACAGCAATTGATATGTATGTGCTCACAAAGCAGTGACTGAAATTTGTCCCAAAAATGATAAAAGTCTGCCCTGGCACCCAGACCACCAGAGAAATCTCTCTAAGAGAACTGCATAAATATATCCCAGGAAAAAGGCAACAGCTTGTCTCAAAAAAAAAAAACCCGTCAATTGGGTGTAGCTTGGGTGGTTGAGGGAATGAATGTTATCCTCTCCACTCAGGTTCAAATCCCACTTGTAGCAGGTTCACTCTTCCTAAGCCGATTGTTGATCAGTACTCTTTGTGAGCCAATTATTAATGAGGCTGGCAAGATACCAACAATCTCATTCTCACTTATGGGCTTGAGGGTGGGACGAAAATCGAGTCAATTGGGTGTAGATTGGGTGGTTGAGAGAATGAATGTTATCCTCTTATCCTCTCCATTCAGGTTCAAATCCCACTTGTAACAGGTTCACTCTTCCTAAGCCAATTGTTGATCAGTGCTCTCTGTGAGCCAATTATTAATGAGGCTGGCAAGATACCAACAATCTCATTCTCACTTATGGGCTTGAGGGTGGGACGATTTGTATTATAAGGAAAAATAAAAAATAAAAAATAAAAATCCAGAGGTCTTACATTGGTCCACAAAATCTTCGGCCCAGAAAAAAGAATATAATTACATAACAAGACAAATTATTTTCACTGGGACGGCAGAAACAACATAAGCTCCCACAGAGATGACCTCATAAAAGCAGTATTGAAATTGATAAGCTATTACAAAAAGAAATAGCACATTCATGATAATTCTACGTATAAATAAGGATGCTTTAATGTTGAGCTTTAAGAAAAATTTACGGACAACACTGCAAGACCACTCCCATTCTATTGATTAAATTGGAGGACATTTAGATGTCCTGATTGCATACATGGCAGGAACCCATCATGAAAGATATATATAAAGTCATCCTCCTTGCAGTTTTACCGTATTTAAATATTTTGAGAGTTTTACTCCCTCATTTTAACTGCTTTTCTAATGCATGAAAAGAATAATAACCAGCTACACATTATCCTAAGAAAATTTTGATTACTTTGAAAGTTGTTCTAAGTTTTGGCCTCTCTTGTGAATACTCTACGAATCTCTTCGTGGCAGTTGAATAAAACTGTCTCATATAGCAAGTATAAATAACCCATATTTATATTTGTTCAGAACCAATATTGACATTTCATAAGCAGAAAATAGAATATGCAATATAATTCCTAGTATAAATTCAGAAGCTTAAAGCTTCGGTGCACAGAAAACACTTAACCAAAACACTGGGACTCATAGTAAGGCTTGCAGAATAATTTTCAATCGATTCTAATATCAAAATTCCCTAAGCAGTCAATCATATCCAAAACTGAAAACAAGAAATCTCATTCATAAAACCAGCAAGCTTGTAGCTACCACAGTCTGTTTATTCTCCCCGATTCTGAGTCTCCTTCATCAATATTTTAGACTTATCTTTCTCGTGAATAGTTTTCACATTCTCATAGTCAATGCCTTCAAACCTGGCTTTTGAAGCTACATACTGAGTACCATATGCAGCACCGAAACCCCATCCAAGGCCTAATCCAACTCCACAGCCTCCACCTTCACAGAAAGAAATTGTTAGGAGGATAGAAAAATCCAGAACGTAAAAATCTGCAGTCATTTAGTGCGAAAACAACAAAAATTTCAACAATGTTTTGAAGCTTTCAAGTATCTCGTGTTGATAAGGATTCTCAAACTTCTAAAATTTGATAGATGCATCTAATGACAGCAGGGCACCCAAAAATAAATTTAAAATATGCTTCGTCTTATCACAATACTACCCTTCCCCAATCTGCGAGTATCATAATGGAGTGTGTAGAAATTCGCTGAATAATGATTAATTATCCACCGAGACTATCCTGATCACATACAATTCGAATTTATATGCAACACATAATCTCTTCCACTCAACTCAGATCATCACACATGCGGAAATAAAATCAAGCGATAGCACATCAAATCATCATACACATTAACACAGTATGTATGGGGAAAGCTTATAGCTGAAAACCCCGCAGCTATTGTGTATATTATAATGGAGAAATCAAGTAACAAACTCGGTACAATACTCCTCACAAGTACTCAGTACTTTCTCATACAGTTACCCACAATCTAGCTCAGTTTTGAACAAGTTACTGGTTCAAAACTCATCGCCAATTGCCTTGCCTCTATTGCGTGTTTCAATGCTATGGGATGGCCTCTTTATATAGATAAACCACCAGCCTGAACTGCGCAATCCTCATGGGCTTACTCCACCTATCTGTGTGTTGCAAATAGCAACAGTATAGTCACAACCGATAGCTAACTCCACCCTTTCATCTACCTCTTTCACTGGTCTCCACTGAACTGATCATGCACTGTAGTGAACTGATGTGTTCTTGAGTTGAATAATGAGTTACTAATTAATGAATTAAATAATATTTAATTCAATCCACTCATAAATAATTGATTAGCTAGTTAAACTAATCTCAATCAGTTCAACTAAAATAAACAGAACACAACTCCACTATCTGTCTCATTAACTCCTCCAAACTTCTGCCACTGAAGTCCAACTGAAGTCAAACATGCATGATGCCATCAAACCCTTGGGAACCACGTGATTCCTCTGTCAGATGCATGAGCCACTTCTGTAGCTCGAACTGAAGTGCTCCAAGAGAGTAAACTGCTGTTTATAGTCTAAATATTATTAAGGGTAAATAATATTTGACTTCCCTGTTTTAAGGAGAGGCGGTCTAAAAATAGACTTCGACCTCTTTGACCTCAAAAATAGAGTCTCATCTATTTTTACCAACATGACACATACTTCAAGAATCTCAAACTGGAATCCCCGAACCATGTTCCATATGTCTAAAAATAGACATAGTCTAAAAATAGATTTTGCGCCAGAATTTGCCTGCGGGCCCACTTAGTGAAGGCGACTTCATTTCACTAAGCTCCATCATCTTGCTGTATTTTCAACAGAGTGTACATAGCTTACAATATTCAAGGATAATCTTGGAGTTTACAATGAAGAATAGACGGCTTACAACTTTCAAGGAAAAACGCAGGAGTATCACAATCTAAGTGCAGGCGGCATATAACATTCAAGAAGGAACCCTAATCTGGGAGCATTATAATGAAGTGTATATAGCTTACGACATTCAAGATAACCTCGGAGTTTACAATGAAGAGTGGACGGCTTACAACATTCAAGAAAAAAAGCAGGAGGATTGCAATCAAGTATAGGCGTCTTATAACATTCAAGAAAGAACCCTTCAGGTACGAAATTGTGGGTGGGGGTTATTTATTCCGTCAAAATAACCTAGTACTTGCACAATGAACCTGGCCACAATCAGGTGAGACGGCTTAGTTGCACATGCGATCCAGCGCGGGTGAAGCGAAACATGTCTCTAGGGATTTGAACAACCTTGGTAGGGGGGATATCACGACCCCCGCTTAACCATTGACCCAATATCCTGTTAATTTTAGATATACAAGTTACAGACATTTACTAAGAACAAGTTACCCATATTTTGCAAACTTTATAACAGCCAGAAATGTGGTAAGATTAAGAAAATGAAATCTTTGCAAGCGACCAATTTTGGAAGTATCTATTATATTGAATGCTACCCAAATTCTCACACCTTTAATTCTGTAGAAACTTGTTATTATCTATTTCACAGCCAGAGATGCAGTAACAGTATGATAACAAAATCTTTGCAAGCGCCTAATTTTGCAAATATTCAGGATGCTCTCCAAATTCTCACCTTTAATCCTGTAGAAATTTATTATCTTTTATTTTACACAGACATTTAGTAACAGTAGGACGACAAAATCTTTGCAAGCACCCAATTTTACAAATAACTGTTCTATTGAATGCCACCCAAATTCTCAAACTTTCAATTCTGTAAAACCTTATTATTATCTATTATCTAGGACACAGATGCCCAATATTTTGATATATGCAGAAATCTTATAACACCCAATATTTTGATATATGCAGAAATCCATTGTTACAAGGATAAGCAAATCTTGAAAACGTTGTTCTCAACCAGGTTATAGACAAATAAAGATACATAATGGAATAGTAGACACTGACCAATACCAATGCCCAATGTCTGGAGTGAATTCCCTGAAAAGTTTTAAAAATGTTAGTTTCAAACTCAAATCTCAGAGGTACTCCTATGCTGTAAACAAAGACACGCAGATTTCGACACACACCTCCAAATCCCCAGCCGATGCCGAAACCACAACCCACGCCAAAACCTGCAACAGATAGTCATTTGATTGTCCGTCATCTTATAAATAAGTTATGAAAGTTAGAGCATAAAATGTTGCCACACATACCAAATCCCACGCCAGCACCATTGAAGTTAGTGAGCACCATCCCTTCACTTCGCTTGAAGGCCTTCGAGACTTCACACCTGTATTTGCTTGCTGAATGATGCACTGTGCATAACAAAGCGATAATTCTCTGCCCATACAACAAACAGACTCCACACCTGTGTTTATTTGCCTGCTGAATGATGCACTGTGGAAACAAAGTGGCGGTGCACTGCCCATGCAACAAACAAAACAATATTTATAAAAGCAGCCCACACGAATCTGGGCACTTACCTCTTTCGAAATCACAGTGTCACTCTATTTATAGTTGCACGATCTTGGATGTGAAGCTATCGAGGCCGAGGAATTGTGAATTAAAAAAAAAATTAAAAAGAGTTTAAATTATTTGAATTATGTTTTTATGGTGGAAATGGATTTAGTATTATTAAAAAATTGTAGGACATTCAAAATTTTGAAATTTGATAACTAAATTTACAAAAATTCCAAAATTAAAATTTCTATAAAGATCAAAAAAATCACAAATAAAATATAATAAATGTTAATTTTTTCGGCTGCGCAGTGCGTGAGCTAGCAGCGCTGCCTCTGCGCTTCGCTCACAGGGTTCAGTTCCAATGGAGGTCGATGGGGGTGTCGAACCTACCCCTCCCCTGCCCGAACTGATTGCATTCAAGAAGCTCATCGTTGGATCTCACAAGAGACCAATCTCTGAGGCACAACAGAAATTCGTTAAAACACTGGACTGCATCCCAATTGTGGAACTGCCAATAGCAGAAACTTGCAGATCGGCAGTCAATCTAGCAGACAGAGGGCTCATCGGACAATTTACCAGGCTTTGGCCCTCTCCCAAATCCGTTGAAGCATGGGTGCAGAGAAATTGGACGTCGCTCGTATCTGAAGGAATCAAGAGCCATTTTGTTGGAAAAGGATTCTATGTGTTCATGTTTGAAAGCCCGGAGGACAAAAATCTCATTTTCAGAAACGGTCCTTACTTCATGGGGCCTCAGGGTTTATACCTGAACAAATGGACCCCTGACTTCAATCCAGCCCAGGACGTGTCGTATGTTGTACCAGTTTGGGTCCATCTACCTCATCTCCCATTACATTGTTGGAATCAAAAATCTTTGCAGGCTATCGGCAACTCGCTTGGAAGGTATATCGACCAAGCTGTTCGAAAAGATCAATACTCATGTGCACGGATCTGTGCGGAGGTTGATCTAGAGGAAGGGTTACCAGAGGCAATCAAAATTACAGGAGCTGAATGGACGCACATCCAGGAGCTAGATTATGAGCAGCTACCCTTCAAATACGGGCACTGTCACGGCTATGGCCACTTCGCAAGACATTGCAAAAAAAAGGAAGGAGAGGAGAGCGAGAACGCGAAAGTAGAACAATGGACCACGGTGCATAAAGCACAGACAGCAAAACCCAAAACTAAAGAAATACCAAAGGAAAATAACCCCGACCCAACGGGGCAAGAACAAAAGGATGGGACCACCAACCCCACCTCGAAATCAGGAGATCAAAATGCAGAGTCCAGCAAGGCCATAGAAGCTCCAGAAGCAAGCAAGAACAGAAGCGAACATTCAAGACCCTCCCCTTACAGGAAAGGAGTAGAGGAGCAAGGGCAAACAGTGGGAACCCCCGAAGTAGCTCCCTCTCCCTCATACGCTGACGTAGCAAGAAAGAAAGTGCATGAATCACCAAGCTCCTCGGAGGACGAGATCATAGAAGGGCCTGCCAAAAGAGCAAGAAGAAAGTCTCGCAGAGAAGCGAGGGAGGAAGAAGCGGAAAGACAAAAGACTCAAGGAAGTCAACCCACTATAGAAATGTCAATTGGCAGAAACACAAGGACAAGGCCACCAAAAGGAGGAGGCCCACCCACCCCGAATAGTAAGTAATGAGAATCGTCTCTTGGAATTACAGAGGGCTTGGGAACCCAATGAAAATAGAAGCAGTCAAAGATCTTATAAAAGCGGAACCTGCAGACATCCTAATGCTCCAAGAGACAAAAATTGAAGGGGAAGCCCTTCTAGAGATCAGCAAAAAGAAATGGCAGAAGAACACAGGAAAAGCAATAAGCGCAAGAGGCTCCTCGGGTGGAATAGCAACCTTGTGGAAGGAAGATCACTTCAGGCTCGTTAATTCACACAACACTGGTGTTTCACAGAGCTGAAGCATATATCAAGTAACTTAATCATTGCACTATTCAATTTATATGTACCGGTATTGTATTCTGAAAAGAAAGATTGTTGGAAAACATTAAATGAGTTTTTGCAACTGAATTCTCCAAACAATATAATCATAGCTGGAGATCTAAATCTAGTAATGAATGAAAAAGAAAAGAGAGGGGGCAGAAACAGCAAGGATCAGATGATCCATGTAGTAGAAGACATGATACAACAATGGGATCTATTGGACTTTAAACCAAGAAAAGGGCTCTATACCTGGACAAACAACAGGACAGGGGAAGACCATATATCCGCCAGACTGGACAGGTTCTTGGTCCAAAGCACAATGTTGATGGAAAGGAGGCTTATCTCATCAGCCATCCTTCCAAAGCTCACCTCAGATCATAAGCCCATCCAGCTAATGCTAGAGGAGGAAGAGAATTTGGGGCCAATCCCATTCAGATTCAGCCCACTATGGAATGGAAAGAGCGGCTTTGTAGAGACGGTCCGAATGGCATGGAACACCTCAGTCAATGGCTCTCCCAATTATGTATGGGAACAAAAATTAAAAATAACAAAAAAGGCACTCAAGGAATGGAGTAAACTCCCAACAAACACACCCAAAGACCAAAGAATTGAGGCAGTGCAACACTTGGAAATTCTGCAAAGTGAAATAGACACAATTGATATAAACAAAATAGAACTAGAAAAGGAGCAAGTAGCCCAATGCAAAACATTCCTTTCCTTCAGAAATGAAGAAGAGTATTGGAGACTAAAGTCCCGGAGTCTCTGGCTGGAAGCTGGAGATAGAAACACATCATATTTTCATCGACAATGTAGAGCTAGACTCTCCAGGAATCACATCTCAGAGATCACTTCCTCTGATGGGAGGATCTGCAAAGGAATAGAACAGATAAAATCTGTTGCAGTATTACATTTCCAACATCTTTACAGCAAAGAGAAAGAGGATTGTGAAGAAGATAAAAAAGAATTCCTGAAGAACATTCCGGCATTGGTCACCACAGAGGACAATACAACGTTATTGAAGCAAACAAATGAAGAAGAAATCAGCAATATAATTTGGTCCATGAACCCAGACAAAGCCCCTGGGCCAGATGGGTTCACCATACACTTCTACAGGATATGCTAGGATATAATTAAAACAGATCTAATTAGAATGATAAAAGGATTCTTAAAGAAAGCAAAAATGGGGGGCAGCACCAACTCAACATTCCTCGCTTTAATCCCGAAAGAGACAAACCCCTCCTCCTTTGACAGGTTCATACCAATCTCTTTGTGCAATGCCTCATATAAAATTATTGCAAAAATTCTTGCAAACAAAATAAAGCCACTGCTGAGCAAACTCATATCAGATTCGCAAGGGGGCTTCGTCAATGGGAGACACATCTTAGACAATGTAATCCAAGTCCAGGAAGCCATGCATTCCAGAAATCTTAGAAAGGAGAAAGGTATGCTGATCAAGTTAGACATGGCTAATGCCTTCGACAGAGTCAAGTTGTCCTATCTATATCAAGTTATAATCTCCTTTGGATTTGATCAAGAGTTTGTAAATCTGATCCAAGCATGCACCAGTAGTCCTTGGATAGCGCCTTAGGTAAATGGGAGGCCAGCTGATTTCTTCCAAGCCACGAGGGGGATGAGACAAGGATGTCCCCTTTCTCCATTCCTCTACATCTTAATGGCGGATACGTTGAGCAGAAAGCTGGAGCTTGATATGATAACAGGAACAACCCCATGTTTAAAAATAACAAAGGACCTTAAAGCAATAAACCATGCACTGTTTGCGGATGACTCCCACATGCTGGGAGGAGCTTCAACCAGAATAGGCTCTGCATATAAAAATACTCTTCAAGCATATTGCAAAGTATCTGGAGCTCTAATTAGTGAAAGGAAAAGTGCAGTATATAGTTGGAATACAGAGGAGGAAGAAACTCAAAACATAGCAAGCAACTTGGGGTTTAATGGATACGCAAAATGGGAAAAAATCAACTATCTTGGATTGCCACTAACATTGGGCACAAACAGAGCCAATCTGTGGGAGGGAGTAATTACAAAAATAAGAGGCAAAATCGTTGCATGGGGAGGTCAATGGCTAACTCATGGAGGCAAATTAACCCTTATAAAATCAGTTCTGTTATCTCTGCCAATTTATCAAGCGTCATACCTGATGGCACCCAAGTCGATCTCAGGACAGATTAATAAAATCATGAGGGATTTTCTGTGGCAAGGAGGCAAAGGAAACCAGAGCAAATTTCATCTGGTGAAATGGGATATAACAAAGCGAACCTTGAAGGAAGGAGGCCTTCAAATACGAGATCCGAACTCTGCCAACGTATCTCTGGGATGCAAAATACTCTGGAAACTCCATAGCGACCCCAATCATCCCGTCAGCACAACTCTGAGGCATAAATACTTACCAAATGCAAATCTAAGAAACTTGCAGATCGCAAACAACAAAAAGAGCTTGTTGTTATGGCAGTTATGTATTAAAGGGCAACGTTTTTTCACCCAGAATTTATATCGTATCCCAGGGAATGGGAAACGTGTCAAGTTGCTGACTGATAGTATAATGGGCCACTCGCCATTAGCCACACAAGACATCATGCATGAGATATGCGTGTTTTTAGAAAACAGAGGGGACAAGACGCTCTACGATATCTCAAAGTGGAACGAGTCTAGGTTCTGGATTGATTGGGATTTCAGAGATATACCAGCTCACCTAATGCAACAAACATAAATGCTCAAACAGGAACTTCGTGAGGCTACCCCGGTGCATAAAACAGAAAAG
The DNA here is from genome assembly GCA_034641835.2 of Pinus albicaulis. Lineage (NCBI taxonomy): Eukaryota > Viridiplantae > Streptophyta > Pinopsida > Pinales > Pinaceae > Pinus > Pinus albicaulis. Next base: position 778,679,618 of record CM076582.1, read on the forward strand.
GATAAATGGGGATGGGGACCTACAGGAGCATACACCTCAGTCAAAGGCTATGAATTGATGCAAACACACAGAGATCGAATTCATCCAGCAAAGTTTTGGAAAGAGGTATGGGATCCAATGGCGCTGCCCAAGGTAAACTTCTTCTTTTGGACACTAATGCATAGAAAGATACTGACCAGTGAAAACCTTATGAAAAGAAACATTGCAGGTCCGCATAGGTGCACACTTTGTAAAGAAGCCATGGAAACCATGGATCATTTATTTGTTGAATGTCCATATGCAAATAGAGTTTGGACTCACATTCTTCAAGGATTAAAGGCTGCAATCCCCACTAAAACTTCAGTTGTGGACTTATTCCTCTCATGGAAAGAGCGTTATCCGTCGCTCTCCCTAAACTCTTCATGGGCCAGAATTTGGATCACTCTCCCCAAGCTTGTGTGTTGGAAGCTATGGCTAGCTAGAAATGAGCAGATATTTAACAATGTAACTTGGACCCCCAACATGGTAGCAGCAAAAGCAAAAGGACTCCTTCTAGAAATTTTGAATTCTCAGAAAATCAAAGAGGACAATTCCGTGGAGCAAGAGGAAAAGAATTGGCTTGGCACCCAAACATTCACCCAATGGATACATAGCACAGAAAAACCCCTCATAAATCCTGAGTGGAGGCTAAGAGAAAAGGATGAAGGTTTTTCAGAATTGGTGGAGGAAGCAAGGAATAACAACAACTTTTTTTGACGGTGCCTCTAAAGGCAACCCCGGGATAGCAGGAGCTGGAGGACTCATATATTCTTCTGATTGAAGCATCAAAGAAACCTTCGGTTGGGGACTAGGACAGCGAACTAACAATCAAGCAGAAATCCTGAGCTTGATAAAAGTATGCCAAATAGCCAAAGAAAGAGGACATCGGGAGTTGCAAGCATTCAGAGACTCGGAAATCCTGATCAAAATAATACATACGCAAGGCCAATTCAATGAAGCTGGTTTAAATAAGAATCTGCAAAGGTTGAGATACCTACTCCAAGACTTCACTTTCTTCAAATGCTATCACATTCTCAGAGAATCAAACAAAGAAGCAGACTTCTATGCCAACAAAGGCTGCCTCTTGGCCTAAGGAGACCTCAGCACAAATGGCGGAGATCCAAAAACAATCTGTATACCATGAAAATAGATAATTGCTGGAAACATAAAATGTAAAAGAATTGCACTGAAATATGTAAGGCTGCGGCCATTCGGAGTTCTCTACTAATAAAATCCATACCCGTTTCAGTTAAAAAATAATAATAAAAAATCACAAATAAAATGAAAAAAAAAACAAATAATATTATTTAATTTTAATTTAATATAAAATTACATATAATTTATATTTAATAATTTGAATAGTTGTATGCATAGACACTCTCTAGGAAGCCTATTAGGAAAGAAATAGTATAATGTTTTGTTAAGCCACAGATGTTGTAATGTCTTGTAAAAAAAATAAAAATAAAAATTATGTTAAAATAAGCTAGAGATGTTGTAATGTCTAGTAAAAAAATAAAATTATGTTAAAATAAATCCAAAAAAATGATATGCTATGATTTCCGTGTTAAAAATAAAAAAATTGAAAAATAAGATATATGTTTTTTTTAAAGATGAATATATATGTTTTTATGAATTCAAAATATCTATTTTTTTTTATAATAAATAAATAGTATGTATATATATTATTTGTGTGTATATAAAATATAATTTTTATTATCTTTAATAGAAATAAATCATATAGCATATATATTATCTCTGTGTTTATAAAGTGTAATTTTCATTCTTTTTATTAATGAATAGATGATATGTATATATATTATTTATGTTTTTATAAAATGTATTTTTTATTATTTTGAATATAAATAAATCATATAGTATATATATTATTTGTGTGTTTATAAACTATAATTTTTATTATCTTTAATAAAAAAAATTTGGTAGAAAATAATAATAATAATCCTTGATCTTTATATAAAATATAATATATTTAAAGAAGAAAGATTGCTTCATTTCTCTTTTATGTCATTTTATGACATAACAAAACATTACTACATGAATGAATGAATGAAATTTTAAGAAACTAAAAATAGTTTATAAGATTATGATGCCGTGGCCCAACTTTTCAATTATCTTATTGGTGAAAAGACAATGCTAAGAAACCTATGTTAACATATTCCCATAACTTTCTCTCATGTCTTTGAACGCATCACATTCCAAAATGAAATGTTTTTTTATGATTCCACTGCTCCAGAAGTGCAAAATGTATTTCTTCCCAAGTTTGTTTAGGCCTTTTCCACCATCTTGTTTCACATCGAAGATGATGCTAGTTGGTTCTTAATTGAGCAATAAGAACCTTTGCTCTCCACGGAATGGTAGCTCCAATGTACTCTTTTTGTTGGATATCATACATAGAGTTGAATTCTTGGATGTAGTACTTCTTCTTTCTATCCAACTCTTTTCCCCATACCTGTTTACTAAACTTATCCATAACAAAAATCTTTAGCTCTTTGCTATTTGTGGGACAAGCATTGAGGTAGATATTCCATTTTTGCATCCATGTGTAGTTTTGTCTCATCCATGTTTTCTTTCTTTCGCTCATGTCTACCTTGAAGATAACATTAGGCCATCTACCTACTCCCATTTGCTCAATTTTTTTAAAATATCTTATATGCTGTACCATAGCAATTACTTTGATGAGAATTGCCCCTGTTTCACTCAACATTATCTCATAAGATACAAAACTTTTTATTTTGAACTTACTTATGATCAAACATGTATTTAAAAAAAATTTCCCACTATTATATAACCACACATTTTCAAAATATCAAATCACGGGATTGTAACCGCAAACATCTCGCTATATCAAATCACGGGATTGTAACCGCAAACATCTCGCTATCTGTTTGGTGTATTTTTGCTGGGGAGTGATTTTGTTATGTACAAGATAGAATAGGGTATAGTGATGAATATTTAACCAGCAATAAATTGCCCTGTCAGTGGAAGTTCCGTAGAAACACTTAAACATCGAGGGCAAGGGAGACTTTTGTTATGTTGTTTTTATTAGCAAAAATATGAGGTGGGATGATTGCATTATTTTGGCCAGAAGAAAATGATGGAGAGTATTGTACAGACGTGATCATATTAAGGTCATGACTAGCAACACTGCACGGATCTGTGAACGGGGGTTTCTATTTCAGCATTGAAATTTCAAGATTATAATTTTCTGTTCAAAATTATAATTGTCTATCTATGATTATTAGACTGGTTGTTCTCGTCTAAGAATCTAGTTGGCAATTCAGCGGGTGAAGTTAATAATTTAATGTTATATTTTTATAAAATAATAAATTATTATTATCGAAAATCAAAAGTATTTTTGTGTTTTAACTAGTTTAAAGAAAAAAATTAATATAGTCAAGATAAAAATGAACTCTCATGAGCTTGGGCAGTTTCTAAAACACTATGGGTAAAAAGGATCTGTCATTTTTGTGAAAATGTGAACATTGCAAATGAAAATCACATTCTCTTAGAGTGCCCTTGGTACACCCATATTAGATCAGAGTTTCATAATCTTTGTTGCAATAACGACTTTCTTATCCTTTTAACATGTCAAAATTATAGTGAGTTGTAGACACTTATCTCCAATCTCTTTGAGCATAGGAGTACAATTCTAAAACAAACTAAATAATTTGTTTCTTTAAGTCCAATTAAAATTTGGTCTCACTAGAGGTTAACCACCACCACCATCATCATCATTAATATTTTAATTATATTATTTTATTTTATTTTATAAACTATTATTTAAATTATTATTAATTTAATTTACATTTAAAATAATAAATTTAAGAAAAAATTGAAAAATAATTATATTTCTCTTTAAAAATGTATTATACTTATGTAATTTTATGTAAAGTATTTGTTTTCCGTGAATCTAAGGTAGCAAAACAAACCTATTTTAACAAATTAAAATTAAAATTTTATTTTGCAAAAATTCACGGAAAAAAAAATTAGTTACATAAAATTATATAATTGATTTTTAAACTAAATGCATCTAAAATGAAGTATAACAAGAGGTATGTAGTAGATAGTCCATGTAGCTTTGTTTATATAATGTTTTATTTAAAAGAAAAGGTACATGTTTTTATTTTAAAAAAAGTATTTTAATTTGGATTTAACGGGTGTTGCGTCTGAACGGTCAGGATGAGCGAGGCCAGATAAAACAACTTGCAAAGCACCCACGCTCTCGAAATACCGTTACGGTTTTGCTGATATCGAACTTTTCAGCACCAATGGTAAGTAATTTTGACAATTGAAAAAGAGAGGGGGTGGCAATGGTTCAATAAGTTTTCATTTGCGCGTTGTTAGGCATTTCTGCTCCTCAACCTGGGGAAAAAGTAAATGGAGCGTGCAATGTACAAGGCCTTCGAACAAATTAGTTAGTATTTATCATTTCTCAACTTTTGTTGATGTTCATAATTATTGTATACATGAAAAAGAAAGAGAAGCTGTCAAGTAAGACTAAAGCCAAAACCTCGGATCCCTCTTTCCCAATTTATAGATGAATTGGAGTTAATTGAGTTGGAAAGCAAAAATTGTAGAGACGAGATGTGAATTTGACCTGTATGTTGTACCAAAATTGGACAAGTCGGAAATTTGAAGACCAGTGATGAGCTTTGGACAAGTCGGAAATTTGAAGACCATAGTGATGAGCTTTGTCCATTGGGAATCCCTTTTGCCCCAATTTGTATTTCGCAGACACACCATTTTTCCTGAATTCATGGTATGGTGTTCAGATAGGTATCTACCAAGTGAAAGAAGTCATAATTGCTAAAAATGGGCAATCTCTACTCTATATACATCTACCAATTTTTCAGGCCCTTGAATTTGCAGTTCCCGACTCTGCTCATCCATTTTCCAGTGAGATACTATTATACATTTTCAAAAGTTGTCGCCCCAAGAAAGAGCTTGCATACTTGAATGCTTTTTACTTGAAGAAGCCAATATTCCCGAGCAAAACCCTCTGCACAGTTCAAGCATTTTTCTAAAGATTTCTAGATACATCATATATATGTTATGTTGCATATTGGGATATGAAAGTGATGAAGGGGTAGATGAAATAGTATTGGGTTTTCTATCAATTCTTCATGAGGAAAGAAGCCTTCAATTGTGTTCAATTCCAATCAGTTTCTTTCATACAGTATTCATGAACAATTTTTAAAGTTTGGAATTGAAAAACCGTCCAAGTATCAGTTAGTTTTGGTTTATCTATTCCTGTACTATGAATCAGAAAACTATTGTCAAGTAGAACTACAGAAATATGATTTGCAGGGAAATGGGGTGGACCAATATTCCTATCACTCTGCTTTGGTCTTTTGAATAGTGATAAATTCCCAAGGATTATGCCATAGGTTAAGCATGATTTACAGTTTAGTGAACGGGTTGAGCTAGGTGACTGGTTCTTATATAAAAAATTAATTGAGACAAAGACTATATGGGTGTGAATTGGCTCCATATCGTTTACCAGTCTTTTTTTCCAATTAGAAATTTTACTCTTGAATTCATTATACAAATCTTAAAAGTAGACCAAGTTCATGTCATATCAAAAAAGAAAGTGGTTATTTTCAAACTCAAAGCATAAAGAAGACCATTTGTTTTTAAATACCAGAGATGCTTATCAAGTGGTTGAGTTTTTGTTAACAAAGATGAAATTCAAAAAGGGAATCATCGAGCCTTATGATCTGATTGGGAGAACATCAATTATTAGTGTTAGAGAGAATTGTGCTCCTTATGTTCATTTGTCAAAACCAAACATTGAAATATATGATAATAGAAAAACATGGGAAGAAGGCACCTTGGAAGAATTGTGAGAAGAATAGGGAATAGAACTGTCACTAAAAGTCAATGTTTTGTCAACTCCTCAACAAAAAGAGAAGGAGCTCAAAAGGACAAACGAGACTGTGTCAGAGACAAAGGGAACATAATTTAGAGTTTACAAGAGGCAGAAAATAGGGGATTTAGAGGAGACTATGTCAGAAACTAGATCTTCAGACATATGCAAATCGACTACAATAGTTGTTTCAAGTGAGGTTGTTTTGAATTTGCAATAGGTTCAAACGATATGTGGACAGTCTTCATCCAATCCTTCTTCTACTACTGAAAGTATATTTTCTAATTGTTATAGGTCAATTTGGGCATCATCCCAAAACACATATCAGTACCCATTAAGGTCTATCATACTCTAAATTAGCTGCTACATGCTCTAAACAAGTCATTCCATTTGTGGTTTTCATTCATGAAAGTTTCATTGCTTAGATGTCAATTGAAGTGCCCCATTGAGCCATCAACACACCCCTAAAATGTAGTAACTACTTTGCAGAGCATCTACTCCCATGCAAGGCTACGTTGTAGAGGATCTAGGCCCACTTTGGGGTGCGTTGGTCGACTAGGAGCGAATTGTTCATTGGATTCCGGGAATCTTCCCAACCTCTAGTGGCTTCTAGAAGTTGTTCCATCTTTCACCTCATTTGATAGCTTCGAATATGGGCACCATGTAGCTATTAAACCTCTTATCCTCCTATTCCCATGAACAAGGAAACCTCTTCACCCATTTTTGGAAAATCATTCAATGATTAATTTATGTCAAACTACCTTCATCTACTTATAAATAGAGCACTGATCATAGTGCACGAGAGGGAAAGAATTTGTATTAAGTAGAGTTATGTTGGTGAGATCACAACTCTTTGAGGTATTGTGCATGTAATGTTATGCTGCTAGATTGTGATGTTGGGTGTGATGAGGATGGGACTGAAGTTGGAAGAGTGACATCGAATCGATCAACTGGTTGTACTTTTCCTTCTACTTCATAAAAAGACATTTGTTCCTTTCCTAATGCATGTGTCAATGATGTTATATGTGTATTTACGAATTTAATCGATTCAATTTGTTTAACTTGAATAGATCATATTACCTTTATGTTGTTTCCTGTCATCTATTTGCCATTGCAAGTATCAATGATGCGAGTTCAGTTAGATTGAGAGTGGCGGAAGCAATGAAGGGAGGCGAAGAAAAGTGAACATATTACAAGTAGGTTTTCTTCCCTTTATCTATTCATTTTAAGGAAAAGGTCAGATATATTTCTTTCTATTGTTCTAGGTGCACCACCACACTTAGAGAAATCATACTTATATGTAGGTTTGATTTCCGTAAAACAAATTGGTGACGATACTGGGGATCAACGAATCGTCCCTGGTGGTTTTTTCCTTGTCCATCAACCTCTAGTAGCCTTTACCTGCTTAATTTCAATCATTTGAATGTGTTTGAGCAAAATTAGTGTGTTTGATTGCTTTTTCAGAGAGTCCTCTGGCACCAACGCACTGTTGGTCTTGACACAATGCTCTGCATACCACTGCTGGCCTCGGGACAATGTTCTGCAATGCACTATCTCCCACTCAGGGGTGCATTGCCCCTGTGACCAACCAGAATCTATCATATTTTGTCTTTTGCAAATTCATTTCAGTGTCTTGCTTGCTGAAGTTTTGAGTGATTGATTGTTTTTAGAGACCAGATTGCCTCTATTATTCTTGCCTCACTTTGGATTTGTTTGATCAATGTTTTTTCTTTTTCTTTTTCTTTACCATTGTCGAATAGTTCCGAAGTTAATTTTACATTTGATCAATTCATTATTTTCGAAAAGAGGAATTGTTGTTTCAGTCTTCGTTTCTCTTGAAAGTTTTGAGTGATTGTTTGTGCATTAGTTTTTTTTGTTTTGTTTTGTTTTGTTTTGTTTTTTTTTTTTTTTTTTTCGCTCATCTAAACTTAAAAGAAATTGAAAAGAAAAACATGCATTTGTATATAGGGATTGTGAGTGCTGCATAGGAATAGTTTAGGGAAATTGCATTTAGATGTGCTCATTGTTGATTGCATACAATATGATTGCTCTATCCCTTATAGCTAGTTTTTCATTGTCGAAAATAAATTCGAAACAAATTCTTATCATTTTAATTGCATTCTAGGAATGTTAAATACATCTCGCGCTGAACCTGAAAGACAAACTGATATTCAAGATCAACATAAAATTTATCTGAATTTTTCTAAGGAAGCATTGTAACATTAACGATAAAATTTAGAGGTCTAGGTTAGAAGACGTGTTCCGATGTCATTAAACATAGCAGTTGTCGTTAATTGTCTTTGATACATTTCGAATGTGATACCTCATTCCACATACGTAAGTATATTAGAGCTCATCCACGTACTTTTAGGTATATTGGGCGGTGTTCTAGTACGAAAAGTATAAGGGGATGCTCTCATTATGCGGTTTCGCATTAGACAACACTAATACAGATTGGGCCTCCACATACCTTCGCGTATTTGGAGGACAACTTTAGGTTGCTTACTATCCATAGGTAACTGAGTCGGTCGCCTTGTACCTGTGATACACCGAACACAACATTCGAGGAGATTTACTGCACGTACATAAGTCTTTGGTTACCTGGGGAGATAAATTGCAGTTCACAGTTGCTTGTTAAACCTTTTGCCTAGCATTACCCTCTCTCTCTTTTTTTTAATTTGTTTTTTTTGTATAAAATCAATCAACAATCGTGGAAGAATATCAACCCTTTCCCCGTCGTTCACATAGGACAACGAATAAACCACCATTACCGTCAGAAGCTACACATAGTAGACAAAGGTGCATTCGTCCTATCGATTCTGGTACCTCTGGAACTCTTGTTGCTACATCATCTGATATACCAGAGACATCTGATCCTTTAAGTACCGAGTCTCGAGTCGTTTCGACTAATCCTGGTTTATCTGCTACTGTCGAGACGAAACCCTCACAGTGACATGAGGACACTAAAATTCAATCCAGTGAAATGGTAAATCCAGAACCCGAGTCATATTGATCCTGAATTTGAACAACAAGAAGTTGTTTGTGTGCAACCGTCTGATCCTCAGTCATCCATAACCGTCGAGTCTTCCTCTTTACCGCATAGTTTACTGCCTGAAATTTATCTCGGGCCTGACGGTGAAGTACTTCCACCTAGTTTAATTTCAATAGAGGAATAACTTCAGGAAGAGATAACCCCTTCATTTCCCACTCATTTAAGGTTGGGGCTTCATTTATATCAGTCTTTTCCTCGTTTGACCTACTCTACTCCTGTTGATCCTTTTCACTCTCAAGTTCCCATAGATTCGTTAGAGTATTTGCTAGGTTATTTAACCATGGCGGAGATAACATCCCAGACTGTACCATCTGTTACAGTTGCGACAACATCTATTGTTGCTTCATCTTCGATGTTTCCGATGACACTCGAGTCTCATCTTTATGGTGGTCCATTTGTCCCACTGGGTTACCAAGCTTTAAATGAAACCTACTCTGGTGTCTCCTCTAGTCCATGGATTTTGTCCATGTCATCATATGGAATTCTATCTGGTTCATCTCTTATGAGTATTGAACTGCCTAATCCTTTATTGATATCATCAACTCAATATTAGGCTAGTCCATCCAATTACCGTCCATCTTATCTAGTATCTACTGGATAGGACTATTGGGATAAGGCGAAATTTGGGCATCTAATCTAGGGTTTCCATGGCCAAATTGTCCACATGAACATTTGGATAATGCCTATGCGTTGGGAGCTATAAGGCCCAACCACGACTTAAATTCAGGGCAACGCTACTCACAACAGAACTCCACTATGGTTCAAATGGGGAGATCCTACCAGATCATGAGAAACAAGGTTAACGTTGTACCCCATGATATTCACAAGGACAGGCTCCCTAGTTGTATGCATCGACCTTCAAGCACGAAACTAATGATGGCTTAGATAAAATGGTTCCATATCCTCTTGGATCTGCGCCAACATTCAGTTATGGGCCTTAAGGTTTGCTAAGGCACCTTGTGGTGTTATCCTTCCAAGCATATGCACAAGTTACTATTTTCAGGTTCGCAGAGTCTGTGATGAAGAGCATTGATAAAGGAGTTTCCCTTTCGGGCCAAAGACTGATCAACGACGTCTCCTAAGGCCTTTTTCATTTCCAAAGGCAAGATGACATGGCATGCCCTTTAAGGAAATAAGAGACCATAGACTGCCCAAGTGGCAACACGAATGTTGGCATTCCCCAAATTGGTAAAATGTCCCTTACTGCGATCCATTTTTTGGTATAAATCCTATGCAGAAGCATTGAGTGGATTGTGTTCAGGACTTACAAACGTCCTCTTGTTAAGGACAGGGAATTCCAAGCATACCTACACCAATTGGTGGTAGGGACTCTCCACCACAGACTAAGTGACCCTCAAAGGGTGTCCAACTCTCCTACCACATGCCAAGGTTATTCCTAAGGTTCAGAGCAACTCCAGACACAACACTGCAGTGTTATTTAAGGTTCTTCAGGTTGATTTGGCTACTAGTAGGGACGTGCACCCATGCGTCATGGATGAAGTATCATCGCCTGAGCACCATAGCTACCACCATCCACTGAGGAAGTAAGGCACTTCATCGCTTGTCGGGATATCACACAGGATGTGGTTTCCAGCCCACCGAAGTTCAACAACTATGCAAATAAAGCAGAATTGCAATCTGCAAGAGATACCAGGAAGTAAGATCAAGTAAATAACCCTATGAGGTTGTGCTATGCTCAAAAGTGCACACAAATCCCTTAGACCAAATTATGACAATGTTATGAAAACTATAAGAACCTTGGATATCCATGGCCTCCGACATATGGAGCACAAACTCTGTCAAAACAGGTTGTCTTCAATGTACTTATTACTCTGTAATAATAGAATTTCTCATGGTATGTGTTGTTATAATTTGGTGCATATTCCTAAACATTATTCCAATGCTTTTCAACATTGCAAAATATGTCAATCGTGTATATCACAACAAAAACACAACCATGTATTTTGCTTAGTAACGTCATTTCATACCAGAAATGCAATTTACATTCAGTGACATAAACAAATCAACCCTATTGTAATTTGGAAATCAAATTTACATACAATGTTTTTCATGGGTTTTTAAACAAATTGCAATCGAGGTTGTCACAAAATCAATCTTCAAATGTTTTAAAATGTGGGGTGTTTCAGATCTCGAAGCATCCCTTGTCTCTTGAACAATCAAACCTGCATAAAATAGGGAAAATGTAACATGGAGCAAAGCTAAAGCTATTCTAAGTTGAATTTCCTTTGAACCAAGGCCAAATACTAGAAGATAGTGTGACATTGGATCTTTCAACAATTGAAAAGAGGCCCTATAAGACCTTATATCTAGCTATGCTAGAAATTAATGGCTTTGTTTCTTAATTATGCAAGATTTCAATTCATAAATAACCATGAGTGATGTCAGTTTTAGAAATGTTTTTCTTTAGTTTTTTCAAACATTATTCCAGCTTAAGTTTGAATTCAAATAACACTTGAAATCATTTTAGGTCACATTTCATTTAAATCTGTATTAATATTTCAATTGCATTCGACTTTATAAATGAGATATTGGTAGTAATAATTTGGTCAAAAATCAAAGAATTTGGCACATAAAAAAGTGAGAGGTTCACTTAAGTAAATAACATTCAGTCACATTGACATAACATAGCATTAAGAGAATCAAAACTACATATCACATTCATTTGATATGGTGTTTAAAAACCAATATGAATATAACACTTCAATTTATAAATAAAGATGAGTGATGACAATTTTACAAATGTTTTACTATAGAGCTTTCAAAAGTTATTCCAGTTTAGATTTTAATTCAAACAACACTTGAAATTAAATCTAGTTACATTTCATTTACATTTATATTAATATTTCAATTTTATTCAACTTCATAAGTGAGATATTGGCTCATAACATCAACACACGTTGTTGACAAACAAATATGTGCGGCGGATCATGCATCGAATCTTAAAACATAATTGAAATGAATTTCATAACTTATTTATTTTTTTAAAACTATACATATGAACATCACACTTAAAAAAAAGACTATCGATCAAAATATATGTATGCAAGAACTTCATCACAACAAGTAGAAACTAGAGGCATGCTTTCTTACAGGTTAGCGGACAGGGCCTTAGTTCCGTTGCAGAAAATCGCAAGACTAGGCAAGTCATTCCTCATTAATTCCCCACAAGAAAAGCTATCTAAAAAGCTAGCAAGTAAGACCACCGAGAGAGAAACCATGATTCATCTTTTCATTTCTTGATTTGGCATTTTTTTGAATATTTATCGTTGAATTAAGGTCACAATTATTTGAAATAGACCTCTACGTTATGTAGAGCATTATTTTTTTTGTTCTTATGCTGCGAAGAAGAATAAATTTAATGCAGGTTTAAATTAGTAGTAAAAATTCAACTCAACTAAAATAAGTAACTTACGATGCTTAAATAGAATAAAGGTGGATGGTTGAATATAATAAAGGAGGATAGTGTTGAGAGTTCCTACAGAGGAAACTAGTCAATACCGTCCAGGAAGCGAAAAGAGAATAGCTAGAACAATTACATAAATGAATTCAGAATTACTACAACAATTATACCATATTAAATGTATTGACCTGTAAACAAACTAGGTGAATGTAAATCACTTCCTGGAGTATATAAATATCATAATTTAATTTTAGAGGGAAAATCTTGTGAAAATACATTAAATTGTGGATGCTATGTTTATGGTATATTTATTTACTCAAAGGAAAAGTAAGAAAAGTAAAATGGTGTAACTTTCACTTAGAATCCTGAAAATACTATTTGGAAAGTAAGAATGCATCAACATAAATGAAACACAATACTATTCCCATACTTTTAAAATTTTTGAAAGAGGGATATATCTATGTATATAAAAAGCAAAAAAAAAGATGAGAGGGCCCAGGTTGGGCGCGGTTCCTTACATATACTATTACTGATTTCATCAAGTTACATAACAAAAAAATACGAAAAGGAATAGCGGGAAAAAATAATATAAATAGTAATAGCCATAAAAATAGGATATTAATTCATGAAATTATATGATTTTTTTTAATTCATGAAATTATGTCTACCTGTTGTAGAGTTATTAAAACTAACATCTCACAATGGGGACAACAAACATATCGATTTTCTATATAAATCTGACAATGGAAAAAGAGCCAAAAAAAAATAGGATATTAATTCATGAAATTAGAAAGAGAGCCATAAAAATAGGATATTAATTCATGAAGTTATATCAACCTGTTGCAGAGTTATTAAATCTAACATCTCATAATTGGGATAACAAACTTATTGATTTTCTATATAAATCCGACAACTATAAGAAAATGTATAACTTTTTGAGGTCTATCAGGGTTTGACCAATTAAAAATTAATTTATAAAGAGGCTCTCAACTCGATATACATTAAATATAAATTATACATTGCAGGGTTAAATTCTTAAAAAAAATCGTTGAGGGAAATAATCCAAATTTTGTTCATATAAAATAAACGAAAATTTCACGATGAGGATGCCTTTCCAACAAGAAACCCTGGAGAAATACATCGAAGGAACAGCACATAGAAGAAATTGGGTATGCTACAAAGCTCACTTGTATACAAGAGGGAAAAGCCGAAATTATGTTTAATTGCTAGTGAAAATCACATCGGAGGTTTGATGCAAACGAATATCATCTGAATCCACACCTATAAGAAAGGAGAAATTGGAATTAAACCATGAGAAAAAAAAGCATGGAGAGGACACAATAAAAGTAATTTCTTATAGAAAGTATTGCAACCCCATTCGACAGGGTTTTGAAAACACAAAACACTAAGAGGAAATCAAAATAACCCAAAGAAAATTAACAAGTAGTAAATGAAGGAACTTCTTACAAGAACCTGCGCCAAATATTTGCATATAGAGAACTAGAATCGTGAGTTTTTGAAGTGGAGACACAAGGTTAAGTAAATGATCATTATAAACCTCTGCAAGGTGTAGCATTAGATTTTAAAGGGAATCAGGCATACCTTTACAAAGAAGAGGAACCCTTAGCTTTGGGGTACATAAACTCTGAGAGGGATTCACTATATTCGAAACTAATGAATTTGTGGGTGGGGTTTATGTTGGTGATTCAAGTTGGGTTTCGGGGGGTCGGGCAAACTCCTTCCTTGGACGAGCACTTCGGACGGTGTTCCGACGAGACGAAAAGAGCTAGAGCTTCTAGGGGTTATATAGAGGCAAAGGAATTGAAGAACTAACCTCTAATTGCATAACCAACCTTTAATTTCTTCCTTGTAGAGTGGCCAATCATCCACAGAGATATTGGAAAACATGACGGCACTACAGTGATAATTCACTGAAATATAAGCACTTTTAGCAAGATTCAGATTTATGCAAATCACATTCAAAGGGTGGAATTCAATTCTTGCAGACTCTATAAGCATAGTGCAGAAGCATAGTTCAATTCTTGCAGACTCGAGAAGCATAGTCCATCCAGAAGCATAGTGGTGGCCTGGATGGCTTCACTCATTCCTGCTTGAGCCTTCAGCCTTTTGCCAGAATTTCCTGAACCCTGCTTGAGACTTCTGCGAGAGTTGCAGGCTCATAGAAATTATGTGGATAGGGCGAGTTACCTTCTGCCAGAGTTGCATAGTCATAGACATGTGGAAAGAGCCAGATGCATGCTAATAGACATGTGGAAAGGGCCTGGAAGTCCATATTTGGATATAAGGAAGTTGGGAGTATATAAAAATCGTTGCACTATTGCCTCAACCAGCAGCAAACTTTGGATAAAATGGTATTGCTACAATCTTCCGAGCAGTAGACTTTGGATAAAATGGCATTGCTACAATATTTTTGCATCGGGCCACGTGAAGGGTGTAATAAGAGGTTCAATGTATTTTGGTCAAAAACTTTGTTTAGAATTTAGGTGAATGAAATCGATGGCATTAAACTTTGGTTAATACTAGAAAAAAGCCAAAAAAAGAGAGTCAAAAGATAAATTAATGACCGGATCATTATAGTCCTGATGAAGGCAAGGACTAATAAGAGTATTGTTTATGAGTTTTGGCTAGTTGTGCAAGAAGGAAAAATAATATAGAATGCATTTTATGGCTGCATAAGTAAAAAACTTAAGAATTTGGTTTTATGACTAAAAAACCAAGGTCAAAGAATGAGGATGAAACTCGACGATAAGAGAAAAAGTTCCTAGGTGGAGCTTTGGTTGTCCTTGTTTTGCTTGTTGTTTTTGTCAGCATCCAAGATCTCATTATTGCCATTTAGAGTGAAAAGAACATGAATTTGGGTATTGTGTAACATATAAATTGTAATTGTTTATTTTTCCAGATATCCTTGATAAGACAATTGAGCTAATGTAGGCAGTAGTTGCTTTAGAATTAGTCAGTTTTTGAGGCAACCTTGCAAGGTGTTGTTGTCGAGTGTTCTTATAATGCAGTTGATACAATGTAGATAGAGAAAATGGGTTCTCTGTTTGCATTTAACACAAAATATTAGCATATATTGTATCATTGCAGTTGGCGATAATGGGCAACTACAAAGTGCAGAGACTGGTTTAAATGACGTAGCGTATGCATTTGCAACTATGAGTGTTCCTTGCACCTGTTAGAAAAAGAAGGCTAGTCAACAAATATATAATGAAAAATAAGTTATTGTACAGAGAACTGAACACATAGCATGAATGGAGTATTAGATATGACTTACCTGGATTTGTTTGCTAATTAGTTTTTTGGGATCTTTCTCTATCTAAGTGTTCAAATGTGTTATGATTATGGATTACATTGTACAAAATGTTTTTTCCTTGAAATATTTTTTCTTGTTATGTTTTTTAACAACATTATTGGCATTTCACCATTTTTCAACTTCTGCTTGATTTCATTTCCTTTGTACTTGTCACATAAAGGACCAAAATGTTGTTGTTTTAATTTGCATACATAAAATAAATTCAAATTCATAAGATTCATGAGTGAATGATGCAAGGGAAAACATGTTATTGTTGTCTTATCTTCCTCGAAAATTCTATCTTTAATTTGCAATGTATGTTGGAGGCTAACCTTTTGAGTTGTGTTACAAGTGCTGCAATTGTTCCTACTGGGAATGTTTCCAAGCATTCTCCCAATTGTTTTATTGTTGCATTGGGAACAAATCTGTAGCTTGTACAAACTGGGTCAATGTTTTCTATAATTTTTATACTATCTAACAATAATACACGGTCACAGTCACCACAGTCCTAGTTTGTTTTGGGTTAAATATGGAGATTTGTGACTACAATTCATTTTCTTGGCAAGATATTTTTGTTGTATTTTTCAATGAGTTCATTTGCAACAACCAATGTGATGGTCATCAATCCTTGCTAATCAGTCAAATCCGCACATAGTAATTGGCAAGTTTTTTGTGCTTTGTCCAGAAATGTGTTGTAGACAACCATGACATCACCATGGAACAATTTTCAAGTTTTTTGGATGTTCAATTCTTCAGTTGATATTGGAATGGTTGATGATGCATTTGCATTGTGCACAAGCAGTGGGAATGCCAAGATAACTGGAGTCAACTACACTTAAATAATGTTAATGTGTATATAATAGATGTAGCAGATGCAAATACGCTATGGACATAGATTGACTTTCCTTGTTGCCTCTTTTTTTAAATGTTTTTGTTGTTTTGATGTTTTATTGCATTGATTTTCAAGGCTGTAATGTATTTGTTGCATTGAAAATGAAAATGAGCAGAAAAATGCAATTAGCAATAGTGGAAACATGGAAACCAATTCCATATTTGTCCTCTAAATAGATATGTTCAATTGAGAATAGGGTGGCCTTTGTTTTTGTTATGTTGTGAACAATGCGACTATGCATTTGGAAAGAAGGGAGCAAAGAGAAGTGGAAACAATATTTGTAAGTACTTGCCTCTTGCATTTTTCATCTTTGCAGTTTTGATCCATTTTTTGCTCTAGAGCAGACATAAAATTGTGTTAGAATATTTCTTGGACATGAATGCAAAGGATGATTGCAAGAGGATATTAATAAATACATAAGTTTCAATGGCAAAATAAAGGGGAAAAAAGAAACCATGTTAATTACAAAGATGGAAAAAGTACAATGTCTTATGCTCCATTTACATATATATGGTCCATTATGAGACAAATTGTGTCATGATCTAACCAATATGTATCTAGCTTGAAAATATTGTAGTTGTATGTTATGTTAGACCATACATGGTCAATGAGCGATGTTAATGCATAGTAATTTGTATCTAGAATGAAATGGAGGTTGTGACTGTGCATATAGTCTTTTAGTGTATTTGTTCTATTGTTACTTTGACGCATGTTGACATTGAAATCTCCTAAAATGTGCACTGTTTTGGCAAAATATATATTGGAAAATGTTTTTTCAAGAATATCTAGTATGTTGGGAAATGTGGCACAGGGTGTTGCATAAACAAACATTAACACTTGAAATTTGCATTCCATGGAGAACGATGTTTTCCATTAGTGCCTCTATATTGTGTTGTTGAAAATGCATATGCTCAAGAATTCCTATGTTGACTTTTAGACATATGAGCAATCTGTATTTGTTATGTCTTGATATGCAAGTTAAGGTCTTCAACTTTTTTTGCAATATGTATTGTTTCAAATGTGTCTCGTGTAAGCAAAAAATGTCAGCATCCATCAGATCATATTCATTTACAACATCATCGATATAAGTTTCTAATTTGTGAGTGTTTAAAGAGAGAACATATGTGCATGCACATGCTAGTTGAACAAGATTTTTTTTTTTTTGTATTTTGATGTGCCTTGTTTTTGCTGGTAGTTATATTGGTTTTACTATACGTAATATGGGGATCTAATCTTCGCAAATTCCCTCAATATATAAGTGAGCTAACCTCCTGGCTTGGTCATGCCCTTTTGTTTGCATCAAAGAACCGTTTGTTTTTGTATATGCTTTAATGATTCCATCCACTCCATTAACAAGGTCATCATGTGAACCATAGTTTCCAACATAGATCTCAATTAACATATTTAATTTTATGACTATTTGTGACAACAATTGATTTGGATAGTTGGAGGAAATAGACTTAAATATTGACACAAGAATAAAAAATTAAAACTTTCCAACAAGTCACCCATCCTGATACTACTTTGGTCCAAGTGCACTCAAATACAAAGTTCTCATGAGATCTAATGCATTATTGTCATTGTGATCCAAGTTTTTTAACAAAGGAAACTGTGTCACAATGCTTAAGAGAAATATTGCAGAACAATTGTATAATAAGAACTCATAATATGGTATGATGTGTAAAAGAGACATTGTATAAAAACATTATAATGAGAACTCAATGTGTAAGAGAAATAATGCGGAAAAATAACACAAGAGGAACTCAAATATTTATTGAAATGGTTAATATACCATGAGACTACATTATGAGAAAAAGGATGATTTACTCCATAGTGAGGTTCAATATTTACACTTTTTATGGGTATCTGTCACCGAGAGTCATGCCTCCCGTTACATTTCAAATAACATGGGTAAATACCATGGTTTACAAAATCCATGGGTGAATACCATGGTAAAATATAATAAATTACGACACCATGGGTAAATACAATAAATTATAAACCATGGGTAAATACTATGGTTTACAAAATCAATGGGTGAATACCACGGGTTAGTATTATAATTACGATGGTAAAATTGAAATCATCATGTGATTAGATTCTCAATTTAATAGTATGATTTATTTTATTTATTATCATGCATTATCCATGGTTTTAACAATCATGGATAGAAAATAATTATTACTTGCGGTGATTATTTTCCACCTGGATCAATCCTCCCGCCTTAAAAAGCAATGGTCCCTATTACATAGAGTTCCCTCTGGGGAAGCCTTTGTTGAATAAGAGCATAATTGTGGGTTTGCGGATGACCCAAACCAAGTGCCGTTGAAGACAAGGGTTTTGCATGGTTGACCCATGACTGTGGATTTGTGGATGACTCTTAACCATGATGAACGAAGATCTGAGGATATAGATACCTTGTAACACTTGTGGGCCAACTGTGATGCTGATAGTGTGCGACCTAGAAAATGGACTTCAGTGGCAAGGGTTTTGTGTGGTTGACCCATAACCATGATGAACAAAGATCCGAGAATAGAGATACATTGTAATGCCTGTGGGCCAAATGTGACGCTGATAGTGTGCGGCCTAGCAAATGGACTTTAGTGGCAAGGGTTTTGTGTGGTTGTCCCATAATCGTGTTGAGATAGTTCACTTACCAATCCACCTGGTTGAGATCTGGTGGCTTATCTTATCCGTATTTATGTAGGAACACAATAAACTACAGAAATAAACATAAACGCAGAGATGCAACAAAACATATATTTCATTTCATTAATATCAAATAACTGAAATATGCTTATAGACATAACGGAAATAAACTAGCTCGAGTGATGATAACTTATCTCTGAGAAGAGATGTGGCAGCTACATGCCTCTGAATTGTGTTATAATGAGGTTCAATGGCCTTTTTATTATTGAACAACATGGGAAAACCCTAAACAACCAAAACCCTAACCCCACGAGATGGAACACCAGGAGTTTGTGGGTCCCGTTGGGGTTAGTTGGTCAGCCAACTTCCCGGGTTGTAACTTGGTCATATTATCTTTGTTTGGCGCATACGATATATTGTTGGAAATATCTCTCCGAGTGCTACAGGATTTGCAGTAGGCCCTTGCCTACAGCTACGGGCCTAAAAAACGCCGTTTAGGGCGTCAAAATTACTCCAAAGTTTAGGACCCAAAAAACTTCTAAAAATAGTAAATGCTGCTATAAATAAGGAAAATGATGAAACTGAATAGAGGTCTAAGTGGAATAGGTGGGTTCCCACCGATATCCACCTATATTATTCTTCCCCCCTTAGGAAGCAATGGTCCTCATTGCGTGCAAAGCCTCCATGCGGTGAGTAAATTTCTGTTGAATCTGATCCTTGGTGAACCACGAAGGAGTTTGCTTGCTTTGACAACTCGATATAGTTGGATCCTCTGTTGGCGGGTGTTATTGATCTGTGTGTCCATGATACAATCAGTTGTGGCATGTTCCATGTAGTTTGGATTTAACTCCGTTGGTGTGAGTTGTTCTGCAAAGTCAGATGTGTCCAACAATGGTGGAAAGTAGGGTCGAAGTTGGTCTACATTGAACACTGGGTGCAGACCAAGGAATGGTGGAATACTAAGCTCAAAGGCATTGCCCCCTACAACCTTGGTGATGGTATATGACACACATCAGAGTGGGCGAAGCTTGCTGTGGGGCCCAGTAAGGCGCTCCTTCTAAAAATATAGCCAAACTTTGTCACCCACTTGGAACTTTTGTGCAACCCGATGTTGATCATGTCATTGCTTGTACTTAGCATTGGATCTATCCAATATGTCATGGACCTATTGGAGAATTTTATGAATGCCCTCAATGTATTTGTTCGCCTTTTCGGCTTCAGACTGGACATGAGTTTAATCTTCCTCGGTAGTTGCAAATGGTATTTCCACATCAATGGGAGATAGTGGTTGGAATCCCAAGCCCATCTGATAGGGGTTGTGGCCAGTTGAGCTGTGTAGAGCCCGATTATAGCTGTGTTGGACATAAGGGAGAATTTCATCCCATGTGTGTGGATTATTCGAGTTGTACATGTGCAGAATTCATATGATCATCATGTTGACGACCTCTATTAGGCCATCAGTTTGGGGGTGGAAAGTTGTAGACTTAGTGAGCTTGGTGTCCAGCATCGACTATATACTTGACCAAAATGCACTGAGGAACCTGCTATCCCGATTTTAGATAATGGGCCGTGGGATACCAAAGTGTACCCACACTTTCTGAAAGAAGAGTTTAGCAGTGGCTTCAGTTGTGATATTCTTCTTGTAGTGCGCCATAATGGACATCTTAGAGAATATTTCGATGACCAAAAAAACGTAGTCGTTTCCATGCTTGGTAGAAGGAAGTCTCAACATATAATCCATGGAGATGGATTCCCATGACCAAATAGGGGTAGGCAATGGAGTATATATGCCTTACTTCTTGATGGTCGGTTTGGAAACGACATAGGCAGTGCATGATCTTATGTACTTACCGAAATCATGTCAAAGGTTCAACCAATAGAAATACTTTTTTCAGTACTTCCATTGTTTTCTCGACCCTAAAATGTTCAGCGACACAACTGTAGTGCGCTTCCCAAATAATCTTGGCATGCTTACTTGAAGGAACACATAGGTGTCCCATGTGGCATAATAGTGCATCATGGAAGTGAAAATATGGAAGTTTCTTACCCTCTAGGAGCGTCTGGTATGTGTTGCTGAATTCTGGATCACTTTTGTAGAGATGTGGCCAACCCGAAGTCTCGTGCCCACAAGAGTCGAGCACAGTGGTTAACGCCATGCTCGGCGGTCGGCTGAGGCAGTCTGTAACATTATTGGTGCTTCCCTTCTTGTACTTGATGTTCAAATGGAACTGCTGCAGGTATGTGGACCATTTCTGATGGCGATCGATCTACAACTTCCCTTATGTCTGTATGAACTCTAAGGGTCGGTGATCTATGTGGATGATCAATTCCTTCCCCAAAATGTAATGCTTCCATTATCGGCAGGCCTACACAATGGAATACATCTCTTTATCATAGATGCGATACTTTTGGACTGTGTCTGAAAGTGTCGCACTATGATATGCCAATGGATGCCCCTGCTGAGTAAGTACTACCCCAATAGCATAGTCATAGGCATTTGTATCGATCTCAAATGGTTGTTGCAAGTAAGGTAATGTGAGCATTGGTGCAGAGCATAGGAAACGATTCAACTTTGCAAATGCCTTCTATTGATATTTGAACAAAATAATTTTTCTTTTTCTCCTCCTTTGGTGACTTGACTCAAAGGCCAAGTGATATGAGAGAAATCCAACATGAACCTGAGGTAAAAATTGGCAAGACCCAGAAAGTTGCGAAGCTCTATTACAGTGGTTGGGGTTGGGAAATCCCGAATGACCTAAATCTTAGTTGGGTCCACATGCACCCCTCACTAATCGATAGTGTACCCAAGATATTGAATATGGGTCATGCCAAAAGCGCATTTCTCCAAATTGGTACACAGCTTGTGTTGTCACAGTGTTTGGAGGACCGGTCGAATGTGGTGGAGGCGCTCTTCCCAACTTTGGATGAAGATGAGGATGTCATCCAAATAAACCACAAGAATGAGTTAGTGAATGGTCGCAACATGTCGTACATCAGCCTCATTAAGGTTGCAAGAGTATTCGTCAACCCGAAAGGCACAACCAACCATTAAAAAAGGCCCTCCTTGGCTTTGAAGGTAGTCTTCCACACATCAGATGGTTCGATTGGTAACCTGGTGATACCTGGACTTCAAGTCAATATTGCTGAAATATTTATCCCCGTTGAGTTGGTCCAGAAGGTCATCAATCTGTGGGATCAGATATCTGTTCAGGACAATGATATTATTCAGTGCTCGATAGTCAATACAGAGTCTCCAAGTCCCATCCTTCTTCTGCACCAACATGATTGGGCTCCCACAGGGCGATGAACGCGGTCGTATGTGACCTTTCTGCAACAGCTCCTGAATCTGCCTCTTTATTTCGTCGTTCTCCAAAACAGATGACCGATAGAATGGTCCATTAGGTAGCGACATGCCCGGGGTCAAATCGATGGAGTGCTTGAACTGATAATGTAGAGGCACCCCTACAGGCGAGGTGAAGATGTACCCATGCTCCTCCATGACCTTGTCCATCTGTTGTTTCCATGTGGAGGAGCCATGTATGGAGGTCATGGCCACAATATTCTTCTTTCCCTGAGGGTGGATCATAAGGAAAAAAAATTCTCGGTTTGGGAAATGAGCTTACTACATTGCGCTGCAGTGATTAAAGAGATGGCGGTAGGCGGTGCTACCTCTGGTATCCTTTACAACTTATTACCCAAAGTAACAATAACAATGCGAGGCCGAGACTCATACACAACATGTCGCGTCCACAAGTATGGTTAGCCTAATAATACATCACAAACTTCAAGAGGAGAAACATCACATAATACCTCATCCGTGAAGGGCTTGATGTTGTAGGGAAGGCGAAACTGTTGGCTGACACGGAGATCTCGTCCTTGGTGAAGCCACTCGATGGTGTATGGTTATGGGTGTGCTATGATTGATAGGCCTAGCCGCTTCACGACCTCTGCTGAAATGAGGTTCTTTAGGCTCCCGCTGTTGACAATGAACTGCAGCGAGGAATCCTTAACTAACATCTAGGAATATAAGAAGTGCTCCTGCTCCTATGGATCTTCAGGTTCTTCCTTCTAGATTTTGGTGGTGGCAATGATAGCATTAGGCTATGCATCAATAATTTGCTTCCCTTTGTCATTCCCCTTGTCGGGTTTTGACTCAGAGTTAGAATGTGCATCTAATTCAGAAGCCTTCAGCTCAGCCACCAATGGTTGCTTGGCCCAACACTCACTTGTGTTGTGAGTGGAGATCTTATGGAACTCACACCACTTTCCTATGTCCTTCTTTGGCTTCATGGTGTTTTTCTTCGTTTGTGGCTTTGACGGGTTGTCCTGGGTCGCCCCGCCTTGACCTTGTCCTTTGTTCTACGGTTTGGGGCGCCTTTCCCTTGCTTCTGATTCACAGATCCAAAGTCTAGCTTCTTCTGTTTGAATTTATACTCAATTTTAGTAGCATACCGGTATGCTCCACCGAGCGAGGAGATGTTGAGGAGCTCCATTTCCTCCTAGATGTATCTATGCAGACAATTGCGGTAATTAAGCACTAGATTTTTCTCCGAATATTTGATACCCAACTTTTTGCACAGGGTAAGGAACATATTCATTAGCTCATGCACATATTGATCCCTTTGTTGCCGCATCGTAGTCCATTGTATGTACTTGTCCTCATAGCTCCCCACGGGGTAGTATTGTTCCTTGATGGCATCTTGGAAATAACTCCAAGTGGGTGTAGCTGAGAACAGGGAGGATTCCCCCTCGTGTTTTTTCTCATAGTAGGTTTTCCACTAGTCCTTTACATGGGGGGAGACTTTGAGGAGTGAAAAAGTAATCTTTTACCGATTGGAAAATTCATGTTTCGAAAAATATCCTTCTAATAGATTCATCCATCTATCTATGGTGTCTACGTATATTTGGCCCTCAAATATGGGAATGTCGAAGTTAAATTGTACTTAAAAGGAGTGGCGCCTGCAGAGTGGTTTCCAGATGAAGATGCGTTGCCGGTGGGTAGACGTCAAAGAATTTGGGCAAAGTTATCCATCATTGCGTTCCTCTATTTCTCGAGGGCCTCCTCGAGCAATATTTTTATAAGGTTTCTTGCTCCCTCGTATTTATTTTCCTTCGCTATGGGATTCCATCAAGGTTTTCGAGGATGATCTTGCAAAGGTTCAACCAGATTGATCCCTAACTCCTTATACCCCAATCTCGTTGGGGACATGCAAAGAAAGATCGAGAAAGAGCATATCGCTCTAATACTAATCTGGATTTATGCAGGAATGAAATAAAATATAGAAATAAACATAAACACATATATGCAACAAAAAATATACTTCATTTCATTAATATCAAATAAATGAAATAAACTTACAGACATAATGGAAATAAACTTGCTCAGGCGATGGTAGCTTATCTCTGAGAAGAGATATGGTGGCTACATTGGCAGCTACATGCCTCTGAACTATGTTACATTGAGGCTCAAGTTCCTTTTTATTATTAAACAACATGGGAAAACCCTAAACAAGCAAAACGCTATCCCCAAGAGATGGAATGCCAAGAGTTTGTGGGCCCCGTTGGGGTTAGTTGGGCAACCAGCTTCATGGGGTCATAACTTGGTCATATTATCTTCATTTGGCGCATACGGTATATCATCAAAAATATCTCTCTGAGTAATATAGGATTTTTGTTGCAGACCCTTTCCTATGGCTATGAGCCTACTATGGACCTCAAAAAAACGTTGTTTAGGGGGTCAAAACTGCTCCAGAAGCTTAGGAATCGAAAAAATACTAAAAATAGTAAATGCTGCTATAAACAAGGAAACTGATGAAACCAACTGGAGGTCTAGGTGGAACAGGTGGATGGACACCAATATCCACCTGGATCATTATATTTGTAAATTATCACCATCCAATGAGATGATGTAAAGGCTTCCATCATCTCACTCCTTTTTCATGTATGTAAATGCCTCCCCCCACATTTATCGAAATTCAGAAGCTTGTGAGGGTAAACATGAGACAAGTGTCACTATGACATGACCTGACCTCCAAGTTCTAGTTAAGGAAGTGGGGCCTACAAACTGAATACATACTGACATCCTACAGGGACTACAAATCACTCAGGAGCTGAAAAACCACCCCAGGTGATCAATCCTTGAGTTGGAACCCTTTTTCTATGACCTAACACCCCAACCGCATGCACAACATTGAAAGGGTGTGGTTATAGTCCTCCAACCGCACACACTAGCATCTTTCCATGCGGTTATGGCATAAATCCTTTAAATCTGATCATGCGGTACTGGAATCTATGCCACCTTTTCAGGCCATCCTCCATACCACTGCCCAAAATTTCCTGAAACTTTCCAGGATACAATCAAAGGTAATGAAAAAGCCACTCAATGAAATCTCAAGCAATAAATCGACCCAAAGATTCCTAATCCATGACTAAAATTTTGTCAAACATATGGAAAACATGTAATATATAGGTCGTGAATGTATATCTAATCATAAACTGATAGTCTTCATCTGAGTATCACTAAGAAAGATCTAAACCTTCTCTAGCTAGCTGCAATAACACTTGTTAGTCTGTGTATTCATCAACCATTCAATAAATTAAAAAATCATGACAAGAGCCATAGATACCATACATCATATAACCAACGTATAACCAACAAATACCCAACATAGAAACCATGGAAAATTATCCGTGAGTCAACATGATAACCAATACAAGTGCTCGTAAATCACAACAGGAAAATAACTCTTATTAACATATGGAAATTCCAACCAAGTCAGGGACTTCGACATACCACCCGACCATAGATTGGGTTGAACCAAATCTCTCTTTCAACCATTCACCCCTATGCCATATTCTAAGCATGAATGTGGGATCTCATAGAATAAACCAAAACAAAAACAAACTAGGGCTTCCAGAGGCTAAACCATCTCAACCCTCATCCACAGTGATTCCACCTCTACGGTCTGGAAATCAATAACATCAACCAGATCGGTCTCTACCTAAGATGTTCAGGGCTTGAGGAACTAATAACTCAATCCATAACCTTCCAAGGCTCCATATCATTTGTTCCAACCATGGCTCCAGGGACTAGTAACTCAACTTACCAAGGGCTCCAGAGCGTTTGTCCCAACTGACGACTCCAATAACTAGTAACACAACCCAAGTTGTTCCAGGGCTTCCAGAGCATTTGTTCCAAACCACAACCATCAGGAATCTGAGCACCAATAAAAAATACAAGTGGAATAACCCACAACACCATGGTTATCCAAGAAATGGAAAGGCGAGGCTAAAACTTCTCTCAATCTAGGTAAATCTCCATGCAAACGAAAACACATAACCAAAGAATGTTATAAAACCAGCTCATTAAATAAAATAAAAGATAGATCAACAACTTAGAAATCAGCCTCTTCGAGGGGGAAACCTCCTTACATTATGTAAATGAATAATTCTTGGATGATTCAAATGAAAAAACCTCCTTTCTATATATAGGAGTCCAAGGAGTCACAATATAATCCTAGTTGACATAACAATAACAATGTAAGGGCACAACAATAACAAAAATGGGCTTCTATGGGGCACAATAATAACAATATGGAGAATACACGGGCACAACAATAAGAATAAGGGGATACAATAGTATTATAGGAACCTAGCATGCCCCTATCCTTCAAAAAAGTGTTGTCCTCAATGCTTGAGTAGTTATGGATGCTTCTGTATAAAATTCTCATCCTCCCATGTCGAATCTTCAATAGGTTAGTTCTTCCACTTGATGAGATACTCTGAAATTGATAAATTTCATAGCTATCGAGTTCTTGTTTCCGTGACTGCTTCAGGTTCCAATATGATTTTTCCTTCTTCGTCAAGTTCTGGCAATATTGTTTGAACTGGGAGCTTGTCACTTATAACCTTCTTTAGGCATGAAACATGGAAAACTGGCTGCACCTGGGAAGATGCAGGAAGCTCCAATTTGTATGCCATAGTACGAATCTTTTGCAACACTTTGTAAGGACTATAATACTTTGGTGATCGTTTATTATCCTTCTTAGATTTCTTGAGGGAAATTTGTTTGTATGGTTGTAACTGTAAAAATACCCAGTCGCCTACATCAAAACTTCTTTCGCTACGATGTTGATATGCCTGTTGTTTCATTTGATTCTATGCCAAGGTGAGGTTATCCTTTAAGAGTTGGAGAACTTGTTGTTGATGCTTGATGTGATATTCCACTGCTTGAACCTTAGAATTTTCTCTTAAAGATGATGTGATGGAGGGTGGATGATATCCATAAAGTACCATAAATGGGGTCATTTTTGCTGTCGTATGGAAGGAAGTGTTATATGACCATTCAGCCAGAGGTAACCACTTGACCGATTGTGTATGTTTATTTGATACAAAGCAACGAAGATATCCTTCCAAACATTTTTTCACTATCTCAGTTTTCTCATCAGATTGAGGATGATACTATGAGCTAATTGAGTACCTAAATAAGAAAATAATTCCATCCAAAAATTTCCTGTAAAAATGGGATCTCTTTCACTTACAATAATATTCGGGTTTCCATGTAGCTTTTGAATTGTTTCCATAAATGCAGTAGCAACTGTATTGGCTTTAAATGGATGAGATAATGCAAATAAGTGTGCATACTTGGTGAGTCTGTCAACTACCACCATGATTACATTCTTTCCTTTGGACTTGGGTAAACCTGTGATAAAATCCATTGAAACCTCCTCCCAACATTGACGTGGAATGGATAAAGGTTGTAACAGACCTTGGGTCTTAATTGTCTCAAATTTATTTTGTTGGAAAACTAAACATTCTGCCACAAACTTTTGAATATCATATTTAAGGCCATCCCAAAAGAATTCCTTCTTGACCCTGTGGTAAGTTTTCAAAAATCCTGAGTGCCCTCCTAAGGGAGAGTGAAATTCCAAAAAAATATTTTGTTTGAGTTGGGAATTCCTACAAAGATACAAGCTACATTTGTACCATAATGAATCATTTTTCTAGTTAAATGTTTCAGATGTACCGAGATCTTGTTGCAACTTTTGAATGAGTGTCCACACCTCTTCATCATTCTTCCATTCATCCCTTGCTTCGGTTATCCACTCAGGTTGGATAATAGAAATGGTACAAAGCACTGCTTCCACATCCATATCCTTTCTTGAGTGTGCATCTGCAACAATATTTTTCTTCCATTTTTTGTAGATGATTTCAAAGTCATAACCCAACATATTTGTGACCCATTTTTGCTGCTCTTCTAAAGATAACATATGTTCCAAAAAGTATTTAAGACTATCATGATATGTTTTCACCTTGAAGTGCCTTCCCATTAGGTAAGGATGTCATTGGTTTAGTGCATGTAGTATTGCCAACATTTACTTCTCATAAATAGGTTTCAATAAACACTTTCCTTTTATTGGAAGACTTTCAAAAGAAATGGGTCTTCGTTCTTGCATTAAAACTGCACCAATTCCATTTTGCGAGGCATCACATTCCACAATGAAGGTTTTTGTGAAGTCTGGCGTAGCTAAGACCGATGATTGGCACATTGCATCTTTAAGATGTTCAAAGGCCTTAGTTGCTTATGGAGTCCAAGAAAATGCATCTTTCTTAATTAATGATATTAAAGGTGCCAATATTCTCCCACAATTCTTAAAAAAATTGTGATAATACCCTGTTAACCCCAGAAATCCTCGAAGACGCTTTATGGTTGTAGGGATTTTCCATTACTTAATGGATTTAATTTTTTTAGGGTCTACCTTAACACCCTCATGAGATACAATATGACCCAAATATTCCACCTATTGTACTCCAAAGAAACAATTGGAGGTTTTTGCATATAATTGTTTCTTCTCCAATAGTTTGAGAACTATGTCAACATGTTGAACATGATCCTACCAAGACTGAACTAACACGAATTTTCTAAGGAAGGGTTTAAAAATGGAATTCATCAAACCTTGAAATGTGGAAGGTGGATTAGTAAGGCCAAAAGGCATGACCAAAAATTCATAATGACCCTCATGAGTTCTGAATGCTGTTTTCAGAATGTCTTTAGTCTTCATTCTAATTTGATGATATCCAGAACAAATATCTAGCTTGGTGAAGTAAATTTCTCCATGTAATTCATCCAATAATTCATCAATGATGGGGATGGGAAATTTATAATTAATTGTGAGCTTGTTGAGCTCCCTATAATTTGGACATATTTTCCATGACCCATCCTTCTTGTGCACCAATACTAATGGAGTAGATAAAGAACTCTGACTAGGTTGAATTATACGAGCCTCTAGCATTTCTGCAACCATACATTCAATCTCACTCTTTTGAGCATAAGGATATCTGTAACGCCTCGTGGAATAAAATGAATAGCATAATTATAATAACGAATAGGTGGGAGTCCTTTGGGAGTCTCAAATACCCTGGAATGATTGTCCAAGGCTTTTTGGATGTCTTGAGAAATAGATGATTTTGATGTTTGAACCTGTGGTGAGAATAATTGTGAATTTACGCCTCGTTGTTATTTCTTCAAAATATTTGTCATGAAATTAGAGATGAATATCTTTCCCGGATTCCCTGCGATTCCCCATAATTCCACTTCCTTTCCTTATGAAAAAAATTTCAAGAAAAGTTCTTGAAAATCAAAAGCTACCACCCACAAAGATTGTAACCATTGTACTCCTAGTACAACATCAGCAACACCCATTGGGATAGAGAGCATTGAACTATTCAATACATATTCCCGCATGGTTAGTTTGATATTATGGCACTTTCCAGAGAAATTTATATATCCTCCATTTGCAACCATCACTGACACTCTCGTGCTGGGTATAGGAAGAAATTCAATTCATTAACTACCTTACAATGAATAAAATTATGGGTACTACCCGAATCAATCAACACTATTACATTTTTTTT
This sequence comes from Pinus albicaulis, assembly GCA_034641835.2. Lineage (NCBI taxonomy): Eukaryota > Viridiplantae > Streptophyta > Pinopsida > Pinales > Pinaceae > Pinus > Pinus albicaulis. Next base: position 778,709,761 of record CM076582.1, read on the forward strand.
TCTTGATATGTCCTTCTATCTTGAGAGTTTGAGGAGTGGTAATTCCTTCTAATGTATTAGAGGATATGGTAAAATTCATTTCTTCTTCTTCTAGGGATGGTTCTTGGTGTATATCCCATTCTTTTGAAGTTTCTTGTTCCTTTTCTTCCTCCTCTTCACAATATATGTAAAATAATTTCTTCTTGGTACACTTATGACCTTAAGTGTATTTTCTATCACAATTGTAGAAAATCCCTTTTGATCTTTTTTCTTATAATTGTTGTGGTGTCAACCTTGTAGGTTGTGGAATTCTAGGAGTAGCAACACTTCCATATTTATAGTTGTGAGTGGTAGGATTCCTTGTCGCCATAATTTTGCTTTCAAGTTTTCTTGCCAACCTGAATGCCTTTTCCAATGAATCAGGTTCCCAAAGGTGAACCTCATGTTGGATGTTATCCTTCAAAGTCCCTAAGAAGACATCAATCATGTGTTCCTCTAGAATATAAATTACCCTTCTATTCAATTTTTGGAAGTCCTCAATGTGCTCCACCATTGAACCCTTTTGTTTGAGATTTATCATTTGGCTAAAGAAGGTGTTGCTCTTGGTATCCTCATAATGTGCTATAATTTCCTCCGTAAAAATTGACCAAGTGACAATTTTTTTACAAGAGAAAAGCCATCGATACCATAAAAATGTATTTTGTTCTAAATATAAAGTTTAAATGCATGCTTTTTGTGTGTTGTGCACATTATGGAGATCAAAATATTGCTCCATCTGTAGTATCCATTTTACCAGATCCTTGCCATCAAACTTCCTCATATTGATCTTTGGAATATGGTGGGTCTTAAATCTAACATTAGAGTCTCTGAATCATGATTAACATTTCTTTTGTTCTCATCATGAGTTTCATCTACTACCATTTCACCATTAGGAATAATTTCTTGTAGCATATTTTTCAAACCTTCCTTCAAATTTTCCATGTATGCTTTTAGACCATTCTTCATTCTTCCATGTTACCTTTCAGTCTTTCTTCTATACCATCAATCTTAGCTTCCACGTCATTCTACAATCCATCCATGTCTTTCTTCAAACCATCTATCTTAGATTTCATGTATTTCTTCAATCCATCCATGTCTTTCTTCAAACCATCCATCTTAGCTTCCATTTCATTTTTTGTTACTCTTTGCGAGAGAAAAAATTGTTGCACTTGGTCTCATAATTTTGATATATCATGTTGCACTTCTTCCTCTTCATGAGTCATATTAGAGCCTTCTGAGGTCTTAATGGGTGTGGAATTATTTTTGGGAGGCATTTTAGAACGCAATACTAACATTTATGCTTCAATATGCCCTTGGAATCACTTCAAACTATTTTTTCAAACAAAACTTATGTAATTAAAAAAAAAATATACACCTTTTTCCTGATTTTAGGAGCTCGATATTGAAACAATTGTAACTATGTAATTTAGGATCTCCAAGATCTAAACTTCAGTCCTGTCATAGCTCTCTGAGTCTTCTTTCCACTTCCACAAGTCAGAGGTAATTTTGATTCTTCAAGGTAAAGTTATGCCCAATCTCCCACAATGACCTAATTAGGGCTTGATTCAGGAGAGAAAACTTGTACGACGTTCCACGTGTCACTCTTTTTACCTTCGGCTCTGAAATCGATATACAAGAAACTATATTCTGTGCACTTTCGGCTACTTTTTACAGAATTCCAATCTGATGTCTAAAATGAAATTTATGATGATTTTCCCTCGGTTACCTATTTGAGATGAAATTCGTGAGCCTGCACAAACCCTAACTTCCCTATATCATATCTCTGAAAATATAGAGAACTAAGATTTGAAATTTTTACACGAAGTTCCTCTAGATTTCAGGTCAAATGGGGATTTTTATTTCATCTTCTGAACCTTCGTAGACAAAAAGTTATAGCTAAAATTCCAAGATGGCTTGTTTGCGGCAGCAAAACCCTAGAATCCAAGGCTCTAATACCAAATGTTATGAAACTAGCTCAAAAAATAGAAAAGATAGATCAATGACTTAGAAATCAGCCTCTTCGAGGGGAAAACCTCCTTACATTACATAAATGAACAATTCTTGGTTGTTTCAAATGACAAAACATCCTTTCTATATATAGGAGTCCACGGGGTCACAATATAATCCTAGCCAACATAACAATAACAATGTAAGGGCACAACAATAACAATAGTGGGCCTTTATGGGGTACAATAATAACAATATGGGGACTACATGTGCACATCAATAAAAATAAGGGGATACACTAATATTATAGGAACCCAACAAAGAATCACATGCATATACCATGCATCCAAAAATCAACATGTGATATCTCACATGCACACTGTTACTTGCATTTCGTACCTAATTTTTGTCCTTACTTGTCGTTGTCCAAGCTTCCTCTTGCACACCCTTTCTTTCCTTGCTTTCTTGTCCAAGTTCTTATTCCTTCTCTTTAGTTGATTCTGATTAAAGAATGAACAAAAGCTGTAAACTGATTCTCAGGTGTCTTTTTATCATTGATGTCTCATTATTTTTTTCATTTTCCTTCATTTTTCCTCTAATTTACCTTGCATGCAAATCTATGTCTCTTTACCTTCCTTTTCTCATTTTTTTTTTTAGTTTTTTTTTTTCATAAATAAAAAACCAATTATTGCCACTTTCCTTTACCAACTCCTTTTCCAATTACCATAGCCATTAATTAATCACAAGTGATGCCCACTATCATGTTTTTCCCAACGTTCAACTTGGAATACATGTCCCATGACCTTGGTATTATATTTTTTTACATGGAAAATCAGCCAGGGGTTGTTACAAACCCCTCCCCCTTGGGGGAACACCATCCTCAGTGTTCAATAACGCTTATAACCAACAAAACATACTGCCTATGGATATTTATAACACAAGTCATTGCAGCAATTACAATATACCAAACTACTAAAACATGATAAAAATACTTCTTATTCCAGCTTTATAACATAGCTCGATATGGTATTTACAATGACCAACACATATAAACATTTTCTTCAACTAAAAAATAATCATATTGTCTATGGAGCTTTATAAACATGACTCAATACAAAATTTACAATAATATACGCACATATACATATGCACATTTTCTTTAACCATCAAATAAAAGGATACAATGCTCACATCAGTCAACAAGGGAATCCAAAGGCTCACACCTCCACCCTCAAAAGTAGTACTAGGATTCATCTCCTTCCCAAGAATTCTAGGATCCACTTTTAAAACCAAAGTCTCCATCCAATGTCCAACGCTACAATCCTTGCACTACTTGTTCTCTCAGTGAACAATTAATGATTCATTGTTCCAGGGCACACTATCAATGTGTTTCTGATTCCATTTGGCAATGCTAATGACCAAAACAAATTCATTCCTTGAACTTCCCTTCTCTGCTACACATTCCCTCGGGAAATCTACCATGCAATCACTCATCTTCCAAGTTCCTCGGCATCCCCTTTTCTGATACACAGTCCCTTGGGAAATCCATCCCTTGGAAAGGTTTCCTCACATTGGAAGGTCCAAAATCCAAGGCATATCCCTACATCAAAACAATCGCACTGGTCATAGCATGCTCATGACGATCACTGGACACTATTGGGTACCAATGTCCCACAATGGTCCTGCTCCTGAAGTGATTTACCAACATATTATTGCATGTTCCAATTCCTTTAACTAATGCTGCTAAAACTCTGGCAACTAGTTCCAACCACCCAAACCTGGGAATATTTCATGATTTCTTGTACCAAGCACATAATTCCCATTAGACTCAAAATGAATTGAAATAAATTCAAATCATACCTCATTGATGGCTTGTCAATAAAATACACCTGCAATATTGTTTACTTCTTGTCACAACAAGTCAAACTAGATCTTTGATCAAATCATCATATATAAACATATCACATCTGGTTAGCTCAGAACTCTACCATCATAGAATTATAGATCATGTGCATAATTAAAAACTGAAATAAAATATTGATACTTTTCAAATGATTCTTTGCTTCTGCCTTTGTTCTTTTTCTTTTCGTACAAACACTGAATCAGTTGCCAAACCCAGCAAGCACCAAATGGCTTCTCTTCCATTTAACCACGTACACACATTGGATCGGTTTCCAAACCCAACAAGAAGCTAATGCCTTCTCTTCTCTTCAATATCAACAATAAGGGCATCCAGAGACTATACCGCCTCTACCCTCAATATCAACAACTCAAGGTTGGTCTCATCCCAAGCTGTCCAATTCTCCAGAGCATTTGTCCCAACCCTTAGGCTCCAGGGAATGATAACTCAACCCATAGCCTCCAGAGAGCCCAAGATGTTTTATGGATCCATAATGTTTGTCCCAACGCTCAGGCTCTAGGGACTAATAGCTCAACCCACAACCTCCAAGGAATCCAAAGCTATTACATGGCACCAGAGAAACAATCCCCAAGATTTACACATACACACATTTTACATCACAACACATACACCCACACACGGTGTAAACACAACACATACACCTACACATAGTGTATAACATAACACATACGTACACATAGTACAACACAACGAATATACGTCACAATACAACAACTACACAATACACATGACACAATACCACATGTTCAAAACACATCATGTACGACAAGTACACAACACCATATGTACAACATGTACACATCACAACATGTAAAACATGTACACATCACAACATGTAAAACATGTACACATCACAACATGTAAAACATGTACACAAAAATTGTATTTCATGTCCATATACCACACTGTCTCTACCAGAAACCCTTGCCTCTAATGTCTTTCCCATGCCTTATTGTGTGCATCCAAAACCCAAATCCTGGGTCTATGGTTATTTCCAATATCCTTTCTTTTCCCAGCATGCCGAAAATCACACTGCTTTCATTCCACTAATGTATCCCTCAACATTACCTTCCATAGCATAAACATAGGCATAGTTATAAGAAGACAATACCAAAATCATATCCACATGATACTGACCTCATAGATATGTCAGAGCTACTTTTCCCACTTGATTCCTCATGAACCAGGAACCGTTTAATGCCATTCACTTGCATAAAACAATCATTCTTCCACAAGAATGATCTCTGACAACCCTGTCTGACAATGACACACACACACACACACACACACACACACACACATCAACATAATCATGATCACAACATAATTACCACTTATCATAAGATCAAGATTAAGAGAAGTTCCTTTATCTATGCAACACATGCACAACATTGAGAACACCAGTTCCCAACTTAGCCAAGGAATCTGATGCCTCACATCCATTTAATTTACCTTACTTGTTACCTTTCTATTAATTGTCCTACCACTGTACATTTACACCAATGGACTCAAGTAGCCCAACTGACTATCATATTCTTGCCTTTATCTACCCTTCATTCATGCACTGGGCTTCATCTACGTCTTACATTACCTGTTGGGTTTCATTCAGCTCTCCCCAAGCTCCATTAACTTTCCTCTTTCCCCAACCAATTCCAAAAACCCTCAAAACATAAAAGGAAAGAACATGAAGCAACCAAGAAGAAAAAAAAAAAAAAATATGACACCACAACAAAGTGACATGGTCATGCACCAGGCATAATCAAAACCATAAATCAAGTGCAAAAAAATCATAAAACATCAAAAGCACAAAAGCAACAACAAAAACCATGACTCAACCCCATGGTTCCCAGTGCTTCTAAAGGAAAGCTTTACCTGAGCCTTCCTCAAGATTTCATGGAAGTCTCTTTTGCCATGCAATTCCCTGCATAATATCTCCATAAACACACAACTGTTAATGCATAATATATATAATAATATACCAAATACCTTACATGTTGTACCCAACACGCTGCTCTCCAACTGAACACATCCATACCATATCTCAAGGGACTCCAATTCCTTTTACAATCCCAGCCATAACTGGAAGCCCACTATTATGCCTGCACCTGATCAACCATCTACCATGTAGCTACCTTAGCCCCAAATTGCTTCCATGCACTTTAAGTTGCTCTAGTGCTTGATCCCGGAGCATGAGATCCTTCCACTACAAGATGCATTGAGGCTCTGCCTGGAACTCTACCCCTAGTTCCACTTCCACCTCAACGATGGATGCCTAATGATCTGCCTTCCTGTTACGCACTGCTGCATAGATCCGGGGAATTCTCTGGCATATATCCCCAAATGTACGTGCCTTCTAAGCACTATGAATCTGAGGCTTTCCATGCATCCACTACGCCACTCTCCACGCATCCACTACTCCACTTTGATACAAAGGGAAATCCTTCCTATGATGATATCCATCAAAATTTCTACACCACAATGGTTCTATGCCATTTTTGTTTACTCTGCTGCTCCACAGGATGAGACCCATGTCCTCTCTCAACTGCATTGAACTTCTTATGAGGTGCCATATTTTCCTTGTTACCTGCACCCTTCGAGTCACGCTTGAACTCAGGCTTGTGCTTCGACTGTTCATAATAATGCTTCAACTTTCTGATGGCTTTCTCCAATGACAAAGGCTCGCCAAAATCGGTTTGATCTTTGAATGATAATGGTAGTCCACTTATGAACCTTTGGATCGTTCCTTTCTCATCCTTGAGATAAGGCACATACTTCAACAACTTTAGGAATATTATAGTGTACTCATATTTTTTCATGGAACCCATCTTCATCTCATAGAACACCTCTGACAAATACTTCTTCTCACTCCTCCTATAAGGACGATGGTGGTAATGACAACGTCTCTTAGAATCAGAACTATAAATAAACCCATGAGAGTTATCCCACTTATCGGGTGTATCCAAATCTCTGCCACCTCTGACTGTATCATCTATGCCCAACCTATATCCTGATCGAGACCTGCTACCATATTCTCCATTAGCCTTCTCCTCCTGTCCATAATTGATCCTTAGTTGTCCCCGCTTCTGCAAATATGATATGATCTAAGGGAAGGTTGCATTAACTTCTGCTTGCTTTTCTTGAGCTCTGGAAAGCCTTTCCCGTGTCGCAATCAACTTGTCATTATCTGTCTTGCAATTTCTGATCTCTACCCTCATACTCCTTAGTGTATCATCCAAATCAAGAGAATATTCTTCCCCTTGCTGCTCAAATGACCTTTCCCATTCCAGAGATCTCATGTCAGGCTCGTAAGGGGATTCATGTGAACCGTAGTCCACTACTCTGCTCTTCATCCCTGATCTTCTATTTCCTGCAAACATACCATGTTATTTAAACCAAATAGATGACATAATCAAACTCGTACCTCAATTTATCTCAGGGGAGGCATCACATATGCACAATTCAATATAGATTAGTACGGTGCAATATCACAAGTATATTGACTCATACACGAATATCATAACCATAACCATATGCACAAGCCAATCCAGATTAACATTATACAAAATAATATCAAGAGCTTAACTACAATGAGAATAATCATCATGCATATAACAACAAGTTACTACCATGCATGACTATCTCATGCATGGGCATATGACCGTAGTGATGAACTATCATTTATCATGCATGTAACCACAATAGTAATATAATGTCAGACATGCATATAATTGAAACGCATATAACAACCATTAATCAACGTAATCATGATCACAACATAATTACCACTGCTCATAAGATAAAGATTAAGAGAATTTCCTTTATCTGTGCAACACATGCACAACATTGAGAACACTAGTTCCCAACTTAGCCAAGGCATATGATGCCTCACATCCATTTAATTTACCTTACTTGTTACCTTTCTATTAATTGTCCTGCCACCGTCCATTTACCCCAATGGAATTAAATAGGCCAATTAGTTGTCATATTCTTGCCTTTAGCTGCCCTTTATTCATGCACTGGGCTTCATCTAGGTCTTACATTACCTGTTGGGTTTCATTAAGATCTCCCCAAGCTCCATTAACTTTCCCCTTTCCCCAATCAATTCCCAAAACCATCAAAACATAAAAGGAAATAACAAGAAGCAAACAAGAATAAAAACCAAACAAAAATATGACACCACAAACAAAGTGGCATGGCCATGCACCAGACACAATCAAAACCATAAATCAAGTGAAAACAAATAAGAAAAAATTAAAAGCACAAAACTAGCAACAAACACCATGACACAACCCCATGGTTCCCAATGCTTCCAAAGGAAATCTCAACCTGAGCCTTCCTCAATATTTCATGGAAATCTCTTTTGTCATGCAATTATCTGCACCATACTTCCATAAACACACAATCGTTAGTGCATAATAAATATAATAATATACCAACTACCTTACATGTTGTACCTAGCACACTGATCTACAACTGAACAAATCCATACCATCTCTCAAGGAACTCCAATTCCCTTGATAATCCTAGTAATAACTGGAAACCCACTACTATGCATGCACCTGATCAACCGTCTACCATGTAGCTACCTCAGCCCCAAAGTTCTTCCACACACTTTAACTTGCTCTAGTGCTTGATCCTGGAGCATGAGCTCCTTCCACTACAAGATGTATTGAGGCTCTGCCTACAACTCTACCCCTAGTTCCACTTCCACCTCAATGATGGATGCCTGATGATTCGCCTTCTTGTTACCCACTACTGCATAGATCCTGGGAATGCTTTGGCATACATCCCCAAGTGTACGCACCTTATAAGCATTATGAATCTCAGGCTTTCCACACATCAACTACGCTACTCTTATACAAAGGGAAATCCTTCTTGCTATGATCTCCACCACAAGTTCTACACCATAATGGTTCTATGCCATTTTTCTTTACTCTGCTGCTCCACAGGCTGAGACATGTCCTCTCTCAACTGCATTGAAATTATTATGATGTGCCATATTTTCCTTGTTACCTGCACCCTTCGAGTCATGCTTGAACTCAGGCTTGTGCTTTGACTATTCATAATAATGCTTCAACTTTCTGATGGCTTTCTCCAATGACAGAGGCTCTCCAAACTCGATCCGATCTTTGAATGATAATGGTAGTCCACCTATGAACCTTTGGATCGTTGCTTTCTCATCCTTGAGATAAGGCACATACTTCAACAAATTTAGGAATCTTCTAGTGTAGTCATCCTTTTTCATGGAACCCATCTTCAGCTCATACAACTCATTTGATAAATACTTCTTCTCACTTCTTCTATAAGGATTCTGGCGGTAATGACGATGACGTCTCTAAGAACTAGAACTAGAAATAAACCCATGAGAGCTAGCCTGCCTGTTGGGTGTATCCAAATATTTGCCACCTCTGACTATATCATCTATGCCCAACCTATATCGTAATTGATACCTACTACCATATGCCCCATTAGTCTTCTCCTCCTGTCCATAATTGATCCTTAGTTGTCCATTCTTCTGCGAATATGATAGGATCTAAGGGATGGCTGCATTAAATTCTGCTTGTTTTTCCTGAGCTCTGGAAAGCCTTTCCCGTGTCTCAATCAACATGTCATTATATGACTTGCAATTTCTAATCTCTTCCCTCAAACTCCTTAATGTATCATCCAAATCAAGATATTACTCTTCCCCTTGTTGCTCAACTGACCTTTCTCATTCCATACATCTCACGCCAAGCCCGTAATGGGATTCATTTGAACTGTAGTCCACCACTCTGCTCTTCATCCTTAATCTTCTATTTCATGCAAACATACCATGTTATTTAAACGAAATATATGACATAATCAAACTCATACCTCAATTTATCTCAGGGGAGGCTATCATATCTGTATAATTCAATCTAGATTAGTACGACACAATATCATAATTATATTGATTCGTACATGAATATCATAACCATAACCATCTGCACATGCCAATCTAGATTAACATGATACATATTAATATCAAGAGCTTAACTGCAATGAAAATAACCATCATGCATATAATAACAAGTTACTACCATGCATGACTATCTGACGCATGTGCATATGACCGTAGTGATCAACTAGCATTTATCATGCATGTAACCATAATAGCAATAGAATGAAATGCATGCATATAATTGCAATGCATAAAATAACCATTAATCATCATACCTTCATTCCAAACATACAAATCTGTATGATGATTTGCTTTTACCCTGAGGTCTAGTGCTGCAACCTCGCTCTGATACCACTTTGTAAATGCCTTCTTGTTAAAATTGGACAACTAGGTCCAAACTCCATGTTGTGATGCTCAGATGAAGATATCGATATTTTTATTGGATTCCTCTTTCAGAGAGGTGTAAGATCCATATAAAATTTATCTTAATCCGATGAGCAGAAAATTTATTTTGAATTTATTATTTATAATAAATTATATGTGCAGGTCGGCCTTAAGGTTTTACACCCCCAGCAGATGTGTCACACACCTCAATGATGGATATAAATACAATCAAAGTTGGAGAGCATTTCACACTCAATCATCACACCTCTTCTTCTCTTCTTTGATTTAGTACGAGCTCCTTGGAGGACAATTTCAGCTCACATGTGGGAAGAAGAAGGACGAATTACTACAGCCACAAGAAGGGCGAATTGCTGTAGCTAGGGTTTCCAAGGAAGTTTGACCAGCGTTGACTTTGGTCAACGCATGGTCCAAAGAGGCTGAAATTTGTTGGAGAATTCGATTTTGGGAGGCCGTACACATTGGCACAAAAATCGAGGTCAAAAGGTTGACCGAAGTTGGAGCTGCGTTGACTTTGTTGTTGCTGCCCTGCGTTGACTTTTATGGATAGCGTTTACTTTTCTGGGGTTGAATTTGTGTTGACTGGGTGGCTGATTTGAGGATTGCTGTGACACATTCTGGGTTGGCTGATCAAGGAGACTTTGCTGGTTGAAGCATCCTGTTGATCGCCGTAACGCACCATCACATTATTCTGTTTCTGGTTTGTCTTCTATAGATCCACTGGTATGTTCTATCAACATTTTACTTAACTGTTTGGGTGATTGCTGTAATAAAAGTAAAGTTGCATCAAGCATAGAACATCTACAAAAATTTACATGGTATCAGCGCTTTGGTGAAGACAAGTCCTAACTTTATCAATCACCATCTAAGAAAAATGGGTTCCACAAGTTATGGCTTCAAGGAGAATGACAAGCTGACTGGAAGGGATGACTTCCATGCCTGGAAGATGATATTAGATCTCAAATTGGAAGACCATGATCTCATGGACCATGTACTGGGTAAAATACAAGAACCTCCATCCAATGCTACTGCTGCTGCTAAAACCAAGTATAAGAAGGGGGAGATCAAAGCAAAGCTGATGATCAGGGAATCCATTCATAAAAGCCTAGTGGCCTACATCTCTGAGTTGGGTACATCCAAAGAGATGTATGATAAATTGATCCTAATGTTCAAGGTAAATAATGTAAACCAAGTGATGTTCTTCAAGAATCAATTGAAGAATCTGAAGAAAGGCAGGAATGAGTTTGTCCAAACATACTTTCTGAAATTGACCGAGATTAGGAACAATCTGCTGGCTATTGGGGAGACAATAGCCGATCGTGAGATGGTACTCACCACACTTGCAGGACTCCCATATGAATGGCAAGTATTCAACACTACCATTCTCAATAATAGTACAATTCCTAACTTTGACGAGCTACTGTCCAGATGCATGCAAGAAGAGACAAGAATGAAGGAATATGAAAATGACAGAAATGCTGCCTATGCTGCTCATTCTAGAAAGAAGAACTCTGGTGGTCCTAAGAACAAAGGAAGAGCTAGGGCCCAAGGAAAGAAGGGCAAATGTTTCACTTGTCATAGGCCTGGTCACTATGCTAGAGAATGTCCTTTCAAGAAGGATTCTCCCGATAGTGATGACAACAACAACAACCGGAGGAATGGAAATCAAAGAAACAACAGGTCCAAAGGAAAGAGGAAGGCTCCCTCTGATGGAAACAATCAACCTTTCAAAAGGTCTAGAAACTCTAGGTATGAGGAGTCAAATGTTGTTGATAAAAGAAATGAATACATTCTTGTATCTTCCCTCTTTGCTGGATCCCCACCTGACACTATGGATGTCTGGCTGATAGATAGTGGTGCCTCAAGACACATCACTGGGTTCAAGGAAGCACTCTCTGACATGGTTGAGAAGGATACTAATCTGGAAATTATCCTTGGAGATAATGCCACATATCCCGTTAGAGGGACAGGGACTGTGACCCTCCACTTGTCTCAAGGACAAGTGCTACATTTGCAGGATGTACTCTATGTACCAAAATTGAAGAAGAACCTTGTGTCTATATCAGCGATTGAAGACAAAGGCTTCAATGTGGCATTTATTGATGGAAAGGTGCGCATGTGGAATAAGAATCTCAAGGAAGCTATCGTGATTGGCTTTAGAGTTGGAACACTCTACCAGGTTGAAGGAAGTCCACTAGGAGCTATGACATGTGATACTATTCGACAAACTGAACTATGGCATCGAAGGTTTGGACACCTTCATTACAAGGCCCTTCCCGAAGCAAGGAAGGTGGTGACAGGGATGCCCGACTTTGGAAATAATCATGAAGGTGTATGTAAGGGTTGTGCAGAAGGAAAGCATACAAGGGGACCTTTCCCCTCAAGTGCCACAAAGACATCTGATATTTTGCAACTGGTCCATTCTGATCTATCTGGTATGCTGCCCGTGACATCCCTAGGAGGATGTTCTTACTACATGACATTCACTGATGAATTCTCCCGCAAAACCTGGATATACTTCTTGAAGAAGAAGGATGAGGCTTTCATGTGGTTCTGTACCTTCAAAGCCTTGGTGGAAAATATGACAAGAAAGAAGATCAAGATTTTGAGGACTGACAATGGCATTGAATATGAGTCAAATGAGTTCAAGGACTTTTGCAGAGAAGCTGGCATTAAGAGGGAGACTACTACTGCCTATACTCCTGAGCAGAATGGTGTTGCTGAACGAAAGAATAGGACTATTGTGGAAGCTACCCGTGCCTTGCTATGTGACCAGGGTCTACCGAAGTTTCTGTGGGGAGAAGCTGCAAATACTGCTGTATACATTCAAAACCGATGCCCTCATTCTGCTCTGGAATCCAAAACTCCTGAAGAGGTTTTCACTAGTATGAAACCTGATGTCTCACATTTTAGAATTTTCGGATGCCCTGTTTATTTTCATGTGCCAAAAGAAAAGAGAAGTAAGCTGGATTCTTCTGGGAAGAAAGGAATGTTTGTGGGCTACAACGAAACCTCTAAGGCCTATAGAGTCTATGTACCCGGTCAAAGGGAAGTAGAGATATGCCATGATGTCACTTTTGACGAAGATGCTTCCCTGAAGAAAGTAGTAGATCTTCCAAGATCTGAAGAAAATCATGAAGAAAGGCCTGAAAATCAAGAAGAACCGCAGGATGAGACAATGCCTGATGTTGAAGGACCAATGGACCCTATCGATCCATCTCCTTCACTAATAAAGAGACCATCATGGCTCAGGGACACCCTCGAAGATGCTGAGGGACATGCTGCCCCAAGGGGGACATTCCGAGAAAGCAAGAAGCCGTGTAGATACCAAGGGTACCTAGCTGCCATGAGTACTTTTGTACAATATGAACCTGGATATTTTGAGGAAGCTAATAAGCATCAAGTTTGGAAGGATGCTATGCACGAAGAATATGAGTCCATAATGAAGAGTGATGTCTGGGATGTGGTTCCAAGACCGAAGGACAAATCAGTTGTCACTGCGAAATGGCTCTACAAGATCAAGCATGGATCTGATGGAAGTGCTGAAAAGTTCAAGGCAAGATTTGTTGCCCATGGCTTCTCTCAAAAGGAAGGAGTAGATTATGATGACATATTTGCACCTGTGGCACGATATACCACCATTCGATCAATCATAGCCCTTGCTGCTACGCAAGGATGGAGTCTTCATCAGATGGATGTCAAGACCGCCTTTCTGCATGGTGCAATAAAGGAAGAGGTGTATGTAGAACAACCTCTGGGGTTTCAAGTTCAGGATCGGGACACTCATGTCTGCAGGTTGAAGAAAGCCCTTTATGGGCTAAAGCAAGCGCCCAGAGCTTGGTACGAGAGAATGGATAGCTACTTGATGAAGCTGGGCTTCACTCGAAGTAATGCTGATCTGAACCTTTACTTCAAGGTTATCCAGGGGAAGCCTCTCATTCTGGTGCTGTATGTGGACGACCTCTTCCTAATAGGTGCTGACCCTCTCATTCATCAATGCAAGAGGGAGCTCGCTGCTGAGTTCGAGATGAAGGACTTAGGACTGATGCACTACTTCCTAGGCCTGGAGGTCTGGCAGAGACTGGAGAGATTTTCCTTTCTCAAGGAAAATACATTGTGAAACTTCTAGAAAGATTTGGTATGGTGGACTGCAAGACCGTGTAAACACCGATGGAACTCAACTTCAAGAAGTTGAGTGGCAGTGCTGCTGGGCCCGTATTAGCAAATCCTACTGAGTATTTTCAACTCGTCGGGGCTCTGATGTTCTTAGTGAACACCCGTCCAGATATATGTTTTGCAGTGAACACTTTGAGTCAACAGATGGTTGAGCCTCATCACTTTCACTGGGTTGGTGCCAAGAATCTTCTGAGATATCTTAGGGGCACGATAAACCATGGGCTGAGATACACTGCCGGGAGCGCGACACTCCGTGGATATACTGATGCCGATTGGGCTGGCAGTGTGGTGGATCGTAAGAGCACATTGGGGTGCTGCTTCAATCTTGGTTCTGCTTTGATTTCATGGATGAGCAGGAAGCAGAAGTCGGTGGCTTTGAGCACCGCTGAGGCCAAATACATTGCAACGAGTATGGCCTGTTGTGAAGCAGTTTGGTTGCGAAAGCTCTTTAGTGAGCTGTTTGGACATGTGCTAGATACCACTGTGATACTCTGTGATAACCAGAGTGGGATTCGCATGACTGAGAATCTTGTGTTCCACGACCGATCCAAGCATATTGATATCAGGTACCATTTCATCAGGGATATGGTACAGCGAGGTGTCGTAAGGCTCGATCATATAGGAACTGATGAGCAGGTCACGGATATTCTCACTAAGCCCTTGGGGAAGGTCAAGTTCCTAACCTTCCGTGAGAATATTGGTATCGTGGAACGACACTATGATGTGGGTCCCGTTGGACAATGAGCTCTGGGAGCTCTGGGGGGCTTTGGGGATAGCTTCTCAGAGCTATAAGCACTCACGGGGCTAGGCTTGCCGAACCTTGTGGTGCTTCTACCCCATCGTTGTGATTATTGAGTTGGTTCACCTCTCATTATCTGTGCCCCATATGCATCCTACCCATTGAGTTCAGGGCTCATGGGAAGTACCTCTCATTTGGCCAATGAGGTGGGAAAAGCTAGAGACTAGTAGCAAAGACTGATGGACGCATCAGAGATTGCCGTACTCTCTATCTAGGATGGCACGGTCCAACCACTCGATCTGGGATCAAGTTTAGTGAGGTCTGGGACCTCTGCCTGACTTCGGGTCAGATGAACCAACTTTGGGTTGGTTGGATACTCTTCATGAGTTTGATAGAGGTTTTGAACCTCTGGACTGATTATGTCAGTCGGGGGATGATGTCTTTGTGACTAACCCACTTCTGTTCTGAAATAAAGAGGCCAGCAAAGCAAGTTACGGTGGGATGACGCACGATGTTTGATTGCACTGATGGATGGAGTTCTCCCTAGTTGAGAGGGAGTGTTAAAATTGGACAACTAGGTCCAAACTCCATGTTGTGATGCTCAAATTAAGATACTGATATTTTTGTTGGATTCCTCTTTCGGAGAGGTGTAAGATCCATATATAATTTATCTTAATCCGATGAGCAGAACATGTATTTTGAATTTATTATTTATAATAAATTATATGTGCAGGTCGGCCTTAAGGTTTTACACCCCCAGCAGATGTGTCACACACCTCAATGATGGATATAAATACAGTCAAAGTTGGAGAGCATTTCACACTCAATCATCACACCTCTTCTTCTCTCCTCTGATTTAGTACGAGCTCCTTGGAGGACAATTTCAGCTCACACGTGGGAAGAAGAAGGACAAATTACTACAACCACAAGAAGGACGAATTGCTGCAGCTAGGGTTTCCAAGGAAGTTTGACCAGCGTTGACTTTGTTCAACTCATGGTCCAAAGAGGCTGAAATTTGTTGGAGAATTCGATTTTGGGAGGCCATACACATTGGCACAAAAATCGAGGTCAAAAGGTTGACCGAAGTTGGAGATGCGTTGACTTTGTTGTTGCTGCCCTGCGTTGACTTTTATGGACAGTGTTGACTTTTTTGGGGTTGACTTTGTGTTGACTGGGTGGCTGATTTGAGGATTGCTGTGACACATTCTGGGTTGGCTGATCAAGGAGACTTTGCTGGTTGAAGCATCCTGTTGACCGCCGTAACGCACCATCACATTATTCTGTTTCTGGTTTGTCTTCTATAGATCCACTGGTATGTTCTATCAGCATTTTACTTAACTGTTTGGGTGATTGCTGTAATAAAAGTAAAGTTGCATCAAGCATAGAACATCTACAAAAATTTACACTTCTCCCACATTTATCCAAATTCACAAGCTTTACATGGTAAACATGAGACAAGTGTCACTATGAAATAACTCGACCTCCAGGTTCTAGTAAAGGAAGTGGTGCCTACAAAATAAACACATACTCACATCCTGTAGGGACTACAGATCACTTAGGAGTTGAACACCCACCCCAGGTGATCAATCCCTGACTTGGAACCCTTTTTCTATAACCTAGCACCCTAACCTCATGAAAAGCAATACAAGAGTGTTGTTATAGGCCTCCAACCACATGCACAGGCCTCCTTCCATGCAGTTATGGCCTAAAATCCTTTAGATATGAGCATGTGGTCCTGGGATCCGTGCCACCTTTTCAGGCCAACCTCTATACAACTATCCAAAATTGCCTGAAACTTTCCAGAATGTAATAAAAGTAATGAAAAAGCCACTCAATCAAAACTCAAGCAAGAAATTGACCCAAAAATGCCTAATCCATAACATACATTTCATTGAACATATGGAAAACATGTAGGCTATAGGTCATGAATGCATATATGATCACAAACTAATAGTCTTCATTTTATAATCACAAAAAAAGCTCTAAACGTTCTCTAGATAGCCGCAATAACACTTGTTACTCCTTATATTCATAAACCATTCAATAACTTAACAAATCATGAAAAGAGCCATAGATATCATACATAATATAACCAACAAATAACAAACAAAGAAACCATGTCAAATTAGCCATGAGTCAACATGATAACCAATACAAGTTCTCATAAATCACAATAGGAAAATAACTCTTATTAACATATGAAAATTTGAACCAAGTCAGGGACTTCCATGTACCACCATTTAAGCCAATCACCCCTGCACCATATTCCAAGCATGAATTAGGGATCTCATGGAATAAACCAAAACAAAACAAAACCAGGCCTTCCAGAGGCCAAATCACCTCAACCCTCATCCACAATGATTCCACCTCTACGGTCCGGAAATCACTAACATCAACCAGATTGGTCTCTACCTAAGTTTTTTAGGGATCCAGGAACTAGTAAGTCAACCCACAACCTTCGAGGTCTCTAAAGTGTTTGTTCCAACTGCAGCTCCAGGGACTAGTAACTCAACCCACCAAGGGCTCCTAAGAATTTGTCCCAACCAACTGCTCCAGGAAATAGTAACTCAACTCAAGTTGTTATAGGGTTTCCAGAGCATTTGTTCCAACCCATATCCATCGAAACCTGAGCACCAATCAAAAAACAAGTGTGAAAACCCACAACACCATGGTTATCCAAGAAATGACTAGGCAAGGCTAAAACCACTGTCAATCCAGGAAAATATCCATGCCAATGACAACACATAATCAAAGAATCACATGCATATACCATGCATCCAAAAATCAACATGCTAAATCTCACATGCACACTATTATTTACAATCCACAACTAATTTATGTCCTTACTTGTCACTACCCAAGATTTTACGCACCCTTGCTTTCCTTGCTTGCTTGTCCAAGTGCTTATTCCTTCTCCTTAGCTTATCCTAATTACAAAATGAATAGAAGCTGTCAACTGATTCTTAGGTGCCTTTTTATCATTGATGTCTCATTTTTTTTTCATTTTCCTTCATTTTTACTTTAATTTCCCATGCATGCAAATTTGTGTCTCTTCACCTTTCTTTTCTCATATTTTCCTTTATTTTCATTAAAAAAATACCAATTATTGCCACTTTCCTTTACCAATGCCTTTGCCAATTTCCATAGCCATTAATTAATCGCAAGTGATGCCCACTATAATGTTTTATCCAAAATTCATCTTGGAATACGTGTCCCATGACTTTGATCTTATATATTTTACATGGAAAATCAACCAGGGGTTGTTATAGCATAAGTGCTTCCTCGAGCAACATTTTGACAAGATCTCCTGCTTTTTCGTTTTTCTTTTCATCTACCATGTGAGTTTTTCGGGGTCGGTGAGGATGGTATTGCAAAGGTTTTAGTTGTTCGAGTCTGAGATCCATGTACCTTCAACTAATTGGGGACATGCATAAAAAAATAGACAAGAGTAGTTGCACTCTAATACCACTGATATTGATCGTTGGAGGAATGAGACTTAAATATTGACAAAAAGAATACAAAATTAAAACTTCCCAAAAAGTCACCCATCCTAGTACTACTCTAGCCCAAGCACGCTCAAGTGCATAGTTCTCATGAGATCTAATGCATTAATGTCATTGTGATCCAAGTTGTTTAATAAAGGAAACTTCTCAAATGACAAAGGAATATGTCATAATGCTTAAGATAAATGTTTCAAAAAAATTGTATAATAAGAACTCTGAATATGGCATGATGTGTAAAATAGATATTGTATAAAAACATTATAATAAGAACTTAATGCGTAAGAGAAATATTATTATTGCAGAAAAATAACACAAGAGGAACTCAAATATTTATTGAAATGGGTAATATACCATGAGACTACAGTGAAGTTCTGTATTTATACTTTATACGAGTATATCTCATTGAGAGTCATGAGAGTCATGCCTCCTGTTACATTTCAAATACCATGGGTAAATACCATGGTTTTCAAAATCCATGGGTGAATACCATGGAAAAATATAATAAATTACCACACCATGGGTAAATATAATAAATTATGACACCATGAGTAAATACCATGGTTTACAAAATCCATGGGTGAGTATTATAACTACGATGGTAAAATTAAAATCATCACGCGATTAGATTCTCACTTTAATATTATGATTTAGTGTTCAAATATGCTAGATCATTTTTTGTTTGAGTGTTTCTTCTTGTTCTATTCAATATTAAGATGAATTTCTCATTAGTTTTTTGCATTTTAGTGTTTAATTTGAAAGAATTTTACATTTTATTGCCAAAAGTCTTATGGGACTGGTTGTTTGTTGAGAATAGGTTGCTAAAATATCATGGAATCTTGTATACGTTGTGCTTGATAGAGATCATCACAAAGTATTATATCAACATTTCCAAAATATTTTGTTTGGACATGTTTTATGTTTCTCGATTAATCGTCTATGCAAAACAAGAAATGACTTCCAAGCAAAGAAACCTCATCAGTGAAAACTAGTATTAATTCTTGGTAAAGTTTTCCAAGCACATCCAATGTTTCATTACTAAGGGGTGTGGGGGCAGACTTGTTAGAAGGCATAACCAGTGCAGAATGTACCATTGTATCACCCATGTTATATGCAACTTTTCCTGCGTATGCCAATATCAACCCCTTTGGTTTCAAAGGATCGGTTGAATGATGTGCATCATAAAGCCACATGAGCATTTGGAATATTAATCTTGTCATAAATGTTTTCCCAGTTCCATCTCCTCCAGTTAGGAATAAATAAAATGGTTTGGCTATGTTCATGTGTTTTTTCATTGCAATGTCTTTGATAAATTCTTGTTGTTATCTATTGCATTATTCTTAGTCTACAATATTATGCATTTTTGAGAAGAAATGGATGCTTTATCAACTGGAATCCCATATTTAATTGTCTTGTTTTTGCATGGTGATGCAAACATTGCAAGTATATTTCCAAATCATATTCCTCACTAAGTTGTTCAGTCATTTCGTGTCTCTTCATTGTATCAATGGCATATACGGATCTGTTTTGGATCTCTTTAATGGAATTCTCCAAATCACCCCAGAGTGGGTTGACATCATATGTGAAATTAGATTCATTCATTTTTATTATGTTTTCATGTAACTTATAAGCGGATTCCCATGACAGGGAATTTTTCTTCAATGCACTTTCACTTTTTTCAAATGGAACATATAGCAAAATCTTTTATCTCCAATAGTTTTCATAGTCGATGTGCTTTTTGTATCCGATGAATTGTATTACCTTTGGTTTTTTTCCTTTTTGAGATGCATGTACCATTTTAAATGTACCTTAATGCGAATTCAGCAAGGCATATGTGCTTAATAACATCTGGTTGACCAATGTAATAATCAATAGTGGAATTACACATGACATTTTTAGAGTTGTCATCTTCCCGTTTTAGCAGGAACGATTGTTTGAGGATAATTGTGTGTTCATACATTGGTGTTGTGTTTATAAATATGCATTCACGTGAACTATGATTCAACGAAAGAGAAAGTGTTATATGGACTTCCTATTGGGATGACATTTGCTAGAGATTAAGAAGAGCATTGCCCAATGAACGTAGCATTTCAATAACACTGATTTTGCTCTTTTCATGTTCTCTTCGTATTTGTTATTGATTTTTTTGACTTTTTTCATGTAATATGTGAAATATGATGCAACTGCATATGCATTAAGGATAAATTGGGCATAAGTATTTTCATTCCATAGTTGTGACATATTCCTTGCAAAGCTATTTTTCCAAATGTGGGAGGGTTTTCGATCCAATAAAATCATTGGTTGCTTCAATGAACTTTGTATTGCTAGGATGTATTCAGATTCAGTGAAATGCAATTCATCCAAAAGCTGGTCAAAATTACTATTGTTGTCATATTGTTTCTTTTCCAAGATGCTATACAACAAGTTTTCTTTTTCATTTAACGTGTCATCTACCATGCCATTTGGTTCAAGAACTTTCATGTTTCTCATGGGTGGAATTTTGAAATTGTATCTATAATGTGAGACTTTTCTCTTTTTACAACTTCTTCTATGGTGGTGTTCATATATTTTTGCAAGCTCTGGATCAAGGTGGTACGTGTTACAAGCTAAATAATTTTCGACGGTTTTTTCAATGTTAGTGTTGCTATTGACTCCATATACTGGTGCATTTCCCACCCGTAACAACCCATGTTTTTTTTTGTTTTTGTTTTGTTTTTTTTGTTTTGTTTTGTTTGTTTGTTTGTTTGTTTGTTTTTTTGTTTTTTTTGTTTTTGTTTTTTTTTTGTTTTTTTGTTTTTGTTTTTATTTTTTTTGTTGTTTTTTTTTTCAGTGAAAAAATAGAACTTTTTATTATAGAATAAAGAGTGAAATTTTCACATACATTTAATAATTTCTTCTGTCTGAGTCCCCAACGAAACTCCAAAACAGATAATATAGCCGCTGATAGTTGGCCAAATCCAAAATAACAAAAACCAATAGGATAGGTTCCCTGTCCAAGCATTTTCCATCAAGTGGTAATAAAAAATCCCCACTTCTATTCCCAAGCCTCCTCTTATGAGGAAAACCAACTCAAATAGGAATAGAGAAGCGGTCAATAGTAATCATAGTTTAGTTCACCAAAACAAAATAGTGTAGAGATCAGTTTTGTCCGAGTAGTAAGAAATAAATAAAAATACACCTGCCATATTGACGAAAAAAAACACTATAGTATACATGTAAAAACTAGTTACAGATTTAAATATGGAGCCCAATTATGAGAAAGGGGGATGACCCAGCTCCACTGTTCATTCAAGATCTATTTATCTAGTTTTCCAGTTGGCCATGTTCTGCTGTACACCCTCCTTAGAAAGGAGGTCTGTTGCATTGTTCCATCCCCTGTAAATGTGACACACAGAAATGTAAGAAAAATGACAATTCAACATCTAAAGTTCCTCAAGAATGGGTCTTAATAGATAGTTTTGACATGTGAAATCCTTGTTGAAACATTTAATAATGTTTGATGAATCGTTGAAGATTTGAACCGATAAAATCCCTAGATGGATAAGCCAACATAAGAGAAGATGGAGGGCTTTGAGTTCTGCATAATTATTTTTTCCACGACCAAGGCCTACTGAGGCTTCCAATATTTTGCACAGGCTTAAGTGGATCACTATGCCTGCCCCACAAATATTATCAGGGCTCGAAGCTCCATCAAAATATGCCCACGGGATGTCGCCCTTTATCAGTTCAGCTGTGATCACCCTAGAACTAGATTTTGTTGCTGGTCTGGCATTAGTACATAGATTTCCACACTCTCTGAAGTAATAACTTGGAATGATGTCCCTTGATCTTTAAAGATGATCCTGTTCCTAGCCAACCAAATTCCCCATGATATCAGGAGTGGTAGTGCTTTCCAGTTTTCCTCCAAACTACCATTCCACCAATCCTGCCATTCTTCCTGGACACTACCCCCTCCCCAGCTTTGTGTATTGCCTAACAAAACCAGAGACTCTACCCAAACAAGCTTACTGAATGAGCAATGAAGGAAGAGATGGGAGACAGATTCAACTTCTGATTTGCATAGTGGGCACTAGCCCGACCCTTCCTTATTCCTTTTTTAGATGTTGTCCCAAGTTGGGACTTTATTTTTTAAGATGCACCAAAAGAATTACCTGCTTTGAGCTGGTCATTTCAGTTTCCAAAGTGATTTTTCCACCATTTTGGTGCCTCCCATCCCTTTTTAGTCATAATGTATGAGTATTTGAACTTTGGTGAATATTCACCTGAGGGGGCATGAACTCACCGCAGTTCATTAGCTCTATGCTTGATGCACACATTTGACCTCACCAACTCATTTTTGTAATTCTGCTCGACCTCGTGTTGAAAATTCAACAAGAAATGTGTCTAATTTAATTTTCCCTTAATTAAATTGGACAATAAAATGTAATCTTATCTCATAATCACTTGTAATAGTTAACTGAGTGTGATAAACTCAATTAGCTCATGAATTTCGAGTTGAGGGTGGTTGGTGAGGCAAGTAGAGTGATTCTATTAGTTATGGAGTTTGAATTGCATTTAGTGCATTAGTTTAATGCATGAGAAATCAGTTAACTTAATTTATTGAGTTAAAGTCAGTTGAACTAGTTGTAATTGTTTGTTGCACTAGTGAGAGATCAAGTGAATTAAATCAGATTTAATTCACATGCAATGATCTGCCATGCAACTGATGATTTACTATTAATAGCTGCATGCATGTCACTTCCAGTGGAGACCCAATTGAGACAAATATTAAAGGGATGTTAACTATCAGTTGTATCACAAGTAGGTTGCCCGCAGGCAGCCATACATCCATTGGATTTCCCATGATGCTTGCACAATTTTGGAAGGCTGAAATTCCTAAATAATAGGGATTGCATTCCACATGAATTGTGCTAGTCAAACAACATGATTAGAGGCAGGAAATTAGCTAAGAGTTGGTTGATTTTTGTCTGGGTCAGTGTGAGACAGTTGTGAGAGTGCAGGAGACTCTTGTGAGAAGAGTGCATTGTAATTGTTTCATGATTCCATGGTAAATATACAATAGAAGATAGAGGGGTTTTGAGAAAAAAGCTTTCCCTAGGAAAATATCTGTGTTGTGGTTTTATTTGTTTCCTTCTTTACTTGTTGTGATTGGCGATCGTGTTTATTTTCTGCAATTGATTTGTAGAAGGATTCAATATCTAGCTTTAGTACATTGCTTGATCAGATTCAATCCATTGATATACATATGTTTGTATAATTTCTACATGGTATCAGAGCACAAGAAATCACTATAGTGGAGTAGAAATTGAGTTTGTGACTAAATAGAATTCGAATTTGCAAAAATATTCTTGGTGTGACAGGCGGATTAGGATCGAAATGGCTTTCAATGGCTTGAGATTGGAGTATGCACTAGAGGGTAGCTGTAACTATATTGCATGGAAAGACAGGATGGAGGCAGTACTGGAGGAAAATGGGTTGAAATAATTCATTTATAATACATTCCCAAACTTGCTGCAGCAGATGTCGCAAATCTTGATGCTTGGTAAAAGAAGGTTGCAAAGGCGAGGAGGATCTTACTGGAGGGAGTACGAGAATACATTGTCTCAAGTATCCATGGAAAAGTGACACCATATGTAATGTGGAAAGATTTTACAGATCTATTTTAGAGCAACAGTGATCATAGAACATTATCACTCAAGGACAAGCTTAGGAAAATAAAAATGGAGAAAGGCGAAACTATTTTGAAATATTTAACAAAGTTTGTCCAATGCCAGGATGAGCTTGGGAGTGTTGGAATTACTATCGTGGATGATGACTTGGTGAGCCTAGCTCTTTTAGGACTTCCCAAGAGTTGGTATAGTTTTTAGGACTCTATCAATGTGAGGGCGAAGCTGCCAGATTGGGAACGAATTTGGTCGGATTTGGTGCAAGAAGAATTCAGGCGGAATACCAGGGATGGATCTTCATCTAAGACAGATGATGAAGAAAATTTCACTTTGGCTGCTAACGCGAAGAAGGGGAAATGAAAGAAATCCTATTCCAAACCTGATTTTGGCAAAGAAGGCAAGAAGCGTGACATGTCTAGAGTGAAGTGTTTTCACTGTCATGAGAATGGACATTATGCCACTAATTTTCCACAAAAGAAGAAGAACAAGAAGGCTTTAGGATCTGTAGCTGGTGAGGCTTTGGCCTTGCAATTTGAACTTTAATTCTTGCTCATTTCATGCATGGTGTCAAGTGCAATGGAATAAGTGTGGTATTTGGATAGTGGTGCATCTTTCCACATGACGGGAGGGAGAGAAATTTTCAGTAGCTTGGAGGATAAGGACCTCCAGATGCATATTGAAATGGGTGATGATGGGTGGTACAATTCTATTGGGATTGGCACAGTTACCTTCCAGAGACAATCAGGTAAAACCTTATTATTAAAAGATGTAATGCATGTACTAGGCTTGAAGAAAAATTTATTTTCAGTCGCAATGTTGGAGGATAGAGGCTATAATGTGGTTTTTAGTGAAGGGAAATCTTTCCTTCGACACAAAGCCACAAGACAAGCCAAGAATATTGGGATTCATGTGAAGAATCTCTATAAACTTGATGTAGATGGTTGCACAACATTAATGGGTAAGGCAGAAAAAGTGGTGAATTGGGATGAGGGTGAGTTATGGAATAGGAGATCGGGCCATCTACGCCAAGGAGCCTTGAAGGTCATGCAACATATTTATACAGGTCTTCCCAAGGGTACTCTTGTGCAGTTAGACACATGCAAGGGATGTACTATGGGGAAGTATGCAAAGGCCATTTTTCACAAGATGGATAACTGAGCTTCGAAAATCCTTGAGATTGTTCACTGAGACGTGTGTGGACCATTATCTACTGCTTTGACGGCAAAGCACAAGTACTATGTGATCTTTGTTGATGATTTTTCTAGAAAATTTTGGATCTAATTCATGCAGAAGAAAGATCATATGTTCTCAAAATTTCTTGAGTTCAAAGCACTGGTGGAGAAAGATACCAGGAAGCATGTAAAGGCTCTTAGGAGCAACAATGGTGGTGAGTATATCTCCAATGATTTCAATAAATTCTGTAGCAAAGAAGGAATTCAGAGAGAGTTGCTTGCACCTCATACCCACAACATAATGGGGCCGCAGAAAGAAATAACATAACAATTATGGGTGTAGCACGAGTGATGTTGCATGATAAGGGCCTACTGTTTCATCTGTGGGTGGAGGCATGTAACATAGCGGTATTTGTGGAAAACCATAGTCCTCATCAGATACTTGGCATGAGTACACCAGAGGAGGATTTTTCTGGTAAGAAACCTGATGTTTCATATTTTAAATTTTTTGGCTAATCTGTATATGTGCATGTGACAAAATAATCCAAGAAGGATCTCGGACCAATAATTGAGATTGGGATATTTTTGGGGTACAATGATACTACCCACAAATATCAGGTGTATTTTCCAAACATCAGGATGACTGTTGTGAGACAGGATATAAAATTTGATGGGGAGAAAGCCATGCGATTGTCCCTTGAGAGGGAGCTGGATTTGCAGGCAAATGGGGAACTCTTGGTTCCAAAGAATGAGCCTAAATATGTGGAGAAGACACATGCGGAGGATCATGGAGTGTTAGAAAACACTCATGCAGAGCCATCCACCAGAAATGGTAGAAGGCGCACCACAAAAGCTGATAGATTGAGATTTGATGCAGCAGAGCATGTAGGAGCACCTACTTCACTGCACAGATAGAGACAGTCTCCAGATAGGTTTACTGGATACATGGCTCTTATGAGAAAGTGTATTGTGACAAAACCATCCTCCTTTGAGGAAGTAGTGTGGCAACCAATTTGGGTTGACGCTATGGTTTAGGAGTATGACTCCATCGTCAAGAACAAAACATGGGAAGCTGTCCCAAGACCAGTCGGAAAATCAATGGTTGGATCTAGATGGATCTATAAGGTGAAGCAAGCGGCACATGGGAGTGTAGAGAAGTAAAAGGCTATATTTGTAGCCCGAGGATTCTCACAAGTTGAGGGGATTGACTATGAGGATACTTTCGCACCAGTTACGAGATACTCATCGATTAGATCTATCCTTGCACTCTCAGTGCAGATGGGGTAGAAAATACATCAGATGGATGTGAAAACTACGTTTCTCAATGGAGTTATTGAGGAAGAAGTGTACATAGAGCAGCCATAAGGTTTTGAGATCTTTGACAGTGAGTCGCATGTGTGCCGACTCAAGAGAGCATTGTATGGGTTGAAGCAAGCACCTCGTGCTTGGTACACTCGGATTGACAACTATTTCACCGGGTTGGGCTTCACCAAAAGTGAAGTGGATGCGAACTTGTACCAGATTGTGGTTGATGGTAAGCTCTTGATTATCATACTTTATGTTGATGATCTAATTTTGACAGGTGATAAGCAGTTAATAAATTCTTGTAAGGAGGATCTTGCAAGGGAGTTCGAAATGAAGGACTTGGGACACCTTCACTATTTCCTTGGTTTGGAAATATGGTAGCGGGATGGTGAGCTATTTGTTTATCAAGGAAAGTATGCCAAAGAGATTCTGAGTAAGTTTCACATGGAGAGTTGTAAACCCATGGAGACTCCTCTTCCAGGAAATTGGAGGAAAGAGGATTCTACTTCAAGAGAAGTAGTGGACACTACTGTTTACAAGCATCTAGTGGGTTCACTGATGTACTTAGTGAACACTATACCAGAAATTTGTTACGCAGTTAACCAACTGATTCAAGCTATGGTTAAGCCGACTAAGCTATTTTGGAAGGCGGGGAAGCATGTCTTGAGATATCTCAGGGGCACTACAGAGTATGGATTATGGTACAGACATACAGAGGGAGTGAATCTTCAAGGCTTCATGGATGTAGATTGGCCACGCAATCCATCATACAGAAAGAGCACATCAAGAGGGATCTTCAGCATAGGATTGACAACAGTTTCTTGGTACAACAGGAAGCAATGATCTGTGGCACTCAGTTCAGACAAGGCAGAGTACATGGCAGCAATTTAGGCTGCATGTGAGGTCATATGGATAAGAAATATCCTGGTTGGTTTGTTTGGTTCTCATATGGATCTGACGGTGATACATTTTGATAACCAGAGTTGCATTAAAATCTCGGTTAATCCGGTATCCCATGATAGGTCCAAGCACATAGACATCCAGTACCACCATCTCAAAGATTGTGTTGATCATATTAGCCCCCCTTTCTAAATTTTGTCAGGCAGCCCCATCAAACCATTCGAAATCCACTCCTTTAGCCTTAAAAGTTCATGTTTGGGCCTGAAAAACTCAGCATCCACCTATCGTTGCCTTCTCTCGGCCTCGAAATTACATACAAAAAGGTCGCAAATTCAGATCCGAAAATATAAAAAGGCCCAACCCCTTTCGGTCTGGAGCCCCTCAAGTTTTCGCTCCATATACCCAGGCGCTCGACTGAGCGCTAAGCTCTATAGGCGCTTAATCAAACGAATATTGGGCGTTCTCCGAGCTGTCGATCTGTACCGATCGGACGACGATCATTCATCTCTGCCGTACCCATAACCCACCTGCCTGCCGTCCGATCAAATGATGAAATAAATAGTCCGCAGTCTATCTATCCTTGGTGGTCCCCGCGCTCCAAACACTGCTCCAAAACCAGCAGTTTATATCGCACCGCCTTTCGGCGGTAGGCGGTAATTCTCCACGGGCCAGCAATTCCATTCAACGTCTGCCACGCGTCCCTGCGTACGGCCCCAATACCGCTCTCCATCGCGCATTATGATGCGGACAAAGATGCTCAGCGATATTCATCACCGCCGTCCGATCTTGGGCCTTCATCCGACGGTCACCGCACTTCGGAACTGCACGATGTTTAGTCCAAGCCTATCGTACTCCTGGCCCACCATCTCATTGCCCTCCGATGCAGTTTTAACCATTGATCTTGTTTGAGATTGTATGGTCCAGATCATTTGCATGACCAGCGGTTGACTAGGTCTTCCTCCACGTCACCCTTACCACGTGTGCTTCGCATTTCTACCTCCGCCCCTTATATGTCTCGTCCACAAGCTAAGTTTCCGCCCGGCTATTCACCATCGTTCCATTATAGTTTTCGTCGCCACCCTGCATGATCTACCATTTCATCACGTCGCTATGCTACACAGTCATCTCCACTACATCCACCCTCCCATGCCTTTGTTTTCTTAACAAAGTTTGTGGATTTTGCAGGGTTACAGCCGAAAAGAACTATCATGATTCATAGTCTCAATCGCTGTGACAGAGGCCGCGTCAAAGGACAATTTTTAAGAGGCAAAATTCATGGAAAAAGGATCTGGGAAGCTGTCACGACATGACTTTCCTTAAAAGAGGCAGGGCTAAAATATATCAAACCCTCCGGAGTTATTCAAAGCACAGATTTTTGCAGGTGAAGACATTAATGTTGCAGCAAAGAGTACCAGTGGTAGATCCAGGAATTCAGTTTCCAATATTGAAGACCTTCAATCCTAATTCAGGGTCTAGCTGGCAAAGGGTATGATGCACAAACAACAATACCCTCCAGGTCTTATTTCAACCGAATTTTCCCTCAGGAAAGGACAGAATGTTGGTATGGTTATTCCTATATCGTGCTCCTGAAGAAATTTTCACCCAGTGCATTTACTTCAGAAGTCAGGCAGCATAGTACAAACAACACAGTGCCGTCAAGTAGTATGGTCGGGCACTTCTCCACCATTTTGTTTTAATGATACAATTAAATTTTCATCACCTACCTCTTCTACTAGGTTTTTTGTTTCTTCTATAAAAACCATGAAGAAACACATTGTAAGGGTTCCAGATTTTTATCAGAAAACTATGCAGTGAAAGGCATTTTGTATACATTTTGTAGGACTTTTGTATGAAGGCCCAGAGCCCATAGGGTCTCAGTGAGGAGGAGTTCTATATGTCAAAGAGGATTCTGGTCTTTGGTATTTCACAGTCTGTAACTCTCTTTTATATGTTATTTAATATATCATTTCATCTCATCCATCTTTCCTGTATCATGTTTTGGAATGCGAGTGGCTCACTGATTTCTGGTAAGGATTCATCCTAGTTGATGCCCATACTCGGATCAGTCAAGCGCTTTAAATATGGCTCATGCATGATATTCTGTTCCATTATTCAGCTAACCATACTTCTGCTATACTAGTTGCTTTGGGAGGGTGCTTTTAAAATGCTATTATTATGTATGGATTCTTAGATTGGTAAGCCCATGCATGGTGGTATTGTATATCTGGGTATCAACTCAATGTTAACTAGTATCCTCTCATTACTTCTTTCACTACATGCACCTTCTGATAATTCATGTCTGTGAGGTATTTCTGAATCGGCCCACTTTGTAGTGAACTGTCTTTGAATTGTCTACTGTCTTTGTATTAGAATTCTGCATCTTGCCTCTGCAGTATCTCTTTTCTGTGTCAGTTTCTGAGGGTTTGGTCCCATTATATTTTATTTCCCTGTTTACAGGAGATAGCATGTGAGCTGAAGCTGACAACTTCATACATTATCTATATGCTCCTTGCTATGCTAAGATGTCCTAGGCACTGGTCTATCACAACTCTAGGCTGTCTCTAGGAGCTACAACAGATTGTATTCACAGGTACATTATGTTGAGATTCAACAAGATGATGAGCTTAGTGAAAAGAGTCGCCTTCACTAAGTAGGCCCGCAGGCTATTTTTGGCGCAAGTCTATTTTTAGACTATGTCTATTTTTGGACATGATGATCATATTTTAGAAGTTGTAGGATGCTATTTGTGGATGATTGATCAAGTTGGAAAAGTAGATGAAATTCTGTTTTTATAATATTGGGTGAAGTCTATTTATAGATCGTTAATCTAAAAATAGATGCATGTCGATTATTATTAGCTCTTAATAATAATCAGACTCTAAACAACAACTTATTCTCTTGGAGCACTTCAGTTCAGTGCACAGATGTGGCACATCAGCTGACAGAAGGAATTACGCTATCCCTGAGGGTTTACTGGACCTAATGCATGAAGGAATCAGTTAGAACTCAAGTGGCAGAGTTATGACACAGTTGGAAGAAGCAGTTATGGAGTTGCATTCAGGTTAACTCAGTTAGACTCAGTTGAGCTAGTTGTATCTAGTCTAACTAATTGATACACTAGTGAGAGTGGAATGAATTAATTAGTTAAATTAATTCACAAATAATAACTCATTAATCAACTGAAGAATACATCAGTTAACTACAGTGCATGGCAATTTCAGTGGAGAACAGTGGAGAGATAGGTGAAAGGGCAAGATAGACTATCAGATGTGACTATATTGATGCATTGATTTCATCACACACTCAGTGGAGATGCCAATGAGGATTGCACAGTAAATAATGGAGTAATTCAAATTCATTCAAAGCTATTCTTCAACAGGGATTGCGTAGTGGAGGCAGGCTAGCAGGTGGCAAAGATCGGTGCATGGATTTGCAAGATTAGGCCTGATTAGTGTATGACGATTGTACTGTATTGAGGGCTTGTGATAAGATTTGTATGTTTGTATGAGATTGTCATATGATCTCCATGTTGATTGAATATTGCAATTGTGAAGTGAGTTTCTACTAGTGGACAATTCGAATTTGGTATAGAAGATTCTTGGTGCAAAAATCGAGTATACATTGTAATGTATTTCAACAGGTTGAGATTGGAGTATGCCCTTGATAGGAGCTCGAATTACATAGCATGGAAGGACAGGATGGAGGCGGTGCTGGAGGATAATGGGCTGAAAAAGTTCATTGATAGCGATGTTCCTAAGCCGGGATCTAGTGATGCTGCATTACTTGATGCATGGAAAAAGAAGAATGCAAAGAAGAGGAGGATTCTGTTGGAAGGTGTGAAGGACCACATTATGTTAGGCCTTCAGAAGAAAGCCACTCCATTCTTAATGTGGAAGGCTTTGAGAGACTTGTTCCAAAGCAGAAGTGACCAGAGGAAGTTGGCGCTTAAAGACAAGCTCAGAAAAATAAAAATGGAGAAAGGCGACAGTATTCCAAAATACCTCACGAAGTTTGTCCACTGCAAGGATGAGCTGGGAAGTGTGGGGGTTACTATTGATGAAGAAGACTTGGTGATATTGGCTCTCCTTGGGCTTCCGAAGAGTTGGCATAGCTACGAAGACTCTGTCAATGGATGAGAGAAACTTCCAGGATGGGAGCGACTTTGGTTGGATCTTGTGCAGGAGGAGATAAGGCAGGGTACCAGGGATGGATCTTCATCGAAGAATGAAGATGAAGAGAATTGCGCATTGGCTGCCAAAGCAAGGAAAGGGAAGGGGAAGAAAAATCCTTCAAAATCCGATGCTAAATGCAAGAAGCAATATTTGTCCAAAGTGAAGTGTTTTCACTGTCACGAACATGGAAATTTCGCCACTAACTGTCCACAGAAGAAGAAGAATAAGCAGGCTGTTGGATCTGCAGATGGAGAGGCCTTAGCCTCAAAATTTGAGCTGGATTTTTACTTGATCGCATGCTTGGTTTCAAGCTGCATGGGATCGGTGTGGTATCTTAACAGTGGTGCGTCTTTCCATATGACGGGAGACAAAGAGTTTTTTAGTGACTTGGAGGAGAAGGACCTTGAGATGCATATAGAGATGGGAGATGATGGTCGGTACAGTGTGACTAGCATTGGGACCATTAACTTTGAGAGGGAGTCCAGTAATCCATTCTTGTTGAATAATTTCATGCATGTTCCAGGTCTGAAGAAGAAATTGGTCTCAGTTGCAATGCGCGAAGACAAGGGTTATGATGTTGTTTTCAGTGAGGGAAAAGCCTTCCTTCGACATAAAAAAATGGGTCAAACCAAGAAGATAGGGGTTCTAATTAAGAATCTCTACAAGCTGGAGGTAGATGGCTGCGTTGCAATGGTGGGAAAAGCAGAAGAAATGGTGAGCCCTGATGAGGGCGAGTTATGGCACAGGAGATTGGGCCATCTTCACCATGGCGCTTTGAAAATTTTGCAGCAAATTTCTACTGGACTTCCCAAGGGTGATCTTGCGCAGTTAGATCAGTGCAAAGGATGTACAATGCGTAAGTTTGTGAAGAACACTTTTCATGAGAAGGAGAACCGTGCTTCGGTGATCCTGGAGAGAATTCACACAGACCTGTGTGGACCATTCTCAGTTGCTTCAACAACGAAACACATGTATTATGTGATATTTGTTGATGAATTTTCTTGTAGATGCTGGATCTTCTTCATGAAGAAGAAGAGTGAAACGTTCTCAAAGTTCTGTGAGTTCAAGGCATTGGTGGAGAAGGAGTTGGGGAAGCAGGTGAAAGCTCTAAGGAGTGATAATGGTGGTGAATACATCTCTGGAAAATTCAAAGACTTCTGTAGCAAAGAAGGAATTCGAATAGAATTCATAGCGCCTCATAACCCACAGCAGAATGGGGTTGCAGAGAGAAAGAACAAAACGATCGTGGGTGCTAAACAAGCGATGCTACATGACCAGGGCCTACCGATGCACTTGTGGGTGGAAGCATGCAACACTACGGTTTATGTGCAAAACCATTGTCCTCATAGAGTACTTGGCATGAGTACACCCGAGGAAGCTTTTACTGGTAAGAAGCTTGATATTTCTCATTTGAAGATTTTTGGCTCACCTGTTTACATTCATGTGACGAAGGATGCCAGGAAGAAGTTGGAGCCGACTACAGAAGTTGGGATATTTTTGGGGTACACAGAAACACCCCATAACTATCGTGTGTATTTGCCAAACAGTCAGATGACTATTATGTGGCGGGATATAAAATTCAATGAGGTGAAAGCCATGAAGTTGTCGCTTGAGAGGGAGCTACACTTGCATGCGGAAGGGGATCTTCTTGTTCCTAAAGATGAGCCTCTGTATGTGGATCAGCCACAGGAGGAGATTCATGGAGTGGACGAGTCCACTCATGCAGAACCAAACATCAGAGAAGGCAAGAAGCGTACCATAGAAGCTGAGATACTGAAGGTGGATGCGGCACAGAATGTAGGAGTTGCTACATCATAGTGCAGACAGAGACAGTCACCTGACTGATATACTGGATACATGGCTCTTATGAGCAAGTGTATTGTGACAGAGCCATCTTCTTTTGAAGAAGCAGCGCAGGAGCCCACATGGGTAGATGCCATGGTGGAGGAGTATGACTCCATTGTCAGAAACAATGCTTGGGAGATTGTTCCAAGGCCAGTGGGAAAATTAGTTGTAGGATCAAGATGGATCTACAAGGTAAAGCAAGCTGTTGATGGGAGCGTCGAGAATTATAAGGCAAGATTTGTTGCCCGGGGCTTCTCACAGATTGAGGGGATTGACTATGAAGAAACCTTTGCACCTGTCACATGGTATTCTTCCATATGGACCATCCTTTCTCTCTCAGCGTAGATGGGTTGGCACATTCATCAGATGGATGTGAAAACTGCGTTCCTTAATGGGATCATTAAGGAAGAGGTTTACATTGAGCAGCCTGAAGGATTTGAGATCTTCAACATCGAGTCGCATGTGTGCAGTGTCAAAAGAGCGTTGTATGGGTTGAAACAAGCACCTCGTGCTTGGTACACTCGTATCGACAACTATTTCACTAGACTTGGCTTCACCAAGAGTGAGGCAGATGCAAACCTGTACCAGATTGTGGTTGAGGGTAAGCTTTTGATCATTATACTTTATGTTGATGATTTGATACTAACAGGTGATGAGCAGTTGATACACTCATGCAAGGTTGATGTTGCAAAGGAGTTTGAGATGAAGGATTTAGGCCTGCTTCATTATTTCCTTGGATTGGAAATATGGCAGAGGGAAAATGAACTGTTTGTGTCTCAAGGCAAGTATGCCCGGGAGATACTGGAGAAGTTTCACATGCAAGGCTGCAAGCCTATTGACACTTCTCTTCCAGGAAATTGGAAGAAAGAGGATGCTACATCGACAAAGGTAGTGGATGCCACTGTTTATCGACAGTTGGTGGGTTCGCTCATGTATTTAGTCAATATAAGACCAGACATATGCTATGCGGTGAACCAGCTTTCACAAGCGATGGTTAAGCCTACCAAGCTCTTTTGGAAGGTAGGCAAGCATGTCTTGAGATATCTTAGGGGCACCGTATGGTTTATGGTACAGACAGACTGATGAGGTGAAGTTGCATGGCTTCACGAATGTAGATTGGGCAGGAAGCCCAACAGACAGAAAGAGCACATTCGGAGGGATTTTCAGTATCGGATCTATGATAGTTTCTTGGTACAGTAGGAAACAAATATCTGTGGCACTCAGTTCAGCGGAAGTAGAATACATGGCAGCAAGTTCAGCTGCATGTGAGGCTATCTGGTTGAGGAAGATTTTGGTTGGTTTGTTCGGTTCACATTTAGATCCCACAATGATTCATTGTGATAATCAGAGTTGCATTAAACTCTAGGTTAATCCCGTGTTTCATGATAGATCTAAACATATTGATATCCGGTATCATCATATCAGAGATTGTGTGCAGCGGAAGATCATGTTGCTTTAGTACATTCCCACGGAGGATCAGGATGCAGAAATTCTGATGAAGGCACTCACCAAGAGAAAATTCGAATACCATTGAGGCAGGATCGGGGTGAAGGATAATCCCTATCTTGTTGAGAGGGAGTGTTGAGATTCAACAAGATGATGAGCTTAGTGAAAAGAGTCGCCTTCACTAAGTGGGCCCGCAAGCTATTTTTGGCGTAAGTCTATTTTTAGACATGATGATCATATTTCAGAAGTTGCAGGATGTTATTTGTGGATGGTTGATTAAGTTGGAAAAATAGATGAAATTCTATTTTTAGAATATTGGGCAAAGTCTATTTATAGATCGTCAATCTAAAAATAGATGCATGTCGATTATTATTAGCTCTTAATAATAATCAGACTCTAAACAACAACTTATTCTCTTGGAGCACTTCAGTTCAGTGCACAGATGTGGCACAACAGTTGACAGAAGGAAATATGCTATTCCTGAGGGTTTACTGGAGCTAATGCATGAAGGACTCAGTTAGAACTCAAGTGGCAGAGTTATGACACAGTTGGAAGAAGCAGTTATGGAGTTATATTCAGTTTAACTCAGTTAGACTCAATTGAGCTAGTTGTATCTAGTCTAACTGATTAATACACTAGTGAGAGTGGAGTGAATTAATTAGTTATATTAATTCACAAATAATAACTCATTAATCAACTGAAGAATACATCAGTTAACTAAAATGCATGGCAGTTTCAGCGGAGAGATAGGTGAAAGGGAAAGATAGACTATTAGATGTGACTATAGTGATGCATTGATTGCATCACACACTCAGTGGAGATGCCAATGAGGATTGCGCAGTCAAGGATGGAGTAATTCGAATTCATTCAGAGCTATTATTCAGCAGGGATTGCGCAGTGGAGGCAGGCTATCAGGTGGCAAAGATCGGTGCATGGATTTGCAAGATTAGGCCTGATTAGTGTATGACGATTGTACTGTACTGAGGGCTTGTGATAAGCTTTGTATGTTTGTATGAGATTGTCATATGATCTCCATGTTAGATAATATATAGTTGGGGTTTTCAGCTTCAGGCTTTCCTAGTTAAAAACTGTGTTATGTGCGATTGAATATTTTTGTTTATGCTTCACATGTGTGTGCAATTAATTTTTTCCGCAAAAGATTAACAAGTGGAATAGATTCAGTATCTTGCATAAAGTTAAATAGTGTGAGATCAGGTGGATCTTGGAAATATGCATGCTTAGTGCATATAATTTCTACACATTATGTTACTTCAGTACATTCCCATGAAAAATCAATATGCAGATATTTTGACGAAGGCACTCGCCAGGAGAAAATTCGAATACCATAGAGGCAGGATCGGGGTGGCAGATAATCCATTTCTTGTTGAGAGGGAGTGTTGAAAAGTCAACAAGAAAT
This sequence comes from Pinus albicaulis, assembly GCA_034641835.2. Classification (NCBI taxonomy): domain Eukaryota; kingdom Viridiplantae; phylum Streptophyta; class Pinopsida; order Pinales; family Pinaceae; genus Pinus; species Pinus albicaulis. The sequence goes on from CM076582.1 coordinate 778,746,307, forward strand.
GTGTTTCTAATTTAATTTTCCCTTAATTAAATTGGACAATAAAATGTAATCTTATCTCATAATCACTTGTAATAGTTAACTGAGTGTGATAAACTCAGTTAGCTCATGAATTTTTAGTTAAGTGTGGTTGGTGAGGCATGTAGAGTGATTCTATTAGTTATGGAGTTCAAATTGCAGTTAGTGCAATAGTTTAATGCATGAGAAATTAGTTAACTTAATTTATTGAGTTAAAGTCAGCTGAACTAGTTGTGACTGTTTGTTGCACTAGTGAGAGATCAAGTGAATTAGATCAGATTTAATTCACATGCAGTGATCTGCCATGCAACTGATGATTTACTATTAATAACTGCATGCATGTCAGTTCCAGTGGAGACACAATTGAGACAAAGGTTAAAGGGATTTTAACTATCAGTTGTATCATTAGTAGGTTGCCCGCATGCAACCAAACATCCATTAGACTACCTATGATCATTGCACAGTTTTGGAAGGCTAAAATTCCTAAATAATAGGGATTGCATTCCACATGAATTGCACAATTAAGGCAGGCTGATTAGAGGCTGGAAATTGGTTAAGTGTTGTTTGATTTTTTTCTGGGTCAGTGTGAGACAGTTGTGAGAGTGCAGGAGACTCTTGTGTGAAGAGTGCATTGTAATTGTTTCATGATTCCATGGTGAATATACAATAGAAGATAGAGGGGTTTTGAGCATCAAGCTTTCCCCAGGAAAATATCTATGTTGTGGTTTGATTTGTTTCCTTCTTTACTTGTTGTGATTGGCGATCATGTTTATTTTCTAAAATTGATTTGTAGAAGGATTCAATATCTAGCTTTAGTACATTGCTTGTTCATATTGAATCCATTGGTATACGTATGTTTGTATAATTTCTACACCTCGTTCCAATGTGGATCTAGCTACATATCTTCACTAGTCATCCACGCTTGCTGCTAATACGTAGAGGAGCCCAACTTTTCAATTTGATTTAGGAACTGAAACCCTTTGGAATATATATGGTTCCTTAGCTCTTCAGGAATGGAAAATCCTACATTGCAACCGACCCAAGGGTCAAGCCCAATCCTGACTTGTTCACCATTTCCAATATGCCAAACCAACCCTTCCTCAATAATTTGCAAAGATCCCAGAATGGCTTTCCACACCACTAAAGCCCGGGATAGATTTTTCTTTAGAGTCCTCAACCATTCAATCAGAGGCATTGGGTCGATGTATTTTCTTTTCATGACCATGGTCCATAACGAGTCTTTGAAGAGGATTCTTGAGCCCATTTTAGCCACTAGAGAAATCACGAAAGAAGGGAGCTCTTTTATTCTCCACCCCCCCCCATTCTTTTGGTCTGTCTATTCTATCCCAAGCCACCCATGGTAACATTGCTTCGTCCTTTGAACCCACCCACAAAAATTTACTACATATTTTCCAAACCCGCTCTAGAATTCCTTTTTGGCACCCACGATAGCATTTCCCAATAGACCTTTATGGCCATTAAAACATATTTTATTAGCACCATTATGCCAGCTCTTGATAGGCACTTATAACTCCAATGATGATCTTTCTTTTCGGTATTTTCCGCCATCCACATCCAATTCAGGGATTATAAGGGTCTGGCTTGAGGAAGAAGCCAAGATACTTAAAGCTGTCATCCATCCTCTTGATCTCAAAGGGGAGTTCTTCTGCAACCCTCCTGTCCTCCTCTCCTGAGAGGCCTTATATTAGAATGGAATATTTTCTTACATTAACGCTCATACCCATGGCTACGAGAAATAGATCAAGGTAGAATTTTATATTTTTGACGTCCCTTCTACTGCCATCGTTGAAAAGTAGGATATCATCCACAAACAACAAATAGGTTATGTGGAGGTTTATCACCACTTCAATGCACTTGATGTCCCCTCTCCTTTTGGATGCTGCCAAACATTGAATTAAACCTTCTTCTGCCAGGAGAAATAACAGAGGTGAGAGTGGGCATCCTTGTCTTAGCCCTCTTTGGATTTTGAAAAAAGAGAAGCGGCCCCATTAATCAAAACAAAAAAACTTATATCCGATATGCATCCCATCACCCAGTTGATAAAAGAAATGTTAAATCCTAGATGAGTAAGAAGTAATCTAATGTAGATCCAACTTATCTTATCATATGCTTTAGATAAATCAATTTTAATGATCATACCTTTCCCCCTGTCCCTTTTAATGCCGTGAAGAGCTTCCTGTGCCACTCCTATAACTTCATGAATCTGCCTCCCCTCCAGGAACCCAAATTGTTCTTTCGATATGTTCTTAGATAGAATTGGCTTTAACCTAACATCTATGACTTTCGAGATGATTTTATATATGCAGTTGCATAAAGGGATGGGTCTAAAATCATCAAAGGTGCCAGGTTCATCCGACTTCGGGATAAGGGCTATGAAAGTTGAGTTCAACAGTTAAAAAATGACTCCCTTTGTCCTAGATTCTTCCGCCACCACTGTAAGATCCTCCCCCAAGGATTCGAAGAAGTGTTGATATAATTCAACTGTCCAGCCATCTGACCCAGGGCTTTTATCCTTTTGAATTTCCTTGAGAACTCCTTCCACTTCCTCCTTTGTCACCGAGCTTGTTAGCAACTCATTTTCCTCTTCCTCAACATATCTGGGAAAATGTTGGGCTACCTTCACCACTTCGGCTATAGTAATTTTTGCAGGGGCTTTAAAAACATTCGTAAATTGGTCCTTGTTACACAACATTTTTTCACTGTCCCTGCAATCCCCATCCCGTACATTGGAGGATCATTTCTATGACCAAAACAAAGTGTCATGCCTTGCAAAGACCATAATTGCATCCCTTGCCATGAGGACAACATTCCTTATGTTGAAAATTTCCTGAACAAACAATCATAAACACATTTTGTTTCCTTGGCGCTAGTAGACCATTATGCCCTCGTGCCAATGAGGAAGATTAATGCTGGGCCCCGTGCCCATTGGCACTCTGTCTCAGTTAGCTACTCGCACCAACCTATTTATGGAATGTTTTTTAAAAATAGAGGCAAAGTTTCCATCATAACAACTTTGTGGGCAAGTCATCTGGAGTGGTTCGACTGAATAACCACGACCTCCCTCCTTTGGCTTCTTGTTTCCACCTTTTGGGGAAACCTCCCAAGCGATAAGGCCTCCCTTCCTCTATTGTAGGGATCCCAACCTCCTCCTCTCCCTCTATAAATAAAGCCATCTTCCATTGATGAGATATTTGAACATATCATAGCTGAAAGGATAGGTGAAATGCTGAAGATATTCCTGTACATCTTACTAGAAGGATAGAATGGAAGATACCCCTTGTTGAGAGAGCTTAGGCTTGTGCCCTTATCTCGTCCAAATTCGCTAACGATCCATCGAGACACGCTTCGACTGAACCCTATTGAAGGAGGCTGCGACGTCAAGGCTGCCGTTGTAATTATTTCTTCTATCTATACATATACATGAATATTTTCTGGTTCCCATATTGCGTTATGTGTTTTATTTAATGCAACATGCTTAACCCTCCTTGACTGGTTAGTTGATTATGAATGAAATCATTGTTTCGTATGCTACTCTTGTTTGTTGATCTTCATGCAGGTATCCGAGCGCTGTAGTAGAATAATTGTGACCTATTGAAGCAGAGATCAAGAGGCCATCCCCACCACATCCACGATAGTGTTGGACTCCAGGTAGGTCTATCTACCCTATATTGTTCATTAATTAATTAAGGAACCTACACTTTAGCTTGTCCCTTTTTTGCTAGACCCACTCTAGGGCTAGAGGGATCGTCTCTGTTCGCAGAGAGGATTTACCTTCTCAACAGTACTTCCCCATAGATGCTAATTCAACAAAAGACTTTGCTATCCGATCATCCTCCATCCTCATCCCCCAGATGGTATTGGAGTTTTTCTTCCCTTTGGCATAGTTATGGAAAAATTTCAAATTTTCGTCTCCTGCTGACAACCATATTGCTCTGCTCCTCAACCTCCACTGTTCCTCTCTTTCCAATAATATTTTCCTTCTTTCCACCTCTATATTTTTGATAATTTCCTTCGTTTCCACCGTTTCATAGCCATCTGCTTCTGGGCTTTCCATTCACCCCAACTTCTCTCCCAAACTTTTTCAGATTCTCCTGCTGTGATTCTTTCCTTTTTTTTACCCATTATATATTATCTTTTTTCATCCGCTTAAGGTTATCCCATAGATATGATGCTCTGCTAGTAACCTCCTCTACACCCAGGGGTCTCCATACCTTCTTGAAGATGGAGTTATAGGAATCCTCCTTAAGCCATCCATGATTAATTTAAAAGGTGACCCAGGTTTGTTAAATGGACCTTTAAGCTCCAGGCGGATAGGATGGTGGTACGAGTCCCCTACTTCACCGATTCATTGCCTAAGCAATGGAATTATATCCACCAGCTCCTCTTTGAGCAGAAATCTGTCTAATCTCTTGGCCTCTCTAGCTTCCCTAGTTCTCCTATTCCTCCAAGTTGGCCTAAAATTAAGGAGGTTTATGTTAATGAGTTTACCATCTTTGATTTTATATGAGAAGATTCCGACAAGGGGTCAGAGTGGGAAGTCGGTCCCCATGACTCCGCCTCTCCAATAGATAAGTTAAGGTCTCCCCCAATAATGAGATTGGGATTTTTCATAAAAGATTTGGACCAAAGGTTGTTAAAAAAAACATCCTATCTTGGCATGGCCCATATATACTCAAGAACATTAAATTTGAGCAAAGGTCTGAAGAGTAAAATTATAGTGTCGGGACTTGATCCCTACCCCAAGAGCTGATCAATTTGTATTTCCCTTGTTTGAAACCTAAGGACAGACCACCTGACCTTCCTTTGGCATCCAGACACAGAGAACTCCAGCCTGGACAAATTTTCGAGAGAGATGAATTAACTTCTTCCCCAAAACCTAGGGTTTCTTGAAGCATAAGAATGTCCAACCCATAATTAGAGATTAGGGCCTTAAGGGTTAGTCTTTTGGACTTAATTTACAACCCTCAACAGTTTAGGGACAAAATAATCATTTTTGCACCATTCCTAGGGTGTGCACTGCTCTAAATACCCCTGTTAATGACCTCTGTTTTCCATCGGCTATGTCCAATTTGGCTTTGATCTGGGCTTTTGACAAATTCAACTTCCTACCTCTCTGCTTGGACCCCGAGGAGGATTCCAGGAGATTTTCCAAACCCCCAAAAACTTCCAACAGGTTTTCTTTCTTCTCTCTTGGTCTAAGGTTATAGGTCCTTCGCTCTCCTTCAATAATTGGAGGATCATCAGTTCCAGGATGAGGAGAGGGATGCATTTCTAGAAGATGATTCAGTATTGAGGAAATAATAATATCCAAATATGTAATTACTTGATTTTTTTGTTTTGGGGATAATGAATGGAGGACAGGCCTAGAAGGACCAGGCCCCGCAAGCATAGACAACATATCTGAAACAAAAAATGAAAGAGAGGAGGGGGTGGCAAGAGAAGTACCCTCTTTTGGCGGTACCATTGTATCCATGTCTGTATTCATAATTGCAACTTGAGTAAGGTACTCTTCCATTCCTGGTGCTGGAACCTCCACCTCTTCCATAATAGTGTCCATATTCTTTTCCTTCAACTATTCTAGAGGATCCTTGTGACTTTGATCTATTCTTGATTCCTTGGTGAGTTTATCCCCTGCTGGCTTCCCATCCTGGTCAGTATTTTCTTTCCCATTTTTGTGTTTCCTCCTCCTCCTAATACTTAGAGGGAAAGCTTTAGCAAATTTTCCATACTGATGACATCTGTGGAATCTAAACGACAACTATTCATAGTCAAGAGCTTGAATGAAAGACCAGTCCCTGTAGAGCAGCTGAATTTCCTCCACCAACCCTTCTCTGGGTTTAAAAGAACCAAAATTATAGCAATGCCTTGTTCCCATGTCTTCTTGTAGGACATGTTAACTTCTAGAAAATGCTCGAACTTGTTCCCTATTTCCTTAAAATTTTTTTCCAACCAGAGCGGGTGTGGGAGCCTTGGGAGCCTAACCAATATTGGGAGGTCTGCCACCTTCTCCCTTTGTGCATCGAACAGAGGGATCCATCTTTTAAATAATATTGGGGCTTGGCTGAACCCCCAATTCCTCTCCAGAACCCACTGAACCATCTCCTTGCTCTGGAATTTTATCATGAACCATCCATTTGTTAAGTTGACAACCTAGAATCGTTGATCTAGAGCCTTCTGCCACACCTTGGCTGCCCACTCCTTCAGATAATTTTCTGAGAGATTCTTGCCTTTGGATCTCCCAACCAAAGTAAGTTCTGTTGTCTCCATAACATCGTCTACCAAAATGTCAATGCCCAGAACCAGGCTAGGAATATTTTCCTTTCACCTTACCACTTTCGCTTTCTTCTTAGTGCTTCCTAGACTGTCCAAAATGCCATCAGAATCATGGGTTGGACTACCTTGCTAGTCGAGGGCTGTGATGCTACGTCCGCGGTTGTGCCCAAACCCCCTTGCCTATTTTGTGGGTCTCCACAGTCCCCACCCTGCTGGGCCGATCGTTCCAATTACAACCCTTCAGCTAATGCCCCCATAGAATGTTTACTTCCTTCGATAAGGTCCTAAGAAAGAACGTTTCCCTGTCATCCCCCTCCTACTGAAAACCTTCCTTCTCGGTTCTGGGTCTCTGCCCAAACCCTCCTATCTTTATCTATGGTGTCTGCAATTCTCCCCAAACTCTCCTCCCTCAAGAATCCTTGGAGGCGTTTCTCCCCTTCGCCTGGGTTTCTCAGATGTCTACGCGCTCCGAGGGAATCCACCACCCCACTTTTCAATACTGTCAAAGAGGTTAAAACTCCTCCCAAACACGATTTAAGACCCAAATTCTTCAAAAAACCGAAACTTGCAATGATGTCCTAAAGCCCTCCTGTTAATTGGAAAGACTGTTGAAAATCCAGAGCCTTACCTTTAACCAAATTATCACCCGCTCCGACCCCAGATAAAATGGGTATCTATAGATTTTTCTCAGTGATTCTAGTCGTTTGCAGGGTCCCTTTCACCATGCCAGTTAGGGTTTGTTCCAACAAATATGGAAAGCCTTCCTACTTCCCCTCCTCTCCTGAACCTCCTGAAATCCATCCACCCATTCCAGCTGGCCCAATGAAATGCTTCAGGTTCTAGTCTGTGACTTCCAACCCCCACATAGTTAGCATATCGCTCGGCTCGAGATCCACCTCCACCTTTTCTGAACCATTGAACATGGTTGCCTGAATCCTATGTATCAGAAGCGGCTGTTCCGTTCTTTTGTTCACCTTCACATCGGGTGGGTGCACCTTCTTACTGTAACTGCTAACCTTCTACCTTGCTAAGAAAATGGTAAAAGGAAAAACAATAAGGTTTTGGACAGTAAAAACCATAGTACCCCTTACCCCCCGTTTGGAAAGGTGCGTTCTCCAATGCACCTTCATTTTGTTGCCAACGGTCACCATCTGTCTGCCATCTGTGGCCTCCACTTCCAGGTACCGCCTTAGTTAGACGATCCTCCATGCCACCATCGAAACGATCAGGCCATGGAGCCGTTATGATTTTAACACTTCAGTCATTCCATCGCTCATTTCCTTCCTCTTCAATCCCGAAGGGACCACTTCCAATCTCCTGCCCATGTTCATGTTTCACTTCCTCTATTTTGGAATTCAGTTACAAAGTAGAAATACACTGTCTTTCCAAATAATGTTTTCTCTTGAGATATCATTTTCTTTAAAGCAATGATCCTATGGCTATAATAACAACTACAAGTTACTTGATACTTTCTTATGAGATAGTCAATTTGTTAAAGTCTTCTATTGTTTCAATATGATTTTTTTTTCCTTTTATCATGTAACATAGTCAATGTGTTGACCAATGGAGTCCATTGATGTTCAACACTTGTAAATGTGACAAAGAAAGTCAGTGGGCCTTACTAACGTATCATTGAAAATATATTTTTCTTCATTTGTTGCAGGAAATCAGGAGAAGTTCTTATGTGCTTGAAATCCATCTAACCAATGTCACTTTTGAGGAGGTTCTCTAAGTTTGGTTTGTATTTAACATATTTTTCCAGTAACTTTCTTCCTTTCAATTTCCCTTTTATGATTCTTATTGAAATGCATGAATTTTTTTTTTCAATTATTATTCACAATGTTTTAAAAGAAAATTGTTTGTGTGATAAGAAAAATCGCCACTATAGTGCATTAACTCTCATTGTGTTATTATTTGGTAGCGAAATCTATCTACAATGCCACTATCACGTGGGTCCCCAATGAAGAGCGTTGTGAAACTCATTTCCTCTACATTTTTGTCTCTAAATATTCCAAGTAGACATTCCCTTTTGCTGAAGCAAGTTAAATCAACTTGTCCTACAAATCATGGATGCATTGGGACCCTATGTATCGATGCAAAAATGTTTTAGTTGGCGTCTCATCATTTGAATCGCTAATTGTTCCATTTGTGTTTTCAATGTCAACATTTTGATTTGGAGCATTATAGTCAATTGGTTGTAAAATGTTGTCCCAATTTCTATTTATGCATATGTTTCCAGCTCTATAAAGGTGTCGAGAACACAAATATTTTAATGCTTTCATGACACTATGCACATATAATTTTCTGGTTTGAAATGCATTTTTGTACACCAATTGTCTTTTCAACACAATAAAAACTGTTGTTGTGTTTTCCATAGATTGTGGCAATGCAATTTGAACAATGTTTTCCTGCAGAAGAACATTGATAATTGATCCTGTCAAGCTCATTTGTGGAAATTTGTGGTCCCATCGTCTTATCTGCACAAATGAAATTCTTAATGCCACAAGACACTCCTCAAGTTCCGAAAGTCTATCTAAATAAAAATGGAATAAATTTCCTAATATTCTAAGGTGAAGAAAATTGTGGAAATTTCCCATTTTGAAGTGTTTTTTTGCAAAATTTGCATATCACTTTCTTGCGAAGATTCCTATGGTTTTCAGATAAATCTACATATATTTGTTCCAACTCTTGTCCAATGTTTTCCATATTCTTTTGAAATTGCAATTGTTTACATATTGGACATTTCTTCCTAGATGTGTCCTTTATCTTATCTTCGTAAACTCTTAATAGGATTTTCTTGGATAGTTGACGATGCTACCTTTCAAACTTTTGTTTGTATGATTTTTCATTGTTTTCCATTCCTAAACACAATAGTTGTTTCAATCTATGAAAATTGACCCTCTTTCTCTTTTCTTTGATACTTGCCAACATAGGTGCTTGTTTCGCGCGCAAGCATATTGTTTCCAATGGCACCAATTGACAATGCACATTGTCTTTGTTGTTATGTTCATTTATCAATAAATGCTCATAATGGGTGTGCAGTGAACTTATTTCAAATGATACTATATTGCAAGTTTGATATGAACTATTGTTGCATGGGAAATAATTGATAATGTCACTACAAAGGACCATTCTTATATGTTTACTTTGAATATTATTTCTGCCCATTACAAACAAAATGGCCCACCTTCAACCCTACCTTTTCCATATGGATTTGACATATTAATGAGGTATCCTTGCCAAGCTTCAACTTTTTTTCCACTTTTTATGACATCATTAGATAGATATTTTTGTAAACAATGCAATACGCTTCCTGCATTGCGCACGATCAAATTTCCAAATTACAACACATTGTAAATTATTAAGGAATCTACATTAAATTAAGGTGTTACTAAATGATAAAGTGTAAAGAAAATGCTATCTCCATAAGTAGATATAGTATTTGTTGCTTTATGCAATCCATGGAATTGTATTTTACCATCCATTGTTTCCCAATAAATTTGCGATCTTTGCATAAAAAAGATAATATTCATTACATGTTGTTACACAACATTTTTTCAATATCCCTGCAATCCCCAACTCGCACATTGGAGGGTCGTTTATGTGACCAATGAGCAGTGTCATGCTTTGCAAATACCATCCTTGCATCCCTTTTGATGAAAGCAACATTCTTCTTGTTGATAATTCGTTAAGCAGAGCTGTAAAAATCCCTATTTTTGCCTTGGCGCGAGTAGCCAGTTACACCCTCGCGCCGAGAGAGAAATTTATCACTGAGCCCGCGCCAGTTGGCACTTTGTGCCAGTTAGACACCCGCGCGAAGCTGTTTATGGAATTAAAAAAAAAAAATAGAGGCAGAGGTTCCATTCCAACCACCTCGAGGATTAGTCATTAGGAGTGGTTGAACTAAAACAACCACATATTCCTTCCTTTAGCTAGTAGTTTCCACCTCCCTTGGAACTCTCCTAAAGGATATGAATCTCTCCCACCTTTGTAGGGATCCCAACCTCCTCCTTTTCCTCTATAAAAGAAACTATCTGTTTTAGTAGAAGCTAGTTGAACTGGGAGAATTATACATACTATAGTTGAGCTGCTAGAGAAGATAGAATAAGAAGGAATTACTTTGAGAAAAGCTTGAGTCAATGACTTCTAAGGGAGCTTAAGTCCTGTCTGAATTCCCTGACCAAAATTTGAGATGCCCTTCTCCTGAACCCCGATGGAGGAGACTGCAACGTTAAAGCATCGGTTGTACTCTTCCTTCTATTCATTTATATACATGACTACTGTTTGGTTCCACTATTGTGTTATGATGTTTATTTGATGCGATATGTTTAGCCCTCTTTAACTGGCTAATAGTTATGAGTGAAACTATTCTATCATATGTTGTTATTGTTCTTTGTCCTATGTGCAGGTATCTGAGTGTAACAACGAACAGATTGTGATTTGCTAAGATAGGAGTGAGAGGCTTTTACTCTTTCTGTAATGACGACAGCGTTGGATTCAAGGTCGATTAATCTACCATGTATTTTGTTCATTCATTAACTAGGAAGCAACACTTTAGCGTGTCCTTTTGTTACTAGACCCACCCTAGGGCTAGAGGGATCGTCTCTGTCCGCAGAGAGGATTTACCTTCATAGAAAATTGGCGACTCCACTGGGGATCAGTGTGAGTTTTTTGTTTCATCCTGTTGGGTCAGTTTCGATTATTGGTTTAGTTATCTGTCTTTTTCTAGTTTGTTTGCTGAGTTTCCATCCTCTGTTTGGCTCCAGAGTGTCAAGGTTGACCTCTGCCCATTAGGTTATGGTTTTTCCTCTTTTTCCCATAGGTATCCAGCTTGGCGTGGTTTTTCTTTGGATAGTCGCGCTGATTGGTGCAGGTTGCTCTTTTAGCACTCGTGCCAACCTCTGTATGGTGCAGATTACAGCCTTACAGTCACGCCAACCCCTATAGGTTTTGGTTTGACCTCCTTAATGAGTGTTTTGGTCATTTTTTCTTGCTTGTAGGTTATTTTTTAGTATGATTAAGCCTTTGAGACTATGTTGACTACTGTAGACTTGTTTTCCTTCAGTTGTTTGTCCATTTTCTTGTCGGTGTCATTTAAGACCTTAGGGTTTCTAAGTGTTCTTGCACACCGAGCCTTCTGTTCATGAACAAGTCTCTTTGATTGTTATCAGTCTTGTTTCAGGTCGTTAGACTGAGTTTTTCTTGATCCTTTTGTTTTGCTAATTGAATGGTCTTTTCGTTTTTCGATTAGTCCTTCTTCTTCAATAACTTTGAGCATCGATTAATTTGCTTGTTTGGGTCACTTTGGGAAAATCTCTTTTTCAATTGAAAGTTTGCTCCATTAGCTTGCATGTTTTTGTGTCTGTTTCGCTTTGGTTGAGTCATTCAATTTAAAAACCCTACATTCGCAAAACTCAAACTAGTGTTTCTTTTGTTTTCCATTGAATTAGTACATTGTGTGCTTTATTTCATTGAAAAAAAAAAATCTTTGCATTCTTTTGTTGCATTGAAAGTGAAACGTTCTTTTGCATAACTAGCATTTGTCAATCTAGGAAGGAGTTTCATTTTCGATTGATTGCATTAAGGGCATTAGAAGTTTCTTCGGATATTTTCCTTGCTTTCTTGTTTGAAATATTTCTATCCTTCTTATAACTATCATTCTTCGAATTGAAATGATGTTCGTTTTCATATAGCTTGCATTTAGGAAGTTGAGCACCAAATTCGATAGGGCCTGGAAATTGAAATATAATTCAAGATTAACTTTAAAATTTACTCAATGAACCTAAGGCAACATTGAAACCTAACGCAACATTTCTAGTGGTCTAGGCTAGAGATGTGTTCTGGCATCTTAAAACCTAGTATCTATCGCTCACCTTTTGGCTTCAGACAGCGCTAGTACAAACTTGTGCTCCCCGTACTGTCGCGTATATAAAGGGAGACCCCTCTAGGTTGCAATCCTTTATCCATAGGAAGCCGAGTCTGTCACCTTGTAACTGTGATACACCGAACACAGCATTTGGGGAGACTACCTGCACGTACGTTAAGTCCTTGGTCATTTCTCTTTCATTTGATCACTAAGGCGTATATGGCAGTTCAGAGAAACCTAGTATACCCTCTTTCTTAGAATACCTGAGTAGTCATTTTGATCTTTTTGTGACTCTTTAAACAAGAGAAGAGATCATCGAGCACTTGTCCTTTCACGCTCGTTTCAAATTGAAAGTGACTAGAGTCATCTTTTGTCTGTTTCTCGACTCTTAAAATATGAAACAATAGATTTTGGTTTCAGTGTTATAAAATTAATCACCTAAGATCACACGGCCATTAAAAGTTTCGTTCTTGGCCTCATTGATTTCTTTGGTTCTTGTTTTGGCACCTTCGATTGGTTATCTATTTTCCTTCCTATTCTGATATATAGTCAAAGTGGCGGAACATCCAGTTTCGTCGTCCTCACTACCTCCTAGTGGTGGTTATTTTCCAGACGTTTATTTCAAAACCCCTCAGTCCACTAGGTCTGTTGAGTTTTCGCAGCCGATTTTACCGTCGATCCAACCCCTTGCTACTCGATTTCCGCTTGACGAGCTAGTTGAGTTCAATTGGCCTCCTTCAAGCGCTTGGTCTGGTTTTAGGGAAGAAGGATAATTTCATCCTCTCACGTCTGGATCGCCTTATGTTGCTGCTGTGGTACCTCCTAGTCCCTGTAATCTTTTCGAAGATATTACGACAGATTCAGATATGGATTCCTCCAGTTTCATTGGCAGTGAAGGAATTTCTGTTTCCACGGGAGAATATCAACTCTTTCCTAAAGATATTTCTCGTGCCTCCACCCAATCTTCACCACCGTTGGTCTCACTTCCACTTGGATATAGATCCTTGAGTCAGATCATATCTGGCATTGCCTCCATTGTGCTATCCAGTACAGTAACTCCTCCTCCGAGTTTGGTCCTACCTTCGTTGGGGATATCACCTTCGAATCCTGGTTCGTCCGTCACTATCACCTCTGTTCCAGTTCAACCAACAGTTTGTATGGCTTCTAGTTCAGTTTCCACTACTCCATTGATTCCTGGTGGTCTTACTTTTGAAGAGTATCTGTTGGCTGTTCAGCAGCAGAGTTCTCAAGGTTCTCAGTAGTCTCAGGCTCCTACTAATCCTCGATTCCATCACTATGATGCTGTTGGTAATCCTGTATATATCTATCCACACCATTATGATGTGTATGGTAATCCGGTCTATTTGCCTCCTATTGATCCTTATCAGACTGTTTATGATCCTTATCAGATTGTTACTCATCTGGGACCTACTCTTCCTATGCAACCCTCTCAAGGGCAACCTTTAGCTCAGCAGGGCCCTGCTTCTGGTCCACAGGGACAACCATATGGTCCACAAGACCAACCTTTGCAAGGACAACCTTTGGTCCAACATGGACAACCCTCTGGTCTCTCGGGTCAACCTATGAATCAACCAAGATCATCTTTTGGTCCTGGGGGGCAAGTTTATCCATCACAAGGACAACCTGTTGCACCTCAATCACAATTGCACGTTCAATATGGTCCAAATATTGTGCAACCAGGACAACCTTACGGTCCTTCTCCGGGTCAACCTGGTCATTAGGGACAACTTGGGTCATCGCAACCATCAGACCAACCTTTCCCATAAGGTCAAACTGGTGGCCCTCAACAACCATTTAAACAACTGGTTCAACTAGCTCAGTAGCTGTTGCAACCTACCCACTAGCAGATTCCTTCGTTTCCGCAGCCGATTTTACCTATTGACCTTGCTCATCAGCTTGCTAAGCCTGATCCACAAGGTCAACCTGTGCAACTGCAGGGTGCTTATTAACCTCAAGCTTCATATCAACCGGTATATAGCACACCCCAGATTCCGTACCCTCAAAATCAACCGGTTTATAGCACACCTCAGATTACGTACCTTCATAATCAACCTGTGTATAAAAAACCTCAAAGTTATAATTATATTCTGTAGCAGAATCCTTATGCTACTCAGCAAGGACCTTAGTGGTCTACTTCGACTCAATATCCTGGTCCTCAACCCCAATATCAACCGAATTATCCTGTTTCTAATCCCTATGATCCGAATCCTTTGGGACAGAATGTATGGGGAAAAAATCCCGCTCGGACTGGGTGGAATGTACACATAGGTCCTTATCAAAGACCTCTGATGACTTTTAATACTCAATTACCATTTCCTGCTACGTTGGAATTACCCGATGTGTCGAAGTTGACAAATGATCCTATTCTTCATAATCCATATTGGGCTCTGGTTTTGACTAAGATTCCTGGTGATTGTCCTAAATTTGAGGGTAAACCTGGTGAAGACCCCCAAACGCATGTTATGACTTACCACTTGTGGTGTTCTTCTAACTCTTGGGTTGACGATTCTATTTGTCTCCGTCTTTTCCAGCGAACACTTACTGGTGCTGCTGTAAAGTGGTACATTGAGCTGTCTTGTGGAGTTTTTCAAGATTTCAATTCTTTGGCCATGGCATTCCTTACACATTTTCAGTTACCGATCCGCTATGAGACCGGGACGCATCTCCTCACTCCATTGAAACAGGACCGAGCTACTCATATCTCAGATTATATTCATGAGTGGCAGTGTCGTCGTCGCATGATCAAATTTGAGATACCTGATCAGCTTCTGACTCATTTGGTCAATACCTCCTTTGTCAATCAGATTGCCAAAGACATAGCTTTGGGGGCATGTGTAACCGAGGAAAAAGCCATTGCTTACGCCCAGTACCTTGATCTCGTGTACTCTTAGTCTGGTGCATTATATGATATCTTGCTTGATTCTCCTCGACCTGGAACTTCTAAACCACTTGCGGCTCCATCCGTTGATGGTATTATTGGTTCTGTATCGGAGACTTCTCAGAAGTCTCCTTCATCTAACTTTGGGAAGTAGAAGTCTACTTCTTCCAATAATGTAGCTTCTCAGTCAACTTCAAATTCTAGCAAACCTGCAGAAGTGAGTGCAGTTGAGGCCAATCATACATATAACACTTCCAAAGGTAAGAAGAAGGGTAAAGGTAAGGCCAAAACCGATACCTCGAAATAGGATTCTCCAAAACCTCGTTATGCTGATAGTTCTTAACGCAAACCGAAGTATCCTTGTTTGATTTGTGATGATGAGCACTTCACCAAGGACTGTCCTCGATGGTCTGAAGTGAGTCGATTGCTCAAAGGCACCCAAGGAGCTCTGGCCCTTCTTAAAGAATCTTTCCCTCAGCAGACCCTGATGTTAGAGCACCCTCAGTCCTCTGCCCCATCTGGTTCGCAAGTGTTCATGATGAATGGTTCTGCACCCATTTCTATTGCTACTCGATCGAAAGATTATTCTAGTTTGCATCAAGCAGCGGGGAAAGAGATCGCTGATGGTCCTCCTTCTCCACCGGTTTCTGGCTCTCTTGAGATTGAATGGCCTAGCGCCGAATTCGTTGTTCGGCCGCCTTCCAAAGTCATACTCCGTAAGTCTTCGTATAATCCTAACGCCCGTGACACTCAACATTACAATATTGTTGAGGATTTGGCTCAGGCGCCATCCATGATGTCTGCGTTAGAAGTACTTTAGAGTTGTCCATCGCAACGGAAGGCTTTGCTATCTGCGATACGTGGGGTCGATCATACCGGCACTAGCCTTCTTGCTTTCGATTTAGAGAATTTCGTCCTACAACTCCCGCACCAAATTGCGCTCATTATTAAAGTTGGTATAAACAGTTTGAACATTCACCGGGCAGTCGTGGACGAGGGTGCATCTACCTGAGTTATGTCATCTACCTGTTGGAAAGCCATTGGTTCTCTAGCTCTCACCTCATCACCTAATTCCCTTGAAGCATTTGATGGAAGAGAGTCTAAACCTCTTGGTGTTCTTGCTAGTTTACTGATCACATTAGAAGGGAAGACAGTCAATGTCGAGGTTGAAGTCGTTGATGCTAAAATCAATTATAATCTTCTCCTCAGTTGTAGTTGGACTCACTCAATGTTGTGTGTTTCGTCCACTCTCTTTCGTGTTTTGAAATTCCCGCACGAAGGAAAGATTATTACTGTCGATCAATTGTCTTTTTTCACTTCTTCTTCCGAGAACAACGTTCCGTATGTGTATAAGGTTCCTGCTCCCTACGAGAGCATAGGGCCAGGCCTTTTCAAGGATACTGCCCTCATGTGTGTTTTCCCTCTTCCACCACCACATACTGTTCAGGTCAACATGATTTCTCGCACCGATGACCCCTGGGTTATCCCTTCTCCTGAACAGATCGAGTCATTCAGAGATTCGATGCCGTTGAGTCAAATTGAAATTGATTATTATGAACTCATTTCTACTTCGAACACTCCATCCTCTAATTCTGCTCCATTTAGCATGAATCTTGACATCTATTCTCAATCCCCTTGGCTTGGTGATTTTGATTCACTGGATCCTTCAAAAGAAATGTTTCCTTCCGATGAGGCTATTGTGGAAACCCTGTCTCTCAATGATCTACCGTGGGACGATGGTCATCATCGTTCCTCGTTTCTACCAAGTCTCGGGACCATGTCTACCTGTCTTGAGAATTTTTCTTCTCAGGTACCTTCTCCTCCGCTTCAAACACCTGTTCAGATCCATGAAGTTTTCTCAGAAGGTAACTTGAGTAACGTTACTTAGACAATGCCTATCGACATTTCCATTTAACCGGGAATTGTCGAAAACATCGATATTGGGATTACTTGTTCTTCTGATGAAGTGCAAGTCTATACTAGCCTTTTTTGTGAATTCCGTGATGTCTTTGCATGGTCCTATGAAGAAATGCCTGGCATTTATCCTAGCATCGTGGTACATGAAATTCCTACTTACCTCGGTTCGAAACCTGTTCGTCAGCGTCTTCGTCCGGTGCATCCTAGGAAAGCTGTTGCCATTAAGGCCAAAGTGGAAAAGCTTCTCAAAGCTAGTTTCATTTATGCTATTCGATTGACAGACTGGGTCTCAAATATTGTTCCTATAGACAAGAAACAGGTCACTATTCGTGTCTGTGTTGACTATCGTGATATCAATCGAGCTTGTCCTATGGATAATTATCCTACTCCCTTCATCAATCAAATCATTAATGACTGTGACGGGAGCGAGATTTTTTTCCCTTATGGACGGTTTTTCGGGTTATAATCAGATCAAAATTCTCTCGACTGATCAACACAAGACTTCCTTCATCTGTCCTTGGGGCACCTTTTCATATAAGAATCTTCCTTTTGGTTTGAAGAATCTCGGGGCCAGATTTCAGCGCGCGATGTCTTATGCCTTTCATGATATTCGCCACATCATTCAGCCTTATCTGAATGACCTTTTGGCTCATTCAGCTAAGCGTAGGGACCATCCTGACCATCTTCGTTAGATTTTTCTTCATTGTAGACACTATAACATTCGGCTTAATCCGCACAAGTGTGTCTTCTGCGTCGATTCCGGTAGACTCTTAGGGTTTATCGTTTCCAAAGATGGGATTCGCCAGGATCCTCTCAAGGTTCAAGCTATTATCAATCTCACCTCTCCTTCCTCCTTGCATTAGTTGCAGAGTTTACAAGGGAAAGCTAATTTTCTACGCTATTTTATACCTAACTATGCCGAAGTAGCTAAAGGATTCACACGATTGTTAAAGCAGGGTGTTCCTTTTTATTGGGATGAGATCACTAAGAAATATTTTGATGTGTTGAAAACATTGTTGGTCAATGCTCCTCTCATCCACCCTCCAAATTATCATTGTGATTTTTCCCTTTATTTAGCTGCCGCTTTCAGCACGATTACCATGCTTTTGGTACAAGACGATGATGACGGCCATGAGCATGTTATTTATTACCTGTCTCATAACCTTCTCGACCCCGAAACATGTTATGCACACGTCGAGAAGTTAGCGTTGGCTGCTGTTCAAGCCATTCAACATTTTCGTCATTATATTCTTTTGCATACAGTGACAGTGATTTCTAAATGCAACCCCATGACCTACATATTGTCTCGACAATTTTTTGGGGGAAAATAGTCAAAGTGGATTGTTATCCTCCAAGAGTTTGATTTGGAATTTACTGCTGCCAAGTCTAAGAAATCATTGGTCTTTTCTAATTTACTTTGTTCTCTCCCTTCCGACTCTGCTACTTCTCATTCTGAGGAATCCATTCAAGACGATTCACTTTTCTTGATTAGAACCCTCGATCCTTGGTACGGTGATATCATTGTCTATCTCCAACCTTCATATTTTAGATCTGAGTTGACGAAGGATGCCCGCCGACGCATTCGCCATCAGTCGCAACCTTATCGTATAGTTGGAGATACTCTCTATCGTGTTGGAGTCAATTCCATACTCCAGCGATGTTTGACTCTCGAGGAAGCCAAGAAAGCTCTAAATGATTGTCACAGTGGTGCTTGTGGCGGTCACATGTCTGGTTATGCTACTGCACAGAATATTCTTCGTGCTGGTTATTTTTTGCCTTCTATTTTCAAAGACTGTATTGTCACATCTCGTAAATACCATGATTTCTAGATTTATCAACACAAGTTGCATGCGCCACCCGTTTCTCTTCATCCTATCATTACCATTGGTCTCTTTGCGAAGTGGGGCATTAATTTTATGATGTGCAACCCTCACTGGACTAGGGGGAATGCTTATATTATCGTAGCCGTGGACTACTTCAGCAAATGGGCCGAAGCAATGCCTACACTTGTCGTTGATGATAAGGCAACTACTCAGTTCATATTCAATCACATTATTGCTAGTTTTGGTGTCCCTCATGCCATCGTTACCGATCATGGTTCCCACTTTTGGCATTATATGGTGGTAGAGTTGACTTCTAAGTTGGGTCTGCGTCACGAAAACTCAACGCCATACTACCCTCAAGTCAATGGCCAGGTTGAAGCTGTGAATAAAGTTCTTGTCATGATGCTTCAACGTACGATTGAGATCCATGAATCAAATTTGCATCTAATGTTATTTTCGTCTCTTTGGGCATACCGAACCTCAGTTAAGAAAACAACCGGGTTCACTCCTTTCCAGTTGGCTTATGGCCTGGAAGCTACTCTCCCAATTGAATGTGAAATACCTTCGCTCAAGTTGGCTGTTGAATTACTGCCAAATACTTGACTAGAAGAAGAGCGTCTGCTTTATTTATAAAGGTTGGATGAAACCCGCCACTTTGCTGCTCTCGTTATTGAAGCACAGAAAAAGCGAGTCAAAGCTCATTTTGATCAGTTAGTTTCCCCTCGTTCTTTCGTTGAAGGAGATCTCGTCCTCATGTATGACCAAGCTCATGATAAGCTGGGGGCAGGGAAATTTCAACCTATGTGGCATGGGCTCTACATCATTAAACGTGTGTTACAAAATGGGGCCTATGAGTTAATTGAATACGAAGGTCATCCTCTTAAACAACCCAGAAATCAGTTGTATCTCAAAAAATATTATGCGTGAATCATTCATGCGTAATAGGTGTACATAGGTGTTGTTTTCATTTTTGTACATGTGTTTGGTTTGGTGTGCTTTGTGAGCATTTTCCTGCTTATTGGGTCTTGCTTATTATGCAGATGTTTATTACCCCTTATGTCAGTTTCATGGATGGTGCTTCCCACAGTACTAATAATTTTTTTTCGACAACCTAGGTAATTTATGATCCTGCTGGTGAGTTGATAGATCTGCAAGGTATTTGTTTAGGACAAACTAGAAACAATGTCATTGAATATAGCGCTGTCATTGAGCTATTAACTGAGGCAATCAACCTCAGCATATGCACATTGCTTGTAAATCTAGATTCACAGCTTGTCGTTCTGCAACTCAATAATCATTATTCAGTTAGAAATCCGCACATTCTGATATTGTATTTACGTATTCGTTTGTTGGAAAGACATTTTGATTTTATTACCTATCAACATATTCCTAGATGAATGAACACATTAATTGATACAGTGGCTAACATTGTATCAGATAGACATTTGTGTAATTTGTAAAAACATCATCATATGTAAAAAATCCATGTAGGGAAATAGATGTATATATATATATTGCATGTTTGCAGCCATGTGCATCATAACTTCAAAAAATATTTGTGTGTTTCTATTACATCCCGAGACATCATGTCTCTCAAATATGCAGATAAAATAAAACCTAGGAGTCTAATCAGCATGGTGCTCGTGATAACATGTCACTGCCCGTAGTAGCCGCCTCAACAAGCGGTGAATTCGGCTGGGCACCCCTACGATATATCTCTGGTAGGTGCGAGGAACATCTTCAAAACGTGCATAATCCAGAATCCTCGTGTGATCCCCTCCAGGTTATGCACTATCTCATCTTCCTCGCCACCCTCGCCTTGAAGGTTGAAATCGCGAGGGATTCGCCTCGCTATCGGTGACATGCCAGTATGTCTCTCTGGCCCAACGTCTAAAATTACATGGATTTAATGTCAGAACATGCATAAATAAAAAATCATAATACTCATAAAACTTAAAAAAATGAGTCTCACCCAAATCTTCATCCCAATATTCTCCCTCCAGGAGTGGGAGGTCCAGATCATCAGTTAAATCTGTACGAGAGTAGGGCCAGTCCTTCACGACAATCAGTTGTCGGTGGAGCCAGTAAAAAAATTTCAGTCTCCAGGACATCTGTTGACCCCCCCTTGCATTTGGCATCAGAGCTGCCCATCGAGCCATCCGTGGTTCTCTCGCTGGTGGTGTCAGGACTATGACCTCCTATCGCTGAAAAATGGGTAGTCGTTCCAAGAAGAATGATACCAGAATAGATCCATAACCAAATTGTTTCAATTTGGACTTCTTGCATTTTGTTAACTGGCGCTTCATGTTTATTGTCACAGCCTCTGCCCAGTTGTAGATGGTCGATTCCAAGCAGTCTATAGCAAGAAGCAACTATGTCTTTGTTGCTTTGTGTGGTGCTTGTTATCCCACAGCTCATGTGATGGTATGCTTTACCACTCGTAGTGTCAAATCTGGGATAGTTTGAATATCAACTTTCCCACTACCTGATCCCTTCCGTGCTCCTGGACATACCCTATCTATCGCCATGGTCATATTTTCCACGCAAGGCCGGGTGCTAGTTAGGATTGGTGCTGCTCCTCTATGCAATAATATTGTGATGAAATACACATCAGAGACTTCAATCTCAAGTTCTTGATCCCAAAGGACAAACTTCTATTGATTTTCATCCCATATGCTGACCAGATACTGTAATAACTCTGGTTGGGCTCGAAGACATGGTGTTAGGAAGAATTTTTTCAGACCACAGTTCCTGAGAGCTTCCTTGACTCCCTCATTTTCCATAGCTAGATCGTCTTCTTTGCTGTGTTCCCGTTCTTTCCATTCAATGACCATTTTGCTTCTTTCTGCCTGCAAACACATTCATATGAGTGGTATTAGTCAATTTTGAACCTTAAATTTGTGAATAATTGGGGTGTTTGATCAAAATTTTGCCTAAAAATGGTTTGCGCTGTTGGCACGACTGTTTCCCAAACAGACGCGCCAATGGGCGTGCCTTAGTGTAAAAAATCGGGCAGTTGGCGTGACTCCGTGCCCGAAACTTGTGCCAACCTCCGTGCCCTAGTTTTTGCATTTCCTGCCCCAAAATTTGAAATTGAAAATTGCAGATAGTAAGATATGACTTAAAATGACGAGAGGGATCTCGACTCTTACCTGGAGCTGACGGATTTGCGATTGGTCTGCTGCATTGGCGGCTATCGTTGCCGCAAGATTGCAGAGTGAAATGGATAACTATTGCTCCACAAGAGGTAAAAAGTGAAAAGTAATTATTTTTACCATTTTTGACATTTTATAACTTTTTCACAACCCTAATTAGGTTTTAAGACAGGTTTTTCGATTATTTTATTATATTATTTTCGAGAAATGGGTTTTACACATATCTCTTGTGTAGCAACAGGTTTTTTATGCGACAATGATGAAGTACCGAGTTATATTTTATACTTTTTCAGACTTGGTAAAAACACAAAAAAGTCCCCATTGGAGTCATTTTTCAGCTCTTTTCTAACTCTCTAAAATTGAAAATATTGCCGAGATTCTTGTCGTTTTGAACTCGTTAAATGGCTGCGAAATGATATCTACCTAGTATACGTTTAACCCTTTTTCGGGATGGGATGGATTATTTACAAAAAAGGAATACCTTAGCCTATCGCGACTAAGAGGTTCTCTTAAGCACAATTTTCTACCTTTTCGGACCTGTGAGACTAGCTACGAAAAGGGATTGCTGGAGTTTTCTTTTTTGCCTTATTTTCAAACTCTCTAAACATGAAAAGATGTCGAGTTCTTCCTTTTTCAGATTCGTTAAACCCTGATGACATCGGACTTCGTCACCATGCTTTTATTCGAGTTCCTCCTTCCTAGGGCTCGTAAAATGTACTAGGTTGGATTTGTCCAAAGGAAAAACTTACAGTGAAAGCATATGCTATCCCCTTCAAGCTTGTTTTAGAAAATAATTGGGGTACACGCCAGAAATGGTGGGGAAAATGGAACCATGTTTTAGTTATGTTGGCAGTATGTTGCTCTTGAACATAGCACTTGTCTGCATTTGTGTCAGGTTGGGGACATCTCATTTAATCATTTTTGCCTACATGGGTTTGGGTAATCTCTTTTGACCTCTCATATGCTCTTTGCCATGTCATCATGACCTCATATCCTTTGATGTCAAATACTGCCAAATCCAGTGTCGTGCTATTAATATGTTCAAGAGAAGTTTGCCTCTGTAGTTGTCAACCTTCCTCTGATCTCCTGTTAGTCGTGATTCACTTTCATCATATTCCTCTGTCTCGTGTCGATGATGTGGGAAACATTATGGCCCTTCTTCGACCAGGTCACTTCCTGTCGACTTCAGCTCATTATCCAGGAATTTGATCTAGAGACTCCCTTCTGGTACCTTGGAGCCTGCATGCCTCAATGGCAGTTTTTCGAACTTGACGCAAGGTTCACATCATTAGCCTTCGATTGAGTGATTCTGCGGATGTTCGACGTCAGATCATTATTCACATTTCGTAGATTTTACCTTTTGTACCTTGAGGGCCATCGTCATCATTGGTGGTTTCTCTCGCGTCTGTTAACGACTTTCATCATTGGCTGGGAATCAGATGAATTTCTTGCATGTTCGACTTTAGCTCATATATTCACATGCTCAAAATTGTACTTTTTCGGGTCGAGATGGAGCACAAGACCCTAGTTTTTGTCTGATAAACTCCAGGCTGCGGATTTTTGTGGATTATTGTGACTTATTGCATGACTTTCTTGATTGGATGGCTGCGACCATACTTGAGTCTATTTATTGATCCTTCCTACTGGATGGCTGTGTCCATACCTCGGATCTCAGTTTTTATATACTCTATTATGGATGGCTGCGCCCATGCCACATGATTCATGTATCGCAGATATCAGTTCTATTTGTAATTGCAGGTCTTCTGACAGCGGTGTTTGGTTCGAACGCATTCTCATAAAGCATTTCACCCCTCCCTTCCTCTCGGACTTCATGCTTTAGGGGGCATCTGTTACACAACATTTTGTCACTGTCCCTGCAATCCCCAACTCGCACATTGGAGGGTCGTTTATGTGACCAATGAGCAGTGTCATGCTTTGCAAATACCATCTTTGCATCCCTTTTGATGAAAGCAACATTCTTCTTGTTGAAAATTCCTTAAGCAGAGCTATAAAAATCCCTATTTTTGCTTTGGAGCGAGTAGCCAGTTACACCCTCGCGCCGACAGATAAATTTAACACTGAGCCCGCACCAGTTGGCGCTCTGTGCCAGTTAGACACCGGCGCCAAGCTGTTTATGGAATTTAAAAAAAAATAGAGGCAGAGGTTCCATTCCAACCACCTCAAGGATGAGTCATTGGGAGTGGTTGAACTGAAACAACCACAGACTCCTTCCTTTAGCTAGTAGTTACCACCTCCCTTGGAACTATCCTAAAGGATAGGAATCTCTCCCACCTTTGTAGGGATCCCAACCTCCTCCTTTTCCTCTATAAAAGAAACTATCTCTTTTAGTAGAAGCTAGCTGAACTGGGAGAATTATACATACTATAGCTGAGCTGATAGAGAAGATAGAATAAGAAGGAATTAATTTGAGGAAAGCTTGAGTTGATGACTTCTAAGAGAGCTTAAGTCCTGTCTGAATTCCTTGAACAACATTTGAGATGCGCTTCGCTTGAATCCCGCTGGAGGAGACTGTGACATCAAAGCATCGATTGTACTCTTCCTTCTATTCATTTATATACATGACTACTGTTTGGTTCCACTATTGTGTTATGATGTTTATTTGATGCAATATGTTTAGCCCTCTTTGACTGGCTAATAATTATGAGTGAAACTATTCTATCGTATGTTGTTCTTGTTCTTTGTACTATGTGCAGGTATTTGAGTGTAACAACGAACGGATTGTGATTTTCCAAGACAAGAGTGAGAGGCCACTACACTTTCTGTAATGACGACAACGTTGGATTCAAGGTAGGTCAATCTACCGTGTCTTTTGTTCATTCATTAATTGGGAAGAAACACTTTAGCGTGTCCTTTTGTTACTAGACCCACCCTAAGGCTAGAGGGATCGTCTCTGTCTGCAGAGAGGATTTACCTTGATAACACATGTTAAATGGATCAGGCTATTTTTTTGTACAATAATGGCTTATAGTGCCCATTAAGAGGGTTCACTTCATGGAACACTATAGGCAATGGTTTTGTGATTTCATTTGGATTGAAGAGAAAGTACCTCTTTTTTGTGACTGACCAAATTCCTATTAGTAAATTAAACCATTTGGCTAGCCAACTTATGAAAAATGTATCCCCCCATAGTCCTCATTCATCTCTACCAGGACCATTTGAAGAAAAAAGAAACATTCTATGAAGATATGTTTCAATGTCATGAATTCCATGAAGTTGATACAAGAAATCATGTGCTAACTCATAATGAAATTATTCTATTTCTTCTATGTGATCTTGTTGCAGGCACATCAAGAAATATCTATCATGCCATTTCGCAACTTAATAGACAAATAATGAAAATGCAAAAGGACTTCAATTACATGGAAAAGACAATCACCCGGATTGTATGAAAATGATTCAAGCCTAAAAATATTACTGTTGTTCAACACATCATCAGTAGTGGCATCAATGTTGCGTTGTTTTCTCAATTGGAAATTCTCAGTCTCAATTAGATCCACCATCTTTCTATAGTGCTCTAGTGAAAGTTTATGTCCAAATTTCCTAGCTATATGCAAATGGGTTCTTAGGGAAACATTGGGAAATTTGCAACATAAAAGAGAAATTGTATTTGCAATGAAACAAAACCAGTAGGATAGTGAAATGCAATATGCAACCAATCTGATCTTGTACTTTCAGATATTCTCCAAAACACCTCTGCAAAATAAGAAAACAATTTTTCCATATAAGTTTCTACCTGTGAAACTATTGACCTATGGCACACCAAATTTTAAGCACAATGCATGCACCAAAGAAGAAAAAAAGGAGGAAAAAAAAACGAAAAAACAAAAGGAACAAAAATCCAATGTCTCCAATATTCTAAACATCGATGATGATCACTATGACTTAATGCACAAATATTTTCCACATAATTCCCAATGGAGATTAATTTAATCAAAATGTTTTTTAATGGAAGTGTAGTATTCTAAGGAAAACAAATCATATACACCCACAAGACTCAATTCTAAACTCAAACTCAACAAACTCTATAATTCCTTGTAGAAAGCTAGAACAATTTTGTCTAACAATTGCCATACAAACCACACAAGCAAATTTTATCATGAAAAATGTTTTATTAAGAAGTTTGAATGCAAGCACCATAGAGAAAGACATGAAAAATTATTAAAAAGAATCTGATAACCATTGGGAGAAGAAAACAAGCAAATTTACATACTTGTTCCCGTGTATGCCAAAAAAGCTAGCGACTAGCAATTCCAGTTCACAATTTTGAAGCTCTTATTAAGCCAAGGCCCATCCCAAACCAAGCGACAAAAACTTAGTTTTCTATCTGCAACTAAACAACTATGTTATTATTATTATTTTTTTTTTTCTTTTCTGAATAAGACTAATTATATTAAGAAAGCATATGGTACAATATGAGATTACAATCAAGAGAAGCTGAAAAGCAGGGGAGCCAAAAATGATAAACTATCAATTTCGGTCCCGAAGAGTAGCCATGAAATAAGCAAAAAGGATCACAAAGGATAACAGGAATTAGTGGGCTAGACATAGGAGTCTACCTAGAATGGGTCGAATCTTCCATACGACATTTTTTCCCTTTCTTTTTACTGACTTTGACCTAGCCGTTGTGGTGTAGATGGGCAGGAACCAGTTGCAGACTGTTGTGGGCTAAAGGAGGAGTCTCCTTCTCTGAATTGGAGGTAGAAGACTCATGAGTGAATTTTTGTGAAATCAGAGGTTCAGAGGGATCTTCAGGGCTAACAGAGGGCATGTCCTTCATCTTATTTACATCCTCCCCTTCCGCTTCAGTCTCCTCTTCATTCGAGCTGAAGGACTCAATGTCATCCATGGGGGGTGGATCACATGGTTTCTAGCTTTTGGATTTTGATTTGCGAATGATTTCCTTCTTTTGGGCGATGAACATGGCACATGTGTTCCGAAGGTGCCATGTTTGATGGCAATGGCGGCATCAGAAGGCAGTGTTATCATAGTCCAGGGTCTGTGTCCATAGGAAGTACCCAATTTTGAGGTTGATTTGATTGGGAATACCTCTACTTATGTCTATTTCCGCGCAGATTCTGCCAAAGGTGTATATTCCCTTCTCCCCCTAGAGGAATCCATTGCCAAAAATTAGCCCAGAGTGTTTCCAATCCCTTGGAAGACAAAGAAGTGCCATAAATGCACAGGGAGGTTCGAAAGTTTGACCCAAATGGGAAGCTTGATGATGACTACTGTAGAGGGGTTGAAGTCTGGGAACCATGGGGTGAGGAATAGCCCTGTTGATCCCCAAAACCATGGGCCTCCTGTTAAGGCTTTATGATAATATTCGTTGAAAGAAAACACAACAATGAAGAAACCCTTTGAGAAAAGGAAGACCTTGCTGTTTTTGGTCTAGTTGGAGTGGATCCATTGGTATAGATCTGCTGTACGAGGCCATAGTCCATTAAATATGCAAATGATGGAGGATTCTGCAAATGTTTGGTATTAATCATCCAGCGATGGATGGGAGATTTCAATGGAGGATGTTTCCTCCATTTTATCCACCAAAAAAGGCTTGGGAGCCTTAGCTGGTTGAGCAGATTTCTTGGGAGGCTGTGCATGGACAACATCTTTGTAGGAGAAAGCAGGAGCAGAGGATGGTGTCCAGATGCTCCCCCTCGTAGACGATGGGTAAGAACAACCGAAGCATCACTTTCAATACTGTAAAAAGAAAGGGGAAGAGGGTCCTCTAGTTATGTACCTTCATAAAGAAGTCTCTGAAGAGTAGAGGGAATCCCAGTCCGAGTTCAAGGTCATGCGAGAGGTTCTGCACCAGATCCGTTGTGCACACCCAATGCAACATGGATTTTCCTGAGAGAAGTGAGATCTGGAACTGATAAGAAGGGGAAGAATGATCTGAAAACACCTGCCTGACAGTGCAAATTTGTGTTTGTACCATGCTTGATCTTTGGTTTCCCAGATTCGTCAAGCCTAGCAGGGCCTTGATGGAGGCTGAAAGATGAGAGTAGCCACAATAAAACTAGGTATTTTGAACCGGCCATGGCTCCATTGCGCATCTAGCTTGTAGATTCGAGAGGCTGAGATGCTGCAGGGCCTCGGCGGTGGTAGGGTCTGTGTATTTGTCTATGCAGGCTTCATCCTTCATGTGGGCGTCTTTATTTTGTTTGAGAACTACACATCTTGACCAGATCTGAATCAAATCTTTTATGTCGAGGGGAGTAGCGAAATGTACCACCGATGTAGCAGCGTAAGCAGCTATGGCGACGACAACAGAGCTATGAGTAGAAACCACTATATCATCACCCTCATCGTTGTCGGCGATAGCGAAGATTTGTGGAGCCCGGAGCCAGATCGGGGCCGTTTCTAAGTAGCCGAGGGAAGCTACAACCGATGCAACCTCTGTAGCAGCGTGATCAATATGGTGGCGGGGCTGAGCCGAGTGAGACAATTGCTGGAGCAGCAACCTCAATGTCAGCGTCGGCAACAAAACAATGTAGAACCCTAGCAGAGGGCATTTCACTCTCCGTGAACCCCACTATTGTTATTCTACAAGACAAGAATATGTTATTCTCCTCTACAGGGATGAAAAACTATGTTATTATTTTGCTGGGGAACATGCAATTAAACTTAATGTACATACCATAAATATAGTTTAATAATTCTCTCTATGCTATATGAAATCAATAAGTTAATGTTAATTTAAAATTATATAACTGTCTATTAATTTATCTACAATTGAAGAAGAACGTAGAATGTGCCAAATTTCATAATTCTCCATATAATCGCCAACCAACACTCTCTTAACTGCAAAGGGAAAAGGAAAAAAAAACCTTAATTTCAAGCACAAATTCTCCATATTATTGCCAATCAACACTCATTTAACCGCAATGTGTTTTAATGAACCACAACACTTAGACAAAAACAAATTATATATATATATATATGTGTGTGTGTGTGTGTATATATATATATATATGTATATATATATATACACATATATATATATATATACACACACACACACATATATATATATATATATATATATATATATATGTGTATATATATATATATATACACACACACACACACATATATATATATATATATATGTGAAGCTTCCTTTGGGGGCGGCGGGTTTCTATCTGGAAGCTAACCAATTCTAAAGCTCCAAAACCTAGCAAATGCAATGCAATTTTTTATATGCAACCACGTAACTAAGCTTACCAACTATGAAGCTCCTAAAATTATTCACTAAAATGGAAAAAACCGCTAATGAGAAATAGCTACTTTGAAAAATGAGAACAAAAAGAGGCATGAAACACCTACTCAATGTTTTTAACTATAATTATATTAATTTAGTGATAGATGCTATACAATACCTCGTTATTAGATTTGGTAGAATTTAGTTTTGATTTTATTAATTTAACCTTGGTTATCTAACCCGCGAATGAATGGAATGGGAAATAGACCCGCCCCCATTACACTCCATTGCTTGTGATAGAAAAAGCAAGCAAGTATGTTGGTCACCTGAAATTTTAATCGTGAGAATAATAGAAAATTTCAATCGCTACCTCGACCTTGGCAGAGCTACAAATTTCTCTGTGAATTTTGTGACAAAAGATGTTAGTGTTTTGAAGTCATCTCAGCAGGACTAATGTAAGGCTTTCAGGCTCGAGCACGCATGTGGGTTAAATAATCCATTAAATACCACAAAATCCAATCCCATCCCTGTGAATGCCACATTCAATGAACTATGATTTGTATCATATAGTAAATGAACAAAATAATGTGCCTGGGATAATAAGACATCATGTCATAACTTGTGAGGTCATATGTCAAATAAAACAGAAGGGCTAAATGGTGTCTAGCTCCCGGTTCTCAGTATAGTGGGTGACATTGTCTAGGGAACAAATTCCCCAACAATTAACGCCTATGCCACGTTGCTAAGCTCCTCGTTAATGTTGTTGCCACATCGCACAAACTTATCTATCAACCGAAAACCCTCCATCATACATAGCCATCATTGCAAACCCTCCTTCATACATAGACCTCATTACAAAATAAGACCCAAGCGAAATGAACCAAAACTAATATCTCTCTCTCTCTCTATATATATATAATTTATTTATTTATTGATAATCTCAACCATATAGATTCATGCTTAATTTTTAGTCAAAGAAGTGATTAATAGACGGTCAACCAGTGAATCAAATGCGTATATCATATGACTGCGGGAGGGATAATAAATTTTAAAGAGAAGTATAGTCAAATTTCAAATGTTTATTTAAAGTTTATTAGTTTGTTATAAAATGAAAATTAAATTAATATTTTTTTAATGTGGTTCTCGAACTCCAAAAATCGGTGATCACTACGTCCATGGAAACGGTACAGGGTAGATCCACCCAAAGGGATCAATCCTGTTGGCTCATTTCAGAGCCTAACCCCTTAGTGCATTAAAGATAATTGACCCCGTAATCTCTCATGATGAAGTACTTATGCAACATATCTCGACTAATTGAGCTAACCCTCGAAGCTTGCAAATTAAATTAATAATTTAAATAACAATTTATAAATTATAATTATAATTAAAATATTTAATATAACTATTATATATATAATTTAATTTTTCACTTCAATAAAGTTATAAAATTAAGTTATTTGCTTCAATATTTCAATTTCTGACTAGATTCTTAGATGGAGAACAACTCGTTTAATCATCATCATAATAATAATAAAAATATATATATATTTCAATGGGGAAATAAAATCCCTTCAATGGTTGTGAATAGAAAAAGGTTTCATTCATAGATCCATCCATGCAGTGTTGCTTGTCATGGAAGTCGATATGATCACGTTAGTGTAGTGCTCTCCATGATTTTCTTCCAACCAAGAAGATCCAATCATTCCATACCATACTTTTGTGAATAAAAACAACACAAGAAAGGCTCACTTTCGATGTTCAAGGGTTTCTGTGGAACTTCCACTCACACTGCAATTTCTTGCTGGATAACTATTCACCATTATCCCCTATTCTACCTTGTACATATTCAGAAAAAATCACTCTCGAGCAAAAATACACCAAGCAAACAAACAACAAGATATTTGCGGTTAGAATACGATCATTTGATATTTTGAAAATGGGTTGTCGATGTAACGGTGGGAAATTCTCTTAACGATAGAATGAACGAAAGAGTGTTTTTCTTTTAAATAAATTATATTTCACATAAATATTATGTGTTTTATTTATTTATTTTAATGTATTTGTATTTATATTTATATTTTTATAAATAATATGAGTCACTCTCATGAGTGAATATTATTGTTTTAGTTTTATTTTAACGTATTTTTATTTTTATTATTTTTGTTTATAAGACAAGACATGACATTATAACTTCGCTTCTAGAACATATTTGTTTTTATACCACTCTAGATCTATCTTAACTTATCTAACAAGTGCCAAGAGGGATCAAATCCCTTGAGGTGCATACCTCTTTTAGAGTGAAACGAGATTTGATCTCTCTCAACGCTGGGTTGATCCGAAGTTAAGATGGATCTAGGTTAGTTTAATTATAAAAAAAATGTATCATTATATCGAAAGTCATTGATTGCGCCGAGAGGCGCTCTATAGCCTAGTATGTTAGAGATGTTGTAATGTCTTGTCTTGTCCTATTTAACATTTTGTAATGTCCTCTCCTATCTTGTTTCATATTTTGACTCAGTCAAATGACATAAAAATAATAAAATAAAATAAAAATTAATAATTTTGACAATCCATGGTTTTCCCATGGTATTATTCTCTAATGTAGCCTATTTAAACCGATGCATAATGTTTTTTAAAAATCACAATCTTCCAATATTACTCAATTTCCAATTTGTGATTAATAGTAGTTTCTTCAATTTTACCCTATCTATTTTCCCAACTGGTTTTATTTTGTTGCAGGGCAGAAGAGAGATTGCTAACCAATGATTTTGGATTCCTACGAAGGTATCCATTGAAGTGGAAGAGTTTCTTTGTTGTCAAACTTAACCATTTTTTCAATTTATAAGTTGTTTAATGATGTTGCATGAAATCACAAGGGTTTTAACTATTTCAGTACATATCCAAGTATTTCAACTAAATATGGGTTGTTTTTAATTTCTTTTGCAATTCTTTCTCATTGACATTTGCAACAGGTTTAAAGCGAGGGTTAGTCATCGAGATAGAATAAAAGACCCAGTGATAAATCAAACCACTATGCTATCCCTCTCCACACAAAATAATAAAAAAGAGAGGTTGTATTTGTCATCTCATCTTTAGTTAGGGAAAATAAATATAGAAACCATACAAGAGCATTGTAAACTCAAGTGCTTATGACTTCCTAATAGAATTGGATTCTCAATTATGTGTATATATTTTTAAATCAAATTGATAAGCATGGGTGAGATGACATGTCTGTAAAGGAGATATGACCAATCCTTGGGAGAGAAGTGGTTATAAAGGCTTATTCTTCTTTTCGAATGACAATGAGGCACGTACATATCATGTGATAATATTTGAATCTACAAATTCTATCATTTTCATTTGGAAAATTCAAAATCATTCCTGTGTAGTACAATTTTTTGTGGTGCTTTGGCTTCCCAAATCACAAAATTGGTTTGGCAAAGTTTCAAGATCACTATTGGGATTTATGGTATACTAAAACAATTATTGAATGCAACCAATTTTTATCATTGGAAGGAAATCCAAAACAACATACAAAAAATAAGATGATTACCGAAGTTTCATGTTGCCTGTGTGTTTTCAAATTTCCACCCTCTACCTATAATACACTTAAGTTCAAGGAAGGTAACAAGGGTTTCAAACAATTCTCCAATGGAGAAATACTAGTTGTTGTAAATGTCCAACACTTAGTAGGCATTCAATAAAACAACCTCCAGTAACTGCCAGCAAGCTCTGGAAGGTTATTGAAAGATTGTTTAGGGTCATTTCCATGAACCACACTGATTCCACACACATGAATTGTTCACCAAGAGCGGTTAGAAACAAGATTCATTTTTACAAAGTTGTAAGAATTGAAAACTCGACATACACACTTTTGGGCATACTGACAAATTTTTAATTACTCATTATTTTGTTTTTTATTTTTATGAATTTTTATTAATAATAAAACCAACCTATATCCATCTTAATTCCTGATCTGCCAAGTACCTAGAGGGATAAAATCTCTTGAGATACAAACCTATTTTAAGGTGAAAATATATTTGATCCCTCTCAACACTTGGTAGATCTAAAGTTAAGATGGATCTAGGATGGTTTAAACATTTTCAAGTAGTGGGAATTTGGTTGGTTTGAAAAGTGAGGACAATAATCAAAACATGGATGTAAAATTAAGTATATACTTCTGTAAAATATGATTGAGATGATTTAAAATTAAGTAATACATACTTTTTAATTAAAATAGTTAATCACTAATCTATACTTATTTGATAGTAATGTTAGTTGAATGCATATAGGTTAGGTTTGGAAGGTGAAGATGTAGAGTTATGGAAAGAACATGTGGATATTCAAATTAAATTTATATTTGAATAAGGAAGGATGAAGACACACTTGTTTAATGAAGTAATTAAGGTTTGTAGAAATTACACCAATGGATTCGATCTGATCATGTAATGTACTAAAACAAGATACTGAATCCTTATACAATATTTGCAAAATATAAAACACGATCGCTCAATCACATGCAAGTAAGAGGAAGAAGTAAATCAATCCACAACACAATATTTTCTTGGGGAAAGAAACTGCTCAAAACCCCTCCATATTTATTTTATAATCAACCAAGGAATCATGAAACAATAGAGTGTATTTGTGATCACCACAACATCATACACTCTACCAATTGCTTCACATTGGTCTAGGCAAAATTGGACAAACACACAGCCAATTATCAACCTACCCTCAGGCTATCCTGCTTACACAATCCCTAGAGAATTAAACACTTATTAAATAGAAAATTCAACCTTCCTTGATTGCGCAATTCATCATGGGCTTCCTGTGGTTATATAACTGCATCTCGGTAGTTTGATAAAAATACAACTGATAGTTTATTTGCCTTGAACCTTTGTCTCAACTAGGTCCCCACCAGAATTGACATGCATGCAACTATAAATAGTGAATCATTAGTTTCTTGGTAAATCACTATTGGTGAATTAAATCTATTTTAATTCACTTGATCTTCCACTAGCTCATAAAACAGTTAGAACTAGTTAAACTGATTTTAGCTCAATTAATGTGAGTTAACTGATCCCACTCACACTACACTAGTGCTACAAATGAAAATGGACCATGTTAATAATATAATCACTCTACATGCCTATCTTTTGGCCCTCAACTCGAAATTATTGAGCTAACTAAGTCTATCACACTTAGTTAACTATCATAAGTTGTTATGAGATAATATTACAATTAATTTTCCAATGTATTTAAAAATTGGTTGCACACTAATGTGTCACTAGCATCCATCACTGTGTGACCTGTGATCCCACACTAGTGTGTGTGCATTTTCTTGTTGAATTTCAACACTCCCTCTCAACAAGAAAGGGATTATCTGCTACCCCGATCCTGCCTCTGTGGTATTTTTAAGTTTCTCTTTACAAGCGCCTTTGTCAAGATATCCTCATCCTGATCCTCCATGGGAATGTACTGCAACAACATAATGTGCCTCCGAACACAATCTCTAAGATGGTGGTACCGGATGTCAATATGATTGGACCTGTCATGGAATATTGGATTAACTGAGAGTATTATGCAACTTTGGTTATCACAATGTATCACCGTCGGATCCATCTTATGACCAAACAAACCAACAAGTATCTTCCTCATCCATATGGCCTCACATGCAGCCTCACTAGTTGCCATGTAATCTACCTCGATTGAACTGAGTGAAACCGATCTCTGCTTCTTGTTGTACCAAGAAACTGCTGCTGATCCTATGCTGAAGATGCCTCCTAATGTGCTCTTCTTGTCTGATGGACTACCTGCCCAATCTGCATTAGTGAAGGCATGAAGCTTCACTCCCTCTGTTCATTTGTACCTTAATCCATACTCTTTATTGCCCTTGAGACATCTCAACACATGCTTCCTCGCATTCCAAAAGAGCTTGGTAGGCTTAACCATAGCTTGACTAAGCTGGTTAACTGCATAGCATATGTCTGGTTGTGTGTTCACCAAACACATAAGTGAACCCACAAGTTGTCTGTAAATAGTAGCATCCACTACCTCACCTGAAGTAGCATCCTCCTTCTTCCAGTTTCCTACAAGAGGAGTTTCCATGGGTTTTCTGCCCTCCATGTGGAACTTCCTTAGAATCTCCTTGGCATACTTTCCCTGAGATACAAATAGCTTCCCATCTCTTTGCCATATTTCCAAGCCAAGGAAATAGTGCAAGAGCCCCATGTCCTTCATCTCAAACTCTCTTGCAAGATCCTCTTTACAAGAATTTATAAGCTTCTCATCACATATCAATATAAGATCATCAATATAAAGTACAATAATCAAAAGCTTACCATAAAAAACAATATGATATAGGTTCACATCTGCTTCACTCTTTGTGAAGCCCAACCTGGTGAAATAGCCATCAATCCTGGTGTACCAAGAACGAGGTGCTTGCTTCAACCCATATAGTTCTCTCTCGAGTCTAGACACATGTGACTCCCTGTCAAAGGTCTCAAAACCTTCTGGATGCTCAATGTACACTTATTCCTTAATAAATCCATTGAGAAAGGCTATATTTACATCCATTTGATGTATCTGCCACCCCATCTACGTTGAGAGTGCAAGGATAGATCTAATCGATGAGTACCTTGAAACCGGGGCAAAAGTCTCCTCATAGTCAATCCCCTCTACCTGTGAGAATCCCCAGGTCACAAATCTAGCCTTGTATTTCTCCACACTCCCATCTGCCGCCTGCTTTAACTTGTAGATCCACCTGGATCCAACCACTGACTACCCCACTGGTCTTGGGACCACTTACTATGCACTGTTTCTATTAATGGAGTCATACTTCTCAACCATGGAATCAACCCATGTTGGTTTTTTCACTGCTTCCTCAAAAGAGGATTATTCTGTCGCAATACACTCACTCATAAGAGCCATGTATCCAATGTATCTATCTGGGGACCTTCTCTGCCTGCGCTGTGATGTAGTTGCTCCTACATGCTCTGTCGCGTCTAGCATCAATATGTCAACCTCTCTGGTGTGATTCCTACCATTTCTGGTGCATGGATCTACATGAATGGTTTCTGCCACTCCATGATCCTCTACTTGTGGTTGATCCACATCCCAAGGTTCATCCTTTGGAACTAACAGTTCCTCATATTCATGCAAGTCAAGATCCCTCTCAAGGGAAAATCACATGGCTTTCTCCTCATCAAATTTAACATCTCTCCTGACAACTGTCATCTTGTTAGCTAGCAAATACACCCGATAGTTTTTGGGAGTATCAGTGTACCCCAAAAATATCCCAACCTCTGCTGTTGGTTCTAGCTTCTTCCTGGAATTTTTGGTCACATGGAAATAGACATATGAGCCAAGAAATTTAAAATATGAAATATATGGTGGTTTCTTACCTGAAAAAGCCTCCTCTGGTGTACTCATGCCAAGTATCCGATGAGGACTATCGTTATGCACAAATACAACTGTGTTGCATGCCTCTGCCCACATATGCAATGGTAGGCCCTAATCAAGTAACATAGCTCATGCTGCTCCCACAATTGTTCTATTCTTTCTTTCTGCTACCCCATTATATTGTAGGTTATGAGGTGCAACCAATTCTCTCTAAATTCCTTCTTTGGAACAAAAGTTATTGAATTCATTAGAGATATACTCACCACCATTGTCACTCCTTAGAGCCTTCACATTATTCCCTGTATCTTTCTCTACCAATGATTTGAACTCACAAAACTTGGAGAACACCCGATATTTATTATGCAGAAAGAAGATCCAACACTTTCTAGAAAAATCATCAATAAAAATCACATAATACCTGTGCTTTGCTGTGGAAGCTGTAGAGAATGGTCTACACACGTCTGAGTGAACTCTCACAAGGATTTTTGTTGCTCGGTTCTCCTTATCATTAAAATTGGCTTTAGTATACTTCCCCATGGTACATCCATTACATGTGTCTATCTGCGCAAGAGTACCCTTTGGAAGACCTGTAGAAATTTTCTGCATGATCCTCAAATCACTGTGGTGTAGATGGCCCAATCTTCTATGCCATAACTCACCTGTATCTCGACTCACCACCTCCCCTAATTTTTTGCTCAATGCTGCACAACCATCTACATCAATTTTGTAGAGGTTCTTCACACGAACCCAAATCTTCTTTACCTGTGTTGTGGATTTGTGACGAAGGAATGCCTTTCCTTCACTGAAAACTGCATCATATCCAAGATCCTCCAACATAGCAACTGAAACTAGATTCCTTTTCAAGCCTGGTACATGCATGATATATTTTAATAAGAAAGGTTTACTTGTTTGCCTCTGGAAAGTAAGTGTACAAATCCCGGTAGAGCTATAGCTCCTGTCATCACCCATCTTGATGTGCATATGAAGATCCTTCTCCTTGGCATACTTTCCCTGAGATAAAAATAGCTCCCCAACTCTTTGCCATATTTCCAAGCCAAGGAAATAGTGCAAAAGCCCGATGTCCTTCATCTCAAACTCTCTTGCAAGATCCTCTTTAAAAGAAGTTATGAGCTGCTCATCACCTATCAATATAAGAACATCAACATAAAGTACAGTAATAAAAATCTTACCATAAACCACAATATGATATAGGTTCGCATCTGCTTCACTCTTTGTGAAGCCAAACCCGGTGAAATAGCTGTTGATCCTGGTGTACCAAGAAAGAGGTTCTTGCTTCAACCCATACAGTTCTCTCTTAAGTCTAGACACATGCGACTCCCTATCAAAGGTCTCAAAACCTTTTGGATGCTCAATGTACACTTATTCCTCAATAAATCCATTAAGAAAGGCTATATTTACACCCATCTGATGTATCTTCCACCCCATCTATGCTGAGAGTGAAAGGATAGATCTAATCGATGAGTACCTTGCAACCGGTGCAAAATTATCCTCATAGTCAATCCCTCTTCCTGTGAGAATCCCAGGTCACAAATATAGCCTTGTATTTCTCCACACTCCCATCTGCTACCTGCTTCACCTTGTAGATCCACCTGGATCCAACCACTGAATTCCCCACTGGTCTTGGGACCACTTACCATGCACTGTTTCTAATAATGGAGTCATACTCCTCAACCATGGCATCAACCCATGTTGGTTTTTTCACTGCTTCCTCAAAAGAGGATGATTCTGTCACAATACACTCACTCATAAGAGCCATGTATCCAATGTATCTATCTGGGGACCTTCTCTGCCTACGCTGTGATGTAGGTGCTCCTACATGCTCTGTCGCATCTAGCATCAATCTGTCAACCTCTCTGGTGTGCTTCCTACCATTTCTGGTGGATGGCTCTGCATGAATGGTTTCCGCCACTCCATGATCCTCTGCTTGTGGTTGATCCACATCTCGAGGTTCATCCTTTGGAACTAAGAGTTCCTCATATGCATGCAAGTCAAGCTCCCTCTCAAGGGACAATCACATGGCTTTCTCCTCATCAAATTTAACATCTCTCCTGACAACTGTCATCTTGTTAGCTGACAAATACACCCGATAGTTGTGGGGAGTATCAGTGTACCCCACAAATATCCCAACCTCTACTATTGGTTCTAGCTTCTTCCTGGCATTTTTGGTCACATGAATATAGACATATGAGCCAAGAAATTTAAAATATGAAATATATGGTGGTTTCTTACCTGAAAAATCCTCCTCTGGTGTACTCATGCCAAGTATCCGATGAGGACTATGGTTATGCACATATACAACTATGTTGCATGCCTCTGCACACAGATGCAACGGTAGGCCCTAATCAAGTAACATAGCTCATGCTGCTCCCACAATTGTTCTGTTCTGTTATTTCTGCTACCCCATTATGTTTTAGGTTATGAGGTGCAACCACTTCTCTCTGAATTCCTTCTTTGGAACAAAATTTATTGAATTCATTAGAGATATACTCACCACCATTGTCACTCCTTAGAGCCTTCACCTGCTTCCCTGTATCTTTCTCTACCAATGATTTTAACTCACAAAACTTGGAGAACACCCGATATTTCTTCTGCAGAAAGAAGATCCAACAATTTCTAGAGAAATCATCAACAAAAATCACATAATACATGTGCTTTGCTATGGAAGCTGTAGAGAATGGTTTACACACGCCTGAGTGAAATCTCACAAGGATTTATGTTGCTCGGTTCTCCTTATCATTAAAATTGGATTTAGTATACTTCCCCATGTTACATCTCTTGCATGTGTCTATCTGCACAAGAGTACCCTTTGGAAGACCTGTAGAAATTTGCTGCATGATCCTCAAAGCACTGTGGTGTAGATGGCCCAATCTCTTGTGCTATAACTCACTTGTATCTCAACTCACCACCTTCCTTGCTTTTCCGCTCAATGCTGCGTAGCCATCTACATCAATTTTGTAGAGGTTCTTCACATGAACCCCAATCTTCTTCTGTGTTGTGGCTTTGTGACAAAGGAATGCCTTTCCTTCACTGAAAACCACATCATATCCAAGATCCTCAAACATAGCGATTGAAACTAAATTCATTTTCAAGCCTGGTACATGCATGACATATTTTAATAAGAAAGGTTTACCTGTATGCCTCTGGAAAGTAAGTGTACAAATCCTGGTAGAGCTATAGCTCTTGTCATCACCCTTCTCGATGTGTATATGAAGACCCTTCTCCTCCAAGCTACTAAAGAGTTATTTGTTTCCCATCATGTGGAAAGATGCTTCACTATCCAAGTACCACATAGATCCCATCATAGTTGATTCCATGCATGCGATGAGAGAGAAGTTCAACTCAAACTATGAGTCCAAAGCTTCACCTGTTGCAGCTCTTGGAGCCTTCTTATTGTTCTTCTTCTTTTGTGGACACTTTGTGGCATAGTGTCCATGATCATGACAATGAAAACATTTCACCTTTGACATGTCACGCTTCTTTCCTTCTTTTCCAATCTTAGATTTGGAATGGGATTTCCTCCCTTTCCCATTCTTTGCCTTACCATCCAAGGCAAAATTTTCCTCATCATCAGTCTTGGATGAGGATCCATCCCTGGTATTCCGCTGAAACTCTTCTTGTACCAAATCTGACCATAGTGGCTCCCAATCTGGTAACTTCTCCCTCCCATTCACAGAGTCATGGTAACTATGCCAGCTCTTGGGAAGGCCTAGAAGTGATAGGCTCACCAAGTCATCATCAGTTACAGTAATACCAACACTTCCAAGATCATCTCAACATTGACTGAACTTGGTCAAGTATTTATGGATTGTGTCGCCCTTCTCCAATTTGATTTTCTTGAGCTTGTCCTTGAGTGCCAATTTTCTGTGGTCATTGCTGCTTTGAAATAGATTTTTCAAGGCCTTCCACATAACATATGGAGTTTCATTTCCATGGAGACTCGAGACAATATGATCTTGAACTTCCTCTAACAAGATCTTCCTTGCCTTTGTTACATTCTTCTGCCATGCATCAAGAAATTGGTATATGCTACTGCGGGCTTGGGAATATCATTATCTATGAATTTCTTCAACCCATTTTCCTCCAACACTGCCTCCATCCTATCCTTCCATGCAATATAGGTCGAATTTCCCTCGAGTGCATATTTGGGTCTCAAGCCATTGAAAGACATCTTGATCAACTTAGAGCTCCAAAGAAAGTACCTACAAATTTGAATACTGTTCAACACAAACTCAATTTATTCTCCACTATTGTGATTCCAGGCGCTCTGATACCATGTAGAAATTACACCAATGGATTC
The DNA here is from genome assembly GCA_034641835.2 of Pinus albicaulis. Classification (NCBI taxonomy): domain Eukaryota; kingdom Viridiplantae; phylum Streptophyta; class Pinopsida; order Pinales; family Pinaceae; genus Pinus; species Pinus albicaulis. Next base: position 778,787,217 of record CM076582.1, read on the forward strand.
AATCTGATCATGTAATGTACTAAAACAAGATACTAAATCCTTCTACAATATTTGTGGAATATAAAATACGATCGCTCAATCACATGCAAGTAAGAGAAATAAGTAAATCAATCCAAAACACAAGATTTTCCTGGGGAAAGAAACTGCTAAAAACCCTTCCATATTTATTGTATAATCAATCAAGGAATCATGAAACGATATAATGTATTTGTGATCACCACAATGTCATACACTCTACCAATTGCTTCACATTGATCTAGGAAAAATTGGACAAACACATAGCCAATTATCAGCCTACCCTCAACCTACCCTGCTTATGCAATCCCTAGAGAATTAAACCCCCTATTAAATAGGAAATTAAACATTGATTTCACAATTCATCATGGGCTTCTTGTGGTTATATAACTGCATCTGGGCACTTTGCTAAAAATACAACTATTAGTTTACTTGCCTTGAACATTTGTCTCAATTGGGTCTCCACCATAATTGACATGCATGCATCTATAAATAGTGAATCATCAGTTACTTGGTAGATCACTACTGGTGAATTAAATCTATTTTAATTCACTTGATCTTACACTAGCTCATCAAATAGTTAGAACTAGTTAAACTGATTTTAACTCAATTAATGTGAGTTAACTGATCCCACCCACACTACACTAGTGCTACAACTGCAACTGGACCCTGTTAATAATATAATCACTCTACATGCCTATCTTTTGACCCTCAACTAGAAATTATTGAGCTAACTAAGTCTATCACACTTAGTTAAATATTACAAGTTGTTATGACATAAGATTACAATTAATTTTCCAATTTATTTAAAAATTGGTTGCACACTAATGTGTCGCTAGGATCCATCACTGTGTGACCTATAACCCCACACCAGTGTGTGTGCAGTTCTTGTTGAATTTCAACAAGGTTTGGAAATATATTAGTGTTCTTAGAGTATGGGCCAATGTTTACATCTAAAACATTAAAACTTGATGCACAATGGAAGGTATTATGGAAGCCAAAATCTTCCAAAAAGACTCAAAATTTTGTATCATTAAATATTCATATAGATCTATCTTAACCACATATATACCAAGCGCTGACAGAGATCAAAATTTTTGAGGTGAGCACTTATTTTAGAGTGTAACATTCGAAAATGGTTTACACCTCAAAAAATTTAATCCCTCTAGGACACACACACACACACACACACACCATGTGTAAATGGATTAAAATCTTAAATTGGATTTTGAAATATATAAATGGATTCAATGACTTGCAAATCCTCATTGACAAGTGGATTTATAGATTACACCTTGCAATTACACCAAATATTTGAGACTACTTCAAATGTTTTTTTTTTTAAAAGAAAAAAATGTAATTTTTATTAAAGCATAATAAAAATTACATTATGTAAACGTATCATGTGTGTATGTGTAACTGAGCAAAAAATGTGTCAAATACAATATACAGTCAGTCGTACTTAAAGTTCAATAAAGCCTGAGAAACACATAAACATAGGACCTTGAGAAGATCAAGAAGTATCAAGTCTAGATGCAAAAATATATACTTCAAAAACTCTCGATCGAGAGCCGATATGAGCACTGAAATAAACTTAGAATCATTAAAAAAAAAAAAAAATAGAAAAAAGAAGAAGAAGAAGAAGAAGAAGAAGAAGAAGAGAGGATTATGAAGCACCAACAAGTGGATGAGAAATAGGCTCCATAGAAGGATTAGAGACATGTGAGAAAGTAGAGCCATCATGGACCTCAAGAATCTACCAAAGCCCCTGATTGAGAACTAATGTTGATTTGAATAATCAGTCTGCCTCCTTGTTCCGTCCCCTTAATATGCGATGACACTAAAAAGAGTTGAAATAATTTTTAAGATGTATATCATGATCCAGAAATAGAGTCGGGAAGATATTTTTGAAAGACTGAATATAGTTTAACCAATTAATCACAAGCATAGAATCACCAAACAAGTGAATGTCTGAAATCCCCTATTCAATTTGAAAAGAAAGAGGATTTCTGCATGACAATAATTCTCCAAAGACTACTCGAAATGTTTTAACCATAAGATTTTTTTTTTAATTGCTTTATATAATACATAGATTTTATTTTTTATTTTTACCACATATAATATATACATAGTTGACATTAAAATATTTGAGTTAACATGGTTATTGAATTTTTTTTATTTATGAATTACAAATTTATTTTTTATATTTAGAATTGAATGAATTATACATATCCTTCATATTAAAGAGTAATTGATTTTTTAAAACTTTCAATTACTTATTTTTATATATTACCATCCTAGATCCATCTTAACTCTGGGTCTATCAAGTCTTGCGAGAGATCAAATCGCTCAAGGTGCAAACTTCTTTTCTGAGAGCAAAACTTGAGAAAAGGTTTTCACTTCGAGAGATTTGATCCAAAATTAAGATGGATCTAGATTAGTTTAATTATTAATAATTACTAAAAAACAAAAAAAATATAATTATTAATTTAATTTAATTTTAATTTTAATTTTTTATATAATTTGATTGATTCAAAATATGTTAATTAGTAATTAGTAATTATTAATTTAATTTAATTTATTTTATTTTAGGATATAGATAAATATTAAGTTAAAGTTAATGAATTACCACTCAAGCTACAATGTAGTTGATAAGTTCATTACAAGAAATAGCATGGGTTGCATAGTTAAAAAACTTACAATATAATTGACAAGTTCATTACAATGAATACCATGGGTGACCCCACTGCACAACTTACAATAAAGTGTACTAGTTCATTACAACAAATATCATGGTGCAAGAAAACATTTGTCATTAAGAAATCAACTATAAACCCATTAATTATCTTATCAAAATCATGACTTAGTCAAATTTAACTATGTAACATTAAAAAAAAAAACCTAACGTTTAACCATGGGCCATAACAAAACTACATCCAGAGATATTTCTAGAGCGAGAGTAATAATAATATTCCAACAACTCCCATCCTTCACCTCCAAAATCTTCCTATTGTCCATTTTTCAAAATCCATTATTTCATTTAACTTTAAGCCCTCTCCTAAAATAAAGTTGAAAAACTTGAATTTATATCTAATGCAGTTTATTTTTTTGGCTTTTTTTAGTCCTCCTCTTCCTATACAACTAATTGTACAAAGTATGGTATCAAAATGATGACGAGATCAACTTTAACCTAATATTTAACCATGGTTCATAAAAAAATACCTAACATTTAACCATGGGCACAACAAAACACCTAACATTTAGCTATGGGTTTCTATTGAAGTAAGTATAATATTCTCATAGCTCCCATCCTTCATGTTAAATATCTTCCAACGTTATTTCATTACTTCATTCCATCCTCTAAGAGCAAACCAATAAATTTAAATTACATTTAATGTATTTTTGTTTTTGGTAGGGATTCCTTAGTCCACTTGGTCATGTAAAACCAAATGTAAAGATTATTATATTAAGGAAGAAGAGGGTGCACTTTAATTCATCTATAAGGATTTCAACTATAAAACTATACCCTTTATAATCCATGAATACCATCTTCAAACAAAATCCTCTTCCCACCAAACCAAGAGAAATTTCACCTTTGGTGGTTTCCCTAATGGATATGATTAAAATGCTCGCTACTCTTTTCCTTTGGGATGGGATTAAAATACTTGCTACTCTTTTAGAATAACTTGATTATTTTTGTCCCTCAACTGTCTTGTTACAACTTGGTGCAAAAATTCCTTGTGTAGGAATTGAATTACAAAGGGAGGTAAGGCTATAAGCATCTCCAATTCCTGTGTTCGAGTAGTCTATGTGGCCAGCGTGATAGCATAATCTTGTTGTCTTTTGTAGGCATAAAGTTTTCATAGATATAAAGTGAGAATCACAAAGTTCACAGTGAATTGAATGTATTTTGAGTTTGCTTAGGTCTATTGATAGACCAAAAAATCATTCAAACAATATATTAAATCATCCTCCCTGACTAATGGTCTAGTACCATTTGGGTTATGATAATAAGTGTTTGTCCTATTTTCACACACAATGCAAGATAATGCATGCCATCTGTGATAAACAACCCATTTCTCCTTTCTATGATTTCAAACATGATTTCCCAGCTGTAAAAAATAAATCGACCATAAAAAATGCTGACCACACTAGTTAGGGCATAAAATAAACCATGGAAAATACGCTAACGATAGAAAAAAGTTAAATAATCCTCCACAGTGAATTGTTGTCACAACTTGATATGTAGAGGAGCCATACAAATCTCCATAATTTAGTTAGACTAGGTAATTTCAATAAGGAAAAGGTCTAGACTCTCATAGCCACCGCCAATTGCACGCTTGAATTTCAATGAAAAACCTTAGATAGTTCACCCATGGCATTCCTATCATGGATATTTAATTTTCAACAGCATAATTAGGGTTTCCCTAGAAGCCTATTTCAAGTGACTTGCTCGAAGTGATTCTCTAGTTGGATGGAAATTGTCACATAGAAACTGTTGCCCATGCAAATTTTCACTCAAGGCCTTATCATGCTTTTGAGTTACTTGAATATCTGTGACATGGGAGAGAAATATTGAGCCTATTCTATGGATGTTATAAATTTAGGTTTGGAAAAACCAGTGAGGTACTCACAAAACTCTCACAAGTTTCTTGCACCGATTCACTTCTCTAAAAGAGAAAGTGCAAATCCACATCAAACATTACTTCCTTTTTAATCAATAGCTCCTCCCTCTGGCTGAGGAAGCACTTTAATAATGACAATTTCAGGTCGTAAATACTCTCTGGTTATGAAATACAAATAAATAAAAACTTGGCGCATATTGACAACACAAGAATTTCTAAACTCCCTAAACCCTAAATATATTCTTCTTCTTCATTCTACATTAGAGAAAACACCATGGGAGAAACCATGGGTTGCCAAAACTCAAAGTTCTAAAATCATTGGTAATTTCACCTAGCCAAAATGTTTAGATAACATAACATAACGAAAGCATAATAGGACGTTAAAATATCTCTTCCATACTGGGATGGAGAGCGCCTCTTAGCGCAAAAATATTTTATTATGGAAGACATTAGAGTAATTTTTTATGGAAATTTCTCTTTTTTGTTCTGAGAGATGCATTCTACAACCCAATATGAAGGTGATATATGATTATGTCTGTGCTCAATGTGGATTTGACATGTGTTCCTTTTAATATAAAAACAAAATATTTTCTAAATAAAAAAACAATGTGTACTATAATAAAAAACAAAAATGAATATACATGTTTAGAAAGTTTTAATTAAAAGTATAATAACCAAGTATACACAAGAGGTGGTAAAAATAATTCATTCTCACTCTCTATCATAAATAAAATATTTCAATAACCATGAAAAGTAACTTAATTTTATATTAATTTTAGAAAAAAAGATAAAGTAATTGAGAAAAACAACTTATATTTTCACTTTTTAATATTAGGAAGATGCATAATTCTTATACTTCTTAAAAATATTTCAATGTAAACTTTATATAAACTATTTGAATATCTAAGTTAACTAATTTATTTCAATATATATATATATATATTTTTTTTTAATGTTAATAATAGTAAAATATTTAAAATGTCTGAAAAGAATAATTTATTGAAAATAGAAAAATCCAATTACTTTGTAATAAGAGTAATAAAACATAGATGTGTAATTCATTCAATTCTTAATATAAAACCAATATTTCTCATTTTTTTTTGTCGATTAAATATTTTCTATCAGATATTCAAAAATATACAACACATTTGCTTGAGTTACCTTTCTCTCTCGGCCTCACTCTTACATGTTTTATTGACCAGGAGAGGGATGCAAAAACTAATAACAAGATACCAAAATTTACATCGTGCTAAGAAACAAAATGCACATAGCACCCAAAACACATGGAGAATACATATGCAACCCACCACCATCAATGATTATGTGGAAGTGTGGTGCCTGTCTAGCACCAGGGATGTCTGGGGGTCTAGGCTCCCCGTGAACATGAAGCTCCAAGCGATCGATTCGATCCTCTATATGATATAGCAGCTCATTAGTTTGTATTTGGCTCTGTCTAAGTGAGGCTAACCTGTCCAATATTTCCCACTGATTATGCTATAAATCATTCATGAATGTTATCACCTCATTCTGGTCCTCATGCCTCTATTTCCCCTGTTCCACACGGAGTGTAGAAACATTCTAAAGCTACATGTCCAAAGAGTTCAGAGACGGCGACACATCCACATGACTAGATGAAAATGTGCAGTCATGAGACAATTCACCCTCGAAAGTAGCCTCAACACCCCCATCAGCCTCCACTTCTCCCAACTATCCTCCACGACCTTTTGAATATCCATGAGGTACCCCACCTTACCAGACACACCCTCACTGCGTAAGAATCCTTCCAATTGATTCAGACTACCAAGACCAACTATAACCAACCACCTAGGTGATGTGAATCGGCAAGGGGACCTAGCGTCAATGATCACATTAGAAAAACCACCAGGCACCATGCATTCATCCACCAACCAAAAGAACACCCCTTGTGTAGGTTTTAACCTTATACAGAAATTACCTACAAACGAATTCTTAAAAAAAAAGATAAAAAATGGCGAGAATAAAAAACAAATATACACATAGATTTTCCACTAGATCCCAAAACCGAGAGTATCAGATTTATTTTTCATTATATTCCTTTTGATGTTACAATACATATATATACACATCAAAGCATTCATAAACCCCAATCCAATAACCCTATATTAGAACATATCCATAGTTCCCTTGACCAGATCTGCAAAATACCATGAGCAGAAAATCATCATGCCCAAAACCATGTGCAAAACCCATGCACAAAACCATGGGTAGGTCTGCACACCATCTTTGGCTCTGCCCCCCATCCTTGGGTCTGCATAATTTTTTTTTTCCCGGGGCGCTGCCCCAGACCCTGTGGAAGGGGGCTACCGCCCCCCCACTGTGATCCCCCCACTGCACTCGACACAACGTAAAACACATATCACTAGCCATAGAAAGAATATAACACATACCCAACACCTTGGAACCCAAAGGTGCCTTCTAATTTTAATACCACAAATATCCAAGGAACTAAGCACCTAGGCTTAGATGCAAAAATCCCAAAACATTGAATTATCACCCCCAACCCCAAAGCAACCAGGAGACAAAGCACCACAAAAGATACCACCCTAAGATGAAGGGGCACTGTTGAATTCCACAAAGCGTGAAGAGGAAAAAACATAAAGATACCAAAAATCCACCACACCCAACTTCCAGTTACAATAATGCTCCTATGGTCGAGAAGTAGGGTCGTAGTACTTAGCAGTGGAGCAAAAGAAAAACCACACTCCCTCTTAGGTTCCACAACAAGGCAGTACAAAAAAGCTCTCATCTGCTCCACTTCCAACAAAAAATAGGATAATTAAGCTCCCACCAACTTCCCATATTCCCAAATCGTATGAGTTAGCACACCATGGAAACAACCACACAAACCCCTCTAGCTTGCATAATCCTTACTCTCAGAAAGAACTAGTCTAATGAGCATGCATAGGTTGTGGCCTATGCATATTAGACACTACCCTTACCACCTTCACAATCACCCATAACTAGAGATAACAACTACTAAATTTGAACCTCCATCCAAAATATCGACCAACTAATTTGTCTTTCAAACATTTAGGGCACCCTATGCCACTTTTCTATGGATCTCTTCATGTACCACCTTGTAAATGCGTGGGAGGGTCACATCTACTGCCCACATCAGTAATTCCTTCATGATATTCCACCCCCATCGATGCATGTCTCCTTTAAAAAAATTAATATAGCTATAAATAAAATATTTCAATATATAGAATTAAGTAATATTGTGATCTACTTAAAAATATATTAATAGAAAAAATGTAATTAATGTGGACAAAGCTCATAGATAAAATGTTTTAATGATCATATTAGGTAAAATGTTTCAATCTCAAGTATGCTTAAAATAAATAAATAAATAAAAACAGTTTAAGTTATCTTTCTATTCTACATTTTGACCCTTTTTTTTTGTCAGGTATATTTTTTGGTCAATTTTGTGGAGCAAAGATTTGTTAGAGTTTGAATTCATTTATCCATTCAAAAATTATATATATATGTGTGTGTGTGTGTGTGTATTAATCATGGATCTATTAGGGATTAAATATCTCAAAGTACAAATATTTTTTCAAGTTTTGCACTTCAAAGAGATTTTCACTTTACAAGATTTGATCCCTCTCGGCGCTTGCTAGATATATGGTTAAAATGGATCTATATTGGTTGTTAAAACAATTCAAGTTGTCTTTCTATTCTATATTTCGACCCCCTTTTAGGTATACTTTTGGGTCAATTTTGTCTAAAATCCAACAAAGTTATGTTAGAGTCGTTGAATCCAATTATGCATTCAAAAATGAAATTTAAATAATGAAAAATGATATATATATATATATATATATATATATATATATATATATATATATATATATATATATATATATATATATATATATATATATATATATATATATATATATATATATATATATATAACCATGGATTCATAGGAATAATATTTTTTCATGTTTTTCACTTTAAGAGATGTGATCCCTCTCGAAGTTGCTAGATCCGTGGTTAAAATGGAGCTATGTATGAAACTTGATATTGAAATGTATTAATTAGCATCAAGTTTATTTAAGTTTTATATTGGAATATTCTTAAAAAGTATAAGAATTGTACAACTTCCTCACACTCCAAAGTGAAAATTTAATTCTTTTTTTTTTAGTTTTAATTTCTTTATTTTTAATAAAACTTTGATATAAAATTTTGTTACTTAACATGGACATCAAAATAGTTTATTTAGGGTTATAGCGTGAAATATTTTAAGAGTGTGAAATATTTTACCATGTGTTCTTCGTACTAATTTACATTTTCAACGGTGACTCAACCAACATAGTGAGAGTGGAGATATTGATGTTTTAAAATGCTTTTAATTGAGAATATATATATATATATATATATATGACATTATTTTTTTATTTTAAAAGAGAAACATGTCAACTCAAGGTTGGGCACAAACAAAATCATGCATCACCCGCATACTGATCAGGCATAAACCTCATACTGGGCTATAGAATGTGCCTATGGATGCAATAAAAATCAAGGGGTTAACATGGAAGGTAATGCAAAAGAGAAATATACAATATTAGAAATTATGAGAGAGCAGAAACACACAATATTCACACACACAATAATTAATTTCTATATACCAATAATCAGAGATACATCAAATATATATAGTTAAACTAATTCTAATTTTAGAGAGAGAAGTTGAGAGAATCTCTCAACTTCCTCAACAACCCAATCCAAACTAAGTAAGCATAATAATTGAGGCATTATCTCAAACCACCCCCCTTAATGCCTACAATACAGAAATGGAGAACACACTAATTTAATACAAATATTTGTCTGCCCTGGTCTTCATTAACATTTGTACCCACTCTGAGATCTCATAGAAAACGCTCTTTTCTCCACCATTTTCGAGCTACCATTCAACCCATTTAAAATAAATTTGTTTCTGACCAGCAATAATGAACTTTACAAGATCAACAATATTGACAACTCGGCTCGTCAGGGCTTCCGCGATAAGAGCTGACAAGTGATGAACCATCCTATGGACCAATCACCATCTGTCGGATATTTCGCTTTCGGCTATCCATAAGTGGCTAGGCAAATGGTCTGAATACTGAATGTGTTTAAGAGCTAATCTAACAACTTGACCTGCTTCACACAAATGGATCTCATACTGTAACCTGTAACTGATGCTCTTGGCTTGTAGCACAACAAGATCAGCATATAACAAATTCACACAATCAAATTAGCCAATTGTTCTCTCGTCCCTATAGAATGTAGAGAACGATTAATTTAAATAATGCTAATTTGTTCAATAATTGGTTCTCTACTACACAAATCTCACAAATCCTTGCCCCGCAGATAAAATTCCCTAATCCAAAACTCCATTCCACGAGATAATCTTTTACTAAAAAATTCATTTACATTAGAATTCAAACAGTTAGGCTCCTATTTAAACATCCTATCATCCAGATCACAAACACACATACAAGGCGTCTCTTGCAGTCTTATTCGATGGGAGAAATGACGACCTTTCCTCAGGCTCGTTCACTTTCCTGATGTTTGAAAGCCTCTTTCACGTCAGCAAATGAATACGGGCCCACTCTCTATGTACGACTTCGCAGGGAAATGGGCAATTCCCCTGGTGCTGCAAGAATGGCTTGTCGTGCCAGCCAAACTGGCCCGCCTGTCCCTTCAAGCAGAGCACGCATTCAGTCCCTTCAATAAAACGCTCCTTCTCTATGTACCTGTAGACTGGAATTGATCGGATCACTGATTTATCTAACCCATCGTCATTAAGATCCCTCGGCTCTGTTAGGGGAAGCTGTGTATTGGGATCTTGATGGCTATCCCAACTAGTGCAAAAGCTGCATTTGGCCGCATGTGGCGAAGTAGATTCCACTGGGTGAAAGAATCAATTCCCATAAATAATTTTCAAACTTGTAAATTCCAAGAGGTGAAAGAAACAATACCCAGATACCCAGAATCAAAAATCAAAACCTAGTCACAAGGGCAACTCAGACTCTGGAATGCCATGCTTTTGAAACCATGCAGACATGTGAAATATTTCATACAACACAGGGCGCACGTCCTCCTGAGTCGCAAGATGCTTCAACAGAGGTAAGAGTACCTGTAAAAGCTGATTATCCTCTAAGTGTGCTCCAGTGAAATAAACGCAAGGTATACCGTTTCTAACTACGCACTGTCATGAGAAGCAGTCAAATGCTATTGCCACAAAAGCGAAAAAGACGTAGCAGCCACAATACAGTCGACAGGCCCTCATTTGAGAAGCACAGAGATCTACTCAACGGAGATCGTCTTCTTATGAAATCCGTCCCCACTTTTCTCTTTGACTATGGATGAGTTTCAAGACTGGAATTGATTCTCATGCGTTAACGTAGAAGAACATGAGCTGCCACACACTTCACATACATGGAGAAGTAAAAAACATACATTCATTTTCACACCTATGTACAGACAATAAATTACGCAGACTCTCACATCTTTCTGGGCACTCCTGTCAGGGATTAAGCCCAACCAAGCTCTGATACCATATTAGAAATTATGAGAGAGCAGAAACGCACAATATTCACACACACAATAATTAATTTCTATATACCAATAATCAGAGATACATCAAATATATATAGTTAAACTAATTCTAATTTTAGAGAGAGAAGTTGAGAGAATCTCTCAACTTCCTCAACAACCCAATCCAAACTAAGTAAGCATAATAATTGAGGCATTATCTCAAACATACAAGGTTTGAGGATATGTAATATGTGTAGAGAAAATGAGGAGACAAATACTCATCCACATTATAAGTTATACATATGCTTGTGGGTGGATGAAAAAGACATAAAAAATCTTTGACATGTATTTGTTTTATACTTTAATGCATCATCAAGGGAGTTTAATGTCCCAAAGAAATTATAATATGTTTGGATTGTTTGTGGCTTTGATGATATAGTGTTGCGAATATATATATATATATATATATATATATATATATATATATATATATATATATATATATATATATATATATATATAGAGATGTTTGTATACTAAGTAAGTCTAGTCAAAAGCACAATAATTAATGGAGTTAGAGTTGGTATTTTGAGAGTATGCCCAAAATAAATGCTGCACAACATAATAAATAAGAATGGCTGCAGGGCAACAGTCTGCCTTGAGCCTGAGGTGGAGTGCCCATCATTGCTGCCCAGTTTCAATTGTTGAATTCTGTGTTCATCAAGATCAACTTCTAGATCAAGGGCTGTTAGCTTTGCTAGTGCTACCGTATATAGCTTTTCTTACTCTTCTGCTTCAAGTTATCAATCTGGTTCCTTAATTCTTTTTCTCTTCTAGCTTGTTTGACAATTGATGACAAATGAACCGAGAAATTTATCAGTTACTTCAGTGTTCTCCCACTTCTGGAGAACTCTAAGACATAATCCAAGGAATCCTCAGTCCTTCCAGTAGCACAATGACCGGCAATTTCATGGCACATCAAACTTCACTGAAAATAATTTGGAAAAACATTTTCATCCATGTTGATTTTTTTGTTTTTTAGTAGAGCCACCAGGACGTCACACCGAAGGATACAACAAGAGTGACCAGAAATGGATATTTCTCACCAGCAAATTCTTTTAAATTGTGTAGAACTTTGATTTCCTGGCAATGATTCTATTTGTATGGAAAATAACTCCAACACCCTCAGTGAAGTGAGGTTACGTAAAAATGCTTCTGGAACCTCTGTGAATCCCAGATTCTTAGTGAGTATTAGACTCACTTGAGTCACGACACCTTGGATATGAATCTCATATTGTATAAGTCGCTTTAAACTATTTATAGGATTTGAATATTGCTTTTGTGCAATTAAAATGGTGACTAGCATAAGTTTATTCATTACTGTCAAGTTGCGTTCGGATGAGTTTTAAAAATTTACAGAAAGCAGTTTTATAAGATTTTTCAGTGTTTTTGCAGTTTTAAAAGTGCATATACTTTTAATAAAAAAAATGGAGTGATCAAAGAATGAAGTAAGAGAATCTAGTTGAAAACGAGGCCAGATTGTGAAGAAAAACACGTCAGCATAAGATTTTGGACGAGATACATGAAAATACGTGGCCAAATATATTTATTTTTTCCAAAATTCTACCACAATCCTTCAAAAGCATGCTTGCCAGTATAAGATTTTGTACAAGATTCTCGAAAATAGTATACAAGATTCCTGAAAATACGTGATACTATTGCCCGAATTTATTTATTATTTATTTTCAAAATTAAAAATAAAAGGAATGTACTCTTTAAGTTCAGACCTGTATTCATTCCTACTTGCTTATCATTCAATTTTGACGTTTACTATTTTAAATGTCAAAAGCTATAGCGTGCCTCTGTTCTGCGTTGTTGTCAACAATTGAATAATTGGATCCTCGAATGACAATATCACCTGCTGGCACTTGTGAGTCACTGCAGGTATAAGTCACTTTAAACTATTTACAGCATCTAAATAGCACTCTTCAAACATAAATAAGAAATAAGAACTATATGAAATTCATTAAAGTGATTAAAAAAAATTAAAATACATAAGAAATAAGAACTATATGAAATTCATTAAAGTGATTAAAATAAATTAAAATAAACCTCGATAACCATGTGGGCCCTCCCATGAGGGCAACGTGCCTCGGCCCCTCCATAACATAATAAAGCATGCATGCATGCAGAGCGCTAAACCATGCCACCTAGGGCCCATGTTAGAATCTTCAACAGAATAACTAGGGCGCTGAGGTAGATCTGGGGCTTCCTGGAGGGGTTTTTATGCGAAGAATGCCAGAATGGACTCCAAACGTGTAGTTTTACAATCAAAATGAGTATTGGAGAGTGAAAGAAGCAATCAAAATGAGTATTGGAGAGTGAAAGAAGCACAGGAATATAATGTGCGCGGATCCATTGTAGTGCCTGTTTTTTAGCGCCATACAAGAAAGTGTGTTGCAGTCAAAATGAGTAGTGGGGAGTGAAAGAAGCACAAGAATATAATGTGCGTAGATCCATTGCAGTCCCTGTTTTTGAGCACGATACAAGAAAGTGTGTTGCAGTAGTGCAACTTGTGACAACAACGGAGAAATTTAATTTCAATAAGGATATTGATAATCTCTGCCATGCACTTCAGGTAGGTTAGTTTTTTCCCCTTCTAATCGAAGTGTCTAGATAAGCCATTTTTAGAGAAATCGACATTTATGCTTAATCATTTTAAAACAGTTCAAATGTTCAAGCAGGAGAATTTTGTTAAGATGTTAGATCCCATCATTGAATCATGGATTTTTTTTTGTGTAATAAGGTGGATTTCATTATGTTTGTTGCCTCAAGCCCTTGAAAAATTGAGGCTTATGCATTGGGAGAATATGGAAAAGCCATTAATGAATTTATAGTTTGAAACGAAGACTAAAGTTTCATCTATTCTGAGTTGAATATGACATGAAAACTTGCATTAATGCTAGGCTCAGTTTGTGCAATTGTGTAGTTAACAATGAAATTCAGGATTAAAAATGCCATATTGATGCATAGCAATCGTAAGACTAAAAATTCATGTTTTGATTTTATGGTAATAGAAATATACAATTCAACAGGTAAAATGATCGAAAGAAGATGATTGATTTAGCACAGAAACCATATCTTGGATTCCACTTACAGTAAGTGTTAACGAGAGCTTCAATTGTGTAGTTAAATGCAAAATTTGAATCCTGCTAATTATCCCCAAATTTCTAAACAAAAATGTAGAACAATCTAATAGAATTATCGACATCACATTGGAAGTAGACACTAGCCAAAAGCACCCTATAGGAACCTAGAGAGGGTTAGGAATGAACATGGAAAGAAACTTTGTTGCAAGTTTCCAATGCATAATGGAAAGGAACCAATATCCTTTCTTACACTAGGAAGCCAAATCTGAAGAATTGGGGACTAGCGTGTTTTCTCCTCTTGATTTTGTCCAACCTGCATCAGAATAAAAAAAATTCCGAGGGTTGCCCAACAAAACCTAGAAAGACAGAGAACCCTGTAAGTTACAGCCAACAAATTCATAAGAAAGGAAAGCTAGAGATAAATTCCTTGAGTACCTGCGCACCAGGGAAAGATAATCAGTGAATCTGCTGATGAACCCCAAATTTCTAAAAAAATATATAGAACAGTCTAATAGATTTATCAACGAGAGCTTCAATTGTGTAATTAAATGAAAAATTTCTGAAGCGAAGACATGCACTAAAGGGCTGTGTCCAGTTTGATGGCGCAGAAAGTAAATTTAAGGAGTAAAGAAATCTGGCATCATCCTAAATCATATTTTGAAATGATTAATGTTCTTAATATATGTCAAATTTAAGGCATCTGCAGTACACAGATATAGACACCTGATACATTATGAGTGCAGTGAATTTCCGAGCTTGGAACGAGAAGGAAGTGGAATTCCCATGCTTTCAATGTCTTTGCCTCTGTTGCTCCTTCTGGACAAGATGCCGCCGGTGGAGAAGCTAGAACCCGGTCAAACTCACCTGGGACTGAGATTTCCCCTTCTTATTCGACATGGACTACTTGGGTTGGTTCATCGAAGCAGGCAGGCAAGAAGTTAGGGTGGCGAGCATCATAAGGACCTGGTTTTCGATCTTACTCTGCTGCTGGTACTGTATCTACTGAATATACAGCCGCTTTTCTAGCTTCCTTTGCTACTGTCACCTATACTCTTACCTTCTACCCTACCTATACCAGTATCGCTGCCGAAGGAAGTGGAATTCTTGAAGCCTCTCCAAAGGAGGTAGTTCACCGGCTCCTATTGACTAATACAGGTAGGGGCGCAGTTCTGGAAGGAAGTAGTTCACCGGCTCCTATTGACTAATACAGGTAGGGGCGCAATTCTGGAAGGAAGGAAGCTAAACTAGGATGGTACCTCCATGACTACGCGAATAATAGATCTCGTACTCACCTGACAGTGCATGGGCTTAAACAGATGGGTGACAATACATGAAACAAGTGGTCAAGCGATGCTGTGACAATACATGCAGATAGCCATAGCTTTGTTTTGACAGGTGGTCAATGTCCGTGTTACATGCAGATATTCCTTGGTTATTTCTCCTTGGTTATTTTCCCTAGCTAATACCCATGGCATATTTAATGGTTGAATTAATGTTAACATTAGTTCGAAAATTTAAAATGCTAACGAAATAAATGGGAAACATTCGAAGAAATAAGACTTTAAACAGAGACTAACAAGTATGAGATGCCTCAAAAAGAAGCCAAACAAGACTCCCGCCTCGATATGAGGCCAAATAAGACGATAATTTTTTTGATTGGATGACAGAGAATATTCGTTGGAATATAACATAAAAACATTGGTTATTTTCAATTGCGGGGACTAATGAGCAGCTTAAAGTAATGCTAACTCTCTCGTTCCGATTACTATAGTCCCTGCCATGCCGGGCGGCAGGGACTAATAAATATCGATAAATAATAATAGACGCAAAAAATATAGGGCTATACTATGTTTGACCATTTGGGCGACATGGCTGGAAATAATCTCTTACCATTTTGGGTAAAATTTCATTCCCTCTTTTCAATGATTTTCTCATATTAAAGTTATTTATTTATCCTATAAGATCCGTATTGAATAATGAAAAGAGATTGTTAGAAGAATTGGTTATTTGTAAAGCACACGTATGATGTTTCTTCGAAGGTACTAAACAAGGTTTTCTAGATTTCAACAATGTTGATGGTATATCATATTTATTAGAAAATCACGTGATAAAGTTTAAGGTAAGGAAAGGAAGAGGGTCACACATTTATGTTGAGTTTATGGAAATAAGGTTCCTTCTAAGATTAAGATTAAGATATATATATATATATATATATATATATATATATATATATAATTAATTAATTTTTTTATTATTTTATAAGAATGTTAATTAGATATCGGTGTATGGTGATTCTTATTTAGAATAATTGAGTGAAAAACGTATGCCAAATATCAATTTTTTTTAGTATTAGGGTTTATTGCACTATGTCACTAGGGTTTATTGTGTTGTGACACTCATGGTATGCACTGCAAGAGGGAGATTGACACTCTCCTATCACCACATTTTTACAGGAGATTATCGCTCAAATGGATCATCAAGTACAATTGAAAACCCATCTCTACACTAGAAGCAATCTAAGAATGGGTTAGATCCAGGAAAGGGATCCTCACATTCAAAGGATATACCTACAATAACTTCATGGCAAAGCCACAACCCGGGTTGATGATTTCCAAATGTAGTTGAAGATCCAAAATTTGGTGAATATATCCAATATATACAAAATCATGCATTGATCGACAAATCCATAGGGATCTAGCCAATTGAAAGAACCTTGGTATGGAGGATTCAAAACGAGAGGAAACCCAAGGGTCATATCAATTTGGAACTAGGGACCAAAGACTTCATAGTAATTTTTTCTAGTCTAGAAGATCGAACCAAAGTTTTCGAAAATAGGCCATATTTTTTCAACTATGTAGGATTATATCCTATTTTTTGGACTAAGAATTTCAGTTCAAAAAATAATGATTTTATAGATGTTATGGTTTAGGTTCCACTCTTTTCCCTTCCAAAATAGTTTTGGGAAGAGAAAACCCTTGACGTAATCTGCAATACCTTGGGTTACTTTGTCAAAATATCATAGGTTATGAAGAAAGGACGGTACAACTCTTACACAAAAATATATGTGCATATGAACATATCTCAACCCCTTCATGCCCCCATCAATATCTTATATTAGGACACAATGTGGAAGAAATCACTAGACTAGTAACATATACCCTTTTGATGTAGAAGGTGCCATGAATATAGCCATCTCTTCAGTGGTTTTCCCCTTGTGAACCTCCTCTACTCATGTCCTACCAAAAAGATATGAATGGCTTTGAAAAAACCTCTTTTAAAAGGTGAAATCCCCATTCCCAATCCTCTCTGGATTTTGGTAAATATTTGGAAAACCATAATAGATTCGAGACCTTGGCTTCCTTTGATGATCCTCAACCCCACAACTCTCACTAGATTGATCCAAATGTTAATAAATCAAAGGAGGGATGATAGCCTCATTCAAAGTCACCCACAAAAAAAATAAGTGTTGGGCACAAACAAGCTAGACACTGTAACAATTAAAGCTATAATTATTGAGGCAATGATTACTAATACATAAGAAACTCCTGAAGACATGGATCTGGATGACCTGGATCTCCTAGAAATGACAAGAACCTTGCAAGGAAAGGACCTTTAATCTATCCAAAAACATGAAGTGTAGCTTCTCAATAAATATCTTCTCACAGTCACGAACCAAAGAGCCCAAGATCCCTAAAGTACAATTTCATCTAAACCCCATTTAGGAATTCATACTCACTCCTTTAAAGACCCCTCCAAGGTCCATAAATTTGATAAAAAAAGTGGAAGGAGGAGCAATAAACAATTTCTCCAATAATTGGGGGAAATGTTGGTTAACTCTCGAAGGATCGCCATTACGATGGAGGAATTCTCTTCCTAACCACCCAAACATCTAAGAAGATCATCTCATGGAACATCAAAGACCTCAATTTCAAGGGAAAGCAAAGGCTTCTCAACTATACAAGTCATTGAGAACAACTAGCCATTGTAATGTTACAAGAATCCAAATGTACCATGAAAAAGTGGCAAAGCTAGTCTCACATTGTTGGGAAGGCTACCAATCTATGGCCATTAGTGCTATTGGCTAAGAAAGAGAACTAGATATGCTATGGAACCTAAGGGAAGTTATGATTTTTTTATCTATTTACTTCCCCATGTATCCTAACTACAAAATTCTAGACAATTATATTAGAGGATTTGGATTTATATCCAATGTTTATGGGTCTCATACTGTGGTGGGAAAATTAAATTCCTTCAAGACCTGTGTAAACTCAGGCTCCTTTTTTTAAAAATCCTTTGGATAGTGGGAGGGGATTTTAATCTAATCGTCCCTAAAGGATAAACATGGTGGGTTGCATCAAATAGACTTATATGTGAACCATTTCAAGGATATGATGAAGCAACTTTGCATGTTAGATGTGGACACCATCAACGATATCTTCACATGGAATAAATAGAGAGGGGGCATTCACCAGATTGTGCCAAGGTTGGAATAGTTATTAGTCTTCAGATCACTTCTAGAGAAGGATATATTTTTGGAAGCCTCCATTGTGCCATATGGGAGCTTGAACCACTAGCATATGTGCTGAGATCTCAATATCAAAGCCACTCCAAAAAAATATCCATTTAGATTTGAAAGTGTTGAATGTGTTGCCATTGATGTCAAGTTCGAGGGGATATTGTTGAGTATGTTTCCAGATCGCTGAGTATATGATATCATTGATGCATAAGGAAACTTAGCTGGAACCAAAACTAATATCATGCAGTAAAGGAAACATATGAACTTAGTGAAAGATGAAATTTGGAATTATTCCTTAGAGTCAGATATGCATTGCAGGTATGGGCCATTATGGTCTAGCCCAATAGGCTTGGGACTGCTATGATCCTAGTCTAGTAGGCATGGAGTGCAGGCTAGTATGGACTTGTCCGAGATATTAGAGATTAGTAAAAGGGCACACAACTCAGGCCGATATACATAATATTGGTAGGCAAGGTCCATAACACTTGTCCAGGAAGCAGTGATTGGTATGAACATGCCTGATGGGCTGAGGATTGGTAGAAGGGCATATAACACGGTTCAATATCTAAAATTCAAAAAAGTGTTTTATTGTGAACTCAACTCGTCTTAATCACAACCACTAATCCATTTTTAAATCTAAATAAACCTAATTAAGAGGCTACCACATAGGATTAAGAAATCTTAATTATACTGAGATACTAAAACCCCCATAGCACCAGTATGATGTGGCTAGTCCACATGGATGAAATATGGAAAGATTGATGACATGTCAGCCACAATGCTTGACACGTGGCATGCAAATTTGGCATTTTTGGCCACCCAAATGGAATTTGGTGAGTGACATGTGACAAGTACATGTCATCATCCATACATGTGGCAAGCTGTGATTGGTTTCAATAGTTGACATGGAGTGTGACTTGGTAGGTGACATAGATATGGTGGGTCCTTCCGTGAAGTACTGGGAATTGGAGTATCTTTTTGATGTAAAAAGTCAAAGTTGAGCCAATACGACATGGAAAGTGCAACATGGTAGTAATGTGCTGGAAAAGAAGACCACATGGCGACTTCTGATTGGTACATCATGGACTAATGTGGCAAACCAAGGAACCTTGGGATTCACACTAGGGACGTGTTTGTAGAGGTTTTTGTGTGTATAGTGTTTTGGGGAAAATGGTTGAAAACCAAGGTTTTGTGCCAAAATAGCATATAGCCAAAGGTTGGCTCACTTGGGGTCCATATTGGGCTACTGTGCACTCTAAGGTCAAAATAAATACAAAGAAATGTGGTATGTGTTGGTCCCAGGTAACAGGGAATTTTTAATCAAGCAACAAAGATGGAAACTGGCAAATACAAGGGTACTAGGGCACTAAAAAACTGGAGGTGTGCAAAGCATCTCAACATAAATCCTTGGTTAAAGTGCCTGTTGAACCTCATAATTATCTTCTCCCTGACATCGTTTCTGACCTTTTTCCTTTATTTTCTCATAATTTTACATACTCCAATCAAAGATAAATGTCACGTTTTATCTCAAGGAATGCATTTCAATGATTGCCATATTGTATTCTGATGTTCTTGATATTCAAATAGAGTTTTGTAATTTAGCTACATAACGCAGCCTATTCTGTAGCTAATCATGGATTCCGTAGCTACTCTCATGGTCTGACAGGTTCCAGGGTTCGAATGGAGAAATGAGCCACATGGGCATTTCTAGAATCATCTCCACATGGATTTTGTCCTATTTTCTCGATCCAAATCGATAGAAAAGGAGGCCTAAGATCGTGGTCAAAGGCGTGGTAAAAGAACGTTAGCCGAGAACAGAAGGACTCTTGATTTACTCTATCATAGCAAATCAAGAGTTAAAAAATCAAATTGTAATTCTATGATTCGGTTAAGATTATCCACTTGTAGCAGAATTAGCTCATAGATGGTTATGTTTATTTCCTTTAAATACCGATTTTACAGAACCGAGAAGACTAAGTTAAGATTTTGCTGAAATGCTGTATTGTTTGAAGAATTCACACTATTTTAATACAAGGATTGTGTTTATGCCAATGATTGCTTAAGTGCGTCTTTAACCAGCTAGGATTTCAACCAAATCAGTTGCATAGGGCCCGTGCGTTGAAGCAGGTTTTTCATTCATTGTTTTTAGTTTAATTTCCTTACTTTGTTTTTGTCAATTCTGTTTTTTGAGTAGATTAATGTTGCACTCCAGTTCTGATCATTAACATAACATTAAATCATAAATGTGTAAGCCTTGTTCTTCTAAAACATTTCATGAAGGTATATATTTCTATTTTCAAATTGAATAAAGTTCGAAGCAATAAGAATTCATAATTATTTAGTTTTCCTTACTATTTTGTCATTTACTTTCCTAGATTAGAATTATCAATTAATTGTATCAATGGATGTTCTCAAAGGTCATTTCAAGAATATGGTTCTAAACTAAATGATTTAATGTATAATTCATACAGTTATTGAGTTTTCCTCTGCACATTTTACTTTCTTTCTAGGAACTTAGAAACTAAGGTATAATTGATTTCTTACACAACATCTCAAGAGGATAATACTTCATATTGAATGTTGGAGTAAATCAAACATACATTAGTTGCTTTTAAGCTTTAGCTTGCATGATTTTACCTATGTTTTTAGATCCTTATTTAATTGTATCACTGATGTTCCTAAAAGTCATTCCAAGAAGTTGATTCTATCATATTTCTAGATTGAATGATTGAATGTCTAATTCATGCAATTATTGAGTTTTCCTTTGCATACTTTACTTTCTTAGATCTTTAGGTATAATTGGTTACTTAATATCATCTCAAGAAGATGACACTTCATAATTGAATGCTAGAGTAACTAAATATACAATGCTTGTTTTCCTTTGCACACTTTACTTGCTTTTCTAGAACACTAGAAGTTAAAGGTGTAGTTAGTTGCTTACACATCATCTCAAGAAGGTGACACTTCACATTGAATGTTGGAGTAACTAAATATACATTAGTTGTTATCTTTTTCTGCTTTCACTTAAGAATATCATTGCAATTTCAAATTTCAGATATAATATTCAAACATGGAATAGAACTAATGTTAAAGATAGAAATCATTCAGATATATACTTTGTTTTTCAGATTAGATTCTAATTATCCAACAACCTTTGATTTATTTTTATGTAAATTAGTTTAACTTAGGAACATTTCCTTTTCTTCCTTCTTTAAATTTATTAGATTCATTTAATTTCTTTCATAGTTTTTAGATTAAAATTCTTGAACATCAAAAACAAAACCCCCAAAACAATATAAAAATACATACAAGGAAGTAGGAAGAAGGTTAACTAAGCACATACAGTGTACCACACTTCATCAGTTTACAAACCTTGGTTGATAATTTATGCAAGCAATTTAAGACATTAAATTGACTAAACATTTTGGCGTCGTTGCCGGGGAAGCGTAATTAGGTAACCTCATTTATTACATCTAAAAAAATGATATGCGTAGAGAAAGAGACTCTAGGGGAAGATTCTTAGCTAGAGGCAGGAGTTTAATCCCTAAAACACCACTCACTCCACAAAGATTAAGAAGTGATACACCTCCATCTCAAGCTCATATTCCATACTTCACTAGCCATAGAATTCCTGAAGTTCTAAGGTCAGAAATCCAATTAGGAGGATCTCCTACTTCATCCACTGAAGCAGTCTTAGAGGAAGAAGATCCTAGATATCCCACAAAAGGAATAACATTTTTCACCTCTACAGGGGAACATATTTTAGCTGAAGAGTTAGAAATTCCTAGCGGAGAGGAAGAAGAAGACCCTTTCTTTAACATACCATTGATAGAAGACCCATAGGAAGAGAAATTAACCTTACAAGTTGAATCTTATATTAGCTCTGAAGAATTTATAATGACAAGAAGAGGAGAAGAAGGAGAAGGAGAAGGAGATGAAATTATAAATGGAGAAAATGTAGTATTTGGAGGAGGTAGAGGAAGAGGTAGAGGAAATGAAGGAGGCATAAGAAATAGGGAAATAGGTAGTTCATTTGGATTCCCTATAGTTGATGGAGAGACAAATGGCACAATGAAAAATATTTCACCTTTTTTCCTCCCAAATTTCCATGGATTAAAGAGTGAAGATCCTGAAACCTTTTTGTTTGAATTTGAAGTCTTATGCAGAACTTATGATTATTTACAAGACTCTCAAAAACTTAAGTTGTTTCCTTCAACATTGAAAGGAGCTTCTTTAAAATGTTTCATGAGTTTAATCACTCAGTTTATTGGGATAGGGAATTACATGAAGAGAGAATTTTTAGAAAGGTATTTGGATTATTGCATACCCATAAATGATAAGGATGAAGTATTTAAAATGATGCAAAAAAGGGATGATAATTTGGAGGATTTAATTGAAAGATTCAATTATAACATAAAAAGAGCAAAAATGGATAATTTAGATCAAGATACTTTAAAATCTCTTTTATTAAAAGCAATTAGAGATGAATCGATAGACATTCTCAACATGATGGGGAAGGGGGATATATCTCAACTTCCATTATCTGACATTGGTGAATTATGTATCCATCTCTCAAGGGGAAAATAAAAAATTGGGAAAAATCCAAGAGATCCTTCTCTTGATAGGGTAAATAAATTTGCAATTGGAACAGTGAGTAGGACATAAATTGGAAACATGCTTGATGAATTTAAAACATATATTTTAGGGAGTCTTAGTGAACAGATAGACACCCTTAAATTACAAAACAAGCAGAAAGTAGAGACTGATGCTTTAGCTATTTTCTGTCCTAAATGTATAAAGAAGCATGCTTTAAAAGAATGTCCCCTTGATGCAAAAGTCATAGAGACCTATATGTTTTTGTTCAGAAAATCATGAGACTAAGAGTTGTCCTTCAATTACAGGCCTTAAGGCTATTTTTCAATAAGAAACAACTTCAAATACAACAAACTCTCTTTGATTTGTCTCTAGAATACCATGGCAGGGGCCACAAACTCAAGGCTTCATCAATCAAATGTATACTCAACCCCCACCAAATAATTTGAATTCTTGGCAGCAACTTTGGCCTCAAACTCAAACTCAATCTCAATCTTGGGCACAAGGAATGAAAAATCCCTATGGAATATTCTCTCAATACTACCAATATCCTCCATCATATCCAAACTATCCTCCCCAACAAATTCCTCAACAAAATTAACAACCCCTACTCCAAAACCAAAATCCACAACTTTCACTAGCATTTCCACAGAGACCAAATCAATTACCTACCCAACCATTACCAAACCCAATAATAAAAATTCTAGAAATACCTACATGATAGAAGGAAAAAAATTTCCAACCTACTTGATTACTCCTCTAGATCTCAATGATGTCCAACTTAGATCAGGTAGGATATTAGAAAAGGAAAAGCCTTCTGTAGTTATTCAAGAACAAGATAATTTTGAGGAAGATTATCTACAACCAAATAAAAGTTTTGAGGAAGGAACATCTCTTCAAAAACAAAATTCTAAAGAGGAAAGACAAAAAGAACCAATAAACTCAACTCCTATCATAGAGCAACCATCAGTAATTACATCTACACCTCCTTTTCCTAAGAGATTACAAGTTGATAAAGGGGTAGAAAAGCATATTATGTTTCCCAATTATGATTTTCTAGATGAATTGAAAAATGTTTGTATCAAAATTCCTTTGTTATAAGCCATTAAAGAGATTCCAATTCTAGCCAAAACAATAAGAGAGTTGAGCATGAAGAAACCAAGAAGAAAAACAAAAGAAATAAAAAGAATTCAACTTGTAGGAAAAATTGCAGACATAATGATGGGAAAAATTGCCATACAAAAATATTTAGATCGTCTAGTTGTAAAATCACATAACAATGGAGTTGAAATTCTAAATAAATTGATTGATTTAGGAGCAGAAATAAACATCATGAGCAAACAAACCATGGAATAGCTCAAACTTCCTAATCTTTTGTATACACCTACATTACTGCAATTAGCAAACATATTTGTAATCAAGCCAGATGGTGTGTTAGAAGATATTTCAGTATCCTTAGAATCTTGGGAGTATCTTGTTGATTTTATGATCTTAACTCCTAAGAAAAATCTAGGAGGACATCCACTTATATTAGGAAGACCTTGGTTGGCTACAGTTGATGCCTTCATTAGCTGTAGATCTGGTGACATGTATATCTCTGATGGTAACTGAACAAAGAAATTCACTCTATATACTCCAACAAGAACAATCACAGAGTTAGATGACAAAGAATGGATTGATGATGAAAATGATATACAACCTCTCTTTACTATTTCAACCATTAGTGAATATATTCAAATCTTAAATTCAATGGAAAATTTTGAATCATCTCCAGAATATAAACATGATCAATTTTAGGAAAAATCCAATATTGAATATTTTTCATCTAGGCATATGTCTCTTTATTCTATGGAAGAATTTGGTAGCTCTATAGTTTAAATATTTCCAGGAAAAACCTTGAACATAAACAATAACTTGGAAAGATTACAACATGAAAATTTAATCAAATAATTACAACAACATTCTTTTGCATATGCATGGGAATACAATGACATAAAAGCAATTAGTCCTAAGACTTGTATACATCACATCTATATTGAATAAAATTGTAAACCTATCAGACAACCTCACAGAAGAATGAATCCAGATCTTAGAGAAATTGTGAAACAAGAATTGCAAAAATGGTTGAATGTGAACTTCATTTACCCAATTTCAGACAGTCAGTGGGTTTCCCCTTTAGTAATTGTGCCAAAAAATAATGGTAAATGGAGGGTGTGCATTGATTATCGATAATTGAATAAAGATACCCTAAAATGTAATTTTCCTTTACCCTTTATAGATCAAGTATTGAATACATTAGCAAGTAAGAAGTATTTCTCATTCCTGGATGGTTTTAGTGGTTATAATCAAATTCAGGTCTAAGCACCTGAAGGCCAAGATAAAACCACATTCACCTGTCCATGGGGGACTTATACCTATCGAGTACTTCCTTTTGGATTGTGCAATGCACCTGCAACATTCCAAAGAACAGTACTAGGAATTTTTTCTGATCTGATACATGATTGTGTAGAGGTGTATATGGATGACTTTACATTTTATGGGAATACATTTGAAGAAGCTTTAGAAAATTTGGAAAAGGTTCTTAAAAGATGTAAGGAAACAAAAATTTCACTAAGCCGTGAAAAATGTTTTATGATGTTTACAGTAGGGATTGTTTTAGGACATCACATTTCAGGAGATGGAATTAAAGTTGATAAATCTAAAGTTGAAGTCATCTCCAAACTATCAATTTTAAGTTGTCAAAAGGATGTTAGAATTTTTCTAGGTTTTACAGGATATTATAGAAGATTTATAGAAAATATCACTAAAATCGCATCTCCAATCTTCAAGTTACTTACCAAAAATTGTGAATTCAGTTGGAATCCTGATTGCCAAATGACATTTGAAACTTTAAAAGCAAAAATTTTTGAAGCACCCATCTTAAGAGGTCCAAATTGGAAACTACGTTTTCACATTTCAACAGATGCTTAAGATACATCTCTAGGAGCTATATTAGGACAAAAAAATTTGATCCCCTATGCCATCTATTATACAAGCAAGAATTTGACTCCCACGGAGTTAAATTACACTGTAACTGAAAAAGAATTCTTAGCTGTTGTTCATGCTATCAACAAATTCAGACATTATATTACAGGCTATGAAACCTTTGTTCATACAGATGACTCTGCAATCATATACTTAATGAATAAATCTATTACTAATGGCAGAGTTACAATATGGTTATTACTCCTGTAAGAATTCAACATCACTGTTCTAGACTGACCTGGAAAACAAAATACAGTTGTTGATTTCTTGTCTAGAATTAAAAATATCAAAGATGACACTATAGTCGAGGATAAATTTCCCGATGAATATATTTTTGCAATAACTACTCAAACTCCTTGGTTTGTAGATATTTCTAATTACTTAGTCACAGAAAAATTACCTTCACATTTGTTTCCTAGGGAGAAAAGAAAAATCATTCAAACAAGTGAAAGATACTCATGGATTACTAATGAATTATATGAAATAGGTCCAGATCTCATTATCAGAAGATGTGTTCGAGAAGATGAAATGCCTGAAATTCTTAAGGCATGTCATGATGATCCTTGTGGTGGACACTTTGCTGATAATAGGATAGCCTATAAAATCCTTCATTTAGGACATTATTGGCCATCCATCTTTAGAGATGCCAAAGAATATGTCAAAAGGTGTGACAACTGCCAAAGGGTAGGGAAAACTGCTCCTTTAGACGAAATTCCATTACAACCTCAGGTACTCATTGAACCTTTTGAAAAGTGGGCCTTGGATTTTGCTGGACCAATCAATCCACCATCTAAACAAAAGAAGTATATTTTGGTACGTACTGATTATGTCAGCAAATGGGTAGAAGCTAAAGCATTACCTTTTGCTAATGAACGTTTTGTAGTTAATTTTCCTTTTGAGGATATCTTCACTCGTTTTGGTGTTCCAAGAGAAATTGTGACAGATCAGGGATCCCATTTTACATCCAAGTTGGTGAAAAGGCTTGTGGAAGATTAAAAGATCAAGCACAAAAGGTCTACTCCTTATCATCCACAAGAAAATGGTCAAGTAGAGTCTACCAATAAGGTGATTGAAGGAATTCTCACTAATACTGTACATCTGCACAAAAGATATTGGGAAGAAAGCATTCCTGAAGCTTATGGGCCTACAGAACTACATGGAGGAATACAACATGACATACCCTCTGTTGTCATGGTACCCCTCATTACAAAAGGTTTGGTAAGAAAATACTTTGAAAGCAAGAATAGGGACACTGTGGTAAGATATATATGAGCAAAGTCACATAAAGGAAATGCACGCGGTACCTTTGCACAAAAGTTGACACGTGAAAGACATTGGAAAAGGAGTTTGAACTAAGCGCAAGGGTCAGCGGGCCATATAACAGGTTAAGTGCCACAGGTGCAGCCACGTGGAAGCATTCCGGGGGTACCAAGGGAAGCATGGAGAGATGGGAGCCTCGACCCCCGGAATGAAATGATGTCATAGCCTAGTGGGGCCACAGTTCTTTCATTCTGCGGGTCGACGACGCAGTGCGAAGGGATTTCCCAAGCCCCCGCCGGAATTATATGGTGGGCCCCTCGGAATGAACATGTGGCGCATTCAAAGCCGAAGGTATGGTATGTTAGGGAACCTGGTACACGACCAAGACTAGTTTTAAGCCCGGCTCGTGGCACACACCCACTTGATCCTGAATAACCAATAGCCCAGTGCCACATGCCTCAGTGTCGACTTCCTTATGACGTCAGCCCTCCTAGTTGTTAACCGAGCCTTGTTTTATGTAAAATTGGCCTGTTTAACCCCACCAGAGACTCATTTGGGTAAATAACTCATTTTTATGTTTTTGCCCCACAGTTAAAGTCTGGATTTTAGAAGCAGGTCGCATTCAGCTCCCTCCCCACGTCGTTTTCCTTCTTGGTTCTCTCTCGCACAGGTCACAGGTAAATAGCCATTTCCATTACTTACGTTTTTCCTTCCTTTTTCTCTTTCAAAATGGTCGTCGTGAGAGTCAAGTCCAAGAAATATGAACCTAAAAGTCCCCAAGCACGTGAAGCTAGGGCCATCCTCGGACCCGACCCCCTTACTGATACGCAAGCTCACATTCGTGACCCGCAGTACCATTTTAGTGTTTCCCACGTCCGGCTTAACTTACTAGAAAGTCATGTGAAAGGCCAAGCTCAGTTCCGAGTTGGTTAGTCTGGCTTGTACTACCAGGTAGCTCCGACCACTTTCCCAGTTACATAATTCATCTATTGGCTCAGAGATGCTTATGACGAGCGTAGAGAGGTATTCCTCTCAGATCAAGAAAATAAGGTATTCCAGATTTCCCCTGAGCTTATCAAGAACGCTCTTCATTTCCCACACAACCCAGAATATGTCACATTCACCGAGTTCTCTAAATTACCCTAGAAGCAATAAAGTGAGTTCCTCTCATCCATCTCAAATTCCTGCCTTACTTACCTTCCGTCTTCGGATATGGTACCCTTGTCCTCATTTGTCGACGGCCTCCAGCCGGTTCTTGCTCTCATCTTTGGGTTATTAGGTCTTAGGGAAGTCGAAAGGGTGTCCAAAGAGTGTATAGCCCTCCTTTGGCTCATGTCTCAACCATGTGTTGTTCTCAATATTCCAACCTTTCTAGCTTTGGCCATCCAGACCCAATTCCAAGAAATGTCCTCTTCGGGGGATTTTCGTTTCTGCTTGGTGGTTTTTTACCTGTTTCTTTTCGAGCATTCTGACAAGTTTGAAGCTTTGGGACTTGAAAAGCTCTCCAGAACGAATGGCCAGCCCAGAACCGTGTTTGAGTGCAACATTTCAGTATGGCAGCAGCCAAATGGGAGGGGTTACTTGAGGTTCTTGAACGAGTTCATGTCCATTGCCTATACCATAATTCATGATAGTCCCCCACCCAGGATTTTTACTGAGCAGAAATACTGGTTGCAGTTTGGAGAGGAAGAAAGCACATGGGATTGGTATTTTTTTTATGATTATACTGAGATCAGGGTTTATGGTGTGGATGTGCCTCCTTACCGCCTGCCGTTGTTTCCTACCATGTGGGTTTTCGCCCTCGAGTACATTCGTCAGACCATGAAGGCCGACCAGTTCCATTTTTTCCCCTCTAAGAAGGGTTATATCCTCAAGCTTCCTACTACTGTCAGCCCTTTTACTATTAAATCAAGACACACCCTCTCGACAGTGGAAACACTACTTTAGGAAATGGAGTTAGTGTTGGGGAAAGTTTGGCCCTACGACCCGAAAGGAATTATATCAAGTAGGAAAAGGAAGATTAGGTCCACTGCATATGTGCATGAGACTAGGCCCTTCATTGAATGGAGAGATGACCTTGACACATGGCATTTGGCTTCGTAGATGGAGGCCGAGTCTTTGGTAGCGGAGGGAAGGGGCAACACCACTTCAATAGGCACAGGTAGAAAAGGGCATAATGACGAAGCTGATTTTTCAGAAGAACCAGAGGGATTGTATACAGGGGAGGGATCTCATCCCTCCAAGAAGAAAAAAAATGGTGAGGTGGAGATCCTTTGGGATGAAATACCCCTGGAGGAGTTGGTAAGGTACGGGGAGCCTGATAGAGGCAAGGTGGGTTTCAGAGTAAACTATGAAGGAGCGTCATCTTCAGAACCTTTTGGGTTATCGCAAGCCACTTTGGTAAGCAGAGTCGAAGTGAGAGAAGAAATCGGAAGTAGAAAAAAGACTGTGAGGGAGAAGCTTCGGGCAGAATTAGCGAGCTTCGTAGGTAAGTACCATACCCGGATTTCTACAGAACTGGACATGGACAAAGAACAGCTGATATTTGCTATCACGGAGGTAGTGCTGGAACCCACCGCTAATGAAGTCAGCTTCAAGGCACTAGAGGTAGTTGTGAATTTGTCACAAGTTCCATTAATTGATAAACTGGGTTTACATCAATGCATTGGAGATATGTTGAGAGACGAGGTCGTGAAGCTGACGCTTGCTTTGAGAAAACTCGAAGATAAATATAAGGAGGTGGTGGATAATTTGAAGAAGGAGAGGATGAATTCCATGGGGGTCAGCAACAACCTTCATCATCTCAGGAAAATAATGAGCGAAAAGGGAAGCGACAAGGACGGAATCCGGACGAAAATCATTCGGGATTTAGAGGTCGAAAATTCGGAATTGAAGAAGAGACTTAAAATTCCTCAAGGGGAATATGTGCGGCCCGAGGAATTAGATCAAGCAAAAAAGGAAAAGATGGCCCTTACTGATACCCTCGCTTAGGAAAGAGATGAGAATGCGAAAATGGTCGAAGAGCTGGCTGCCCTCAGACAGAGATTCACTGACTTGCAAGAGAAGTGGGATACTCATGTTTGCGCAACTCCAACTCCGGACTCGGTGGATGCTACCTCAAAATAGTTAACCAAGGCCCTCTCAGACCTCGAGGTTTCAGAGAAACAAGCTCACACTACTCAGTAGACGATTCAAGAATTGATGGCTAGGGTGGAAAAAAATAATAAAATCATAGCGGCCTTGCAAATAGAGGTGGAAGAGGTAAAGAAGGAGAAGCAGCTACAAGAGAAGGTTATCAGGGATCTGAATAACCATATGAAAGGGAACACAACTCTCCTAGAAGCCAGGCGTCTCATTTGCTCTGACATCAGAACAGAGGTAAGGAAACGTTAGGATTACCTCCTGCTGATGAACGAAAATAAAGTTGTTGTCCAATCATGTAAAGAGAAATTGGAGGAAGGGCGTGTTGAAGCCGAGACCAAGGTAGCCATGTCCAAGAGATACATTTTGTACCTAAATGGTTTACGCTCTGAGGAGTTATCCATGCAAGGA
Organism: Pinus albicaulis; assembly: GCA_034641835.2. Lineage (NCBI taxonomy): Eukaryota > Viridiplantae > Streptophyta > Pinopsida > Pinales > Pinaceae > Pinus > Pinus albicaulis. Next base: position 778,818,518 of record CM076582.1, read on the forward strand.
ATTGAAGATTGTTTCAGGGGAATAATGGAAATCAGGCAGATAATTGAGAAAGAGACAGCGTGCATGAACGCTTTGAGTGGTTTGGATCGTGTCACTAAGGGAATAGGGAGGTTTGAAGAGGAGTGAAATGAGATGGTAAGAGCAGGTCTGCCCTCATTTTGTGATTCTAAAACTTCCGCTTTCCCAAGTATAACTAATTATGATGAGAAGCTGGCAGCGGTTATGAATCAAACAAACCCTCCTTATGAGAAAACCACTCGCTTGAAAGCTGAAACAATAGTTGTTGCCCGTGGGAAACAAATATCCCTTCTCTGCCAGGTCAGATAACACTTGATGGTGCATGTGGATTATTCAGAATTAATAGATATGCAAGTCTCTGTGGAAAGCTTCACCACAATGCCTTTTCCAGAAGCAGCGATTTGGCAGAAATGCAGTAATTTCGCAAACGCTCCAATCGTCACACCGTCCATTCAGTATCCACCACCTCAGAAACACAAAGCTGGTTCATCTGCATCATCGGTGCTTCCAACCCGGTTAGCCATTGCTACACCTCACTCCACCAAAAAATGATAATCATGTTTCGGCCCTCGTGGCCTTTTTAATTTTATTTTCTTACTTTTTTAATATCGGTGAAATCATCATTTTACCCTATGCACTTCTTATTTTCTGTTCATGTTGTTTTATTTTCGGTTGGCACTTATACTAAAGCCACCACAAATATGATTAGAGGCATTCTTCCTCATCATCGGTTTTTGATTTTGATAGAGACAGCTAACAGAGAAGATATTTCCAAGAGTGCATGTTAATCCAAAAATATCTTTTGCTAACAATAGAAAGGAGAGAAATATAAAAGGCAGACACCAAGTCTAAAAGAGGGTTCCGAATTTGGAGAATAGAGATTGTTGTTAGTAGGTTCCCTTTTTGTAAAGTTTTGAGGATTTCCTATGTGTGATGTTGAAGAATCCCGATGGGAAAGAATATAATGAAACAATTTTGCTGTGAGATGGATTCCTGGTGAGACCAGTTGCAGTTTGTACTTCTTGTTTAAATCTAATACAAATGTTTTTTCACCTCATCACTTTCTGTGTTATATGTCATTTGCTTCTGGAATGCAAGTATAGGATTAATTGGGATGAATTTATGTTTTCCAGATACTCATGTCTTTATTCTATTGTGCTTTAAATATGGCTCAAGGCTATGATGTTATTTTCATATGTTTCACTTCATGTATCCGTCTTTCTCGTATGTTGACTGTCGATAGATTCTTAGGAAATGTTAAGCCTATCTGTGGTTAATATTCTCTCTATTTGCTGCCATTTTCACTATGCTCTTTACACTTTTATATCTGTGTGCTGTGTTTCACAATTTGGCCCTTTTCACAGCTTGTAGATTTATATTTTTCTTTGATAATATCTCCACAAGACCCTAATTGCTTGCTATCGGGTATTGCTGTGTATTCATCTCTTTTCTCGAGATCTTGGTCCCAGTTTATGAAGTTATAGATATTTTTTTTTGAACAAGAAGGTACTTGCCACTGACCATGGAAAACTTCCTTATATCTTCTTGGCTTTAAGATGACCTAGGCACCGATCCTTCACAACTTAGGGCTGTCTCTAGGAGCTACAACATCTTTTTGGCACCGTTGCTAGGGATGAATTTGGATAGTATCCCTGGGTATGAAAAAATCATATCCACTCTTCAAAATAGGTGATTATGAAGGGTTGAGAGTTGTATATCCCTCACCTTGGCGACTTCACTGTTTAAAAAATAAAATATCTCAATCTATTTGTAGTCATGGATTATCAGAAGCCTCACCTAAGGTCAGATACGTCTCAGCTTAGAACACCCTCTGTATCTGATCCAGAAAAAATTATGTTCAAGAGGATTTGGAAGGAAAAGGAGCTTACACATGCCGATATACCCAAATTCTATCTCGAAGATTCTCCATCTTCTTCCCAACTAGCTCAGGTTCAAGGCCCTGGATCCACTGCTAGAGACCTTCGATACCCACCAGACAAACCCATTCTCGAACAACTGAAGCTGAAAGACGAGGCTGAGTTCATAGACACATCCAGAGTTGTCCTACACCCTAACCCAGAAGCTGAAGAAATAAAACAAGTAGCTACTACTCAATTCCTACTGGGGTTAGCAAATTTACAGACCACAACCCAACATATTCCTAGTACTACCTAGCAAAACCCCCCTCTAGCTCCACCACCCCTCATGGAAATCCTTGGTTTCTTGTTGAATAAATATGCCCCTCTAGCGTTGCCACAGATTTTGAACGATATGCTGCAAGACTACATGAAGCACTTGCCCTGATTCACTGGGGAAGACATCAGCACAACACAGAAACATCTGGAAGATTTCTGCGCCTTTGCAGAAAATTTCAATGTAGAGCAATTGGATGTGGTCCTGAGGTTATTCGTCCAATATTTGGACGGGGAAGCCAGAAAGTGGTTCAAAACCCTTGGGGATAAAACCATCGCTAACTGGGAAGATATGGAAAATTCTTTCACCCGGAAGTGGGGAGAAAAAAGGGACCATGGTTATTGTCTTATAGATTTCAATACTTCCAAGAAAAGACACAATGAAGATGTGGCTGAATTTATAAAGAGATTTAATAAGTTGTACACCAATTTTCCAGCTGATATAAAGCCACCCCAAGCAGCCGCTAAAGTAGTGTTCGTGGGGGCTTTTGAGTCCGAATTAGGCTTCACCTTGAGGGAGAGAAAATCAGCTATGCTCGACCAAGCTTAGACTGATGCCTTAGAAGTAGAAGCTAACTTTGCCTCTGCAGGGAAGTCAAAAGGAAGATTAGACCATGATTTCAGACGAAAGAAGCCTCTTCAGCGATTCAAGAAAAGGAAGCATTATATTACAAGATTGAGGAGATGAATAAGATGATTAAGAGCCTCTCCAACAAGTTGGTGAAGCTGGAGCTTGAAGCTAAGAATGCCTCTTCTTGGCCAACCCAACCACCTTTTAACAGAGGTTATAACCAGCAGAATAGGAAGCCACCTTTGCAGATCCTGCAAAGGGACATGAAAGGACAAATGGAGGGTCCTACTGAAGATGTTCTAGATGGGCAAGAGGATCAGTGCTTTGCCTATTCAGAAGGAGAAGAGGTAGGCCTTTCCCTATAGGAAGAGGAAGAAGAAGAAGGGAGAAAGAAAAATCCCACTGAAGAACTTGACATAGATGACTACTGTAGGTAGTTTGTTGATTTCATGCAAGCTCAATTTCATAAGAAGTATGACCTTTGGTCCCTTCAGGAAGCGGACTCGTACTCAAGATCAAGAGGAAGAATCACCTTCTAAGGAAGCTGTCCTCTCAAAGATCGATAACAAGGGTAAGAAACCTACCGAAGAATCTTCTGCATAGAAGGAGCTACCCGCATCTTCATCCAAAGTCACACTTGATGCTATTACTCATGCTAAAGGTACGTCAAATATCGAAAAGCCTCCTATCTTCATTAAAGAACTAAAAGATACCTCTATAAAGAAAGGAAGTATTGTGTTCAATCTCCAAAAAGAGTTAGAGAAAGTCAAGATCCTAGTCCCTCTGGTCAAAATTCTTAAACAACCTTCCTATAAGGCTCAAGTCTCTCAATTTATGCTTTCCCATGGAGTAACTTCACCCCCAGACTCCCTTAACCTCCAAGAAGAAAGACCCATGGTAGTTTTTGGCCCCCATGTAGAAGAACTGGACTCAGCTACTCCACCTTTTTATGTTTCTTTGGTCATACATGATTTGTTGTTACACAACTGTATGTTGGACTCGGGAGCCTATCACAATCTATTACCACTCTCAGTCATGGAATAGTTAGGTCTCCAAATCACCCATCCCTATAAATATCTCTATTCATTTGACTCCAAAAGGGTTAAGTGTCTAGGGATGATCAAAGACCTAGTGGTGAATTTGGCCCAGATCCCAGCCAAGTGTGTTGTCACGGATATAATGATTGCAGATATCCCAGCCTGTTTCGGAATGCTCTTATCCAGATCTTGGGGTACTAAGATTGGGGGCTCGATTAAACTATATCTGACTTATGCAACCATTCCAGTGTTTGGAGGACAAGAAAGAATGCTGTATAGGGAGTCAAGATTTGTCAAAATGGTAACTAAAGCCGATGGCTCTGTTAACTCACCTGTCTATAGTAAGGAAGGATAGTTCTCATGTCTAATGATTGAAGAAGATCTAGAGCTTTTGCAAGAACCATCTTATAGTCTATAAAAACCTCAACATTCCTCAGATGAAGATAGAAAGGGGATGTGGGTTTTACAGTTTGACGGGGCTAACTCTAGGGAAGGAAATGGAGCAGGGGTCCTCTTAATTTATCCTAAAGGATAGTTAGTACCTTTTGCTTTCAAATTGGAATATGAGGTCACTAATAATGTAGCGGAGTATGAAGCTCTATTCATGGGTCTCCAAACCGCTAGGGATATGAAAATTCAGAGCCTTAAATTTTTTGGGGACTCAGAGCTGGTGGTGAGATAGATAAAGAACCAGTGTCAAACTAAACATCCCCGACTGAGAGCATACAGAAATGAAGTATGGAATCTGGTGGAGAAATTTTTCTTAGCTTTCAACATACAATTCATGCCAAGGGATCATAACAGAATGGCGGATTCACTGGCTCTGATAGCAAGAAATTTACCCACGTCAGAATCCACTTCTAAGATATGAAGTAGAGGTGCGTTATCATCCTTCTATTCCTGATAACATAAAACATTGGTAGGTGTTTGAGGATGAGGAGCAGATGAAATGTTTCAAGGATACTGTAGGGGAATTCACTAACTTAGTTATTGATACTGGGAAGGAGGATGCAACTGAAGAAATACCCCAAAATAAGTGGTAGGAGACGGTGGCCGGTCATAAGGTGTTGCAGTTGAAAGGAAACATGATCCCCAGATGGTTGGTACCCTTGGAAAGGTTGTTTGATAAGAACAATGTCCCAATCAACCCAAATAAACTAACACTAGAAACATAGGTGGAGGATATAAATGTTGGGATAGAGGAAGACCCTAAGATAATCAAGCTATCTAAAGGAGTACCAGAAGGACACCGAGAGAGATATGTTCAGCTGTTTCAATCTTATAAGGATGTTTTTGCTTGGTCCTACCAAAATCTTAAAATTTTTGACATAAGCATCATTCAGCATAAGATACCACTGAGAGTTGAAGCCAAACCTCACAAGCAGAAACTAAGGCAAATTATCCTTTGCTGCTCCCTGCTATAGAAAAGGAAATTAAGAAGTTGCTAAAGGGTAAGATTATTGTACCTCTAAGGTATTCTGAATGTTTGGCCAATTTGGTACCAGTTCGAAAGAAGAACAGAGAAATCAGGTTGTGTGTGGACTTTCAGAACTTGAACAGGGCCTCCCTTAAAGATAACTATCCCCTCCCGAAAATGGATCATATACTGCAAAAAGTAGTGGGGTCTTCCAGAATGTCCATGATGGACGGTTTCTCAGGGTATAATCAGGTGGCAGTCTTACCAGAAGATCAAAATAAAACACCGTTCACCATGCCATGGGGCACCTTCATGTATGCCCGTATGCCTTTCGGTCTGATAAATGCCGGGGCTACCTTCCAGAGGGGTATGGACATCGCCTTTGTGGGAGAGCAAGACAAGTTCGTAGTGGTTGTAGAAATTATATAACTAATGCATTATACATCCAAGATTCTCCTGATCACACACTATTTGAATTCATGCAAAATACAAAATCTCTTCTACTATTGATCATCATATGGAAAAATTAAATCAATTGCATGCACACATTGAAACCATAAAAAATCACACATATGAACACAGTGTTTTAACGGGAAAGCCTGAAGCTAAAAACCCCAACTATCTATATATAACATATGTCATAGAGATCATGTAACAATCCTCATACAAAGCTTCTCACAATCTCTCAGTACAGTACAATCGCTACACACTAATCAGGTCCTGATATAGCAAATCCATGCACCGATCTCTGCCACCTGCTAGCCAACCTCTACTGCGCAATCCCTGCTGAAGAATGGCTCTGAATGAACTCAAATTGGTCCAGCCTTTCTCATAGAATACTCATTGGCAACTCTACTCTGTGTTGGATGCAATCAATGCATCACTATAGTCACAACTGATAGTCAACTTGCCCTTTCACCTATCTCTCCACTAGTCTCCACTGAAACTGTCCATGCATTGTAGTTAACTGATGTATTCTTCAGTTGATTAATGAGTTAATATTTAGTGAATTAATTATTAATTAATTCACACCACTCTCACTAGTGTATCAATCAGTTAGACTAGATACAACTAGCTCAAGTGTGTCTAACTGAGTTAAACTGAACACAACTCCACCAACTACTTCTCCAACTCCACCAAACTCTGTCACATGAGTTCTAACTGAATTCCTCCATGCAATAGCTCCACTTAACCCTTAGGAATAGCGTAATTCCTTCTGTCAGTCTGTGCCACATACGTGCACTTAAATGAAGTGCTCGAGAGAGAATAAGTTAATGTTTAGAGTCCAAATATTATTAAGGCTAATAATATTCGACATATCTATTTTAACTGACAATCTAAAAATAGATTCTGCCCAATATGTCTAAAAATAGAAGTCCATCTATTTTTCCAACTTGACCAACCATCCACAAATAGCATCCTGTAACTCATAGAATATGATCGACATGTCTAAAAATAGACTTGCGCCAAAAATAGTCTGCGGGCCCACTTAGTGAAGGCGACTCTTTTCACTAAACTCATCATCTTGTTGCAATCTCAACTCTCCCTCTCAACAAGATAGGGATTATCTGCCACCCTGATCCTGCCTCTATGGTATTCGAATTTTCTCTTGGTGAGCGCCTTCGTCAAGATATCAACATCCTGATCCTCCGTAGGAATGTAAGAAAGTAACATGATCTTCCGCTGCACACAATATCTGATATGATGATACTGGTCCATGAAGCCATACAACCTCAACTCATCCTCATGTCTGTACCAAGATCCATATCCTGATATGCCCCTGAGATATCTCAATACATGCTTCCCCGCCTTCCAAAAGAGCTTGGTAGGCTTAACAATAGCTTGTGAAAGCTGGTTAACAACATAGCATATGTCCGGTCGTGTATTGACTAGATACATGAGCGAACCAACCAAATATTGGTAAACAGTGGCATCCACTACCTCTGCCAATGTAGCATCCTCTTTCCTCCAACCACCAAGAAGAGGAGTGTTGATAGGCTTGCAACCTTGCATGTTGAACTTCTCCAGTATCTCCCGGGAATACTTGCCTTGAGACAGAAACAGTCCATCACTGCGCTGCCAAATTTCCAATCCTAGGAAATAATGAAGGAGGCCCAAGTCCTTCATCTCAAACTCCTTTGCAAGATCAGCCTTGCATGAGAGTATCAATTGTTCATCACCTGTCAAAATCAAATCATCTACATAAAGTACAATGATCAGCAACTTACCCTCCACCAAAATCTGGTATAGGTTCGGATCAGCCTCACTCTTGGTGAATCCAAGACCGGTGAAATAACTGTCTATCCGTGTGTACCAAGCACGAGGTGCTTGTTTCAACCCATACAACACTCTTTTGAGCCTGCACACATGCGACTCGGCTATCGAAGATCTCGAAGATATTGAAACCTTTGAGCTGCTCTATGTACACCTCCTCCTCAATGACTCCGTTGAGGAATGCAATATTCACATCCATCTGATGAATGTGCCATCCCATCTACGCTGAGAGAGATAGGATGCTCCGTATGGAAGAATACCTTGGACAGGTGCAAAGGTTTCCTCATAGTCGATCCCCTCAATCTGTGAGAAGCCCCGGGAAAAAAATCTTGCCTTGTACTTCTCGACACTCCCGTCAGCTGCTTGCTTCACTTTGTATATCCATCTCGAACCTACCACTGATTTCCCTTCCGGCCTTGGGACAATCTCCCATGCACTGTTTCTGACAATCGAATCATACTCTTCCACCATGGCATCTACCCATGCAGGGTCCTCCACAGCTTCCTCAAAAGAGGATGGTTCTATCACGATACACTTTCTCATCAGAGCCATGTATCCAGTATATCAGTCAGGTTATTGTCTCTGTCTGCGCTGTGATGTAGGTGCTCCTACAATCTTCTCTGCATCAAGATTCAGTCACTCAGCTTCTGTAGTGCGCTTCCGCCCTCTGATGGTTGGCGTTGCATGAGTGGTTTCTTCCACTCCATGAACCTCCTCTTGTGGCTGATCCACATCCTGAGGCTCATCCTTAGGAACTAATAGCTCCTCATCTACATGCAAGTGTGGCTCCCTCTCAAGCGAACACTTCATGGCTTTCTCCTCATGAAATTTGATATCCCGTCGCACAAAAGTCTTCCGACTGTCTGGAAAATACACACGATAGTTGTGGGGTGTTTCTGTGTACCCCACAAATATCCCAACCTCTGCGGTCGGCTCCAAATTCTTCCTGGCATCCTTCGTCACATGAATGTAAACAGGTGAGCCAAAAATCTTTAAATGAGAAATATCAGGCTTCTTACCAGAAAACGCCTCTTCGGGTGTACTCATGCCAAGTACTCTATGAGGACAACTATTTTGCACATAAACCGCAGTGTTGCAAGCTTCGGCCCACATATGTATGGGAAGGCCTTGATCATGCAACATCACCCGTGCAACACCCACAATCGTTCTATTCCTTCACTCCGCGACCCCATTCTGCTGTGGGTTATGAGGCGCTATGAGCTCTCTTCGAATTCCTTCTGCACTGCAAAAGTCTTTGAATTTTACAGAGATGAATTGATGATCATAGAATCATAGATTCCAAAATTTTTTGAGAATGTCTCGCTCTTCTTCTGCATGAAGAAGATCCAGCACTTACGAGATAAGTTATCAACAAATATCACATAATACCTGTGCTTTGCTGTCGAAGTTACTGAGAAAGGTCCACACACGTCTGTGTGCATTCTCTCAAGGATCGTCGTGGTGTGACTATCCTTCTAATGAAAGGTGGATTTCAAAAATTTTCCCAAAGTACATCCCTTGCACTGATTTTACTGTGCAAGTGTACCTTTGGGAGGCCCAGTAGAAATCTGCTGAAAAATTTTCGAAGCACCATGGTGAAGGTGGCCCAATCTCCTGTGCCATAGTTCGCCCTCATCTCAGCTCACCACTCCTTCTGCTTTGCCTGCCATTGCTGCACATCCATCTACCTGCAACTGATAAAGGTTCTTAACTCGAACCCCTATCCTCTGGGTTTCACCAGTTGCCTTACTGCGCAAGAAATCCATTTCCTCGCTAAATACAACATCATATCCCTTGTCTTCCAACATCGCCACAGAAATCAGATTCTTCTTCAATCCTGAAACATGCATGAAATCCTTCAAGATGAAAGGTTTTCCAGACTCCCTCTCAAAGGAAATGGTCCTTATACCAGTCGCACTGTATCTACCATCATCGCCCATCTCGATGTGCACTCCAAGATCCTTCTAATCCAGATCAGTAAACAAATATTTGTCTTTGGTCATATGGAAAGACGCACCATTATCAAGAAACCACACTGATCCCATCACACTTGAGACCAAGCATGCGATCAATGAAAAATCTAGATCAAACTGCGAGGCTAAGGCCTCTCCAGCTGCAGATCCAACAGCTTGCTTATTTTTCTTCTTCTATGGACAATTAGTGGCGTAATGTTCATGTTGGTGACAGTGAAAGCACTTCACCTTGGACATGTCCTGATTCTTGCCTTTCGCACCGGGTTGAGAAGGATTTTTCTTTCCCTTCCCCTTCCTTGCTTTGGCAGCCAAAGCACAATTTTCTTCATCTTCATTCTTCAATGAAGATCCATACTTGGTAATCCACCTTATCTCCTCCTGCACAAGATCCGACCAAAGTCGCTCCCATCCCGACAATTTCTCCCGACCATTGATAGAGTCCTCATAGGAATGCCAACTCTTTGGAAGCCCAAGGAGAGCCAAGCTCACCAAGTCCTCTTCATCTATAGTAACCCCCACACTTCCCAGCTCATCCCTTGACTGGAAAAACTTCGTGAGGTACTTGGGTATACTTTCGCCCTTCTCCATATTTATTTTCCTGAGTTTATCCTTGAGCGCCAACTTCCTCTGGTCGCTATTGCTTTGGAAAAAATCTATCAAAGCTTTCCACATCAAGAATGGAGAAGCTTTACCATGAAGGCTGGACACTATGTGATCCTTCACACCTTCCAACATAATCCTTCGACATTTTGCTGTCTTCTTTTTCCATGCGTCAAGTGCGGCAGCATCACTAGAAGCAAGTTTTGGAATTTCTGCATCTATGAACTCCTTCAACCCATTATCCTCCAGCACCACCTCCATCATGTACTTCCATGAAATATAATTCGAGCTGCCCTCAAGGGAATACTCCAATCGTAATCTGTTGAAATACATCTCAACTTCGACACCAAGAAAATATTGCAGCAAATTCGAATTCCACCGGCAAAAAAATCAACTGCTTCAATGATTTTCAATTGCTCCAATGATCAATATAGCTCTGATACCATGTAGAAATTATATAAATAATTCATTATACATCCAATATTATCCTGATCACACACTATTTGAATTCATGCACAATACAAAATCTCTTCTACTATTGGTCATCATATGCAGAAATTAAATCAATTGCATGCACACATTGAAACCATTAAAATTCACACATATGAACACAGTGTTTTAACAGGGAAACCTGAAGCTAAAAACCCCAACTATCTGTATATAATATATTTCACAGAGATCATGTAACAATCCTCATACAAAGCTTCTCACAAGCTCTCAGTACAATACAATCGCTACACACTAATCAGGTCCTGATCTAGCAAATCCATGCACCGATCTCTGCCACCTCCTAGCACCGCACTCCTACGCATGCAATGTTATCACTCGGGTTTTCCTAGAAGTTGTGTAAGAGGAAAGTATACCCGAGGTAACCACAAACCAACCTTTTAGATGCAGAATCTAGCCAATCTGCATCCAGAGAGGGCTCTCTCTTTATGATTTATCTTTGTTCTTGAAAGGTTTTAGGCTAGTTATAGATTCGAAATTTGTTTTGGGAAATTGGTGGAATCCAAAAAATAAGGGCAAGGCTGAGAGCTTTCAGTCCATTGGGCTATGGAGTCAAAGGATGGCTTTACTGGATTTCTATTCTACGCACAAGATGGTATTACAGGGCAAGATAGCTAGACAGAGAACAATCCTTAAAATTTAAAGTGGGTGGGATGATCTTGAAGGGATGAAAGACAACTAAGAATCTTTCACCATGTTCAGAGGAAGAAGTGAATTGACTACAAACAAAGAGCAATAAAGGATTCCTTATTATAGCAATCAACAGTGATTAAATTAGCGAAGCAGGAGCATTTAAGAATTCTTGCTTATAGCTAATTTAGAAGAAAACATTTAGGAACAATCACATTTGAAAACAGAGTACAATTAAGCAAATTATGTTTCAATCTCTTATGTAAATTATTCAGAAATGGATATGATGGTATTAAAAACTAATATAAAATTTCAGACAAAAGGTAGAAACACTTATTGAACTGTAATCCAACACATGAATCCTGCAACAAGTCCAGTGCTTTCAAATCGTCATCCAGCAAGCCACAAGTAAACTTCTCCAAAAGCTTTTATTCCGAAAATCTCAATGTTACAGCAGAGTAATAGAATCCACCCTCAACACTCTCTTTGAGGGTTTATTTATACACAAAATAATCTAAAACAATCTTACACTAACTTAGCCCATAATCTAGGCTGACTTAAAGCATATTTTACAAACAAACAAGAGACAAACGGTCGCGTGGATAGAATAATGTGCAACTGTCGATGTGCTGTTCCTTTTTCCGTGGATGTGCTGGAGATAGGGCTCTGTGCTGTCCTTTGTAGTATTTCTTTGACTTGTTGAACACTCTTTATTCTCATGGATACTCTTTAACCTTTTCATCTGATACTCTTTCATCTGTCTTCCTGTTTTTACCATTTACTTGACAGTAAAGATAAATTCTCATCCTGAAAGCAACCTTTACAGAATCTCCAACATTTCATGCCACCATTGATCATCTGGTATCATAGTTCTTCTGAGCTTTCTCAAAGTTTCATCTGCTTCAGTAAGTTTATAAAAAGTGGGCTCATTCGGAAATAGATACTTTATTTCATGCTCCAGATGAAATAAATTTCTCACTTTATCATAGATACTTTTCCCAGTTGGTAATGCAGGTTCTGACGAACTAGTAGAACAAGCAGATGTATTTTTAGCATGAGCCTTTATTCTCTTCTCATAGGTTTCCAAGTCTACTATTTGATCTTCTGTGAGCATGGGACTTGGTAACCCACTATCCAGTAAAGCTTGAAATTTCTCTCTGAAATTGTTGATGTCAACCAAAATGTCTGTACACTTTCTTTCTAAATTTTGCATGAAAGTCCTCTTGGTGAAAACTCTCTTTGCTTCCAAAACTGCACCTGTCCTGTCATCAATTCCTAACAATGCAAGTTGTTGTTTTGTTCTGGAATTCAAAAATTGAATGAGCTGCTGGGCCTGCTCAGGCCTGCCTCTTAATTCATGTCTGGTTCTATTTATTTCTTCTTGTGCTATCTTGACTAACTCATTTTGCTCAAAAATAGCTTGAATAGAGGGCCAAATACCCTTTATTAATTCAATGATGTTATCCCAAAGAATATCATTTATTTCGTTCAGAGGCTTTTCCAATGAAAGATCTTTTTCCAAAGCCTGAACCAATTTTTCCAATCTTTTTATCTCCCTGGTGTTGTCAGCAGCTGTCTTTTTAGATGTGTCATATTTTTCCTCCAATTTTGCCAATTGCAATTTTGTTTCTTGGAGTTCTGTGACCCTTAGCTGCAAACTCTCCATCTGTTTTATTAAGTCCTCAGAACTCAAGCCAGAAGTATTCACCTGAGCTGGTTGTTCCTGCTGCCCTGTGGTTGTAGTACCTGTTGTTGAAGTCTGCTTGATTATTTCATGTTCCTGCAATGCTTTTTCCAATTCCTTCTCTGTTTCATTTAGTCGCTCAGTCATATTCAAAAGCAACTCCATCATTTCTTCCTGTGAATTTCCTTTTATAACTTCCTGTGTCTGAGGGTGCCTAGAGGCTGGTAGTTTTAGTTGTTTTCTGAGTGCAGCTATATCATCCTCTTTCTTTTTTACCAATGCCTCAATACCTTTAATGTCTTTGGGATTGTGACCCAAACCAATGATTATCTCTTCTAGAGACTTTATTCTATTATCCTTGGCCTGTGAGGAGGCCTTCTCAATCTTCAATTGTGCAGTAGTGTTATTCAAAGAATCTTGCAGCGTTAAAGCTGCCATGGCTTTGTTGGTGAGAGTAGAATAAACCATTTCCCCTGTTTGTCTATGTAGCTCTATCTGATCCAGGGGATGGATATCTTTTGCTAAAACTTCAAAATTTGATCTGATGTAATCTGCTGTTGAAGTTGGCTTTGGCACCTTTGCTTTGAAGTGGCTCATTAGCATTTTACCTTGTGAAAGATCAAATGCTGGCATCAGTCTTTCTTGATTATGAGGAGCCATCTTCATATACTGATCATATACCTTCATTTTCAATGGATCATTCTTTGTTTTGATATTAATGAAGGTTTTTTTAATGTCTCCAGTATCTGTCTTTTGCGGTCTGAAAGAAGATACTTCAGTGCTTAATTGTTTTTGCAAGGCTTTCCCTTTCTGGCTTATAGTTGTTTCACTTGCTGTGCCAGTTTGCTGACTATCTTCTCTACCATCATCGAATACTTCATCTATAATTTCTACCTCTGGAGGTGGATCTGATTTGTGTTTCTTAGTTTGATAAACCTGTGAGGCTCCTTTTGAAGGAGTGGTATCTGGAGCCAATATTTTCTTCCCTATTTCTGTATTTAATGGAGTTTGCATTTCTGGAACTTGGATGTGTATTGCTGGTGTGGGAGAAGCCTGAGATGATTCTGGTGCTTTGGAATTCTGTGGTTTTTCTGCCATGACCAAGGTTTCAATGACCTGAACTACAGGTTCTTTTCCTTTACCCTTGGGTTCTGCTGCTACTGATGGACTGTCTTCTTGTAATGCTTGCTGTAGAGTGGCTGCTGAAGATGTGCCAATATAGGGTACCTGCATTTGACCACACGTTTCTAGGTCAAAGTTCTTCTCAATATCTTTCATCATTTTATTCATTTTGTCTGCTTCATTTTCTTCTTCGACAAGTGTTCCTTCAACCCATTCATCTTGATTTGCATATTGTTCTAAATAAGGAATCTTGTGGTGTACATAAGGAGATGACTTATTTTTTAATCTCTTTTCACAAATGAAACCAAAGGGGTCATAAGGGACCCAACGGAAAGATGTTTGGAACTTTCTTTCTAATAGATTTTTGGCTTCTCTCTCAGCTTCTCTAGAATTGCAGATGAAGGGACCTAATTGGCTTTTGATCCTTAACTGAGCTTTCTTCTTTACATTGCAGAAATGGATCACATCTGAATTGTTCATCTGCCTAAAGTATTCCAAGGCAAATATTCTCATTGGCACATATCTGGGTAACTTGAATGGATGTAATTCACATCCATAAATCCTTATGACTGTATGGTTTTGGTACAAGTACCAATCCCCAACTTTATAACTCTTTGACAATTGCAAGGTCTTTCTAATTTCAGTACTGAGTCTGGGGGGAGAAATTCTTGTTAACAAAGTTGTAGCAGGATGTACAAACTGATCAATGAATTCTGAATAGGAATAGGGAGAATCAGAGGAAAAATGAATGATAGGGGACCAAAAAATGACAGACCTGGGATTACCCTTAGCATCAAGTTTCTGAACAGGGAAAGGGAATCTGCCTGACTGATAATAGATCATGAGATGATAGATAACTGAGGAGTACTTAAAAACTTTTTTAGTATCTAGCCTTAAGAATTGATCATGGATCTTGTTGGCTATGAAGGAAGCATAGTCATATTTAATCTCAGGAGGCTTCCCAGGAGTAAAGATGGATAGCAAAGCCAAAGTTATCTCATCCACATATTCACTGGTGTTGAATCCTAAGACAAAAGATATTATATTTACAATAAGCCTTCCTAGCGTATTGAAATAGCAAAAACCATAGGGGGGAGACACTTTTGGCTGATGCTCAGGTAACATGAAATACTGACACATGGATTTTAATCTTTCTGGGGTTAACTGTCTGGTTTTCTCAATTAATCCTTCCATGGATAATGGTGCTAATTCTTGTTCTGGCTCAAAGTGTAACATAGCATTGATAGCCTGAGGAGTGATGGGAAACAGAACACTTTGGTCGGGAGCTATTACAGCCCTCCGTGCGGGATCATAGCTTGCCTGGCAATAATGAATGATTTCAGGGAAAATGAGGACTGAAGGAATAATATACCTTGGAAGATTGGATTCCCATAACCCTATAAGATCTTGCCCCTTTGAGTGTTCGTCTCTGCAGTGACAGAAGCTCAAACGGGGACTTTCATCAAAATGCAGGTCATTAATTTGGAAATCTTCATCTATCAGGGGTAAATAGTCTAATTCACGGTGAGGAGCATTCAATGGAGTGATATTTAGAGCTGTCGGGACCTCCATTTTGGTTCTTGTGGATTCAAAATGGAGGTTTTTGGTTTTCTTCACGGGCCGGGCGGAATTCTTGAAATGAAGGAAATTGGAACAATTTACAGGTTCGGGGAGCAATTTCACAGGTTTTAAAATCTCCAGGGAGGACTCAGTGATGATTTTTAACCACTTTTTCAGCGAAAAAACAAAGGAAACTGAGTTTTACTTGCAGTCGGGCGTAAAGGATAAATACCTGCTTTTAGACGAAAACTGGTTCTTTCACAGGTAACAGGCAATGGCGGGACTGTTCTTCAACACGGGCGCAGCAGAATTTTGGGGAGAAATGATCAATTACAGTGAAAATTTGAAAATCGCAGCGGGAGCTCTGTCGTTTTCAGAATAACGAAAATAATAGGAAAAACGTGAAAAATGGCTTATTTACAAGTTAAAAAGGGTTTTTTGTTTTTTTCGAGGTGTGACGTCATGGTAGTACTGGATGACGTGTGCAGAGTCGGGCGGTAAGTGGTAAGCGGGAAGTCCCCGCACCGCTTTTGGTCGAGGGCGGTATTAATCGCGGGGGGAGCGATTCCATAGGATAATCGCCACGTGGATGGTTGACTATTCAGAAACCACCCATCCCCCGCTGGTTAAATTGCTGACAAGGGATGGGCAGCGGAATCAACGCTGGCCGTTGATCTGCGGGAGGCTGATCCAACGGTTGGGGCGATGGGAAGATGGGCGGAGGTTTCATGTGGGCCCCGTCGTACTTTTAAACACTTTTAAATGTTTTTAATCGCTCCGGGGGCTTTTTAACTGGCGGAAATAGTTATTAATTAGTCCAGGTGACTTAATTAATCCCGTATGCAAAAGAAAAGGGGTTGCGGCGGAGTTGGCTAGGTGGAATGCCACGTGGACGGACCACGGTGGCGCAAGACTTTCGCAAAGTTTTATTGATATGTTTTGGTATTAAACATACGTATTGTATGTCTAAAGTTTTATATATATATTTTTTATTATATGATGAATGAATTAATACAACTAATTCACCATAGGGGCGGGATTTATATTATAAAGGTATATTTAACCAAAGGGTTTATAAAGCGGGGTTTTTATTTTCAATGTGCGGGGATATAATACTTTGGTAAACATTATAATAAATGGGTTTTTTGGGATATTTATAAAAAAGGGAGTTATATACTTAGGAAAGGGTATTTCACTAGGGATTTAATATAATAGAGTTAAATGTTAATATGGCAAAGGACAAGGAAAATCAAAACATCTTTGTACATCTAAGAAAGTGATAACTTATGAAGTAAATTGCAACATTTTATCTTCAACACTTCAACTTAGAATAACAAGTTATTTTGAGGAATTTTTATGGAATTTTGCATCAGTTTCCTAAGTAAAATGTGATTTTACTTAGGAGAAAGTTAAAAATGGAAGATAACAATGATGAATTATCTCAAGTACTTAGGTCTTTTTTGATCATTAGGCGGAGGGTCCGGTCCCTCCAGAAGTCAAGGAAATGCCTTGAGCCCTTTTGATCTCCAAACACCTTAGTACTTTTGGGGGAAATTAGTAAAACTTTTAAGGGGGAAAATGATGAGGGAGGTTAATGATTTTTTGACTTTGCTTGCAATGATTTTCCATTGTATTTCCTGTTTCAGTACTTATGATGAAAGTAAAGGATCAAAAACATGTAGCAGCATCATTCATCAGATAACACTTTGCAGCACCATCTACCTACCCTATCTACTTAACACTACCATTTTTTCTTCTTTATTAGGGTGCATTTAGACTTGCAAACCCTTTTCAATCTTTTTCTTTTTACATGATAAATCTATCTATTTCTACCCTTATTACATCCAAGGGCTCAGATTAAATTGTTGAGCACCTTTTATTCACTCTACCTAGCTACTTATCTGCCAAGATTAAACTGTTTGGCTAGATATTTATTCTCTAATCTATAACATGAAATTGAAATATGAATAAGCCAAGTTTAAACAGTTTGACTTATTCATGAATTGTGGCAAAGGTTTGACAAGCTGCACACAATTGCTTATTTACAAAAATGAAATAGTAGTGGCATTTGGATTTGCACACTTTCCTTGGTCTATTTTTCTATTTGGGGTTCATTTCTTTCTCTTTTTGACCATTTTATTTTTCAAACCCTTTGATCTTTCTTTTAGGGTATACCCTCTTTACAATTTTTAATTTTTTTTTTTTTTTTTTTTTTTTTTTTCAAGAATATGGAACACCTTTGCTCAAGAAAGAAGGTTTGAACATATTCTTCAATTAATCAGATATTCATGGAAAGATGAAACCTATTGAGTATGGAGGCTAACACAATCCTTGTTGAAGAATGGCTCACGAATGAACTCGAATTGGTCTAGCCTTGCTCACTCGGAAATCCTCATTGGAAACTCTACTGTTTTGGATGCAAGCAATGCATCACTATGATCAATGTTGATAGATAACTTTCCCTTTCACCTATCTCTCCACTGGTCTCCACTGAAACTGTCCATGCATTGTAGTTAACTGATGTATTCTTCAGTTGATTAATGAGTTAATATTTAGTGAATTAATTATTAATTAATTCACACCACTCTCAATAGTGTATCAATCAGTTAGACTAGATACAACTAGCTAAACTATGTCTAACTGAGTTAAACTGAACACAACTCCACCAACTACTTCTACAACTCCACCAAACTCTGTCACATGAGTTCTAACTGACGTCTCCATGCAATAGCTCCACTTAACCCTCAGGAATAGCGTAATTCCTTCTGTCTGATCTTGTGCCACATCTGTGCACTTAACTGAAGTGCTCCAAGAGAATAAGTTAATGTTTAGAGTCCAAATATTATTAAGAGCTAATAATATTCGACATATATATTTTTAGACTGGAAATCTAAAAATAGATTCTGCCCAATATTTCTAAAAATAGAAGTCCATCTATTTTTCCAACTTGAGCAAGCATCCACAAATAGCATCTTGCAACTCATAGAATATGATCGACATGTCTAAAAATAGACATAGTCTAAAAATAGACATAGTCTAAAAATAGACATAGTCTAAAAATAGACTTGCACCAAAAATAGTCTGTGAGCCCACTTATTGAAGGCAACTCTTTTCACTAAGCTCATCATATTGTTGCAATATCAACATTGATATACTTAGATGATATCACAGTTTTCTCAAAAGATGATGCTGAACATGTGGAACATTTACAACGAAATTTTGAAAAATGCCACAGGTATGGTCTATCTTTAAATCCCCAAAAATCTATGTTTGCTCTAGAAGAAAGGAAACTATTGGGCCATATCGTGACCAAAGCAGGAGTGAAAATCGACGCAAAGAGAGTGGAAGTGATAAATGGTATACCCTTACCTCGTAATAAAAAAGAAGTCCAGGTTTTTCTTGGGCACATAAATTTTTTAAGAAGGTTCATCCCGAATTATGCAGAGATAGTTCGACATATCACTGATATGCTCAGAAAGAACAATGAGGTGAAGTGGTCAAACGAATCAAGAGAAGCCTTCAATAGGATTAAAGGTGCTTTTGCAGAAGCCCCGGTTTTAACAGGACCAGATTATAGTAAACCATTCATGATCTTCTCATTTTCTTCACCACATAGTATCGCCGTAGTACTTTTACAGAAGAATGAGGAAGGATACGAACAACCCATTGAATTTTTTAGCAAAGTACTTCGAGATGCTGAGCTGAAGTAAAATATCCTAGAAAAGTAGGCATATGCTTTGGTGAAATCTTTGAAAGCCTTTCGGATGTATGCCCTGCAATCAACTATCATTGCTTTTGTGCCCACAGCTGTAGTTAAAGATATCCTAATTCAGGGAGATAGTGAGGGAAAAAGGGGCGAGTGGATTGCAAAAATCCAAGAATATGAATTGGAAATTCATCCTACAAAGCTCATAAAAGGACAAGGTATAGCCAAAATTTTGTCCGACTCCAACTGTCAAGCCCTAGGAATAAACCTATCTATGGGAGTTGGGGAGTTATCTGGAGATACAAAAAGTCGACCCCAAATAGAAGCCTTTGTACAAAAAACTCACATGAAATATCTCATCAGTCCTTGGTATAAAGATATTGTGGAATACCTTTTGAATTTGAGGTGCCCATCGAATTTCGATAGGGCTAAATATCGAACATTGAGGTTGAAGTCGTAGAAATATATCATTGCAAACGGTCGAGTGTATTGAAAAGATCCTTCGGGAATCCTGCTCCTTTGCCTAACAGAAAAAGAAGTGGAGGGAGTTATGGCCGAGTTCCATGAAGGCATCTGTGGGGGGCATTATAGCTGGAGGTCAACAGCCCATAAAATATTGAAGGCAGGTTTTTTTGGCCCAAATTGTTTGGAGATGTGCATGCTCTTGTTAGGGCTTGTGAAAAGTATCAGAGGTTTGCCGAAAAGCATAAGTTTTCTCCTCTCCCTATGATCCCGGTACACATAGAAGAGCCTTTTCAACAATGGGGGATAGATTTCATAGGCGTAATCCATCCTTAAACCAGTGGTCAACATAAGTGGATACTAACCGCCACTGACTAATTCACCAAGTGGGTGGAGGCCACACTGGCAAGGAATGCAATGGACATAGTGGTGATCAAGTTCTTAGAGAAGAATATTATATCTAGGTTCGGTTGCCCGATGAAGATTGTGACAGATAATGCTCAAGCTTTTAAGTCTGCAAAATTCACTAATTTCTGTCAACAATATCATATCACTTTGGGTCACTCTATAGCCTATTACCCTCAGGGGAATGGACTGGACGAGTCTTCAAACAAAACCTTGGTAAAGGCATTAAAGAAGACCATTAATGAAAGTCAGAAGAACTGGGATTCTCAATTAAAATTCGCGTTATGGGAAAACCAAATTACAAATAAGTGATCAATAGGTAAATCTCCGTATGAACTGGTTTATGGTAGAGCGGTCATTTTCCCAATACAACTGGCCTTTCCTGTAGCCAGGTTCCTTAAGGACAATCAAGAGGAGCCCAACGATCTAATCAAGAGAATAAATCAATTGGTCGAGTTAGATGAGACTCGCATCCAAGTCAATGATCGTCTAGCAGAGTACCAAGAGAAAATGAAAAGAATATTTGATCAACATGCCAAAGACAAAGAATTGCTCATAGGGGACTTGGTACTGAGGTGGGATATCAGAAGAGCTGACAAAGGAAAACATGGAAAGTTCGACCCTTTGTGGTTTGAACCATTCAAAATTGTTGAAGTTAAAGGTAACAACACCTTCATATTGGAAAATTTGGAAGGTGATGTGATTGAGATGCCCGTAAATGGACAGTTTTTGAAGCCCTATTTCCAAGCTTGATCTAGGTCCTGGGGACCTTTGTATTATAGTGTACATATAAGTAATTGTCATTTCTATTTTCTCTACGTTGATGTTGGTTTCATCATGATCATGCTTTTACAAATTTTAAAGGTACCTCAATCTTTACAGAATAGATGGAAAGTGGTTTGCGAATTTCTCGACACGTCCTAGGATGAATGTGCCGCCCCCAAGTGGAGCCAATGTTGTCATGGTACCCCTCATTACAAAAGGTTTGGTAAGAAAATACTTTGAAAGCAAGCATAGGGACACTATGGTAAGATATATACGAGCAAAGTCACATAAAGGAAATGCACGCGGTCCCTTTGCACAAAATATGACATCTGAAAGACATTGGAAAAGGAGTTTGAACTAAGCACAAGGGTCAGCGGGCCATATAACAGGTTAAGTGCCGAAGGCACAACCACGTGGAAGCATTCTGGGGGTACCAGGGGAAGCATGGAGAGATGGGAGCCTCAACCCTCGAAATGACATGATGTCACAGCCTAGTGGGGCCGCAGTTCTTTCATTCCGCGGGTCGACGACGCAGTGCGAAGGGATTTCCCACGCCCTCGCCAGAATTATATGGTGGGCCCCTCAGAATGAATAGGTGGCGCATTTAGAGGCAAAGGTATGGTATGTTAGGCAACTTGGTACACAACCAGTACTAGTTTTAAGCCCGGCTTGTGGCACACACCCACCTGGTCCTGAATAACCAATAGCTCGGTGCCACATGCCTCAGTGTCGACGTCCTTATGACGTCAGCCCTCCTAGTTGTCAATCGAGCCTCGTTTTATGTAAAATTGGCTTGTTTAACCCCACCAGAGACTCATTTGGGTAAATCACTCATTTTTATGTTTTTTCCCCATAGTTAAAGTCTGCATTTCAGAAGAAGGTCGCTTTTAGCTCCCTCCTTGCATCATTTTCCTTCTTGGTTCCCTCTCGCACAGGTCACAGGTAAATTTCCATTTCCGTTAATTACGTTTTTCCTTCCTTTTTCTCTTTAAAAATGGTCATCGTGAGAGTCAAGTCTAAGAAATCTGAACCTGAAACTCCCCAAGCACGTGATGCTAGGGCCATCCCCGGACCCGACCCCCTTACTGATACGCAGGCTCACATTCATGACCCGCAATACCCTTTTAGTGTTTCCCACGTCCGACCTAACTTACTAGAAAGTCATGTGAAAGGCCAAGATCGGTTCCAAGTTGTTCGGTCTGGCTTGTACTACTAGGTAGCTCCAACCACTTTCCCAGTTACAGAATTCATCTTTTGGCTCAAATATGCTTATGACGAGCGCAGAGAGGTATTCCTCTCAGCTCAGGGCAACAAGGTCTTCCAAATTTTAGCTGAGCTTATCAAGAACGCTCTTCGTTTCCCACACAACCCAGAATATGTCACATTCACCGAGTTATCCCCGTCGCTCCAGTTATCTAAATTACCCTGGAAGAAATAGAGTGAGTTCCTCTCATCCATCTCAAATTCCCGCCTTACTTCCCATCCGTCTTCGGATATGGTACCCTTTTCCTCATTTGCCGATGGCCTC
Source organism: Pinus albicaulis (assembly GCA_034641835.2). NCBI lineage: Eukaryota > Viridiplantae > Streptophyta > Pinopsida > Pinales > Pinaceae > Pinus > Pinus albicaulis. Next base: position 778,840,969 of record CM076582.1, read on the forward strand.
CAGCCGGTTCTCGCTCTCATCCCTGGGTTATTAGGTCTTAGGGAAGTCGAAAGGGTGTCCAAAGAGTGTATAGCCCTCCTCTAGCTCATGACTCAACCACGTGTTGTTCTGGATATTACAACCTTTCTAGCTTCGTCCATCCAGATCCAATTCCAAGAAATTTCCTCTTTGGGGGATTTTCGTTTTTGCTCGGTGGTTTTTTACCTGTTTCTGTTCGAGCATTCTGACAAGTTTGAAGATTTAGGGCTTGAAAAGCTCTATAGAATGAACGGCCAGCCCAGAACCATGTTTGAGTGGAACATTTCAGTATGGCAGCAGCCAAATGGGAGCAGTTACTCGAGGTTCTTGAATGAGTTCATGTCCATCGCCTTTACCATAATTCATGACAGTCCCCCACCCAGGATTTTTCCCGAGCAGAAAGACTAGTTGTAGTTTGGTGAGGAAGAAAGCACAGGGGATTGGTATTTATTTGATGATTATACTGAGATCAGGGTTTATGGTGCGGATGTGCCTCCTTACTGCCTGTCGTTGTTTCCTGCCATGCAGGTTTTCGCCCTCGAGTACATTCGTCAGACCATGAAGGACGACCAGTTCCATTTTTTCCCCTCTAAGAAGGGTTATATCCTCAATCTTCCTACTACCATCAGCTCTTTTACTGTTAACTCAAGACACACCCTCTCCACAGTGGAAATGCTGCTTCAGGGAATGGATTTAGTGCTAGGGAAAGTTTGTCCCTACGACCCGAAAGGAATTATATCAAGTAGGAAAATGAAGATTAGGTCCACTACATATGTGCATGAGACTAGGCCCTTCATTGAATGGAGAGATAACCTTGACACATGGCCTTTGGCTTCGCAGATGGAGGCCGAGTCTTCGGCAGCGGAGGGAAGGGGCAACACCACTTCAGCAGGCACAGGTAGAAAAGGGCATACTGACAAAGCTGAGTTTTCAGAAGAACCAGAGGGATTGTATATAGGAGAGGGATCTCATCCCTCCATGAAGCAAAAAAGTGACGAGGTGGAGATCCTTTGGGATGAAATACCCCTGGAGGAATTGGTTAGGTACGGGGAGCTTGATAGAGGCAAGGTGTATTTCAGAGTAAACTATGACAGAGCGTCATCTTTAGAACCTTCTAGGTTATTGCAGGCCACTTCAGTAAGCAGAGACGAAGTGAGAGAAGAAATCAGAAGCAGAAACAAGACTATGAGGGAGAAGCTTCGGGTAGAATTAGCGAGCTTCGTAGACAAGTACCATACCCAGATCACTACAGAACTGGACATCGACAAAGAACAACTGATATTTGCTATCATAGAGGCAATGCTGGAACCCACCGCTAATGAAGTAAGCTACAAGGCGCTAGAGGTAGCTGTGAATTTGTCACAAGTTCCCTTAACTGATAAACTGGGTTTATATCAATGCATTGGAGATATGTTGAGAGACGAGGTCGTGAAGCTGGTGCTTGCTTTGAGAAAACTTGAAGATAAATATAAGGAGGTGGTGGATAATCTGAATAAGGAGAGGATGAATGCCAGGGGGGTCAGCAACAACCTTCATCATCTCAGGAAAATAATGAGTGAAAAGGGAAGCGACAAGGACAGAATCCAGACAAAAATCATCCGGGATTTAGAGGTCGAAAATTTGGAATTGAAGAAGAGACTTAAAATTCCTCGAGGGGAATATGTGTGGCCCGAGGAATTAGATCAAGCATAAAAGGAAAAGATGACCCTTACTGATACCCTCGCTCGGGAAAAAGATGAGAATGCCAAAACGATCGAAGAGCTGGCTGCCCTCAGACAAAGATTTACTGACTTGCAAGAGAAGTGGGATACTCATGTTTGCACAACTCCAACTCTAGACTCGGCGGATGCTACCTCAATACAGTTAACCAAGGCCCTCTTGGACCTCCAGGTTTTAGAGAAACAAGCTCACACTGCTCAGTAGACGATTCAAGAATTGATGGCTAGGGTGGAACAAAATAATAAAATCATAGAGGCCCTACAAATAGAGGTGGAAGAGGCAAAGAAGGAGAAGCAATTGCAAGAGAAGGTTATTAGGGATTTGAATAAACGTATGAAAGGGAACGCAACTCTCCTGGAATCCAGGTGTCTCTTTTGGTCCGACATCAGAACAGAGGTAAGGAAATGTTGGGATTACCTCCCACTGATGAACGAAAAGAAAGTTGTTGTCCAATCATGTAAAGAGAAATTGTAGGAAGGGCGAGCTGAAGCCGAGACCAAGGTAGCCATGGCCAAGAGATACATTTTGTACCTAAACGGTTTAGGCTCTGAGGAGTTAGCCACGCAAGTAATTGAAGACCGTTTCAGGGGAATAATGGAAATCAAGTGGATAATCGAGAAAGAGATAGCACGCGTGAACGCTTTGAGTGGTTTGGATCGTGTTACTAAGGGAATAGGGAGGTTTGAAGAGGAGTGGAATGAGCTGGTAAGAACAGGTATCCCCTCATCTTGTGATTTTAAAACTGCCGCTTTCCCAAGTCTAACTAATTATGATGAGAAGCTGGCAGCAGTTATGAATCAAACAAACCTTCCTTATGAGAAAACCACTCGCTTGAAAGCTGAAACAATAGTTGCTGCCCTTGGGAAAGAAATATCCCTTCTCTGCTAGATCAGACAATGCTTGATGGTGCATGTGGATTATTCAGAATTAATAGATATGTAAGCCTCTATGGAGAGCTTCACCACAATGCCTTTTCCAGGAGCAGCCATTTGGCATAAATGCAGTAATTTCGCAAACGCTCCAGTCGTCACACCATCCATTCAATCTCCACCACCTCAGAAACACAAAGTTGGTTCATCTGCGTCATCGGTGCTTCCAACCCGGTCAGCCACTGCTACACCTCGCTCCACCAAAAAATGATAATCATGTTTCGGTCCTCATGGCCATTTTACTTTTATTTTCTTACTTTTGTAATATCGGTGAAATCGTCATTTCACGCTATGCACTTCTTATTTTCTATTCATGTTGTTTTATTTTCGGTTGGCGCTTATACTAAAGCCACCATAGAGATGATGAGAGGTGTTCTTCCTCATCATCGGTTTTTGATTTTGATAGAGAAAAATAACAGAGAAGATATTTCCAAGAGTGCATGTTGATCCAAAAATATCTTTTGCTAACAATAGAAAGGAGAGAAATATAAAAGGCGAACCCCAAGTCTAAAAGAGGGTTCCGAATTTGGAGAATAGAGATTGTTGTTAGTAAGTTCCCTTTTTGTAAAGTTTTGAGGATTTCTTGTGTGTGATGTTGAAGAATCCCAATGGGAAAGAATATAATGAAACAATTTTGCTATGAGATGGATTCCTGGTGAGACCAGTTGCAATTTGTACTTCTTGTTTAAATCTAATACAAACGTTTTTGCACCTCGTCAATTTCTGTGTTATATGTCATTTGCTTATGGAATGCGAGTACAGGATTAATTTGGATGAATTTATCTTTTCCAGATACTCATGTATTTAGTCTATTGTGCTTTAAATATGGTTCAGGGCTATGATGTTATTTTCATATGTTTCACTTCATGTATCCGTCTTTCTCCTATGTTGACTGCCGATAGATTCTTAGGCAATGTTAAGCCTATCTATGGTTAATATTCTCTCTATTTGCTGCCATTCTCACTCCACTCTTTACACTTTTATATCTGTGTGCTGCGTTTCAAAATTTTTCCCTTTTCACAGCTTGTAGATTTAGTTTTTTCTTCGATAATATCTCCACAAGACCCTGACTGCTTGCTATCGGGTATTTCTATGTATTCATCTCTTTTCTCGAGATCTCGGTCCCAATTTATGAAGTTATAGAAATCATTTTTTGAACAAGAAGGTACTTGCCACTGACCATGGAAAACCTCCTTACATCTTCTTGGCTTTAAGATGACCTAGGCACTGGTCCTTCACAACTCAGGGCTATCTCTAGGAGCTACAACACCCTCTATGAACTTGTTTATGGAAAAAAAGACTTGTTCCCTATAGAGTTTCAGATTCGAACCTTCAAGATGGAAATCCAATTGGGACTTAATTTATCAGAAGCACAGAAACATAGATTGGAGCAACTCAATGAGCTTGATGAAATCAGGCAAGATGCAGTTCAAAGAACCAGTATAGTCTAGCAACAAAGGGATAAATGGCATGATAAATATATCAAGGAGAAGAAGTTTCAAGCAGGGGATTGGGCACTTTTGTTCGATTAAAAATTCAAATATTTTCAAGGAAATTTTCAGAATCATTGGCTTGGGCCATATGAGATTGAAAATGTCTTTGATAATGGAGCAGTGAAGATAAGGACAATTGATGAAGAAAAGGTACCTCTTCTTGTGAATGGTCATTGGTTGAAAGTATATCATAAGCCAATTTCAAGAGAAGAGTTTGTAAAGATTTTCCAAGATAATACTGATATGAAGTTAGTGAAGAATTCTTCTTCTTCTTCATTAACTTAGCTTTTATTTTTCCTATATAATAATAATAATAATAATAAAAATAAAAATAAAAAAATGTGTAAGTATGAAAACCAATCAATGATTGGCATACTTATGCAGAAAATACAGGGTGTAAATCAGAGATTTCTGACATCTTATATTTTCCATTTCTTTTTTGCAATTAGTAGTAACAAAAAAATATATTCATATTCCATCTTTGCAGCTCATAATCTGCAAATTCATTCCATTTTACACTTTCATTTCATTTTCACAGTCATATTCCACTTCCATTCCATTTCACAACATTCCACTTTCATTCCATTCCACTTACATTCCATTTCATAGCATTCCACTTTCATTCCATTCCACTTACACTTCATTCCACAACTATACTTCAATTTTTTTAAAGATCACATTCTGCAGCTAGCTACATTTTGCAGCTGCCCACATTCTGCAGCTGATTACATTCTGTCGCTGATCACATTCTGCAGCTGATTCTATTCCGCAACCACATTAAATATCATTCAACAGCTTTGACATATTTGTACAACCTACAAAAAAATGATGAATATAGGAAATTAAAAGGACCACATTTTGAAGACCAACATGATAAAAGGTACCTGAAGAATCAACACCAAAGAAACAAACAACGAAAAGGTTAGTTCTAAAGGTAAAGTTGCAAAAATTTGTTTTAATAACAAGGTTAAAACATTAGCATGTATAATATGGATGATCATATGCTCCCTTGATAGATCATCATTTGATTTGATTGTGGTTTCCATCATACCATAGATCAGCCACATCCTACGCATTATGTTTCATAACAGTCCACAGTTGACTCCCTCATTGATGATTAATGGTCATGACCTGTTGACGTGACATATTTGTCTACGTTTCTTCTGAACCCCAAGCCATACCACCTATTAATTCCTACAAACCCTCGATACCTTTCATCAAATCCGTAACCCAATTCATTTCATAAACAGAGAAGAATAATTCTAAAGGTTGAAGAACTCTGCACAATAGAAGGCATGGGACTAATAGTCAGATCAGAACTAGTGGGAACAAAATATATGAAAGGATATCCGCAGATCAAGGAAATGTTGTAGAAAGATAGATGGCTCAAATTCATAGAGAAATTCGATGGTTTTCACAAAGAGATTACAAAATCTTTTGCTCAGTCTTTTGATGGCACATAAGTGGAAATTTGAGACATCAAATTCACAGTTACTGAGGCATTCATGGCCGAAGCCACATAAATTCCAAGGCTTGGCAAAAGGTGGTTAAAAAACAAGGAGTTTCACAATGAATCATGGAAATTTATCCTCAAAAGCCCAGGTATGGATGTCTCTGTTTTCAAAGAAGGTATCCCCAGCTCAGCCCTTAAAAATAAATGGAGGAATATGCTCTTGGTTTTACAGAAATTTATCACCTGTGAAGGAAGGTTTGGTTGCATGTATGTATATCATATTTGATTACTAATTAATTTATTAGAGAATGGTGAAATAAATGTTCCCTTCTTTCTGCTAAATAGCTTAAAAAGGATGTCCACAAATGTGCAGAAGAGAATACAATTTATAGATAACACCATGCATCATCATGGGTTGGTAAAGATACTTGTTGAGTTTCATTTAGAAAGCATAGGAGATACCTCGGAGAATTTTCTTATCAGAAACCATTTTCAAGAGGCACCAAATCAACCTAAATAAGACATTGTTAGAAAGAGCAGAAGGAAGAAGACTGATACAAACATTGAAGACATACCTACATCTTCATTGCAGAAAAATGATGAAAAGATCATCTTTGAAGAATTGACAGAGAATAGAAAGCAAAATAAAGTCAAGACAGGAGGTAAGATAAGAAAGAGGAGCAAGGATATAAATGAAGAAAATGAGAATCCTCCACAGATGAGAAGGAGCTCCAGACTCCGAGGCTCAACGAAGAAAACACTACCAAAAGAGATAGAGTTTGTAAGTTTAGATGAAGAAACTCCAATACCATCTCCTGTCAATATTTATTCTCCACACAGTCCTCAAAATTATCCTATTCATAATTTTGAAGGTAGCCCCAACAGAAAATCTCTAGGCATAGACCCAACACAACAAGAAATATATGATCACATAGAATCATTGGAGAAGAGAAGTGCAACGGTGAATCCTATCAATCCACAAGAACCTCTAGTTGAAACTCTCAAATTTTTTTTTTATGAACTAGAGATATTGAATAGGCATATTAAATAGGAGAATGAGGCCTTGAAGCAACATAACAAGTTGGAAAAGGTAATTAGTGACAATACCATTCTGCATTTAGGACTGTGGCACAAAAAGAATAGGAAGTTGAAAAGAAAGAACAAGTCACTAAACAAGGTAGTCATTAATCTCAAATACAAGCTTCTTATGAGAAAGCCCAGGATGGAAACCACTTCAAAGAAAAGCAAAAGAAGAAAATTGGATGTGTTAGAAGAAGTGTTTGAATAAATGCAGTTGAAGAAGAGAATTCATATTTTTGGTAAATTGCATGAGGACATGCAATGACTTCGCAGTGGGGGTATGTTGAACCTCAGAATTATCCTCTCCCTGACATCATTTCTCACCTTTTTCCTTTATTTTCTCATAATTTTACATACTCCAATCAAAGATAAATGTCATGTTTTTTCTCAAGGAATGCATTTCAATGATTGTCATATTGTATTTTGATGTTCTTGCTATTCAAATAGATTTTCGTAATTTTGGCTACACAACGTAGCCTATTCTGCAGATAATCATAGATTCCGTAGTTACTCTCATCGTCTGATAGGTTCTAGGGTTTGAATTGAGAAATGAGCCACATGGGAATTTCCATAAGCATATCCACATGGATTTTGTCCTATTTTCTCGATCCAAATCGATAGAAAAGGAGGCCTAAGATCGTGGTCAAAGGCGTGGTGAAAGAACGTTAGTCGAGAACAGAAGGACTCTTGATTTTCTCTATTGTAGAAAATCAAGAGTTAAAAAATCAAATTGTAATTCTATGAGTTGGTTAAGATTAGCAACCTATAGCATAATTAGCTCATAGACAGTTATGTTTATTTCCTTTAAATACCGGTTGTACAGAACCGAGAAGACTAAGTTAAGTTTTAAGTTAAGCTTTTGTTGAAACATTGTATTGTTTTAAGACTTCGCTCTATTTTAATACAAGGATCGTGTTCATGCCAATGATTACTTAAGTGCATCTTTAACCAGCTAGGATTTCAACCGAATCAGTTGCAGAGGGCCCTTGCGCTGAAGGAGGTTTTTCATTCATTGTTTTTAGTTTAATTTCCTTACTCTGTTTTTGTCAATTCTGTTTTATGAGTAAATTAATGTTGCACTCTAGTTCTGATCATTAGCATAACGTTAAGTCATAACTCTGTAAGCCTTGTTCTTCTAAAACATTTCGTTAAGGTAGATCTTTCTATTTTCAAATTGAATCAAGTTTGAAGAAATAAGAATTCACAGTTATTTAGTTTTCCTTACTGTTTTGTCATTTACTTTCCTAGATTAGAATTATCAATTAATTGTATCAATGGATGTTCTCAATGGTCATTTCAAGAAGATGCTTGTAAACTAAATTATTTAATGTCTAATTCATACAGTTATTGAGTTTTCCTCTGCACATTTTTCTTTCTTTCTAGGAACTTAGAAACTGAGGTATAATTGATTTCTTACACAACATCTCAAGAGGATAATAGTTCATATTGAATTTTGGAGTAAATAAAACATACATTAGTTGTTTTTAATATTTAGCTTTGCATGCTTTTACCTTTTTTTTTATTAATTGTATCACTGATGTTCCTAAAAGTCATTCCAAGAAGTTGATTCTATAATATTTCTAGACTGAATGATTGAATGTCTAATTCATGTAATTACTGAGTTTTCCTTTGCATACTTTACTTGCTTATATATTTAGGTATAATTGGTTACTTAACATCATCTAAAGAAGATGACACTTCATAATTGAATGCTGGAGTAACTAAATATACAGTATTTGTTTTCCTTTGCACACTTTACTTGCTTTTATAGAACATTAGAAGTTAAAGGTGTAGTTAGTTGCTTCCACATCATTTCGAGAAGGTGACACTTCACATTGAATGCTGGAGTAACTAAATATACATTAGTTGTTATCTTTTTCTGCTTTCACTTAAGAATAGCATTGCAATTTCAAATTTCAGATATAAGATTCATCCATGGAATAGAACTAATGTTAAAGATAGAAATCATTGAGATAGATACCTTGTTTTTCAGATTAGATTCTAATTGGCCAACAGTCTTTGATTTATTTTTATGTAAATTAGTTTAACTTAGGAACACTTCCTTTTCTTCCTTCTTTAAATTTATTAGATTCATTTAATTTCTTTCATAGTTTTTAGATTAACATTCTTGAACATAAAAAAACAAAACCCCCAAAACAATAAAAAAAATACATACAACGAAGTAGGAAAAAGGTTAACTAAGCACATACAGTGCCCCACACTTCATCAGTTTACAAACCTCGGTTGATAATTTATGCAAGAAATTTAAGACATTAAATTGACTAAACAGTGCCTAGGTCATATGACTTGACATTGTTTAGCACTCAAGTGCTAAGGCCAATTTTTTTCCAGGTTTCAAATGTGCAAATAGTTAAGTCATTGAAACAAAATATGTTTGAAACATGGACTAAATTTTGAAGTCTGTGGCTATAAAACTGAATCTAAAAAATGTGAAAATTTGGAATTGTCATGTAGTGTAAGTGTAAGAATATTGTGGACAAGTAGATGAGAGGAAGTTCATGAAAATTCATGTGATGAAGTTGTGATTCATGAAATTAAGATGAATTGAGTGCTCAATTTACTAAGGTCTAGATATAAAGAGAACAAATAGAGAGAAAACTAGTCTTGCAAGAGAGAACACAAATTCAGTGAAAGATGTGATTGAGAAAATTTTGAGATTGTTGTTTGTGAAAAAAATATGGCATAATGAATTGGTCAAAAGGGCTATGATACCAAGTCATGCTACAATACCATGGGTGAAAAAAATGGATCAATACCCATGGTAATTAAAGAGATAAAAAAATAATGGTATATTAGGTTGTGGAAAAAAATAAACAAAAGAAGAAAGGTAACCAAAAGATTAGAATGCAATGAGAAGAAGAGTGAGTAAAGAGTATGAGTACAATGGGATCTCTATGAATTTCCAAGGTAAAAATCAAGGATGATATGTATATAGAAAATACAATACTTTTTGGTATGAGCATAGAGTGAGACAAAGAAAGGGCATAACATAGAATAGATCAGATTGTCACAAACTTCATTCAAATTAAAGATGGGATATGTGTTCCTTGTGGGTGGGAGAATACAAAAATATTGGGGATTAGTGTCTCCAGTAGGGTGGAGTTTGTAAAAAAAAATGAGATAGGCGTCTCTTGTAAGTGGGCTCTTGAAAATTCTGTAACTGTGGGTTGGTGCCTACAATCGTTATTCATAGAAAAAAATGTTTTGTGGTTTTCTCCCTTTATAGGTTTCTACGTTAAAACTCTTGTGTTTTATGTTTGCATTTGATACTGTGTATATTTATATTTATTTCATAGATAGAAAATAAATAAATTTTTTAATAGTGTGAAATAATAATAATAGTGATTAACCCCCCATCTTAGTATTCAATAATTAGTATTAGAACTATGTTCCTTGAGTGACAACCTAATAGCTGGAAGGAAGATTCTGTAAGGAATGTGGCTAGTCAAGATGGTTCTTCTTAACTTAGAACTCCTTTGTTCAATGTAACAAACTTTACTTTTTGGAAATTCGAAATGAGAACCTATCCAATTTCTCTCGGTATAGATATTTGGTATATTATGGTTGACGATTACGAATCAAAATTGACCCCTCCAACTAATGAAGCTAGTAATAAGGCTTCCATAAATAATGCTAAGGATTTAATGTTATACTATGTTTCTTTGCAGAAACAAAACTTGTCAAGGTTATGCACTGTGACATAATGAAAATAATGTGGGATAATTTGTTAAGTCGTTATGAAGGAGACGATAAAGTGAAGCATGCGAAACATCAAACACACCAAGGGAAATTTGAAAGTATGAGAATGAATGAGGATGAAAATATAGCTATTTTATTTATCACAGTAGATGAGATTGTGAACACTATTAATGGGCTTGGTGAAAAGGTTGAAGAATATATGGTGATACAAAAGGTGTTGAGATCTCTTCCCTCTTGACTTGATGCAAAGGTCTTTGCCATAGAATAATTACATGACCTGGAAAGGTTAACTATGGATGGGCTTCATGGGATTCTCACTACTTACAAAATGAGAACAAAAAAAGCATAATCGGACCTAAAGGAAGCAACCTTCAAGGTCTCATATAAATCAAAAGGACATCAAGACCATGAATGCTCCAACCATGATTTAGATTAAGAGGAAGTAAAATTTGTGACGAAGCTGGAAAGAGGCACTCAGAAATATAAAGGTAGGTTACCATTGAAATTCTTCCACTATGGTAGAATATGTCATTTTTCATATAAGTGTCTATATAAAGATAAAATTAAGGAATAAAAAGAAGAAAAAGAAAAGAATAATTCCAAGAGACACATTAAAGGAAAAAATCTTAAAAAAGGAAAAGTTTTACTCCAAGGAGGATAATTAATGCAGGTACAAATTTCCACTCTGTGGACATCACATTCTGTGGCTTGATTGGCCAAAGCATAGTGATCTATCTTGATGATGTAATTTTTTTTCCAAAATAATATCAGATCGATTACGCCATTTGAAACATATTTTTAAGTGATGCCATAAATACAGGATATAGCTTAATCCAAAGAAGATAATTTTTGCACTGTCCGAGGGGAATCTCTTGGGCCATATTATCAAAAAAAGTGGGATTAAGGTAGATCTTGGAAAGTTTAGAGCTATCACACAGATTCATTTCCCCTTGATCAAGAAAGCTATGTAGTCCTTCTTGCGGAAAATTAACTTCCTCCATAAATTCATCGGGTCAACTACGCACAGATTATGAAACTGATGTAGGAGATGGAAAATAAGGATGCGATATAAAAACAATATAAAAGGGAAAAGGATGTATTCTCTGTTGAGATTCAATAAGATGACGAGCTTAGTGAAAAGTAAGCACCTTGACTAAGTTGGGCCTGTAGGCTATTTTTAGGTGTATGTCTATTTTTAGACATGGTGAGCATATTCTACAAGTTGCAAGATGCTATTTGTAGATGGTTGGTAAAATGTGGAAAATAGATGAAATTATATTTTTAGAATATTGGGCGAAGTCTATTTACAGATCTTCAATCTATAAATAGGTGCATGTCGATTATTATTAACCCTTAATAGTAATCCGACATTAAATATCAACTTATTCTCTTGGAGTACTTTATTTCAGTGAACAGATTTGGAAAATCAGTGGGCTGAAGGAATTACACAATTCCCAGGGTTATTGGTGGTTCATGCATGGAGGACTTAGAACTGAAGTGGAAAAGTCATGACAGAGTTGGAAGAGTAGTTACAGGAGTTGTTATTTAGTTTAACTCAGTTAAGTGAGTTAAACTCAGTTGAGCTAGTTGTATCTAGTTTAAATGAAAGATACACTAGTGAGAGTTTAGTGAATTAATTAGTAAATTAATTCACAACTATAACTCACTAACAACTGAATAAATATAGCAGTTAAATACTTGCATGTCAGTTCCAGTGGATACCCAGTGGAGAGATAGGTGAAAGGGTGAGATAGACTATATGTTGTGACTATAGTGATGCATTCAATGCATATGACACACATTGGAGTTGCCAATGAGGATTGCACAGTCAAGGCAAGGCAAATTCTAATTCATTCAGGGGTCTTCTTCAGCACGGATTGTGCAGTGGAGGCAGGCTGTCAGGAGGCAAGAAATTGGTGCATGGAGATGCAAATTTCTGCATGACAGTGTGTAATGAATCTATATTGTACTGAGAGCTTGATGTACTAATATTTGTATGAGATTATTACATGATTCCATTGATATACATAATATATTATAGTTGGGGTTTTTAGCTTTAAGCTTTTCCATTAAACAAATGTATTATGTGCGATTGAATTTATTCACATGTGTTTGCAATTGAGTTTTAAATTTCCGCAAGTTTAATAGTGGAAGGATCCTGTGTTTGGAAAGAAGATAAATATTTTTAGATTAGGAGAATCCAGTAATACATCAGTATTAATAAATTTCTACATGGTATCAAAGCTGTATTGATCACTGGAGATTGCAATTGTGAATAAGCGTTGATTTTTGTGCTGGTGGATAATTCGAATTTGCTGTAGAAATTTTTGGGTGCGACAGTTGAGTATTCATTGAAATTTATTTCAATGGGTTGCGATTGGAGTATGCCCTTGAGGGTAGCTCGAATTACATAGCCTGGAAGGATAGGATGGAGGCAGTGCTTGAAGATAATGGACTGAAGGAGTTTATCGATAGCGATGTTCCTAAGCCTGCTTCTAGCGATGTTGCAGGACTTGACGCATGGAAAAAGAAGGTAGCAAAGACAAGAAGAATTCTGCTGGAAGGTGTGAAGGACCATATTGTGTCAAGCATTCACGGGAAATACAATCCATTTGAAATGTGGAAGGCTTTGACAGATATTTTCCAAAGCAGTAGCGACTAGAGGAAGTTGGCGCTGAAAGATAAGCTTAGAAAAATAAAAATGAAAAAGGGCGACAGTATTCCAAAATATCTCACAAAGTTTGTCCATTGTAGGGATGAACTGGGAAGTGTGGGGATTAATTTTGATGACGATGATTTGGTGAGCTTGGCTCTCCTTGGGCTTCCGAAGAGTTGGCATAGCTACGAAGGCTCTATCAATGGACGGGGGAAACTGCCGGGTTGGGAGCGACTTCGGTCGGATCTTGTGCAGGAGAAGATAAGGCGAAGTACCAGGGATGGCTCTTCATCGAAGAATGATGATGAAGAGAATTGCACTTTGCATGCCAAAGCAAGGAAAGGAAAGGGGAATAAATCCCATCCAAAATCTGAGGCTAAAGGCAAGAAGCTGGATTTTTTCAAAGTGAAGTGTTTTCACTGTCACGAACATTGGCATCTCGCCACTAACTGCCCACAGAAAAAGAAGAACAAGAAGGTTTTTGGAGCTGCCGCTGGAGAGGCCTTAGCCTCACAATTTGAACATTATTTCTCTTTGATCGCATGCTTGGTTTCAAGCTCAATGGGATCAGTGTGGTATCTTGATAGTGGTGTGTCTTTCCATATAATGGGATACAAGGAGTTGTTTAGTGAGTCAGAGGAGAAGGATCTCCAAATGCATATAGAGATGGGCGACGATGGTAGATATAGTGTGAATGACATTGGAACCATTAAATTTGAGAGGGAGTCAGGTAAACCATTTCTGTTGAAAGATGTTATGCATGTTCCAGGTCTGAAGAAGAACTTGGTCTCGGTCGGAATGTTGGAAGACAGAGGTTATGACGTTGTTTTCAGCAAGGGAAAAGCTTTCCCGTGACATAAAACAACGAGTCAAACCAAGAGGATAGGGATCCGAGTTAAGAATCTCTACAAGCTAGAGGTATATGGTTGTGCTGCAATGATGGGAAAAGCAGAAGAAGTGGTGAGCAGGGATGAGGGCGAATTATGGCACAGGAGATTGGGCCATCTTCACCATGGCGCCTTGAATATTTTGCAACAGATTTCTACTGGACTTCCCAAGGGTACTCTTGTGAAGTTAGATCAGTGCAAGGGATGTACTATGGGTAAGTTTGTGAATACCACCTTTCATGAGAAGGAGAACTGTGCTTCGGTGATCCTGGAGAGAATTCACACAGATGTGTGTGGACCTTTCTCGGTTGCTTCAACAACAAAACACAGGTATTATGTTATAATTGTTGATGAATATTCTCCTAGATGCTAGATCTTCTTCATGCAGAAGAAGAGCGAAACATTCTCAAAGTTCTGTGAGTTTAAAGCATTGGTGGAGAAGGAGTCGGGGAAGCAAGTGAAGGCTCCGCGAAGCAATAATGGTGGTGAATATATCTCGAACAAATTCAAAGACTTCTGTAGAAAAGAAGGATTTCGAAGAGAACTCATAGCACCTCATAACCTACAGCAGAATGGGGTCACAGAGAGGAAGAACAGAACGATCGTAGGTGTTGCACGAGCTATGGTACATGACTAGGGCATACCGATGCACTTGTGGGCGGAAGCATGCAACAATGCGGTTTATGTGCAAAACCGTTGTCCTCATAGATTACTTGGCATGAGTACACCTGAAGAAGATTTTACTGGTAAGAAGCCTGATATTTCTCATTTGAAGATTTTTGGCTCATCTATTTACATTCATGTGACAAAGGACGCCAGGAAGAAGCTGGAGCTGATTGCAGAAGTTGGGATATTTGTGGGGTACACAGAAACACACCATAATTATTGTGTGTATTTGCTAAACAGTCGAATGATTGTGGTGCGACGGGATATAAAATTCAATGAGGTGAAAGCCATGAAGTTATCACTTGAGAGGGAGCTACACTTGCATGCAGAGGAGCTACTTGTTCCCAAAGATGAGCCTTTAGATGTGGATCAACCATAGGAGGATATTCATGGAGTGGAGGAGTCCACTCATGCAGAACCAAACATCATAATAGGTAGAAAGCATACCACAAAAGTTGAGATACTGAAGCTTGATGCAACAGAGAATGTAGGAGTCCCTACATCACAGTGCAGGTAGAGACAGACACTTGAACGATTTACTGGATACATGGCTCTTATGAGCAAGTGTATCATGATAGAGCCATATTATTTTGAAGAAGTAGCATAGGATTCCACATGGGTAGATGCCATGGTGGAGGAGTATGACTCCATTGTTAGAAACAATGCTTGGGAAATTTTTCCAAGGCCAGTGGGTAAATCAGTGGTAGATTTGAAATGGATCTACAAGGTAAAGCAAGCTGCTGATGGGAGTGTCGAGAAGTATAAGGCAAGATTTGTTGCCCAGGGCTTCTCACAAATCGAGGGGATTGATTATGAAGAAACCTTTGCACCTATCGCATGGTATTCTTCCATAAGGACCATCCTTGCTCTCTTAGCGCAGGGTTGGTACATTCATCATATGGATGTGAAGATTGTGTTCCTTAATGGGATCATTGAGGAAGAGGTGTACATTGAGCAACCTGAAGGATTTGATATCTTCAACAGCGAGTCACAAGTGTGCAGACTCAAAATAACATTGTATGAGTTGAAGCAAGTACCACGTGCTTGGTACACATGGATCGACAACTATTTCACTGTACTTGGCTTCACCAAGAGTGAGGTGGATGCAAACCTGTACCAAATTGTGGTGGAGGGTAAGCTTTTAATCATTGTTATTTATGTTGATGATTTAATACTAACGGGTGATGAGCAGTTGATACACTCATGCAAGGTATATCTTGTAAAGGAGTTCGAGATGAAGGATTTGGGCCTCCTTCATTATTTCCTTGGATTGGAAATATGGCAGCGAGAAGGTGAACTGTTTGTGTCTCAAGGGAAGTATGCTCGGGAGATACTTGGAAAGTTTCACATGGAGGACTGCAAGCCCATGGATACTCCTCTTCCAGGAAATTGGAGGAAAGAGGATGCCACATCGACAGAGTTAGTGGATTCCACTGTTTATCGACAGTTGATGGGTTCACTCGTATTTAGTTAATACAAGACCAGACATATGCTATGTGGTGAACCAACTTTCACAAGCGATGGTTAAGCCTACCAAGCTATTTTGGAAGGTGGGCAAGCATGTCCTGAGGTATCTCAGGGGCACATCTAAGTATGGCTTATGGTACAAACATACGGATGAGGTGAAGTTGCACGACTTCAAGGATGAAAATTGGGCAGGCAGCCCAACAGACAGAAAGAGCACATCAGGAGGGGTTTTCAGTATCAGATCTACAAAATTTTCTTGGTACAGTAGGAAAAAATGATCCGTGGCACTCAGTTCAGTAGAAGCAGAATACATTGCAGCAAGTCAAGCTGCATGTGAGGCTATCTGGATGAGTAAGATCCTGGTCGTTTTGTTCGGTTCACATTTAGATCCTACAGTGATACATTGTGATAATCAGAGTTGCATTAAACTCTCGATTTATCCCGTGTTTCATGATAGATTTAAACATATTGAAATCCGGTATCATCATAACAGAGATTGTGTGTAGCGGAAGATCATGTTGCTTCAGTACATTCTTACGGAAGATCAAGATGTAGATATTCTGACGAAGGCGCTCGGCAGGAGAAAATTCGAATACAATAGAGGAAGGATTGGGGTGAGGGATAATCCCTATCTTGTTGAGAGGGAGTGTTGAGATTCAACAAGATGATGAGCTTAGTGAAAAGTAAGCACCTTCACTAAGTGGGGCCCACAGGATATTTTTATGTGTATGTCTATTTTTAGACATGGTGAGCATATTCTACAAGTTGCAGAATGATATTTGTAGATGTTTGGTCAAATGTGGAAAATAGATGAAATTCTATTTTTAGAATATTGGGCGAAGTCTATTTATAGTTCATCGATCTAGAAATAGGTGCATGTCGATTATTATTAACCCTTAATAATAATCCGAAAATAAACATCAACTTATTCTCTTTGAGCACTTTATTTCAGTGAATAGATTTGGAAAATCAGTGGGCTGAATGAATTACACAATTCCTAGGGTTATTGGTGGCTCATGTATGGAGGACTCAGTTAGAACTGAAGTAGCAAAGTTATGACAGAGTTGGAAGAGTAGTTACAGGAGTTGTTATTTAGTTTAACTCAGTTAAGTGAGTTAAACTCAATTTAGCTAGTTGTATCTAGTTTAACTAAAAGATACACTAGTGAGAGTTTACTGAATTAATTAGTAAATTAATTCACAACTAATAACTCACTAACAACTGAACAAATACAATAATTAACTACTTACATGTTAGTTCTAGTGGAGACCCAGTGGAGAGATAGGTGAAAGGGTGAGATGGACTATTCGTTGTGACTATAGTGATGCATTCAATGCATCTAACACACATTGGAGTTGCCAATGAGGATTGTGTAGTCAAGGCAAGGCCAATTCGAATTCATTCAGGGGTCTTCTTCAGCAGGGATTGCGCAGTGGAGGCAGGCTATCAGGAGGCAAGAAATTGGTGCATGGAGATACAAATTTTTGCATGACAGTGTGTAATGAATCTATATTGTACTGAGAGCTTGATGTACTAAGATTTTTATGATATTATTACATGATTCCATTGATATACATAATATATGATAGTTGGGGTTTTTAGCTTTAAGCTTTCCCGTTAAACAACTGTGTTATGTGCGATTGAATTTATTCACATGTGTTTGCAATTGAGTTTTAAATTTCTGCAAGTTTAACGATGGAAGGATTCTGTATTTAGCAAGAAGATAAATATTTTTAGATTAGGAGAATCCGGTAATACTTTAGTATTAATAAATTTCTACATTATCCTACATAAAGCAAACTATCATGGATGCACCAACATTGTATAGTTCATACTTCAACAAATATTTCCTGCTCTACACCTTCTCTTTTGATTCTTCTCTTGTTGTCGTTCTTATAGAGAAAGATGATCAACATAATGAAAGGCCTATATCATTCATGAGTGTCAGCATACAAGGGCTTGAACTTAAGTATCCCACCATCAACAAAAAAACTAACTTAGTCTAAAAGGAGGTGAAACACTTTCAGTCTTACCTTTTAAATAATCATTGTGTTATCTTTGTGCCATACCTAGTGGTCAGATCGTTGTTCATTTAAAAAGAGTTGGGTGAAATAAGGGCGAACTGAATGACTGTATTGCAAGAGTACGATCTTGAGTTCAAACCAGTTCACACCATCAAAGGCCATGGTCTTTGTCGGTTAGCAGTTGAAGAAATAAATGCACCAAAAGATGATTCTTCTGGATCAGAATAGGAGATTGAAATGTACAATATCGAACATGTTCACCCCACTGACAAACCAACCTCTTGGTACGTAGACGTGCGGCAATATCTTGAGCACGGTACTATACCCTTTCGCTTATATGCAAGAAAGAAGAGGGAAATCATATTGAAAGCTCTATCTTATCATTTAATACATGGAGTGAATTTTAGAAAGCACCACAACAGAGTCCTACTCAGATGCTTGGAAGCACCAAATTTGGAAAAGGTTTTGTGTGACCTCCATAATAGACCAACCATAGGACATTTCACGGGTGACACAATGGCACACAAATTTATGCATACCGATTTTTATTGGTCCACACTTTTCAAATATGCTCACGCTTATTCCCGCAAGTGTCTGGTCTGTCAGAGATGTGTTGACTGAGAAAAGAAGTCATTTTCCCCAATGCATTCCATCGTTGTAGAAGAACCATTTCAACAATGGGGCATAGATGTTATCGGTGAGATATTTTTGCACTCATTGAAGAAACACTGCTATTTTCTCACCGCTATAGATTAATTCACGCAATAGATTGAAGAGGTTCCCCTCAAGCAAGTGAATGATCATGAAGTCATCATCTTCCTCAAATAGAATATTATTACCAAGTTTGGCATTCTGAATTCACTTTTTTTATTATTATAATGCAACATATTTTTTCATCATTGAAACTTTATGATTTTGCTTTGGAAAGTGGTATTGTATTGAAACACTCATCTACTATATTACCCATAAGTAAATGGTAATTATCTCCATAATAAAAAATATCTTCATCTTTGAACAAAGGAACTGGCCTTCTGCTTTGGTGAATTCCGTATGGGATGACCGTGTCATGCCTAAACCTTATTTGAATACCTCTCCTTACTTCTTGGTGTATGGAAAAGAAGTCATCCTACCTCTGAACTTCTACTTGCTTTCCCTTCAACTTTCACAAGAATCTTAGGGTAAGTCTTTACTCTTGGTTCAAAGTAGGATAGGCACCCTTTTTAAGCTATAGGAATAAAGTAATAAAGAAAAATAAAAAAAGTCCCTTCACCATAGTCATATCAAGAGATGGTTTGACAAGAAGTCTATGGGGAAAAGTGAATTCAGTGTGGGTGACCTTGTCTTGAAGTGGGACAAAACTCACGAGGATAAGGGGAATCATACTAAGTTCCAATCCCTATGGATGAGACTGTATGCTGTTCTTGAGAAGCTTGGGCATCACACTTATCGTCTCTAGTATTTGGACGTAGATATTAACTCTCTTCCTATAAATGGCGAAGATTCGAAACAATATTTTCAATAAGAGTCTAGGGTTGTGCCCTAACCTATGTACATAGTCTGTTATCTTGTTTTAGTTGTGTTTATTTTTATTTTTTTGTGTTCTTTTATGTGAATAAGTGTCGTGTGAGTGTGTTTTGGTTCCAATATATGTGGCTAGATTGAAGAGAGTCTTGTGACATCGCAGCATTTTACTGACCTTTAGTCCTTATTCTTTGCCTCAATTACACCTTTTGGTCGATGATGTTCTGATGGAAAATACAATCCTTGCATGAAAAGCCTTGTATCAAACCAGGATATATGTGTATATTCTTGAAACCTCGACCCTATAATCGGATCTTTATGTTTCGTTGTTTTCCATGCTTATCCAATCAAGTAGAGAAGGACAAGGGGAAATGTAAATGAGAAAACCAATATCAGAGGCATTATATATGCTTCTCTGAAGGATCAATTGCTTCTACTCTCAATAATTTGGGATCCCTCTTCTGCCCATGAAATGAATAAGTGTTGATGCACATTCCTATATAGAAATTAAATAAATAAAGAGTGAAAGAAGAGAAAGGCTTCCTTCATAGTGAGGTGAAGCAAGCAACTTTGATGGGGTATTGTCCAGGATCCCTGGCAGTAGAGCAATGCTTTTTCTCGTGAAGTGACTCTGTTTGGGTGCTGTCTAGGCTCGTTGGAATTAGATCAATGATTTTTTTCTTGAAGTGACTCCGTTAGGGTACTATGCAGGCCTATTGGTAGCGAAGCAACACTAGGGATGAAAAAATATACTCTGAAAATCTAAATCTCGTGACTATATTACCCTTTCCTATTTCGAAACAGTGTGATGTTGTTGGTATTATGTCTATGTTTAACCGATAAAAGGGATGAAGGGGACTATGTTTATGCATGGGGTAAGTGGGGAATCCAGATTAATCTGAACGATGAATCAATACTCCCTTAATAACTAGATCCTGCACAAAATAATTAACCAAGGGAAATAAGTTGGAATTCTACTAGTGTGTCGCCAAGTGTTCTCACTGCTACAAAACCCTCCAGAATTTTGGTCGACATCCAATTTTGGAGCCTAATTTGTCTTTGCATGTTGTCGTCACAAACATTGAGTGCAATCACATGTTTTTTCTCTAAGTATTCTTGTTCCTTTTTGAATAAAATTAAGTGTCATCTTCTAACATAGGAAAGCATCACACATCACGTAAATGTGAATTTGATTTGTTTCAAGGGATCATATTCATGTTAATAGGTTGTTCTCAGTATGTATACCTGTATAACACTCATTTCCGAAGTTTTAAGCACCGTTGCACAAGTTTTGTCACCATCGTCACAAAGTCTATCTTTAGTGTCACACTTGGGGTAAGTCGTGGTAATGTCGTCGTATTGATGAAAGTATGTTGTTCATGTGTTCTAGGTGATCTATGTTGTGTCTTCAAGTCTTCTAAGTGTGTGATCAAACTCAAGTCTTATCATTGCTCACTTTAGTTTCACTGATCCCACACTTAGTCAAATCTAGAGAACGTCACGACCAAGCAACATGACATCACCCAGGCCTACTGAACTGCGCACTGCACAGTTTCAGTCCTCAAGCCTTAGCCTTTCCTCTTGGAACTATGAAATGAAAAATTCCTGCCTCCCAAAACTTTGCAATGCGCAATTGCAGTGCTCAGTCCCGACCCTTGAGCTCCATAATTGTGTAGTCCTTTCCCTCAACTAGTCTCTTCTGTACACTACAGAGTCTAAATCATCAGGCCTCAGCCTTGAGCCCTTGAACTACGCAATCCCTCGGTCTTTTTCCCTTTGGAACAATGAAGTGGGAAACCTCAAGCCTCAAGCCCTTAGCCTGACCTCTTGAGCCCCTCAACTATGCAGATGAAAAGCCCTGACCTTCATGAAGTCCACACTACATAGTCTCAAGGCTCAGTACTTGACCCTCATGTTGTCCTTTGAGATAAGCTAAGGTCGATAAGTTATGCCAAAGCATCTAAAATATTTGTTGTTTTTGAATATTTGGATGACTAATGAACAATTTTCTGAACAAGTGATTTAACTTAGAAAGATCCTTAATAAAATAAAATACATTTGGTTAGTTTTATTTTAAGTGGGATGGATAAGAATAATGTAGAGAAGTATAAATGATTTAATATTTAGATAGAGT
The DNA here is from genome assembly GCA_034641835.2 of Pinus albicaulis. Classification (NCBI taxonomy): domain Eukaryota; kingdom Viridiplantae; phylum Streptophyta; class Pinopsida; order Pinales; family Pinaceae; genus Pinus; species Pinus albicaulis. The sequence continues at coordinate 778,862,736 of CM076582.1, forward strand.
ATTTCCCCATTTATAAGCAGAAATTATGAAGACTATGTTTTCATAATCAACAAAATATAATCAAGTCATAACAGGAACCTTTATGTAATTAAATTTCAAGAGGAATTTAGAATAATATATAGCCTTGTAAATTAATCTCTTAATCAAACTACAACTACAGAACTGATCGAAAACGAAACTGAGATTCAATTAAATTTCCAATCGGATAACTGTTAATGATTTAAATTATATGAAGAACACATAATAAAAAACACAATCGAAATAAATCACATGAATACTAGCCATATGAAGTAAATCCAGAATCCTTTATTATATAAAAAATGCTCCAGTTATTACAAATCTTCCTGATAACTAGCTCAAGGGTGCAGCCTCGAATACTTCCATGAATGAAGTATTTAAACAAAAATAAAAATTACATTAAATGCTTGAGTGACAAGGCAAGCTATAATTTCTAAAAATTAATAGAAAGGAAAGGAATTTGATCCAAAGGAATGAATCTGCATGTCTGGCCTTGTTTTGATGGAAAATTGTTGCTGAGTGGCCACTATTCTAGTGTTGCACTGGAAAAACTGATTTGTATTCTGTTCCTGATATTTGCATAGCTTTTCCCACCATTATTGATTTGGAATTGAAACTTTAATTAATCTACGATAGATTTCATCTGCCTCAGTATGCTTAGAAAAAGTAAGTTTTACAATAAAAATATGTTTTATCTCAAGCTAAATAAAACTAATATTTTTGATAGCTTCATAAAATGCCCTGCCCATCATTGAACCTTTAATAGAGGACATGGATGCTTCCCTTACAGTTTCTTTAAGATTATTCATGTAATCTTCCCTAGGAATTAATTTATCATTTATTACAAATAGTGAAGGAAGACCTTTCTGGTTCAATGAGTCAATTCTTCAAAGAAATCTTTTGATAGTAACATCAAGAGTGTGACACTTTTCTGTCAACTGCACTGCTAAGTTAATTTTTATCAGAACTTTCTTCACCTTAAGAATGGTCTAAGTCCTGTCATCTACCCCTAGATCATCCAGTTCTAGGTTGTCTTTAGAATTTAGAAACTTTATAATGTTGTTGGCTATATTAGGCATTTCTCCTAGTTGAGTATTTATATCAGTAATGGTCTAATTTTCCTTTTCCACAAATTCCTTTTGCTCAAAGATGATCTTGACACATGGCCATACTTCACTCATTTCCTCAATGATGTTGTTCTAAATAATTTCCTTAACATTACCAAGAGTTTAGCCAATAAAAGCTTCAGTTGCTGATTTCCATATTTCTACTTGATTCTGAGCTCTGCTGCATGGAAAGCGTCAGACTTCTTTTGTTGATTCTCTAGAAGTTTCACTTGATCCTGTAACTTCTCAATTTCTTCAATCTGCAAGGTCATATTTTGGAGTGTAGTATCCAGCTGGTCTGCAACATCTCCTTTACTAGTGGTAGCAGATATAGCAGTAGGAATAGCTGTAATAGGAAGTGCTTCTAAAGGAGCAGTTTGTTTAGCTGAATTCTTGATTTCTTTAATCAACTTCTCCATCTATGTTTCCATTTGTTTCAACTGTGTATTCTATTCTATGATTAGCTTCATCATGTTTGCATTTTTTGTCTCTGTCTCTTCAATCTCCTTAGCTAAAGGATATTTTGTTGCTGGCAGTTTTAACTGCTTCCATAATGTTGCAATATCTGCATTCTTTTTCTTAATTAGCTCCTCTGCAGAATTAACATTTGCAGCATCATAACCTAGTTTGATCACCAAATCTTCCAATGTTTTAATTGTGGTATCTTTGGCGAAAGCTAAATTTTTTTCCATGTTGAGCTGTGAGTGGACATTTTCTAATGTGACCCGCAATTTGGACAAGGTCATCGCAGTGTTAGTTACAGTGGAGAAAATCATTTCCCCAAAAAAAGATGGAAAACTATGTACTAAAGTCTATATAAATAATACCCACACGGAAAGATACCTCCACGCAAACTCTCATCACCATCCTAAACAAAAAATTGGCATCATTAAAACCCTAATAACTAGGGCGTCGAGAATTTCGGACTCTCACCATCTAATGCATGAATTAAACCACCTCCGTCGTGTCTTTCAACATAATGGATATAACAAAGACGTCATCAATAAAACTATTCACCAAACACTTAATAAAAACAACAAAAAGAGAACTTTTGACATCCCTAAAATTTATTTTCCCTACATAAAAAGAACAACTGATAAAATTTCCAAAATCCTAAAAAAACATAACATTAAGATTGCCTTCACTCCCCCTAATACCATCAAAAATATTGTTGAATCTGCCAAGGACCCTATAAACCCTAGATTGAAAAAAGGAGTCTACATCATACCGTGCTCTTGTGGAAAAGAATATATTGGTGAAACCGGTAGATCCCTTAACATTAGACTTAAGGGACATACCACTGACATATCTAGAAACAGAATGGAAAAATCTGCATTAGCAAATCACGCCTTCTCATCCTCTCATTACATTCGAATGGAAGATGCTGAACTTATATCCAAATAATATCATTACCTAAAAAGAAAAATCAAAGAGGCCATAGAAGTTGAAAAAAGGAAAAATAAGATAAATGGAGATGATGGTCTTAATATTAGCAATACGTGGAAACCTCTAATATATCATACCTCTCATGACATCAAACGTAACAATAACAAATCCTTAAATTAGTAACCTATCTTAAGAATTTCCACCTTACCTTTTAATATTACCTCTCCAATTATTAATTTTCATCATTCTTGAACATAATAATTTCTTTAAAAAAATAAAAAAATAAAATAAATAAATTAAACAAAAAAATAATTAAGTTATAAAAAAAAAAAACTAAATTAATCAAATAAATAAATAAAATTACATATCCTTTCGCCCAACCGACCTCCTTAATAATAATAAAAATGTTCCTAAAAATTACTATTTATATTATTATTCCTTTGCCCTAATCCTCACAAATCTTTCAAAGAATACTGGGCATTTACCCTTGATGATGGACTCACTTATGAAGCTCGAAATGTTGGGTTATTAAAAATACTCGAAACATGTTATTCCTCTACTTTTGAAAATCATTTCCCCAATCTGTTTATGCATCTCCATTTGATCAATGGGATGTACATCCTTAACATCAAACTCAAGAGATGTCTTCTTATAATCTGATTCTCCTTTGGGCTGAGGAACTTGTGCATGAAGAAATTCCATTAGCATTTTTCCTTTCTTAGATTTGAAGGCTGACAATAGCTTGCTTTGGGCACCTGAGGTTTGTTTCCAAAATTGATTGTATGTGTTTATCTTTAAGGCTTCATTTTTTAGTTTTATTTCCTTGAAGATATCCATGGTGCTTTTCTCTGGCTCACTTGAAGTAGATGTACTTGTGTGCATAATTTGTTGATGCTCTGTTGTAGTCATGGAAGTGGTAGGAGACTGTGTAGACTGCTCACCTACTAGTGAAGATACAAGAGGCTCATTAGTATTGATAGGAGTCTGCTGCTCTGAATCTTTGCTAAGGCTTAATCTAGAACTAAGCTTAACCTTCTTTCTGTACATGATTTTAAATCCCTTGCTGAAGATATCTATCTCCGAAGGGGATCCTTCTTTTCTGTTCCTTTTGATTGTCTTCTCTTGCTTTGTAGGAGTCTGCACTATTGATGAAGAGATTTTGTTGTTCTTCCGCCCCATGTAATGTATTCTCTATCCACTCTGGTTGGTTCTTATACTTTTCTATTTCTGGCCTTGGTGTGTGAAAATAAGGAGTAGAATTTGTTTCTACCCTTAATTTGGAAACTATCCCTAATGGATCATATGACCAAGTGAAGGTAATATCAAACTGCACTTTCTTCAATAATTGGTCTGCTTCTACTCCCACTTTCCTACTGTTGCAGATGAATGGGCCAACCTGCATTTTAATCTTAAACTACGACTTTTTCTTGGCAACAAAAAAATGGACCTGATCCATGTTGATCATCTCTCTGATTAATTCTAAGGAAAAAATCCTCATTGGGAGGAATTTTGGCAACTTATATGGTTGCAGCTCACATACAAAAATTCTTATTTCTGTGTAGTTTTTATATAAGTACCAATATCCTGTTTGTACCTGTTCTAACAGCTGCAAAATATTTTGGATTTCTTCACTAATTCTTGGTTCTTTTTTTTTGCTTAGAAGGCCAATGGATGGGTGAAAAAACATCTCAATGAACTATTTATATGTGAACTCATTCTGATCTTTTATAACTAGGGTGGTCTAGAAAATGACCGACTGCTGGTCTCCTTTCTCATTCAGTTTTTGTAATGAAAATTTCATGTTGTCCCCCTAAAAGTATAGGAACATGTAGACTAAGACAGAGGTATATTTAAATACCTCCTCTGTGTGAAAATTGACCAACTATTGATGAATATAATCTGCAAGGAAATGACTAAAATTAAACACAATTGAAGTTTTGGTATCATTAGAAAAGATCGATAAAAATCCTATAATGGCCTCATCTACATATTGATCAGAGTAGTATCCAAGAAGGTAATATATAATAGTGGTTATATGCTTGGTTCTCTCAGGGAATAGGGATGAAGGATAAGAAGGATTTTTCTTCGGTAGTGAAGCATCTTGTGCTAAGAATAATTCTAGAGTTTGGGCTCTATTAGCAAAGTCTAATTTCTGGTATATTTCAACCAGAGCTTCATAAGAAAATGGGGTACCATTGGGTACTGTGGGGGCTAGAATCATTTCATCAATAGCCTGAGGGGTTATGTAAAACAAAACTTTTCCATTGGAATTGGTTATGGCCCTTTGTATTGGCAAATATGAGGCATGGAATTTTCTAATGAAATCGAGAGTGTTGTGGGTAGGAGGAAAAATATAATGGGTTAGGTTTGACTTCCAGAGGTGGATTTCATCTGATTTGTCAATACATTTATCTTCGAGCCAACAATACATCTTGAGAATGTCAAGCTCATAAAGTATTTCATGAATCCTGTAGTCTCTATCAGCCATAGGGATATGGTGAAGATCTACATGAGGAAAGATCAGAGGATTGATGTTTTCATCTGGTCCCTTGTCTTTGGGAGGCATGATGGTTAAGGCTGGAAGCGTAATTTGACTGAGAATATAGGAAAATTTTCGAACAGACAAAGCGTTCTAGACAGGGAACAGAAAGGATAATTGGAATTAGCAGGCGTTGGAAGCTTGACAATGTCGGATTCAAACGAGCAACCTGCAATTAAAACAATAATTCTGTAGCCTGTAAACAAAATAAAAGAAAATTTATATAGAAATGCAGGTTTTCTGTTGGTGGTGTGGGTTAACGGTTCAGCCAATTGAATGCTTAAAAGACTGATAATTGAGGGAATTGATGTGATTTATTGAAAGTTAACGGGTGAATGAGGTTAACGGGTGGATGATATGGTAGATGAGGTGGCAGTAGCGGAATGGTGGATGCTCAATGGTCACGTAAGTGGTAACAATATCTAAAATCAGCCTTCCAGAGGGGGGTAGAGTGGTTTTTGGTTTTGCTGATGGGGGGTCCGAAACGTTGAGGTGCTGACATGTATCAACGAGATGTTTTGAATTAACACTGAGTTCGGACCCCCCCCCAGTTGGTAAAGTTTGGTTCACGAAGGGGGGCTGAAAGGCTATGAGAGCCGTCGGATGCCAAAAGATGTGGGAGGACTGTTAGATGTGTGGAGATATGGGAGGATGGTCATATGTGATGAGGTGGAATGGTGGGGTCAGGAATTGTTAAATAAAGTGTTGGGAATGATATAAAGGGGAATGAATTAGGGAATGAAAACAAAAAGGGATGAATGGCATGATGATTTAATATGGTGTTAAAAACTTAGGATATGGGTAAAAATGCTTGGGATAGTGTTAATGTTTTAGAATTACCATATAAATCTTTCTTTTTTAATGGCGCATTTAGACTAGCAGCCTGTGCAATTTTTACAAATTTAAAATGAAGCTTTCCTTTTCTTTTGCTTCCCTAACATTTTATTTTTCTTCACTTTCTTTATTTAGGGAAGCTAACACCTATAATTTTATTGATATGGATGCCTATAAAACACCAAATTTTCCTAACACTTTTTAACTTTTCATTCTTTTGCATCCATATCCTACCTTAACATTTTCAAAATTATTTGACTAATTATGCTAAATTATCAAAAATAGATAATGTTACAACATCAACTCCATCTGGGGACTACTTCCCTCTGTGGGATGCAGAGAACAAGCAGATCCAAAAGCCTTCTCCTCGTGCTATGGAGTCTTTGCTAAAAAAGATAATCACAATTTTCAAAAATAAACAAACTCTCCAAATATTTATAGATGTTGAATGAATGAAGAATCAATACTAAATATAATGTTTCAAGTACTTCACATTGACTCACAATGAGGAATACTCTCCTTCCAAATTTTGTAGGATAAATGTATTGTTACCTTTGAATTCTGTAATATTGAATGGACCAAACCAGAGGTTATAAAATTTTGCATGTTTTCCTTTATCTTCTCTCTTTGTATCCCATCTGAGCACTAGGTCACCTTTCTTGAAATTTATTTCTCTTGATTTTCTATCAAACAACTCTTTCATCTTGTTTTGGTATTTTCTTAGCTGATACTAAATTTCATCCCTGTCTTCATTCAACTCAATAATTTGATTAATCCTTCTTGAGAAATCATATTTTTCTTCATAATATTCTTAGAGAAATATCATAACAGGTAAAGCTAAATGAGTAGGAAAAACTGCTTCCTTACCATAAACTAATTTGAAATGAGACTTGCTTGTTGATCTCTTAGGAGAAACTCTGTTTGCCCAAATGACATGGATTAAGTGGTTGTCCCAACTTTTTATGATCTTCAAGAGTCTTATTAATGACCTTAACTAAGCTCTTGTTGGAAGATTCTACAAGTCCATTACCCTGAGGATAATATGGTGTATAATGATGTAGTAAGATTGAATATTTTTGACAAAACTCGATCATTTTAACACTGCTGAAGGCTGTTGCATTATCTGTTACAATTTGTTGAGGAAATCCAAGCCTTGATAATATATTCTCTTCAAGGAATTTAATCACAACAGTATCAGTTGCATTTTTAATAGGTATGGCTTCTACCCATTTGGTAAAATAATCAGTAGCAGTTAGAATCCATCTGTGTTGATTACTTGATTGTGGATGAATTTCCCAGTAAAGTCCAACCCCCATTGTAGAAAAGGAGCATCAAATGATATTGGAACCAAAGGAAGTGTTGACATTTTTTGTTTCCCTACAAATAATTGACATTTTACACAACTCCTTGCTCTTGCTCCAAATTCTTTGAAAAGTGAGGGCCAATAAAAACCTGCTTTCAAGATTTTGTAGGTTGTTTCTCTCCAAGCATAGTGTCCACCACAAAATCCTGCATGGAATTGATCTATAATTCCCTCTGGTTCATTTTCAGTTAAACAAAGAAGAAGAATATTTAAAGGGTCTTTCCAGTATAAATTAGTATTTATAATGCAATATTTTATTGATTTGAGCTTTAGAGATTTGCACTGCTTCAAATTAAGATCAACTGGACATTGAAAATCTCTGAGAAACTACACAATATTAGAATACCAATCAGAGAGTAGATACTTATGATCTATGTGAACAAGAATAGATTGATCTGAAGGAAGAGGTTCTTGTGGGTTCTCTCCTTCCATATAAGAAGGAGGTTCTTATGGATTCTCCTCTAATATTGAGGGAGGTTCTTGTGGATTATCCCTTGATATTGAAGGAGGTTCTTGTGCATCCTCCCTTAGTGACATTTCAGCAACCAGATTTAACCCTAATACTTTGCAGTTGGATTCAACCAATAATTTGGCGAGAGCTTGGCCTTTTACTAGCTTTGTGGTTTTAATTTCAAGATCAAATTCAAGGATTTTAGCAATCCATCTTCCTCTTTTTCCATCAGTATCAGGTTGGGTTAAAATAGTTTTAATAGCATGATTGGGAACATAGGCAGTGATGTGTGAGTGCAGGACATAGGCTCTAAAGGCTTTGAGGGCTTGAATTAAGGCATAAGCTTTTTTTTCCATAATATCGTACCTAAGTTCAACATCCCTCATAACTTTGGAAAATAAAGCTATAGGTTGGTCATCACCATTGGAGTTCTTTTGTAAAAGTACAACATCTAAGGTTGTTTTGGATGCAAAAGAAAATATGCTAAAAGGTAAAGAATAATCCGGACTAACTAATGTGGGGGCCTCATATATTGCCTTTTTGATTTTATCGAAAGCATACCTAGCTGGAACTGTCCATTTGACTTCATTGTTTTTATTTATCATATCAATTATGTCCTTTACTATTTCTGCATAATTGGGAATGAACATTTTGAGAAAATTAATTTTTCCAAGGAACGTTTGAATCTCTTTCTTATTCCTTGGTAGAGATAGATTCTGAATGGCTGTTACTCTCTTTGGGTCAATTATAACTCCATTATTGGAGATTATATACCCTAGTAATTTCCCTTCCTTTACAACAAATAAATATTTTTTCGGATTGATGGATATGCCAAATTTCCTACACCTATTAAAAACCTTGCTCGAGTGTTTTTTATTTTCACCAGAATCAAAGAAAACAGTTAATCATCCAAATAAATAATAGTAAATTCAACGCTTTTACCTACAAACGCTAGATCCATTTCTCTATGAAAAGTGGCTCTAGCATTAGTTAACCCAAATGGCATCTTGGAATACATAAATGTACCCCAAGGAGTGGTGAAAGAAATTTTCTCTTAATCAACTTGACTTACCATGATCTGGTTGTAACCTGAAAATCCATCTAGCATAGAAATCCTACTTGATCCTGAAACTTTCTAAAGTAAATAATCCATTTTAGGCAATGGATAATTATCTTTTAAGGATGATTTGCTCAGGTTTTAGAAGTCTACACATAGCCTAATCTCACCATTTTTCTTCCTGACCGAAACTAGGTTAGCTACCTAATTAGAATACCTGAAAGGTAAAATGATATGAGCATCAAGTAGCTTTTTAAGTTCTTTTCAATGGTTGGAAGTAGTATATGATTAATTCTTCTTAATTTCTATTGAAAGGGTTTTTCCTCTGGTTTTAAAGGAATCTTATGCTCTATTAAAGCTGTATCATAAGTTTTTAATTCGTTATAAGACCTGGAAAACACATCTTTGTAATTTTTAAGAAGATTCAAGTATTTGAGTTTCACAGCCAAAGGCAAGGTTTATGATAACTTAACATTTCTTACATCATCTAAAGTCCCAATATTGCATTCTTTAATTTCTTCTTCAGGTGATTTAGACAAAGAGTTTTTAGAGACATTATTATCATTGAATAGTTTTTCCAATGGAATTAATACTTTAGGAATAAAATTATTAGATAATTGAATGATATTATGATCAAGAATTTTAGGATTAAATGAATTTTCTGGATTTTGGTATTCAATTCTTGAACATCTCTTTGGTCTTCTTCAATTTGCATATTTGAGAATTCATCGATTACTTGAATGAAAGACTTTAATTGTTCGTCATATTCAAAAATCTGCCAATGTTTAAGGTTATCAGGGATTGATGGCCTATATTTAACTTGAATTTGGTACTCTAACGATATTGGCTGAGGGATTTTCAAAGAGCTTGCTGAAACAACGAGCGAATCAGCATGCATATTTCCATCTCTGGGAATAGCAGTTATGTTAAATACAAGGAAATAATTTTCAATTGTATCCCAAACTTCATTTCTATAGGACCTAAGCCATGGCTGTTTAGTTTGACACAGGTTTCTACCCGCTTGACTCTAAGCTCAGAATCAGAGAAAACACTCAATTTTTTAACCTTTAAACTTTTAGCCAACTCAAGACCAAGAAGAAAAGCCTCATACTCAGCCACGTTATTGGTAACCTCAAATTCAAGTTTAGGTGACTGAGCAATGTTTTCTTTATTTGGTGAAATTAAAACCATTCCTGCTCCCACTCCTTCCTTTGAGCAAGACCCATCAAAATAAAGTTTCCAGATATCTGATTCTACAATATTTGGTTTAGAAACTATATTTTAAATGGCAAGTTGAGTGTTTGATGATTTTTGGGAAGATAACTGAAAGCAACTGAAATCCTGATCTACTACATAGGTAGGGTGGTTTTTTGCTTGATCAACTCTGCAAACAGTGTGAATGAATTTGACTTCCCCATATAAACTTAAACGCTCACCTCCATAGACTGGAATAGTAGCAAAAGACATGTCCATTTGAAGTGATCCCCCAAGTTTAGCACAACATGATCTAGATAGAAGCATGCCAAATTTGGGTGGAATATCAGTGACAAAAATGTCTAATACTATACTCTTAATAGGTATTTTGGCTGAGGTCACAACTAGATCTTTGATCAATCCTAGACATGGTAATTTATTTGAATCAAAGGTGTAAAGATCATGATAGGAATGAGTAACTTGTAATTGAAGTTGGTCCATAATTACCTTTGGCATAAGGTTGTGTGAAGCACCAGAATCAAGCATACAATTATACAATAAAAAGTCATGAGTCTTAAAGGTCACATAAAATGTTGGAACAATTTCATCGATCATATCAGAACTTGGGCCAAACACTACTGAGGGATTTTCATCTTGAAAACTGATAACATCTCCCTCAGCATCTACACTAATGGACTATATCCATTTAGACACTTGATTTTAATAACCAGGATTTTTGGAAAGTTCTGCTAAAGGTATAGGAATCTTGACCCTTTCCAATTCCTTTTCAATATTAAAATTTGTCAAAATGATTTTACTGGATGAAACAGTTTCAGTGGATGAATTTGTAGTCTGAGGTGTTGGAGTTTGTATTTGAATGGATTTTATTGCAGGTTACATGGTTGTGGTAGATTTTGGAGGTCTAACTGGGCCTGATCTTGGTCTTAGATCATACCTTTTATTTAACTCTGCAATGAGAAATTCAGAAAATGCTTGGTATTTTGAAAGTTGATCAGTATCTTCTTGCTCTTGTTCCAAAGACTGTGTTGAAGATGAAGGGACTATGGCCATTTTTTCTACTGAAGAGTCAAAATTATTGATATCTTTAGTAATTATAGGGCCAGTATCATGTGGCTGTTGATCATCAATCAACAAAGGAGGTTGAATGTTTTGATCTAGTCTCTGAAGAATCTAAAGTTGAGGAGCTCTCTGTGATTTATTTTGATTTTGATTTTGAGGTATGGCAACAATTTGCTGAGAAGTTCTAGGTTGTGTTTCAATTTTAGACATCCTATTGGAAATATTTCAAAGTAAAGATGTGATTTCGTCAATTTTCTGATCTTCAAGTTTGGATTTGGAACAAGATGATTCATCAAGCTTAGCTTTTAATTTTCTTTGTTCCTTGTCTTCTTTAGCTTTAATTTTACCAAAAGCTGACCTATTGGCTTCTACCTCAATAGAATTATTCTTCATGTCTTGTAATGTGTTAGAAAATCTTTCCCTTAGCATAACTACAAAGTAATCATCAAATGCTTTGGAAAATATGACCTTTGCAGCTGCTACTAATGGTTTACAATCAACAAGCATTTTGTGGTAAATTTTGTTAAATATTTTAATAACTTCAGCAACTGGTTCACCAGGATTTCTCTTCAGTTCCTCAAATTCAGTGTGAAAATAGACATCATCTTTCTTTACCCCCCATTGGTTTTTAAAGATAGTTATAAGCTCATTCCATGTTTGAATAGAATCATCTCTAAGTTGCCTAAACCAGATCCTAATGTTTCCTTCTAAAGACTGTACAAATAATCTCATGTAGACATCTTCTTGCTCGATGTTCATATTATCATCGAAATCTAGGAAGGTTGATATATGATCTTCGGCTGAGGGACCTATTTCTCCATTAAATCTTGGTAAATGTTTAAGATATCCATCAGGAAAATTTCCCAAGCTTTTAGGAAGAGTAAGAGCAACACACCTTGCTTGCATAATGGGTTGAAAAACCATAACAACAGGAGGGGTATGTGGTGTCTGAGTGGATGATGAAGATGATGATGAATGAGTAGGCGAATGAGTATTAGAGGATGGAGGAGAGAATGAAGGAGGAGGACGGTGTGAGGGTTTCAAAGGGATATAAACAACCAACCTTTGAACTGATGGTGTTAAATATTCTTCCCTATATTCAAACAAAGGATTAGAATAGACAGAAAATTTCTCTTCTTGTTTAGTATATGCCGATGGAATAGAATAATAAATCGGGGTAACGAAAACTATAGGCTTAAATTCATGTAAGTGTAAGCCCAATTCCTTCTCAGATGTAGGTGAGTCTAAAGGGAAGGATGGAACTTGATATGACTCAAGTGATTATGTTAACAAGGCTGACTGAAGATCTACTCCTCCCGAATAACGTTCAGAAACTCTAGGGGGTACTTGAGTCGAATCAGGATGAGATGATACTGATGAAAAGGGATATACAAATGAAAATTATTCAGGGTTTAAAGCTAAAGAAGAAGAAGTTTTATGTTTTCTTCTCAAAGAGGCTTCGCTAATAAGTCTTTCTGGATCTGGTAAAGGGTTAACAATCTCAGACTCATAATGTGATCTAGTGTGCTTAAAAGGAGCCATCTTGAACCAGTAGAATCACCAGGTGAAAGATTTTTACCTATATCCTTATGCTTTATTCACCTTAAAGGAAAGGGGAAAATCATTTCCTCGGGGAAATTTTAGCTTTCAATTCTTCGTCTCCCCGGTATCGACACCAATCTGATGTTGTCCTTTGAGATAACCTAAGGTCAATAATTTACGCCAAATCATCTAAAATATTTGTTGTTTTTGAATATTTGGATGAACAGTGAATATTTTTCTGAACATGTGATTTTAACTTAGAAATATCTTCAATAAAATAAAAGTTTGTTCTTTAAATACATATTGTTAATTTGATTTTAAGTGGGATGGATAAGAATAATGTAGAGAAGTATACATGATTTAATATTCAGATAAAGTATTTCACCATTTATAAGCATAAATTATGAAAAATACGTTTTCATAATCAACAAAATATAATCAAGTTATAACAGGAACCTTTGTGTAATTAAATTTCAAGAGGAATTTAAAATAACAGATAGCCTTGTAAATTAATCTCTCAATCAAGCTACAACTTCACAATGGATCGAAAACGAAACTGAGATTCAATTAAATTTCCAATCGGATAACTATTAATGAATTAAATTATATGAAGAACACATAATGAAAAACACAATCGAAATAACTCACAAGAATACAAGCCATATGAAGTAAATCCAGGTTCCTTTATTATATAAAAAGTGCTCTAGCTATTACAAATCTGCCTGGTAACTAGCTCAAGGGTGCAACCTCGAATACTTCCATGAATGAAGTATTTAAACAAAAATAAAAATTACGATAAATGCCTGAGTGATAAGGCAAGCTATAATTTCTCAAAATTAATAGAAAGGAAATGAATTCGATCCAAAGGAATGAATCTGCATGTCCGACCCTATTTTGATGGAAAATTGTTGCTGAGTGGCAAAACTAATTTGTCTTCTATTTAATCAACTTATCCATCGTTGTTTCCATTTATTTCAACTGTGTATTTTGTTATATGATGAGCTTCATCATGTCTGCCTTTTGTGTCTCTGTCTCTTCAATCTCCTTAGCTAAAGGATATTCTATTGCTGGCAGTTTTAATTGCTTCCTTAATGTTGCAATATCTGCATTCTTTTTCTTAATCATCTCCTCTACAACATTAACATTTGCAGGATCATAACCTAGTTTGATCACCAAATCTTCCAAGGTTTTAATCCTAGTATCTTTGGCAAAGGCTGAAATTTTTTCCATGTTGAGCTGTGAGTGGACATTTGCTAATGTGACCTGCAATTTGGACAAGGTCATAACAATGTTATTTACAGTGGGGAAAATCATTTCCCTAGTCTGTTTATGCATCTCCATTTTATCAATGGGATGTATGTCCTTAACATAAAAATCAAGAGATGTCTTCTTATAATCTGGTTCTCCTTTGGGCTGAGGAACGTGTGCCTAAAGAAATTCCATTAACATTTTTCCTTTCTCTGAGTTGAAGGCTGACAATAGCTTGTTTTGGGCACCTGAGATTTGTTTCCAAAATTGATTGTATGTGTTTATCTTCAAGGCTTCATTTTTAGTTTTATTTCTTTGAAGATATCCATGGTGCTTTTCTCTGGCTTGCTTGAAATAGATGTACCTGTGTGCATAATATGTTGATGATTTTTTGTAGTCATGGAAGTGGTAGGAGACGGTGTAGACTACTCACCTACTAGTGAAGATACAATAGGATCATTAGTATTGATAGGAGTTTGCTGCTCTGAATCTTTGCTAAGGCTTAAGTTGGAACTAAGATTAGCTTTCTTTCTGTACATGATTTTAAATTCCTTGCTGAAGACATTTGTCTCTGAAGGGGATCCTTCTTCTCTGTTCCTTTTGGTTGTCTTCTCTTGCTTTGTAGGAGTCTGTACTATTGATGAAGAGACTTGCTGCTATTCTGCCTCATGTAATGTATTCTCTATCCACTTTGGATGGTTCTTATACTTTTCTTTTTCTGGCCTTGGTATGTGAAAATAAGGAGTAGATTTGGTTTCTACCCTTAATTTGGAAACTATCCCTAATGGATCATATGACCAAGTGAAGCTAAGATCAAACTGCATTTTCTTCAATAATTGGTCTGCTTGGCTCCTGCTTTCCTGTTGTTGCAGATGAATGGGCCAACCTGCGTTTTTATCTTAAACTAAGACTTTTTCTTGGCAGCAAGAAAATGGACTTGATCCATGTTGATCATCTGCCTAATGAATTCTAAGGCAAAAATCCTCATTGGGAGGCTCACATCCAAAAATTCTTATCTCTGTGTAATTTTCATATAAGTACCAATCTCTTGTTTGTACTTGTTCTGACAGCTGCAAAATCTTTTGGATTTCTTCACTAATTCTTGGTTCTTTTTTTTTTTTCTTAGAAGGCCAATGGCTGGGTGAAAAAACATCTCAATGAACTATTTATATGTGAACTCATTCTGATATTTTATAACTAGGGTGGTCCAGAAAATGACCGACTGCTGGTCTCCTTTCTCATTCAGTTTCTGCAATGAAAATTTCATGTTGTCCCCTTGAGAGTATAGGAACATGTAGACTAACATAGAGGTATATTTAAATACCTCCTCTGTGTGAAAATTGACGAACTGCTGATGAATAGACTCTGCAAGGAAATGACTGAAATTGAACACAATTGAAGGTTTGGTATCATTAGAAAAGATTGATAAAAATATTATAATGGCCTCATCTACATATTGATTAGAGTAGTATCCAAGAAGGTAAGATATAACAGTGGTTATCTACTTGGTTCTCTTAGGGAATAGGGATGAAGGATAAGGAGGATTTTTCTTCGGTAATGAAGCATCTTGCGCTAAGAATAATTCTAGAGTTTGGGCTCTCTTGGAAAAGTCTAATTTCTTGTACATTTCAACCAGGGCTTCATAAGAAAATGGGGTACCATTGTTGACTGTGGGGGCTAGCATCATTTCATCAATAGCCTGTGGGGTTATGGTAAATAAAACTTGTCCATTGGAATTGGTTATGGCCCTTTGGCTTGGAAAATATGAGGCATGGCATTTTCTAATGAAATTGGGAGTGTTTTGGGTAGGAGGAAAAATATAACGAGGTAAGTTTGACTCCCAGAGCTGGATTTCATCTGATTTGTCAATACATTTATCTTTGAGCTAGCAATACATCTCGAGAATGTCAAGATCACAAAGTGTTTCATGAATCCTAAAGTCTCTATCATCCATAGGGATATGGTGAAGATCTACAGGAGGAAAGATCATAGGATTGAGGTTTTCCTCTAGTTCCTTGTCTTTGAGAGGCATGATGGCTAAGGATGGAAGTGTAATTTGACTGAGAATATAGGCAATTTCTTGAACAGACAAAGCATTCTAGACAGGGAAAAGAAAGGATAATTGGAATGAGCATGTGCTGGAAGCTTGATAATGTCAAATTCAAACGAGAAACCTGCAATTAAAACAATAATGTTGTAACCTGTAAACAAAATAAAAGAAGATTTATATAGAAATGCAAGTTTTCCGTTGGTGGCGCGGGTTAACGGTTAAGCCAATTGAATGCTTAACAGAATGATAATGGAGGGAATTATTGTGATTTATTGAAGTTTAACGGGCGGATGAGATGGCATATGAGGTAGCGGCAGTGGAACGACAAATGCTCAATGGGTAGGTAAGTGGTAACAATATTGAAAATCAGCCTTTCAGAGGGGGGTAGAGTGGTTTTTGGTTTCTCTCATGGGGGCTCTAAAAGGCTGAGGTGTTGACACATATCAACAAGATGTATTGAATTACCACTGAGTTCAAACCACCCCCCCGGTGGTAAATTTTGGTTCGTGAAGGGGGGACGAAAGGCTATGAGAGTTGTTAGATGCCAAAAGACATGGGAGGACCGTCAGATGTGTGGAGATATGGGAGGATGGTTGGATGTGATGAGGTGGAATGGTGGGGTCAATAATTGTTAAATAAAGTGTCAAGAATGATATAAAGGAGAATGACTTAGGGAATGAAAAAAAAAGGGATGAATGGTGGTATGATTTAATATGGTGTTAAAAAATTAGGATATGGGTAAAAATGATTGGGATAGTGTTAATGTTTTAGAATAACCATATAAATATTTCTTATTTTTATGGCACATTTAGACTAGCAGCCTGTGCAATTTTTACAAATTTAAAATGAAGCTTTCCTTTTCTTTTGCTTCCTTAACATTGTAGAAATTAAATAACTGATATGTTATCCACCGAGATTCTCCTGATCACACACTATTTTATCTTCATGCACAATACAAAATCTCTTCTACCATTGATCATTATATGCGGAAATAAAATCAATTTCATGCGCACATTAAAACCATAAACAATCACACATATGTACACAATATTTCATGGGAAAGCTTAAAGATGAAAACCCCCAACTATCTGTATATTATATGTCATAGAGATCATGTAACAATCATTGTACAAAGCTCCTCACAGGCTCTCAACACAACCTCCAATTGCCACACACTAATCAAGCTAGATCTAGCAAAACACATGCTCCAATCTCTGCCACCTGATAGCCAGCCTCTATTACGCAATCCCTGCTGAAGAATAGCTCTTGATGAGTTCAAATTGCCCCAGCGTTGCTCACACAGTCTTTAAAGGCATCTCTACTGAGTGTTGGATGCAAACCATGCATCACTATAGTCACAACTGATAGTCACATTGCTCTTTCACCTACCTCTTCACTGGTCTCCACTGAAACTGTCCATGCACTGAAGTTAACTGATGTATTCTTTAATTGATTAATGAGTTAATAATTAGTGAATTAATTAATAATTAATTCTCACCACTCTCACTAGTGTATCAATCAGTTAGACTAGATACAACTAGCTCAACTATCTTTAACTCAGTTAAACTGAACACAACTCCATTAACTTCCTCAATCAACTCCACCAAACTCTCTCACATGAGTTCTAACTGAAGTCTTCATGCAATAGCTCCAATTAACCCTCAGGAATAGCGTAATTCCTTCTGTCAGCTCCTGTGCCACATCTATGCACTTAACTGAAGTGCTTCAAGAGAATAAGATAATGTTTATAGTCCAAATATTATTAAGAGCTAATAATATTCGACATATCTATTTTTAGACTGGCAATCTAAAAATAGATTCCGCCCAATATGTCTAAAAATAGACATAGTCTAAAAATAGACTTTGCGACAAAAATCACCTGTGTGGGCCCCACCTAGTTTAGGTGATTATTTTCCAACTAGGATCAAGGATGATGTTTCAGGATGCCTCCTTCACTGTTTCTTATTGCAATCTTCAACAAACATTTTATTTTGCTTCACCTTATTTATTTAGGGTAGTTAACACTTATCATTTTATTGGTATGGATGCCTATAAAAAATCAAATTTTCCTAACATTTTTAAACTTTTCATTCTTTTGCATCCATGTCCTACCTTAACATTTTCAAAATTATTTGACTAATTATGATAACTTATCAAAACTAGATAATGTTACAACACCTCACATCCTGAGTTGTGCAACTATGCAATCCCTAGGCTTGATTCCCAGCCTGTCACTCAGTTCCAACTCAGTTAATGGATTATTATGCATCATATTATACTATGGGTTTTATCAGAATAATGTCATATTTTCATGAGTTGATTTTAGTTGTAGGTATTCTATCATGTTATGACGGAATGATGATGAAGGGGATGAAGAAGGAGACCTTGGTAGAATACACCTTCGAAGATGCAAGAAACATTTGATCAATCAAGAGAAGAAAAAGGGACATTAGCCACGACAATAGTTGGAGATCAAGTTTACTTTGAATACTCCTATCTTCAAGCCATAAGGAGGAAGAAGAAGACCGCGTTCATCTCTCAAGAAGACACAAAGAAAGCAGCAACAAAGAGTGGCTTGACACTGCCATGTCAGCATGAATTCCATGTCATTAGTGTCATTTCATGTCATGTTGTGAATCATCATGTATCACACCATTTTGTGGATTATGTAAATTCAATATTGAAGTAATGTAATGTAAAGTGGAAGTCCAAGGGTCATCTATGTAATGTGAAAAGTCATGTAGGAAGTTGAAATTAGTTGTGTATTACTCTCTCATGTTGAACATTGAATCCAAGGCATATCTTTAAGAATATGGCAGTGGGGGGCCTTATTTCCAAAAGGGCTCCCACACCAAATGGTGTGAAGTCACTAATTGAGACTTTTCATCGAGGATCCCCCCTTACATGTTGACGGTATCCAGAACCGTCAACACTTCCCAACGATTTGTGGTGGTAAGTTCACATGATGCCTCCATGTCACTCTACAAGTCATTATGAAGGGGGTCACTTCCACATCTGGGTCATGCCGCTTGGGTGATCATTGCCCATGACATTCAATGGTGAACATGACAAGGGGTGGTGAGAGGTGGGCCCTGCTTTGTCAACACAAGGCATGAGGCCAAGTTAGTCCCTCCCCATCATGTTTAGTGATATTTTTATGTCATACCCAATCCCAGATGAATCTGGGGTGTCATGCCATTGTCCACTATTGATATGCCTCAGACCCTCAGATTCCATGAATTTATCTCATGCATAGTGCATCCAGTGCGGAACCCACTAGGTATCATCCATATTTCCATGAGCATCTGGACAATGGTGAATCTGGGCCTCTAAAGGAGTAAACACTCTCCCCATGCTTGGATTTCCCAAATTGTGGGTTAATATAGCGATGCTTAAAGTAGTATGGCCTCAGATATATCTAGGCCTTCTCAATTATATGCTCCTTTATTACTCCCGGATCTCTCGAATTCCTAGATATAGTTTCCCTAGTTTACAAAATACGCCCCAGTGGGAATCCCAACACAAAAACATTTTAGAAATAGAACAATATCCGTCCCCAATACAAAATTCATTTATGGAACTATCTGACCCTCGGATGTCTTTGTATTTTTTCTAAGACTTGCAGAGAAAGAAAAATTAAGGAAATTTACCATAATTTCCTGAAGACCAAGACTTCTGCCAAAGATACTATCTCTGTAACAATGGCGAAATTGTGAGGAACAACCTTCATATGCATAATATTATTTCCACAAGAACTATAGGGCACTAAAACAAGTCAACTTACAATGGATTTTAGCAAAATAAAATAGTGGCTCCAAAGGATAAATTTCACAAGAAACCTTTAGACCGAGCTTTTATCACAAAATATCAAGATATCTCAATAATTCACAAGTATACATAATCTATAAAATCATTGCATCACTCCTAAACTAAGTGAATATCAACACAAGTTTAATTATCATTTAACATCTAACACATAGTTTACCTTCTCATGATGTGAGATAATCTTAAGTGTGGCAATGAGCTCTTCAATTCATAAACATATTAGATGTTTGGAAAACACATTTAATAACGAGTTGACAGAGATAACTCATGCAACTAGACATAATCATACAACAATTGTGCAGTTTATGAAAATATTAATATTCACATAATTCCAAAATTTCATCATAACCATAAAGACATATAAGATAGTTTTTCCTCCATGAACATGTCGTAAATTCAATAGCTTGTCATGGATAGTACTGAACTATAAATCAATCAATTTCATCATCCATTTTCATAGTATATACAATTACTTGTGCCTATTTGAATAACTTGAAATGGTTGGAAACTGAAGGAGGGACTTCAACTCTCCACCCAACCATAGGCCAACTACACCGCAATATTTCTTATAGCTAACCACCCCTGAGCCAGATCCAAAGTCCAATGGGATGCTTTCTTAAATAATTCACCCAAGGATCAACTGAGATATTGTTCAATTCAAGGAGTATGAATCTAACTTCTAGGTGTTTGATGAGCAACCTATATTTTCAAGGAAAGCACTGTCGGAGCCCGCAAGCCACTATATAGGTGGTTTATCAGCCTTCCCAGAAAGAACCATAATGATTTAGCTACCCTACTTAGTGGTTTATCAACCTTACAACAAGCAACCGAGTGGTTTATCATCCCATTCAACAAGTACTAAGTAGTTTTTCGTCTTATTCAACAAACACTTATTGGTTTATCAAATTAGCAAGCACTTGTATTTAAATCCTCCACTGGTCCTCCCATTGGAAATTCAAGCTTGGACACCACATTCTGGCATCCCAACATATCAATATAGGGAAAACATGCTAAATTCTCATAGCACTGAGCTCAATCATGTCTTCAGTGTTGCTTCATTGCTCCCTATCCAACATTCCAAGGTTTGTTTTCTGTTATCTCTCTATTTTCTTGATTTTTCCTTCTTGGTCTTATTTTTCCTTGAGCCCCTTCATTTTCTAGTGGAACTGTGAACTTCACCTTCCCTCATGTTGTGGGAAAAAAATTCTACACTTTCCTTTATCCAATCATGTCTTCAGCATGTGCCAAGTGGTGGTTCAGTCTGTTATGCCACCTGTTGGGGTTCCCATGTTTTGGCAAGTTTGGCAATACCAAAAGATGAGACAACATCAGAACCACTTTAAGACCTCGGGATCTAGCCCTCCTAGGTCCAGAGAGGGATCTCTCTATATAGGAAAAGGTATATGTATTTGAAGCTCTGTTTAAGGTTTTAGGCTAGTTATAGGCATAGGTTTGTTTGATTGTTTAATTGTTTGTTTGGTTGTTGGGAATCAAAAAGGAAGGGTTCAATATGAGACAAGGATGAATAAAGAAGATTTTAGGCAAAGGAATAATGATTTCAGGGAACACTCGAGACCACTGGGAAATGGAGTCAGGAAAGGGTTTACTTGCTATTCAATATGCAGGCTTTCAGTTGGGCTAGTCATCTAAAGCATTGGATCTTAAAGATGATAGTGTGGCATAAAATGGTAAGAAAGAAAGTGAAAGGCAAGGAAACCTCCAAGGTGAAAGTTCAGGAATCAAGGTCCAGGGACAGGACGTGCCATTAGACACCTGTGACCCAATTCCTAAAGGCTAACTCTTCAGACAAAGGAAACATTGAAGTTTTAAACACAAAGGTGAAAGCCTGAGATCAGAGAGAGACTTTGAACTCTCAATGCTTCGACATCCAACTTAGGGGAACTTGGAAAGATTCAATTAATCGAAAGGACCCTAGTGAGGCAGAATCAACATTCTAAACTCCCAGTATCCCAATTCTTTCAATTAAAACCCAAAAAGAACATCTAAGCACAAATTCATTAATCCATATATCAGCTAGTAGTAAATTATAGCCACTACACTGGTTAAATTAACTTAAATCAGTGCTCAGATAACACATACAGCAGAAAACATCAAAGGTAGGGAGATAAAAAACATAGGGTACCATGCAAGGTGTTGTAGCTCCTAGAGACAACCTAGAGTTGTGATAGACCAGTGCCTAGGACATCTTAGCATAGCAGGGAGCATAAAATGTAATGTGTGACGTTGTCAACTTTAGCTCACATGCTATCTCCTGTAAACAGGGAAATGAAATAGAATGGGACCAAAATCTCAGAAACTGACACAGGAAAAGAGACATTGCTGAGGCAAGATGTAGAACTTCTAATACAAAAGCGACAGACAATTCAGAGACAGTTTACTGCAAAGCGGGCCAATTCATAAATACTTCACAGACATAAATTATCAGAAGGTGTGTGTAGTGAAAGAAATATTGAGAAGATATTAGTTAACATTGAGCTGATACCCAGATATACAATACCACCATGTGTGGGCTTACCAATCTAAGAATCCATACATGATAATGAATTTTAAAAGCACCCTCTCAAAGCAACTAATATAGCAGAAGTATGGATAGCTGTATAATGGAACAGAATATCATGCATGAGCCATATTTAAAGTGCTTGACTGATCCGAGCATGGGCATCAACTAGGATGAATCCATACCAAAAATCAGTGAGCCACTCGCATTCCAAAACATGATACAAGAAAGATGGATGAAATGAAATGTTCTATTAATATAACACAATAAAGAAGATTACAGACTGTGAAATACCAAAGACCAGAATCCTCTTTGACAGATATAACTCCTCCTCACTGAGACCCTATGGGCTCTGAGCCTTCATTCAGGAATTTTACAAAATGTATGCAAAAGCCTTTCACTGCATAATTTTCTGATAAAATCTGGAACCCTTACAATGTATTTCCTCCTGGTCTTTATAGGAAAAACTAAAACCTAGCAAAAGAGGTAGGTGATGAACATTTAATTTACATAGTTAAGACAAAATGGCGGAAACATTCGCGCCCATACTGTTGAATGACTGTGCTGTGTTGTTTGTACTCTGTGGCCTGTTCTCTGAAATAAATGCACTGGGTAGAAATCTCTCTCAGGACACGGTAAGGCAGTAAAATCACACAAATATTTGTCCTTGCCTGGGAAGAAAAATCTGTTGAAATAAAGCCTTGAGGACATTGTTTTCTGAGTATAAATCTTCTGAATGATGTGCAGGATCTTCAATTTGGTACTTGGCTTCAAAAGGCTAGGATAAGGCCCTCAAAATCTTCAGCTACCTGTCTTTAATCCTCTGCTGAACACTGATATTCTTCATCTGCCTCATTAATATTTCCATCTATGAAATCGGTGCCTTGAATGTCCCTGTAGGGTTTGACAAATTTGAACCCTGCCTCCTTTAATTTGAAGTCTTGTCGATTTGGCTTCCGAGGGCTTTCTTCATAATTTTTCTCTGAAATTGGTCCTTTGATGTGTGTTCTATCACAACAATTAAGACTGTGAGTCATAATAGTTCTCTGTCACTGCACACCTGCAAAATACACAAACTTGTTAAGGAAACAAATGCGCGGGAGGGGGAATGCAGCGAAAATGGCCGTGTAACGTGGCGACGAAAGATACAGTGGAACAATGGTGGATAGTCGAACAGAGAATTTCAACTAGAAACATTAAATTTGAGCTTATGGATGGGACCTATAAGGGGCGGAGGTAGAAATGTGATGCACACGTGGGATGATGACGTGGAGGTAGACCGGATCAATGGCGGATCATGCAGGAGATATGGACCGTTAGATATTTAGGCAAGATCGACGATTAAAAACACACCGGAGGACAATAAGACAGTAGGCCAGGGGCGCGATAGGCTTGGGTTAATGTTCGTGCAGCTTCAGAGTACGATGATCATCGAATGAAGGCCCTCAGATCGGACGGCTGACAGCGATATCGCTGCGTGACTTTGGTCGAACATTAATGCGCGATGGTGGGCGGTATTCGGGCCGTACGCGGGGACACGTGGTGAGCGCTGTATGGAATCGCTGGCCCAAGGAGAAATACCGCCTACTGCCGAAAGGCGGTGCGATGAATACCGGGCAGTTTTGAACAGTGGACGCGGGCGGGGACCACAAGGCATGAGAGATGCGGTGCGTTGATCTATGGTTTGATCGAACGGCCCAGAACGCGCCCGATATGCATTCGATAAGCGCCCGTTGAACAAGTGCCTGGTCTAGCGTCCAGGTTACGTGGGAAAAAGAATAGAGGGGCTAGGGCTGAAGGAGCTATGCCTCAAGTATTTCAAATATGGGTTTTCATCCATTTACAATGATTTTTAGAGGCGGGAAATGACAACGATAGACACAAAAATGATTTTTCAAGTCTGCAAGAGGAAATTCGAAAGATTTTATGCCATATTTCCCATGAAAATCTTATTGGAAGATGATTATGATCAACATCGGCTCCAACTGGGGACGACATGTTCATCCTTGGACATGTCGAGAACTCGCAGACCCTCTGATCATCATGTATGCAGACTCTGCTCTCCAGCACCTCCATTTTTCACTTTATCATTCATCACAATACCAACATTATTTGAATAAAAACAAAAATGAAACTATCATACAATATAATACATCAGGCTGCCCCTGCCTGGATTAGAACTGGAAATAGGGTTTAAGAAATTGACCATTTACAGGGGCATCCAGCAAGTCGCCCTGTAAATTCTCCAACCTGAAAGTATTATTGCCCCCCTGTTCCACAATTTTGAAAGGACCAAACCAGAGGGGGTCGAATTTACCATGTTTTCCTTTTTCATCTCTTCGGATATCCCATCTGAGCACCAAATCACAAATCTGCAGCTTCCTGTCTTTTGCACGCTGATCAAAAATGTGTTTCATTTTCTCTTGATATTCTATTAACCTCTGATTCACCTGGTCCCGTGTTTCTTCTAATTCCACCAATTGATTGATTCTCCTAATCATATCGTCAGGTTCCTCCTGGCTTTCTTGCATGAAGCGGGCCACTGGTAAATCCAGTTGTACAGGAAAAACTGTTGCTCGTCCATATACGAATTCATAGGGAGATTTTCCAGTTGCTCTCTTGCTGGTGATTCTATTAGCTCATAAAGAAAATTTCAATTAGGAATCCCAATTCTTCTGATTTTCATTGATAGTCTTCTTCAAGGCCCTCACCAGAGTTTTATTTGAAGACTCTGCCAAGCCATTTCCTTGTGGATAGTAAGTTGTAGAGTGACTCAGTATGATATTGTATTGCTGGCAGAAATTCATAAATTTTGCAGACTTGAAGGCCTGTGCATTATCAGTCACTATCCTAGCAGGACAACCAAACCTGGATATGATGTTTTCCTCCATGAACTTTATGATCACACTATCTGTAGCATTCCTTGCAGGTATGGCTTCCACCCATTTAGTGAAATAATCAGTGGCCGTTAAAATCCACTTATGTTGTCCACTCGATGGAGGATGTATCTCACCTATAAAATCAATACCCCATTGTTTGAATGGTTCATCCACATGCACTGGAATCAGGGGAAATGGTGCTGATTTCTGTCTCTCAGCAAATTTCTGACATTTATCACATGCTCTTACCCTGGCAAAAACATCTCCAAAAAGCTTTGGCCAATAGAAGCCAGCTTTCAGAACTTTATGAGTTGTGGCCCTCCAGTTGTAATGACCTCCACAGATCCCTTCGTGAAATTGTGCAATAATGCTTTCTACTTCATTTTCTGTTAGACACAGGAGTAAGATTCCTGAGGGATCTCACCAGCATAGCCGGCCATTTGCGACTATGTACTTTTGTGATTTCAATCATAATGCTCTGTATTTAGCTTTATCACAACTTGGAGGGAAGCTGAGTGTAAGGAGATATTCCACTATCTCTTTATACCACTGACTGGTAAGGTACTTTATATGTGTTTCTGGAGTAGCTACTCCAATTCCATGTCGTTCTTCTTTCTCCTCAGATTCTTCGCCTGCTATAATGGAAAAATTTATGCCCAGAGCTTGATAGTTTGATTCAGATAACATTTTGGCAAGCCCCTGTCCTTTGATCAACTTAGTAGGGCGGATGTCTAAGTCATACTCCTGTACTTTGGCAATCCACCTCCCCCTTTTTCCTTCACTATCCCCCTGAATAAGAATATCTTTTACAGTAGCTGCAGGTACAAATGCAGTGACGTGGGACTGTAAAATATATACATGCAATGCTTTGAGGGATTTCACTAGGGCGTATGCTTGCTTTTCCAATATGTTGTATTTTAACTCTGCATCACGAAGCACCTGACTGAAAAAGGCAATAGGCTGCTCATACCCTTCTTCATTTTTCTGCAATAAAACTCCAGCTATTGTATGAGGTGATGCAAAAGAAAAAATCATGAAAGGTTTATCATAATCTGGTCCAGCCAGCACAGGGGCTTCTGCAAAAGCATTCTTTATCCTGGTAAATGCCTCCCGTGATTCTTGTGACCACTTTACCTCATTATTCTTCTTCAGCATATCTGTTATATGCCTAACTATCTCAGCATAGTTAGGGATCAACCTTCTCAAGAAATTTATGCGCCCTAGGAATACTTGTACTTATTTTTTATTTCTAGGGAAAGAGATACCATTTATAACCTCTACCCTCTTAGGATCTATCTTCACCCCATATTTAGTCACGATGTGTCCCAAAAGCTTTCCCTCTTCTAATGCAAATACAGACTTTTGAGGATTCAGAGAGAGACCATACCTTCTGCATTTCTCAAAAATTTTCCGCAGATGTTCAATGTGCTCAGCATCGTTCTTGGAAAATACAGTGATATCATCAAGGTAGATTACCAAGAACTTTCCTTTCTCCCCAACAAAAGCAATATCCATTTCCCTCTGAAAAGTGACCCCTGCATTAATCAATCCAAAAGGCATCCTGGCATACATAAATGTACCCCAGGGTGTGGTGAAAGCAGTCTTCTTTTGATCTTCTGGAAGTACAGCCACCTGGTTATAACCAGAAAATCCATCCATCATTGAAATTCTAGAAGCTCCAACCACCTTCTGCAGAATGTGATCCATTTTAGGCAGTGGGTAATTATCCTTTAAGGATGTTCTGTTTAAATTTCTAAAATCCACACACAGCCTTATTTGTCCATTCTTCTTGCGTACAGGGACAAGGTTTTCCACCCATTCAGAGTACCTCAATGGTACAATTATTTTGGCCTTCAGCAGCTTCTTAATTTATTTCTCAATAGAAGGCAGCAGCAGGGGATTTATTTGTCTGAGCTTCTGTTTATGGGGCTTTGCATCTGTCTTCAATGGACTTTTGTGCTGCATAATACTGATATCAAACGTTTTCAAATCCTGATAGGACCATGCAAACACGTCTTTGTAAGACTAAAATAATTTCTGATATAGCTCTTTATATTCTCCAGGGATCTTCTTGGACAATTTGACAATTTTGGGGTCAGCCTCAGTACCAAAATTCAGGTCTTCAACTTGATTTTCTTCTACCACTTTTTTTGGCTACAATGAGACATCATTCTTGTCAAATAATCTTTCTAGAGGCACCAGCCCTCTAGGTATAATATTTCCCTTTAGCTGCAACACTTTTCTTCCTGCCACTTTCTCCTCCCAACCTCTTTTTGGAATATCTTCAAGTTTTACCTCTTCTTCATCATCAATCTCCATATTGGAGAATTCCCCTACTGTTTCCAGGAATCTCTTCATCTGTTCTTCATCCTAAAATACCTGCCAGTGTTTGATGTTATCCGGGATTGAAGGCCGGTAACGCACCTCAACTTCATATCTTAAAAGAGGGTTCTGAGGTGGTCGAAATGTACTAGCAGCCACAGCAAGGGAATCAGCCATCCTATTCTGTTCTCGGGACATGAACTGGATATTGAATGCCAAAAATAATGTTTATACCATGTCCCAAACTTCATTCCTATAAGCCCTTAGCCTAGGATGTTTGGTCTGACACTGATTCTTGACTTGCTTGACCACAAGTTCTGAATCTCCCAGAACCTTTAAACTTTGTATACCCATGCTCTTAGCTGTCTGTAATCCCAATAGAAGTGCTTCATATTCAGCCACATTATTGGTGGCTTCATATTCTAATTTGAAAGACAGTGGGATCCATCTTCCTGCAAGAGAGATTAATAGCACTCCAACTCCATTTCCTTCTCTTGAATTTGCTCCATCAAAATGGAGTGTCCATATTCCTTCTTCCATGTTTTCTGAGGGTTGTTCACTCTTGATTTGGCAGAAGATGGTTCATGAGCATAATCTTGATCTTCTTCCAGCATCAAGCATGATAAATCTCCTTCCTTACTGTAGACTGGTGAATTTACAGAGTTATAAGCCTTTTTCACCATCTTGACAAATCTAGTCTCCTTGTATAACCTCCTCTCCTGGCCACCAAAAACTGGGATAGTGGCATATGTTAAATCCAACTTAATTGATCCACCAAATTTTTTTCCCCAGGACCTTGATAGCAGCATACCAAAGCGAGCTGGGATGTCAACCACCACGATGTCCATGACCACACTTTTTGCTGGGATTTGGAACAAATTGACCACCAAATCCTTGATCATCCCTAAACATTTAACTCTTTTGGAATCAAATGATTAGAGGTCTTTATATTGACGTGTGATTTGTAAACCTAGTTGTTCCATGACTAACAAAGGCATAAGATTATGGGAAGCTCCAAAATCTAACATGCAGTTATGTAATAGCAGGTCATGGATTACTAGAGACACATAGAAGGGAGGAGCAGAGGGATCTATCTCCTCGACATGTGGGCCAAAAACTACCATGGGTCTCTCTTCTTGAAGGTTGAGACTATCTGGGATGATTGGTGCTTCTGGAGGGAGCATGAAAGATGTGACTTGAGACTGATATGCTGGTTGTTTCAATAGTTCAGTCAAGGGGACTAGAATTTTGACTTTTTCAAGTTCCTTTTGCAGACTAAAAGCAGGAGGGAACTTTTCTATCACAACCTCTTTTGAATCTTTATTTTCAACTAGGGGCTTGACTTCTTTAGACACAGACTTAACATTAGGGGGAATGACTACTTTTGAAGAAGAAGGAATTTGATCATTAGACTGCAAAGGTTTGTTTAGAGGTTGCTTACCTTTGTCTGCAGCTATCTGCATTGTAGACTCCTTCTGAGTAGGTGCTTCCTTTTGGGGTAGCTCGTCTTCTTGCTCTTGGGTACGAGTCCTCTTCCTAGAAGATCTGAGATCATATCTTCTATTGGAATGTGCTTGCATGAAATCATCAAATTGTTTACAATAATGATCAAATTCTGCTTCATCTGTGTTTCTGGTCTTTTCCTCTTCTTGCGATGAGCACCCAGCTTCATCATTTCCTTGCAAAGGGCATTCTTCTCCATCACTATTTGAAAAGGAAATATTTTCATCCTCCAGCCTATAGGCAGTGTCCTCAGTGGAGTCATCTACTGGACCTTCTAGGTACAATGGGTGTGGCACTTGATCCTATTTCTCCTTTGCTTCCCTTGGCAATATTTGCAAGGGTGGTTTCCTATATTGAGGATTGTAACCTCTGTTTGGAGCATTCTGGAAATTCCTGAAGGCTGA
This sequence comes from Pinus albicaulis, assembly GCA_034641835.2. NCBI lineage: Eukaryota > Viridiplantae > Streptophyta > Pinopsida > Pinales > Pinaceae > Pinus > Pinus albicaulis. The sequence continues at coordinate 778,892,055 of CM076582.1, forward strand.
ATTCTTGGCTTCCAATTCAAGCTTGATCATTTTCTTAATCAATTTACTCATTTCTTCCATTTTTTCATTGGCTGAGTCTCTATCTAGGTTAGAGGTAGATACCTCTTCCTTGCCCCTTCTTCTGGTATCTTTCTTAGCTCTTCCTTTTGATTTGCCAGTGGAGGAAAATTTTTGCTTGCAACTCTAGTGTGTCTGCCTGAGCATCATCCAGGGTAGCAGGCTTTCTTTCTCTGAGAGAGAAGCCAAATTATGAATCAAAGGCTGCTACAAAAACAACTTTAGCAGCAGTTTGATGGGGTTTCATATCAGCAGGGAGACTCAGATATAATTTATTAAATCTCTTGATAAATTCTGACACTCCTTCATTGTGTCTTTTCTTTAGTGTATTGAACTCAATAAGACAATTTCCATGATCTTTCTTTTCTCCCCATTTCCTGAGAAAAGTGTCTTCCATGTTATCCCAAGTGGTAATAGAACGGCTAGACAATGTCTTAAACCATTTTCGAGCTTCACCATCTAGAGATTGCACAAACAATCTTAAAACCACATCTAGATGTTCAACATTAAAGTTCTCTGCAAAGGAGCAGAAAGTCTCAAGATGTTTCTGAGCATCGATTTCATTTTCTCCATTGAATCTTGGCAAGACCTTCAGATAATCCTGGGGCATATCATTCAGCACTTGGGGTAATGCCAGGGGAGCATATTTATTCATCAAAAAGGCCGAAACATTAGCCATTGGAGGAGGTGGAGGTAGTGAAATAGTTTTATGAGTCAGAGGAGGAGGAGGAGGTGGAAGTGGGGTGTGAATAATAATAGGAATATACTCAACTGCAGCTTGAGGGGTTGAGGGGAACAAAGGTCTATTAACAACAGATACTTTGGTTACTTCCTTGACCTCTTCAACCTCAGGAGTAGGATGAAGACTGTTTTTATTTCTGATACCCTCTCAAGGTGGACTATCTAAATAATAATAATCGGTATCTCCCACAGTGGAGTCTGGAATTTGCAACTGAGAATATTGAGAGGAAGAGGATGGAAAATGAACTATAGGCACTTAGAAATTTTATTTGGGAACATGTTGATTTCCTTTCCTCAATTTATTCTATGTATAATCGTCGGGGTTCGTTGTAGATATCTTTGGCTTAGGCAGATACGACCTCGGGTGTGGCTTACGAGCAGCCAGGACTGCAAATAGATTTATCAAATAACAGATGTGGAGTTGCCAAGGTGAGGGATTTACAACTCTCAACTCTCTGTGCTCGCCTACTTAGAGAGTGAATATGATTTTTTCGAGCCCTAGGGATTATAATTTTCTCAAATTCGTCCCCGGCAACGGTGCCAGAAAGATGTTGTAGCTCCTAGAGACAACCTAGAGTTGTGATAGACCAATGCCTAGGACATCATAACATAGCAAGGAGCATATAATATAATGTGTGAAGTTGTCAGCTTCAGTTCACATGCTATCTTCTGTAAACAGGGAAATAAAATAGAATGGGACCAAACTCTCAAGAACTGACACAGGAAAGGGATACTGCAGAAGCAAGATGTAGAACTCTAATACAAGAACCACAGACAATTCAGAGATAGTTTGCTGCAAAGCGGGCCGATTCAGAAATACTTCATAGACATAAATTACCAGAAGGCGTATGTAGTGAAAGAAACATTGAGATGATACTAGTGAACATTGAGCTGATACCCAGATATACAATACCACCATGTGTGGGCTTACCAATCTAAGAATCCATACATGATAATAGCATTTTAAAAGCACCCTCTCAAAGCAACTAATATAGCAGAAGTATGGATAGTTGTATAATGGAACAGAATATCATGCATGAGCCATATTTAAAGCGCTTGACTGATCCGAGCATGGGCATCAACTAGGATGAATCCATACCAAAAATCGGTGAGCCACTCGCATTCCAAAACATGATACAAGAAAGATGGATGAGATGAAATGATATATTAAATAACACATAAAAGAGAGTTACAGACTGTGAAATACCAAAGACCAGAATCCTCTTTGACAGATATAACTCCTCCTCACTGAGACCCTATGGGCTCTGAGCCTTCATTCAGGAATTTTACAAAATGTATGCAAAAGCCTTTCACTGCATAATTTTCTGATAAAATCTGGAACCCTTACAATGTATTTCCTCCTGGTCTTTATAGGAAAAACTAAAACCTAGCAAAAGAGGTAGGTGATGAACATTTAATTTACATAGTTAAGACAAAATGGCGGAAACATTCGCGCCCATACTGTTGAATGACTGTGCTGTGTTGTTTGTACTCTGTGGCCTGTTCTCTGAAATAAATGCACTGGGTAGAAATCTCTCCCAGGACACGGTAAGGCAGTAAAATCACACAAATATCCGTCCTTGCCTGGGAAGAAAAATCTGTTGAAATAAAGCCTTGAGGACATTGTTTTCTGAGTATAAATCTTTTGAATGATGTGCAGGATTTTCAATTTGGTACTCTGCTTCAAAAGGCTAGGAGAAGGCCCTCAAAATCTTCAACTACCTGCCTTTACTCCTCTGCTGAACACTGATATTCTTCATCTGCCTCATTAATATTTCCATCTGTGAAATCGGTGCCTTGAATGTCCCTGTAGGGTTTGACAAATTTGAACCCTGCCTCCTTTAATTTGAAGTCTTGTCGATTTGGCTTCCGAGGGCTTTCTTCATAATTTTTCTCTGAAATTGGTCCTTTGATGTGTGTTCTATCATAGAAATTAACACTGTGAGTCATAATAGTTCTTCGTCGCTGCACACCTGCAAAATACACAAACTTGTTAAGGAAACAAATGCGCGGGAGGGGGAATGCAGCGAAGATGGCCATGTAATGTGGCGACGAAAGATATAGTGGAACAATGGTGGATAGTCGGACAGAGAATTTCAACCAGAAACATTAAATTTGAGCTTATGGATGGGACCTATAAGGGACGGAGGTATAAATGTGATGCACACGTGGGATGATGACGTGGAGGGAGAATGGATAATGGCGAATCATGCAGGAGATATGGACCGTTAGATCTCCAGGTGAGATCGACGATTAAAAACACACCAGAGGACAATAAGACAGTGGGCCAGGGCCGCGATAGGCTTGGGTTAATGTTCGTGCAGCTTCAGAGCGCGATGACCATCGGATGAAGGCCCTCAGATCGGACGGCTGACAGCGATATCGATGCGTGACTTTGGTCGAACATTAATGCGCGATGGAGGGCGGTATTCGGGCCGTACGCGGGGACACGTGGTGAGCGCTGTATGGAATCGCTGGCCCAGGGAGAAATACCGCCTACCGCCGAAAGGTGGTGCGATGAATACCAGGCAGTTTTGAACAGTGGATGCGGGCGAGGACCACAAGGCAGGAGAGATGTGGTGCGTTGATCTATGGTTTGATCGGACGGCCCAGAACGCGCCCGATATGCATTCGATAAGCGCCCATTGAACAAATGCCTGGTCTAGCGTCCAGGTTACGTGGGAAAAAGAACAGAGGGGCTAGGGCCGAAGGAGCTATGCCTCAAGTATTTCAAATATGGGTTTTCAGCCATTTACAATGAATTTTAGAGGCGGGAAATGACAACATAGACACAAAAATGATTTTTCAAGTCTGCAAGAGGAAATTCGAAAGCTTTTATGCCATATTGCCCGTGAAAATCTTATTGGAAGATGATTATGATCAACACAAGGGTAAATACTATGTCAGATTTCTGATGCGTACCAGAAGAAATGAAATATGATGAATCACAAAGGGAAAAAAAGAAAGAGATAGAAAAACATCACCGCTGCTTTAAATCATGATCCAAAGAAATGTGTTTGCCATATTAAAGAGAAACACTAGTCATGTACAACATTGCCAACAGCATGATATTTAGTCTGAAAACATCTTCCTTAGCCTATCTTACAACTTTACACAGAGAACTCTATCTCAAGAGAAACAACTTACAATTCACATATATCCGATCAACAACCTTACAATGAGTTTCTTCATGAGTTTTATAGCTGAAAGAGAAACAGAGGGGGTAGATGAAACACTAAATGAAATATTAAAATAGAGTAGGAGAATAGGGTCAAGTCCCATTCTGTTTTAATATCTGAGTATTAATCTTCAGTACTCTTTGGATGAAAAAGTGGTCTTCGATAGGCTGAAAATTACTCCAGGTATGTTCTTGATGTACTTTGGTTTTAACACTCTGCAGTACTTTGGTGAATAAACAAAAAGGCAGATAGATGACTATGAGGCCTGCCATACTGTGTAACAAATGTTCTGGTAGCATTAGGACTGCTCTCAGGGGGAAAAATTCTCGGGGACACAATGTAGAATAAAACAGTATGGGTAATGTGTCCTTTCTTGGGAGGAAACTTCTGCTGATGTTAACCACAGTCAATATTGTTTTCTGTGTTATAGGCCTCTTTAGGCCTTCTGCATTAATCGTGAGGTCTTCAATCTGGTACAAATTCCTTTTAAATGATGAATCAGAGCTTAAACTCTCCAATTATGGGCCTTAAACTCTCTGATTACCCACTGATACTCTTTGCCGCTTCATGACTGTCTCTGTCTGTGAAATCTGTTCTGTAATGATGCTGGAGCAGTTTTACAAAGCCCAACTCTGTTCTTTAATGAAAAATTGAGTTTTAACGCCCTCCCAGTCATTTCTCTGTGATCACAGACTCTGAAAGACTTCATCTGTGCTCTGAGCCACTATAACAGTGACCCTGAGCAATGGCGGTTTTCATCGCCTGTACCCTACAAAAACACACAAATACGTTACGAAATCCATGCATGGAGGGAAGGTGGCTGTGGTGGAATAACGTGATGATGGCAACGCAACAGAAGTGAATGTTGTGGATGTAATGGAAGGCGGTGGAAACATGTAGTGAACAGTGAAGTTGATTTGATGAAAGTCGGGCAAAATGAAAAACTTTAATGTAAAACATTAAAATTTTAATGCTTGGCGGGACGATACAATTTAATGCAAAATATAAGGTTTGGACGTTTGAACGAAATACACAGCAGATGCATGGAAAACATATGAAATGGGCAGATATGGTGGGACTGGGTCATGGGCGGAGGGCGATTCAATCAGAACCGTCGGATCTCAGGAGGAGATCGACAGCTGCGAAGATCCGATGCGATGCTGAGGTTGCGCGATGAAAAAATATGTATGGAGTGCGAGATGCAATGTGGACCGTTGATCAAGACAGATCAATGGTCAAGCTCTGAAGATGAGGTTTCGAGAAATAAATTGTGGAAGTGGTTTTGGGATGCAAAACTGCTGGTTCCGCATGGCAGAAAGGCCGAAAGGCTATTTTCACCTTTTTAACGCGATATGGGTCTTTAGCTGACACGTGGCTCTTGAAAACTGCCCATATCGCATGAATTTGAAATATTAAACTTTGGATGCCCAAACTGTGTGATATTACTGAGGACCGTCAGATCAGGAGTGGGCAGATCGGGTGGTTGGAGACGGAGCGCGATCTGAGAAGACGCACGGTCGGTAGAGGTGGGTCGAACGGACGGCGATTTCATTGCAGACCGTCGGATCTGTGGATGAACGGCTGAGATTGGCGGAGGAGATACACAAGCGGAGAAAATGGTTAGTGGGCGGGAGAAATTTGAGCCGTTAGATCATGGGAAATGGACGGCTGCGATCTAATCGGAGGGGAGTGATGGGAGGGTCAAAACCTCGATGAGCGATGGTGTGATTGGCTTATGACCATCGAATCTTATGTGAGATCGACGGCTGTGATTGGATCGGAGGGAACCAATCGGGGGATGCATGGAAGAATGGGGGTGAATCTTGGCCATTGGTTCTTGTGGATTCAATGGCTGGGATTGCGTTGGAGGCTCGCAATCGGGAGGGACAGAGGATGGCACCATTTACAATTTGTGATTGCGATTAGGGCGAGGATGCGAGGGCCGTCGGATTAAAGGTGAATCGATGGTGGGGAAATGGTCATCGGAGGGGTGAAAAAGGGGAATGCGGGTGCAATGGGACTTGCGATGACCGTTGTATCTATTCCAATCAACGACAAAATTCAATTTAAACGTCGACAGACTAATAACACCATCGCATCAGAACTTTGATTCTACAATGGAAAAGCATGTCTTGCTCCGATTCTCCGATGCGATTAGCGCATTGCAGGCTAGTGCTTGGTTTTAGTGCCCGGGCTTATGGAGGGGAAGTGTTTAGGGGCTTGTTGAAAGGGGCTTAGGCCTGCGCATGAAAAATATGGGTTTTTAGCCAAAAATAGAGCCCTTAAGGCTAAAATTAGGCTTTCGGTAGGGGGAAAAAGGGAATTAAAATCAAATGAAAGGATTTCACTTGGTTTTTAAAAGGGGAATTGGGTGGTTTAGGGGATTTAGGAAGGGATTTAGTGAGTCAAAGGGGAGAATTTGGGGAGGGGAAAAAGGTCAAAAATGGGAAGACTGCAAAGATACAAGGGGCAGATGAATGCTTTTCAAAGCACAATTTTTTCACAGACAGTGAGGCTTTTTGGATGGAAGCAGTAGTGAAGATATTTTTAAAGGCAATGAACACACAGAGGCTTCAAGGATGAGATATTTTCCTGGGAAATGTATCTCTTGAAGTCTCATAAAACAATTTAGCCACTTGTTTGCTTGACAAAAATTTCATAGGTGGCTAACAGTGGCTCCACATGGGGATGGCTTCTTCTTGAAGGAGTCAAGAATTTAGAACATAGATCTTTGGAGTAGGCTAGATTCCTGATCCTTGGTCCATCTCCCTTTTTTTATTCAGCTGTACAAACATGATGGAATTAATCAACAGAAACATTCCCCAAACAATCTACTTACCCATCCTACAATCCTAACATTTTTTCTTCAAGGTGCATTTGAATTTGCAGACCTTCTTCATCATTTTTTCTTTATTGAAAATAGAAAACACACTAATCTAATTTTACCCTTATCACTCCATGAGACCAGATTAAACTGTTGGCCCCATATGTTTCTCTACCTAAATCTAATATCTGATGGGCTTAAACTGTCTAACAGATTTCTTCTCTACATTCTACAACAGAAATTTAAAAACAGTCAAACTAGGATTAGACAGTCTAGTTTGCTACGTGTCCAAGGCATAAAGAAAGTTGCTCATGGACTGAAATTGCAGAAAATTGGAAACAAAATTTCGAAGGCTTGGAATTTGAAACTGTGAAGCATCCTTCTCTTCTGTGTGACTCAAGTTTTGAGCTTGTTAGAGTCACTTTCTTTTTTATTTCAGCTCTGGTTTTGGGCTTGTTAGAGCTGATCTTTTTATTCTTTGTCTGCTCAGGTTTTGATCATATTAGAGCCAATATTTTGCACTCCTGAGGTTCAAGTTTTGAGCATGTCTGAACCTCTCTTTCTCTATTTTTTTTTTTGAAACATTTTCTCTTTTTTCTTGAAAATAAAATACAACAATGGTATTTACAATGGAAATGAAAACTTAAAATCGAAAATTAGCAGTAGTAGTGCTTGAGCATCCTGCCATTCACAGGACCCCCAAATAGCTCTGTACCATCAAGTTCTTGCAGAAAAAAGGCATTTGGACCCACAGTGGCCTGTATGATGTAAGGACCCTGCCACAAGCTGTCAAATTTTCCATGCTTTCCTTTGTCCTCTCTCCTGGAGTCCCACTTCAGAACTTTGTCTCCAATTTTGAAGTCTGAGGCCTTGGTTCTCTTGTAAAATAACTTCTTAATATTTTCCTGGACTTTCAGAGCTCTATTATAGACCTCTTCTCTTGTTTTCTGGAGATGAATTGTTTGGTTTATCCTCCTTACGATACTGTCTTCTTCTGTCTGGATCTCTTGGACTAGTTTAATCACTGGTATCGCAAAGCTGGTTGGAAATACTGCCTCTGTTCCATACACAAGCTGATATGGTGACATGCCAATGGATTTCTTTGTTGTAAGCCTGTTAGCCCACAAAGCATGCACTAATTTTTTATGCCATGACTTTTTGTTCTCTTCCAGCAGCTTTTTGATAATGGTCACCAAGCTCTTGTTTGATGATTCAGTTAACCCATTACCCTGTGGGGAGTAAGCAGTTGAATGACCGAGTGCTATTTGATACCTGTGACAAAAATCAATCATTTTCTTTGATCCAAAAGCAATAGCGTTATCAGTGATTATTTTTCTTGGGCAGCCAAACCTAGAGAGGATGTGGTCTTCTAGGAACTTAATGATGACATAATCTATGGTATTCCTAGAAGGTATGGCCTCAATCCACTTTGTGAAATAATCTATGGCTGTAAGGATCCACTTGTGTTGTGCAGAAAAAGTAGGGTGTATTTCCCCTATGAAATCTAGGCCCCACTGTAAAAAGGGACCCTCAACAGTAATGGGTTGTAAGGGCAAAGGGAGGAGCTTTCTCTTGCCTTCAAAAATCTGGAATTTATGGCAGGCAATTATCATTTTGTGTATGTCATTGAAAAGTGTAGGCCAATAATAGCCAGCTCTGAGTATTTTTTTAGTAGTGGCTTTCCAGTTGAAGTGGCCTCCACATTCTCCTGCATGGAACTCCTGTTTAACCCTCTCCGCTTCAGTTTCAGGCAAACATTTAAGTAATAGACCATTTGCATTTTTCCAGTACAAACATTCATTCAATATGCAATAGTTTCTGGCCTTTAGTTTTAGGAATTTGGCCTTAGTCTTCGATAGATCAAGAGGGGCATTGAGGTTTGTGAGCACATACAGGATATCGGAATACCATGGAGAGTTTTGAAATTGTTCTTCAACAGTAGGATCGGGCAATCCTTCTTGTTCATCCAATGCAGCTACCATGTTAATGTCAAGGGCTTGTAAATTTGATTCAGCCATTAATTGCGCTAAACCCTGACCTTTGATCAGTTTCGTGGGTTTTATTTCCAGGTCATATTCTAGGATCACAACAATCCATTTTCCCCTCTTTCCATCCGGATCTTGGGACAAAATGTCTTTAACCACTATGTTAGGAACGTAGGCTATGGTGTGAGAATGCAGTATATACACCCTAAGTCCTTCAAGGCCTTTACCAAAGCATATGCATGTTTTTCCATTATGTTATATTTCAAGGGTGCACCCCTCAGAGCCTTGCTGAAGAAAGCAATGGGATGTTCCATTCCCTCTGGATTTTTCTGCAGTAGAACTGCAACCACTGTATGTTCAAAGGCAAAGGAAAATATCAGGAAATATTTTGAGAAATCTGGGCTAATCAGGACAGGTGCCCGGGTGAGTGCAAGTTTAACTGATTCAAAAGATTTTTTAGCCTCTATAGTCCACTTAACCCCTACACCTTTTTTCAGCATGTTAGTCATATTCCTGAGGTGCTCAGCTAAGTTGGGAATAAACCTCCTGAGGAAGTTAATTTTCCCAATAAAGGACTGTAATTCTTTAATGTTTCTCGGGTGTGTGATCTATAGTATTCCCTCAACCCTCTATGGATCTTTCTTAATTCCCTTCTCAGATATAATGTGGTCGAGCATCTTACCTTCTTGCAGCCCAAATACAGTCTTTTTTGGATTTAATGACAAACTGAACCTTCTACATTTTTCAAACACTCTTCTCATATGTTTTAGGTGCTCCTCATCAGTCTTGGAATAGACTGTTATGTCATCCAGATAGATGACAATGAAGTTCCCTATTTCATCCGAAAAAGCTATGTCCATCGCTCGTTGGAAGGTCGTACTGGCGTTCATCAATCCAAAAGGCATTTTTACGTACATAAAAGTGCCCCATGGAGTGGTGAAAGTGGTCTTGAGTTGGTCTTCTGGGAGTACTAAAACTTGGTTGTAACTTGAAAAACCATCTAACAGGGAGATCCTTCTTAAGCCTACTACCCTCTAAAGAATGTGTTCCATCTTTGGCAAAGGGTAGTTGTCTTTAAGTGAGGCTCTGTTAAAGTTATTGAAATCGATGCACAGTCTGATCTCACCTGTTTTCTTTCTCACAGCTATTAGGTTCGAGACCCAATCAGAGAACCTCACAGGAACTATTATTCCTGCCTCATACATTTTCTTTATTTCCTTTTCAACTGCAGGCAGTTGTTTCGGGTTAATTTTGAAAAGTTTCTGTCTGAAGGGTTTTTGATTCTCTTTCAAAGGTATTTTGTGCTGTATAATGTTTGTGTCATGGGCCTTTAAGTCCTCGTAGCTCTAGGCAAAAACATCAATGAATTCTTTAAGTAAGGCAATGTATTTCTTTTTCATGTCTGCGGGTAAGGACTTAGCCAATTTTATCATCTTAGGCTTATCTTCAATGCCTATGTTGCATTCCTCGACATCAGAGTCCAAGTGCTCTATGGTGGGTTTTTTTTCGCTACGTTGTCAAAATCAAATAAGTCCTCTAAAGGTGCCAGACCTCGGGGTATATTCTTATCTTTTGCCTGTAGCACCTCTATGTCCTCTTTATCTCCATTCTTATATTCTTCAGTTGTATTTCCAATCTGTTCAGTTAAAATTTTTATTTCTACACTACATGGTGATTTTTCTTCGTTGGGGGGTTCCTCACTCAGGCAGCTATCCTTGGATTTAGAGTCTGAATCAGAGAATCCAAACTTGTTCCTGCCCATCAGGAAATCCTCAATCTGCTTATCTCCTTCAAATACCTGCCAATATTTCTTGTTGTCAGGCACTGCAAGTCTGTATTTTGTCTGAATGATGATTTTTTTGTCACTGGGAGGCTTATGATATGAATTAGCGATGCAGGCTAATCTGTTTGCAATTACGTTCTGACTCATGGGAACAAACACCAGTTCATATTCCACAAAGGTTTTCAAAAAATCCATGGAATCATTCTTGTACGCTCTCAACCTAGGGTGTTTCGCTGTGTATTCTTCGTTCACTTGTTTTATGATTAACTTAGAGTCTCCATGCACAGCTATCCTACGGGCTCCTAGTTTTCTCAGTAAATTCAGGCCTAGGATAAAAGCCTCATATTCCGTGATATTGTTTGTACACTTGAAGTTCAGATTGAAGGCATGACTCTCGGCATAGTCACTCTCAGTGTTATGTAACCACACTCCTGCCCCTGCGGTCTTTCTAGTACAAGACCCATCGAAATTCATTTCCCATAAAGGTTCATTCTCGGGTTTATCATCGTTTTCTTTCCTAGCGTTGGTTTCATTGTTACACTACAATGGGGGGATTGTTTCGTAGTGTGGAGGGTTTTGTTCTTCATGTGGTGTATGGGCTTCAGTGAGGTGACTAGCTGGCTGTTTGCATTCTCCTTCTGGCTCACTCTGAGTTTCAGATTCGGTGCACTGTCCAGAGGATTCTTCTTCATTTTCTTCCAAGTCCAGAGTGGCCATTGTGTCAAAATCTATGGGCGTTGTCTCATGGTTTGTATCTCTGTTTTCTACTTCTGGCTCTTTTAAGGATTCATCGTTGCAGAGGATAAAGGAGTCCAGATCTGTGTGTACAGAGTACAAAAATGAATTTTCCGGCTTTTCAGGGCTGCTGACCAAGAATTTCATTTGTGCCTCTCTATACAATCTCCTAAGTTGGCTAAAGATAGGGATTGTGGCATATGCCCCATCCATCTGCATTGTACCTTGCAACTTGGCTCCCCATGACCTCGATCGTAACATGCCATAGTTAGGTGGCACATCTACCACTACAACATTTATAACCATACATTTTGCTGGGATCTGGGTCAAGCTCACACATAGGTCTTTGATCAGGCCAAGACATTTTACCCTGCTAGAGTCAAATGAATATACGTCTTTATAGGGACGAGTTATTTCTAGGCCTAACCTCTCTATAAATACCTTAGGCATCAGGTTGTGTGATGCCCCAGAGTCATGCATCGCGTTATGAAGGATCTTTTCATGTATGTTGAGACTGATGTAAAAAGGAGGTACTACCCCTTCCTGAAACTTCCCTTCTATCTTTGGACCAAACAGAAGGGTTGGTTGATCATCGCTCAGGTTGACAGTATCATTTTTTTCCCCTAGATTTAGAGCTTTCAAAATTTGGCCTTTATATACATCCTGAGTGGTCAGCTCAGAGAGTGGGACATAGATTTTAATTTTTGCAATCTCACTCTCCAAATTGAAGAGAGATTGACTCTTTGTAATGCTCAACTCTGTTTTGTTAGCCACTATCTTAGTGGATGAGTCAGTGTGCGGATTCTCACTATGTACAGTGTTAGGAACTATTTTATCAGGAGCACTAACTGCAGTGCGAGTGCTGCTAGTTGGTTGACTTTGTTTTTCGGTATTTTGGTTGTCCTTTTCTTTGTTCTTCCCAGAACTCTCGTATGTTGATTTACTACTTTCAGCAATTACTTTAGAAGTTTTCTCAGACCTTTTCTTAATAGTAATCTCAGAAGCTTTTGGTTTGGAGTTTTCTAAGTTCTTTTTGCTCCTAAGTTCATATTGTTCTCTAACCTGTATGATAGCATTTTCAAACCCGGGCTTGTAATCCTTAGATTCTAATCTTTCCTCATCCCAATATGAGGGTGAGGGCTGATCCTCTTCTGTGGAACAGTTATGGATTGAGTTTTCAATTTAAAACGTATTTATTGTGTTTCCCTCAGATTCTTCGATTATCCCGTCATTTTCATCAAGAAAATTCTCTTGAAATAGGGGTATGACTTGTTGATCTGATTCTCTTTGTCTGTTGGGAGTGGTATTGTTTCTCCTAAAGTTATGGTTCTGGTTATGATTTTGGTTTCTGTTCTGATTACTGACTGAGACAACCATTTTTTCCATCATTTTCTGTAGCTTTTCCAGGTTTCTGGCTAGATGGTCATACTTGGGATCAAATGTGGAAGCTACAGTGTCATCCCTATATGTTACCCTCTTCTCAGCCCTCATTCTGGCTTTCTTCTCAATCAGGTTAACCTCTACACTCACTACCCATTTTTTCACATCTTCCAATGTGTTGTAATCTCTCTCCCTAAGCTAGTAGGCCACATTAGCATCAAAGCCTTCAGGGTATTTCACTAAAGCCATACCTTTGGGAGGTTTCATATGTGGAGGAAGAGCGTTATAAACGCTATTAAACCTTGTGGAGTAGTCATGGACACTCTCTCCTACATTCCTTTTAAGGTTCTTGTATTCCACTAAGATTTGGAGAGGGTTAGCCTTGACTTCCCATTTGTTTATGAAGGTTTGATATAGAGTAGGAAGGTCTTGGATACTATTAGGAGGTAGGCCTTTAAACCATTTCTTCACATCACCTACTAAACTCTAGGCAAAGATTCTCATTTTGACTGTCTCATCATCTATCTTCATATAGTCAAAGGAATCTTCCATCCTATCTACATGGTGCTGAGCCGTGGTAGACTCCTTAATAGCGAAGTGTGGGATTTTTGATTGATAATCGTTGGGTAAAGGCACTAGAGGCTGGGGTAACACCATAGGTGCATACCAGACTGCCATAATGATGTTTTGATGAGGTAAAGGATTTGCTTGTGCAACATGTATGTGGATGACAGGGGTCTTTCAAAGCCCCAAGTTCTGAATGAAATGAATATCTGGTGGAGTAGATGGAGGGGTCTTTCTATCCCTACTGTGTTGACCACTGTGAGATGGTGAACCAGTGAACTCAAAGTCTGGCTGGTCTAGAGCGCCGAATGACCTAGTTCTGGGTAAACTATTTTGCAAACCTAAGTCAATTAGAGAGTTTGATAGAGCTGTAAAGTTTTCTGGTGTAGAGTTAGCTCTATGGATGTGTTTGGAAATAGTTGGCTTTCTAGGTGTAGGAGATTTCCTGAGAATGCTCTCAGGGTTGTCAACTATTTCAGGTGGGTCTGGGTTAGGATAAGCCCTTGTGTGAATGGTTCTTGAAGCCATAATGTTGTTTTCAAACCAAGCAAATTAATCCTACTTGTCACTCCTGATATGGATGACGTTGTAATGAAAGCTGGTCTCCCATTGGAGTCTCATGAAAACCAAGATAATCAGCAGGCCTACTAATCACCAGTGGAGTCTTTGATCGTCAAGGAGCTATGGAGTCGCCAGGTGGAAGGTTAAGAATGTTTCAAGGGGGTATTCTGTCCACCACAATGATTAACCACCAAACTAAGGCTACTATGGTCCTCTTTGAGTTCTTAGAAGTGTTTAAAGGTGTGTTTTACTCAAAGATAGTCCCCAGCGGAGTCGCCATTATGTTGGGGTTCCCATGTTTTGGCAAGTTTGGCAATTCCAAAAGATGAGACAACATCAAAACCACTTTTAGACCTCAGGATCTAGCCCTCCTAGGTCCAGAGAGGGATCTCTCTATATAGGCAAAGGTATATGTCTTTGAAGCTCTGTTTAAGGTTTTAGGCTATTTATAGGCACATGTTTGTTTGTTTGTTTGGTTGTTGGGAATCAGGAAGGAAGGGTTCAATATGAGACAAGGATGAATAAAGAAGTTTTTAGTTCTAAGGAAGAATGTTTTCAGGGAACACTCGAGACCATTGGGCAATGGAGTCAGGAAAGGGTTTACTTGCTATTCAATATGCAGGCTTTCAGTTGGGCTAGTCATCTAATGCGTTGGATCTTAAAGATGATAGTGTGGCATAAAATGGTAAGAAATAAAGTGAAAGGCAAGGAAACCTCCAAGGTGACCATTCGGGAATCAAGGTCTAGGGACAGGACGTGCCATTAGACACCTGTGACCCAATTCCTAAAGGTTAACTCTTCAGACAAAGGAAACATTGAAGTTTTAAACACAAAGGTGAAAGCCTGAGATCAGAGAGAGACTTTGAACTCTCAATGCTTCGACATCCAACTTAGGGGAACTTGGAAAGATTCAATTAATCGAAAGGACCCTAGTGAGGCAGAATCAACATTCTAAACTTCCAGTATCCCAATTCTTTCAATTAAAACCCAACAAGAACATCTAAGCACAAATTCATTAATCCATACATCAGCTAGCAGTAAATTATAGCCACTACACTGGTTAAATTAACTTAAATTAGTGCTCAGATAACACATATAGCATAAAACATCAAAGGTAGGGAGAGCAGAAACATAGGGTACCATGCAAGGGTAAATCCTATGCCAGATTTCTAATGCATACCAGAAGAAATGAAATATGATGAATCACAAAGGGAAAAAAATAAAGAGATAAAAAAACATCACCGCTGCTTTAAATCAGGATCCAAAGAAATGCGCTTGTCATATTAAAGAGAAACACCAGTTATGTACAACATTGCCAACAACTTGATATTCAGTCTGAAAACATCTTCCTCAGCCTATCTTACAACTTTACACAGAGAACTATATCTCAAGAGAAACAACTTACAATTCACAGATATTTGATCAACAACCTTACAATGAGTTTCTTCATGAGTTTTATAGCTGAAAGAGAAACATAGGGGGTAGATGAAACACTAAATGAAACATTAAAACAGAGTAGGAGAATAGGGTTGAGACCCATTCTGTTTTAATATCTGAGTATTAATCTTCAGTAATATTTGGATGAAAAAGTGGTCTTTGATAGGCTGAAAATTACTCCAGGTATGTTCTTGATGTACTTTGGCTGTAACACTCTGCAGTACTTTGGTGAATAAACAAAAAGGCAGATAGATGACTATGAGGCCTGCCATATTGTGTAACAAATGTTCTGGTAGCATTAGGACTGCTGTCAGGGGGAAAACTTCTCAGGGACACAATGTAGAATAAAACAATATGGGTATTGTGTCCTTTCTCGGGAGGAAACTTCTGTTGATGTTAACCACAGTCAATATTGTTTTATGTGTTATAGGCCTCTTTAGACCTTTTGCATTAATTGTGAGGTCTTAAATTTGGTACAACTGCTTTTTAAATAATGAATCAGATCTTAAACTCTCCAATTACGAGCCTTAAACTCTTTGATTACCCACTGATACTCTTTGCCGCTTCATGACTGTCTCTGTCTGTGAAATCTAGTCTTTAATGATGCTGGAGCGGTTTTATAGATCCCAACTCTGTTCTTTGATGAAAAATTGAGTTTTAACACCATCCCAAGCATTTCTCTGTGATCATAGACTCTGAAATACTTCATCTGCGCTCTGAGCCACTATAACAGTGACCTTGAGCAATGGCGGTTTTCACCGCCTGTACCCTACAAAAACACACAAATACGTTACGAAATCCATGCATGGGGGGGAAGGTGGCTGTGGCGGAATACTGTGATGATGGCAACGCAACAGAAGCGAATGCTGTGGATGTAATGGAAGGCGGTGGAAACATGTAGTGAACAGTGAATTTGATCTGATGAAAGTTGGGCAAAATGAAATTAATGTAAAACATTAAAATTTTAATGCTTGGTGAGACGATACAATTTAATGAAAAATATAAGGTTTGGACGTTTGAACGAAATACACAACGGATGCGTGGAAAACATATGAAATGAGCAGATATGGTGGGACCCGGTCATGGGCGGAGGGTGATTCAATCAGAACCGTCGGATCTCAGGAGGAGATTGACGGCTGCGAAGATCCGATGCGATGTTGAGATTGCGCGATGAAAAAATATGTATGGAGCGCGAGATGCAATGAGGACCATTGATCAAGACAGATCAACGGTCGAGATCTGAAGATGAGGTTTCGGGAAATAAAGTGGGGAAGTGGTTTTGGGATGCAAAACTGCTGGTTTCGCGCGGCAGAAAGGCCGAAAGGTTGTTTTCACCTTTTGAACGTGATATGGGTCTTTAGCTGACACGTGGCTTTGGAAAACTGCCCATATCACGTGAATTTGAAATATTAAACTTTGGATGCCCAAACTGCGCGATATTACTGAGGACCGTCAGATTAGGAGCGGGCAGATCGGACGGTTGGAGACGGAGCGCGATCTGAGAAGATGCATGCTCGGTAGAGGTGGGGTCGAACGGACGACGGTTTCATTGCAGACCGTCTGATCTGTGGATGAACGGTTGAGATCGGCAGAGGAGATACACAGGCGGAGAAAATGGTTAGTGGGCGGGAGAAATCTGAGCCATTAGATCACGAGAAATGGACGGCTGCGATCTAATCGGAGGGGAGTGATGGGAGGGTCAAAACTCCGATGAGCGATGGTGCGATTGGCTTATGACCGTCGGATCTTATGTGAGATCGACGGCTGCGATTGGATCGGAGGGAACCAATCGGAGGATGCATGGCGGAATGGGGGTGAATCCTGGCCATTGGTTCTTGTGGATTCAACGGCCGGGATCGTGTTGGAGGATCGCAATTGGGAGGGATGGAAGATGGCACCATTTACAATTTGCGATTGCGATTGGGGCAAGGATGCGAGGGCCGTCAGATTAAAGGTGAATCGATGGTGGGGAAACGATCATCGGAGCGGTGACAAAGGGGAATGCGGGTGCGATGGGACTTGCAATGACCGTTGGATCTATTCCAATCAACGGCGGAAATCAATTTAAACGCCGACAGACTAATAACACCATCGCATCGGAACTTTGATTTTACAATGGACAAGCATGTCCCGCTCCGATTCTCCGATGCGATTGGCACCTTGCAGGCTAGCGCTTGGTTTTAGTGCCCGGGCTTATGGAGGGGAAGTGGTTAGGGGCTGGCCGAAAGGGGCTTAGGCCTGCGCATGAAAAATATGAGTTTTTAGCCAAAAACAGAGCCCTTAAGGCTAAAATTAGGCTTTCGATAGGGGAAAAAAGGGAATTAAAATCAAATGAAAGGATTTCGCTTGGTTTTTAAAAGGGGAATTGGGTGGTTTAGGCGATTTAGGAAGGGACTTTAGGAGTCAAAGGGGAGAATTTGGGGAGGGGAAAAAGGTCAAAAATGGGAAGACTGCAGAGATACAAGGGGCAGATGAAAGCTTTTCAAAGCACAATTTTTTCATAGACAGTGAGACTTTTTGGATGAAAGTAGTAGTGAAGATCTTTTTAAAGGACATGCACACATAGAGGCTTCAAGGATGAGAGATTTTCCTGGGAAATGTATCACTTGAAGTCTCATAAAACAATTTAGCCACATGTTTGCTTGAAGAAAATTTCATAGGTGGCTAACACCACCAGACACCATTCTCCCACTTCTTTGCTCTCCCTCATACTTGGATCTATGTGTCCCTCTCTTCAGGAAAACATTTCATATGTTTCTTATTTTCAAGAAACAAATTTGATACTTGATATTTTTACTGGATTATCTTGACCAGACGTGGTTTCTACATTGGCCTTTATAGTTATGACCACATATACAAAAACAGGGGGTAGAAAGGCAAGACTGTTACAACATTCCCGTAATGTCAACATTTTTTCTAATACCAAATAGATCTAAACATTTTACAACAATGTAATGCTCACATGGAATCTTAATAACAAAAATTAAACAATATAAATAACACATAATACATAGAGATTTACCCTAGAAACCCAAATTGGGAAAACCAACAAATTGTTTAGAGACACACCTCTAATTTTTATCATCAATCAACTTCATTGTTTAATACAATATCGAGGATCTTGTGGCATGAAAACCCTAATTCATTGACTATATTAGATTACGAGATTAATTCCTTAACCAAAATTAGAAAACCATGGGCTGAAATAGCATGCTCCACAAAATTTCCAAAAGAGAAGACCATGTGCAGAAAACTACCAAAAATAGACAGAAAGACCACCCCTTTTTTTTGGAGTGCTTTTCCCCCCTAGTGACTCATCGATTACACATGGTGTATACAAATAATGCATGGAGCTAGTCATGCAAAGAATATAACACATACCCAATACATTTATTGCATCAAATGTGGTTCATATCTATTCATCGGGAAGATTTTCGTAGATATCAAAGGAACACCAATGTGAGTAATGCAAAACTCAAATTCTTAATGCACATGGATGCATAAAATCCCCCTTTTTGTAGTTTGTAGTGCTTTGTTGAAGGTGTTGCATAATGGACATGTAATATCACTCTATTATGTTGTATTAATGACTTTTCTAGTGATCACTTATATAGCTCCATGAGTGATTTTTAAGTCATAGCGCTCTTGAATAACTCTCAACTTTAGGTTGGATTTATTTCATCCACATGGACTTCGTGCATATATTGTCTTATTCATCCTTTGAGGGTTTGTTGCAAAAATGCCTTCAAGGTAGTTAGTAGTTTTCAGGTGAATGATGAGTGGTTTAAAAAATGGAAAAAATTCAGCCCATTATGCAATCATGTTATCCATGTGTCTCGAGAGTGGGTTTGAATTGTACTAGAATTTAACTTGTTAAATCCATTCACACCCACAACCCCCAATCAATGAGAACCATCGATCATCCAATGCTCTACATCTTGTGATAAACCACCAACATTTCTTCCATTTTATATTTTGAACTCCTCTTTACCTTCAACACGAAGAAATTAGTTTTTTCTAAAGGATTTGGTCATTTTTTTTAATCTAGTTTCTACATAGATTTAGCACTCAATCACCATTTTAACATGAATTCACATTTTTTTTTCAAATAGATACAACTCATCAGAAGATCTATCATCTTATGCAATATAATCCCTACTAACATTGAACTCAAACACCATCTATTTCCCTTCTCACACATTTTTGAATTCGAGCAAGGAAGATAAGTAAAACCAACTGCCTTTTAGACTTTAGAAATTCAAGGTGTGAGGACTACTATCCCTTTCTCATAGTTTTTCCATTCGAGTGAAGAGGGAAAGAATAATTGGCTCTAATTCTCATACTATTGTAATTAGAGTTATGAGAAAAAAGAGTGGCTTAATTTTCTCACATGTTAGCAATTTTAGGAAAGAGGAGTATTTTCCTTTCCATAATTTGGTAATTAGAGTTATGAGGAGAAGGAGAAGGAGTTGGCCTTTTCTCACAATTGTGCCATTTTAAAAAATAGGAGCAACATAGCCCTTTCTTAGACTTTTGTAATTTAAGTGAGCATGAAAGGGAGCACTAGTCCTTGCTCACACTTCAGTAATTTTATAGACGATGAGAAGGAAAACTAGTCCTTTTCTCATTCTATAGTAATTTTTTGGAGGAGAAATAACGTTGGAACTTTCCTCCACTTTTATAATTAGAGAGACAAGGAGAAGAAGAACACCTTCCCTTTCTCACACTTCTAAAATTTGAGTGATAAAGAGGAACATTAGCCCTTTCTCAGTCTTTAATATTTGGGAGGAATAGAAAGATCACAAGCCATTTTTCATAATTCAATAATTTTTGGCAGGAGAATAAGCATTGTTTGTTTCTCATGCTTTTTGTAATTAGTGTGATTAGGAAAAGGATAAGGATCATGGGCCATTTCTCACACTTCTGGAATTTGAATGAAGAGAATATGGAGCGTAGCCTCTTCCTCCAACTTTTGTAATTTGAGTGAGGATTAGGAGAGTTGGCCTTTCTTACACTTTATTAATACTTAGGAGGAAAAGAAGGATCACAAGCCCTTTCTCATACTTCCAAAATTTCTAAGAAGAGAAGAAGAATTGGTCCTTTCTCACACTTCTACAGTTAGTCTAGTGATGATGGGGAGCAGTGGCTTCATTTTCTCACAAGTTAGTAATTTCAGGAAAGAGAAGGAGAACTAATCATTTCTCGCACTTTTGTCATTGAATTGATAATGAGAAGAAGCATTGGCCTTTTTCCCACAATTTTAATTAGAGTGATGAGAGAAAGGACAAGGAGCACTAGCCCTTTCTCATGCTTCTACCATTCAAAAGAGGAGAAGAAAGAGCATGGTCCTCTTCTCACACTTTTTAAAATAGAGTGATGAGAAATATGGAGAGGGATAAATAGCAATGTCACTTTCTCACACTTGTGCCATTTAAAGAAGGAGGAGAAGGATCATGGGCCATTTCTGACACTTTTGTATTTTGAGTGAAAGGAAGGAGCGTTGGCCCTTCTCATACTTCATTAATTTTTGGAAAGCGAAGAAGCGACACTATCCCTTTCTCACACTTCTATAATTAGAGTGTAAAGGAGAAGGAGAAGGATGGTTGGCATTTTCTCACACTTTTGTCATTCAAATGAGGAGAAGATGAAGCGTGGGCCCTTAATATTTTGTAATTTGAGTGAGGAGTAGAAAGATGAAATGCACTTTCTCACAATTTATTAATATTTGGGAGGAAGAGAAAAAGTATGAGCCCTTTCTCACACTTCGGTATTTTTTAGGAGGAGAAGGAACACTAGCCCTTTCTCACATTTTTGTACTTAGAATGATGATGATGAGTGGCTTAATTCTCTCGTAGGTTAGTAGTTTTTGAAAAGAGGAGGAGAATGAACCCTTTCTCACACTTATGTCATTTAATTGAGGAGGATAAGGAGTACTATCCCTTTCTTAGACTTCTATAATTAGAGTGATGATGAGAAGGAGCACTAGCCCTTTCTTACACTTAGACCATTCAAAAGAGGAGGACAATGAGCATGGGTCCTTTCTCACACTTTTGTAATTAGAATGATGAGAAGAAGGAGAAGGAGAATTAGGCGTTTTTCACATGTATGCCTTTCAAAAGAAGAGAAGAAGCATGGGCACTTTCTCACACTTTTGTCATTTAAGTGATCAAGAAAAGGTGAAATCCCTTTTCTCACACTTCAGTGATTTTCAAAAGGAGAAGGAGCGTTGCCACTTTCTCATAATTTAGTAATTTTGGGATGAGTATACTATCTCTTTTTCACACTTTTGTAATTAGAGGGAGAAGGAGAAGAAGAAAAAGGCATTGATACTGGTGAGCCCTGGTATTGCACCAAGAGTGCTACAACTCCCAAGGGCTGCCCTACTTTACTTTATCAACTCGGGGTTCGTACAAACTTGGAGGTGACAGTGCTATATACAAAGCAGATGCATTATGTTCATGTCATCCTCTTCTGCTTTACGAAAGGGTTCTATTTCTTAAACTATGATAAGAACTGAAAATTAAATTGCTGGAAGGAAATGACAGAAAGGAAACTAACTTAATTTGCAGAAAGGAAATGACAGAAATTAAATTAATTTAATGTGCAGAAAGGAAATGATAGAAAGAAACTAAATTAAATTGCTGAAAGGAAACTAGTTTAAACCACACTAAACTTGGCGAATCAACTAAACACACCCTACTTATCTTATGCTCTATCTACCATACTTCTATCCATGCACCTAAACTATCCACGACTTAATTTTGATTGAAAAAGTGTTGATTTGCAGCTTGGAGGGAAAAAAGGGCTAAAGAGGCTAATGGAGTGCTTAACACATGAAACAAGGCTTATAAGTGGAAAGTGGGGGTTTAAACTTGATTAAAACTTTATTATAGCGCAAAAATGCTTCTAAGTGGAATAATTTGAAAAGTGCGATGGCGGAGATGCGATGGAGCAAAAGTTGCGAATTGCGACGGGATAAAAGCTGCGAAGTGCGAAATGTAATGGGAAAGAACTGCGAAATGTGAAATGCGAAAATGGCAAAGTTTGCGATTTGCGATATGCGATATCGCAATCGGAAAAAAGAGCAGTAGGTTGCGAAATGCGATTTGCGACGGGTGACATGGCAGTGGGACCGGTGGCGGAGCGCAATCGAAATATCGCAATCGGAAGATAGGAGTGTTAAGTCTTAAAAGAAAAGGGAAAAAGTTGCGATGAGCGATTTGCGAAGTGCGAAGTGCAATATCGCAATCGCAATATTGCGAAGTTAGAGGGATAGCAGAAGTGTTGTTCGGAAAAGTTGTGAACTATGAAGTGCGATACAGCAATTGCAATATCGCAAAGTTGGAGGGATAGCGATAAGTCTTAAAAGAAAAGGGGAAACGATGCGAAGTGTGATGTGTGATGCGGCGGATGACATGGTGGTGGGACAAGCAACGAAGCACGATCGCAATATCGCAATCGGCGTTTGGAAGCGATAAGAGGAAAACGATGCGAAGTGCGAAATGCAACGGAATAAAATCTGCCAAGTGCGAAATGCGACGGGGATAAATATTGCGATTTGCAATTTGCGACGGGTGATGTGGCGGTGGGACTGGTGCAAGCGGAGCGCGATCGCAATGTCGCAATCGACAGATAGGAGCAGTAAGTCTTAAAATAAAAAAGAAAACGATGCGAAGTGCGAAGTGCGAAATGCAATGGGATAAAATCTGCGAAGTGCAAAATGCGATATCGCAATTGACAAAAAGAGCGATAAGTCTTAAAAGGAACCAAATGAAAACTGCGATCTGCGATGGGCAAAGTACGGTAGCGGGGATTTCGAGAAGGAAAGGTGGAGGTCAAGTTTTGATGGTTTTTCAAGCGTTTTGCGTTAAAAAGGTAAAGGTGAGGTGAAAAGGGAAAATCGCTGAGATGTTGAAGAACGACAAAGGAAAGGGAAGGGGTTCTGCGATGGTCGAGGTGTGATAATCTGAAAGTCCAAGGTAAAAGAGCACATGCAAAACTTTAATTGTTTCTATGAATAAAAAGGGTGCGACAGCTGATAGGAAGAGAAAATGAGGGAAATGGAGCGTAACAAAGGTGTTTGGAAGCATAACACAGAGATGGAAAATGAGGCGGAGAGACACCACGGAGCTGCTTTGGGGCTTTATCACTAATTCGTGCAAACAACTCTGCTGGTATATGCACGAAAAACAGGCAAATGCGTGAAAATGCAATACAAAAAAAGGAAGGTTGAAAATGGTAATGCAACTCTACTTTTAATCTCAGAAATAGTGAACAAAAATCAGTTTTTGGGTCTGTGGGAAGGTTTGCCCTCCTTGAGCCCTATTGATAGAGATGAGAAGGGGGTCTTGATCCACAAGTTTTTGGTTTTTTTTTATTCTATTACCCTCATAAGCAAATGAACAACTACAGCGGAACACTGAAAGAAAAACTAAACAACAATGAAACTATCAAAAGCAGAACTAATTGAATGACAGAAAGCAGATAACAAATACAACAGAGAGGCTGAAGCACATGGATTGGGCCCTAACCCACAAGCCTAACTCTCTGAAACTTAAATCAGTGAAATGAAATCAGTTTGCTCATTTCATAAAAGAATAACCTCATACATTTTTGAAAGTTTGATCACTGAGTAAAAATAATAAAAAGCTCGATAGCTTGCAACAAAGTTCTGACTAGAATCGACTTCTTCCTAGCTCTATCTCTACTCTATTTATTCTACAGGGCAGCTACCAGCAACTCCCTTGAAAATGGTGATTGAGTCCACTTGACTCCAAGTAAACAAAGATTGGGTGCACTCCTCTTTGAGTTGTTTGGCTGCCTCTGGAATTCGAATTGCTGGAGAAAATCTTGGGGATCCTTCAGCTGCCTTTGAGAGTTAAGGAGGGTGGACAATCTTCCTATAATTTCTCTTTGTTGTCTCCTCTAAGTCTTTATGATAAAATCCTTATAAAAATGCTAATAATTCATGATTTTCTACACTCAACCTCATATTAGGCACTTAGAGTATGTTAGCCTTAATCACCACCTATACTAGCATCATAAAACCAAATAATAATAAAAATGCAAGAAAAAGAGATCTAAGAAGGCAAAAAGGTGACCATTAACCCCTCCAAATATGTCTAATGATGGATCTCATCAGATACTTTCTCACATGTCTTATCATTTGAGTGAGTAGAAGGTAGAGCATGGATCCTTTCTCACACTTTTGTAATTTGAGTAAGGAGGAGAAGAAGTGCATGCCCTTTATTACTCTTTATTAATATTATACAGTAATAGAAGTATAATATTTTCTTATACTTCAGTAATTTCTTGAAGGAGGAGCATGGACCCTTTCTCACACTTTTGGAGCGATGAGGAGGGGTGGCTTCATTTTCTCCTTCATTAGTAATTTTAAGGAATAAGAGAAAGAACACTTGTCATTTCTCAATTATGTCATTTAGTCGAGGAGGAGAAGGATCACTATCCCTTTCTCACACTTTTGTAATTATAGTGATGAGTAGAAGGAGAAGAGCACTAGCTATTTTTCATATTTATACCATTCAAAAGAGGAGGATAAGGAAGATTGTTAAAAATTTACATAATACTGATTCACCCACTCCTCATAATATTGTCCTAGTTTCTAACATACCTTACATTTGGAGAATTTTGAGGTAAAAAAATTGTAGTTCGATAGAAAATAGTTTTTATTTTCTTGAAAAATTCATAACTCTTATTTCATTATTTATCTTAGGAGGTCCATTTTAAACCTGAAAATTGCATTAATGGTCGAAGTTTAATCACCATGCTTCTTATTAGTCTAGCCAAAATAATTTCCTTTCTTCTCCCATTGACCTCTTTCTCTTTACTTATGTCAATATTTTCCCTTCAGTAAATGGGCCTATTGTTTGACCTCAAATTTTCCTTCATGAATCAATTTCTCACGTGCCTTAATTAGTAAACCATAGAAAGAGTCAATGGTATAATCCTTACCACCATCTTTCTTGGAGGTCCAATTAACATAGAATGTTAAACAAAACAAATATTATGATGTCTTCAGATTCATCAAGATCACTTTTATGAGCTGTCACGTGCCTTAATGAGTAAACCATAGAAAGAGTCAATGGTATAATCCTTACCACCATCTTTCTTGGAGGTCCAATTAACATAGAATGTCAAACAAAACAAATATTATGGTGTCTTCAGATTCATCAAGATCACTTTTATGAGCTGATCATTTTTCTTGGGAAAATACTTTTCTCTTTCAACCAACTTCAACTAAAGTTCCTTTACACAAGCTAGATAATCTTCAACTCTTTTTAAGGAGAGAGAGTTTAGAGAGATCAACTCTTTCTCAAATTGCATAGCTTGACTTTCTTAGATTTTATCAATAGTGTCTTCAACTTCTTCAAAACAACATTCAAGCAACTGCTCTTGCTTATGAAAGAAATTCTCTATAGATATGTAAGTTGTTATGACTCCTACAATCTCATCCTTCTCCCTTTTGATGAAAAATTTATGTTGGTCATTCTTTGGATCTATAACCATAGTCTTTGTAAATTTCCTTATTCTCTTCAAAAGGTTTTCATATATGGTGCCCAAGTTCCATAATTGTGGTCATTCAAAACCACAAGCTCTAGCTTAAAATGTTAATGTAAAGATATAATTTGATTGTTTAGAGCATCAACATCCTGCACAAGACTTATAGGTAACAAGATGGATCTCAAATCACTAGATTTTATCCCATGTAGGAGAATTAGAGGATTTGGTATATCAAAGAGAAGTAGTGTGCAAAGATATTGTTATAGCACTTGAGAACAACTAAGCATAGCTAAACACAGAAAGAAGTGTAAGAAACCAAAAGACTTCCATACACAACACACACACATATTCACCATGATATCACATGACAACCCATAGCAACAAGATGTAACCAATTCCCTTGAAGTGATGAAGATGAGGCCCTCATAGATTCTCAAGGGAAAATAATGAAATCCTTAATTTATGCCTTCTTTTACATACTCATCGACTAATATGTTCTAAATGTCTGGCTAATTAAAAGATTAGTTGATTGTTTAGAAAGTCTCTTAGTTGACTCGTCAATCAACCACCCAATTGACCTCCAAGGTTCACTCTCCTAGTCCACTGTCAACTATCTATTTATTATCTCCAAAAGATCTAGAAGTGTGATAAACCTGCAAAGCCTATAAACCACCGATCCATTTACCTTGGACTAGAATACAACCGTAGTTCTTTAACAAAAACTACACAACCATTAAAGATGAAAACTGCATGTCGAAAATTGCCAAAAACAGACACAAAAACTGCCCAATTTTTTCTTAGGGGGTGCTGTCCATGAACTCTCGCACATTAGGGTTTCTTCCCTCTTGCAAACCCTAAAACAAGGGGGATTGTTGCCGCCCCCGTGAACTCCCATTGCACCCGGCGCAACATTGAACACGTGGGGATAATCGTGCAAAGAATATAACACATACACAACACTTCCCATCATCTTGATGCATGTCCTCTTAGTATTGTGCATGCAAACATCCCTTACTTGAGTCAACCAAATTGTTCTTAGGGTGCAGCAACATTTCCTGAATCCATTTCACTAACTCATCTTGATTCAAACTCCAAAATATGTATGAGTATTTAACTATTGCTTTCCTCCCAAGTGCTATGATTCCGATTACCTGCGCTCTTCTAGCTTTTCTTCATGAAACTCTTGTTCCCCTTCATATTCACTCTCAACATTCACTGTGTCCAATCATTCCTTTCAAAAGTCCAATCAGTCCTTTCTTTTGAGATGTCTCTAGGGCTTCCAACAGCCTCAACAACCTTTCGCAGCATCTTGACAACATCACTCTCACCATGATGGAGTTGTCTTTCTCCCTTGACAATTGTATCCTCACTGTAGGTTTTTTCTATGATATCGACATGCAACTACAGGATGCCTCCAACAGTGCACAATGAAAATAATGGAAGTGACAACACAAATATAGCATCCACTGTAAAAATTGGATTTAAAAAAAAAAATATTTTATTCAACAGCGAGCAACATCACAAAAGCTCTTTCCCTTAACAGAACTCATAAACATAGTTCATATTCAAACAAGGCCAACAAAACTCCATCGACCATCAATATAGTCATAGGTTTGAAGCCTTTGTATCCAACTATAAATTCTTTCTGCAAAATAACCCAAGCAAATGCCCCATGTCTTTGAAGCCTTTGTACCCAACTACAAATTCTTTCTGCAAAATAACCCAAGCAAATGCCCCATGTCAACAATGATACATCGGCAAACTCAAATGCAGGGATTGAGCTCTGCTCTCAAACTGTCCCTTGATCTGTTATCTCATGTCTGCAATCTGGAGCCACCGAAGTTCCCATGCTATCAAGCTATGAAAACACCCGAGCCAGAACTTCGGGCTCTTCCTTGAGCTATCAGAAGCTCTTGAATATGGAGCTACTCCAACCTGTCTTCGAATAGATTTGCCTATTCCTTTACAGGCTTTGATCCTACATAAAAGCTGCCCATCATAGTTGACAATGTCGATTGCATCCACTTCCTTGCCAATCATCAACTGCTGTTTTGAATCTAACACAACAACCTCTTGGATTTATCCATGGATCTCCACATTGTGGTGGTCCCTTCGGTATATTAAATACTTGAAACAAAAATATTTTAGGGTGATGTGAGATTGCCAGTATGCAAGTGATGCTCCTGCATCAATTTGCATCAATTAGGAAAAGGGCATGTGTAAGAATTCTGATCGTCCTATTATGTCTGACCAGCACTTGCTAACAGCAGTTATTGTCATGTATTCTTCAAGATTTTTCTAACAGTTTTCTTGTGCTCCTGCATCATTTTTGCATCAATTAGGAAAAGGGCATGTGTAAGAATTCTGATCGTCCTATTATGTTTGACCAGCACTTGCTAACAGCAGTTATTGTCATGTATTCTTCAAGATTTTTGTAACAGTTTTCTTGTCTTAAATATGAAAAACGTTCAGTCAAAACTGCCAAGGATGATGCAAAAGAGAAGCTTATTGCCCATCTCTTATGAACCTTGTCTTCAAATTTTGCAAATTGGCAAAGCGAACACCTACAAATTATCAAGCTAACAGATGTCTTAGGAGTACAATATGTGAGCACGTCTGAAGAATGACTCGGATGTAGTATCCGTGCCGGATTAAGTCATCTAATTGGAAGTGAAAGGATAGACTATATCTCTAAAACACTCCAAACATTAAACATTGTCTGACAATGAAGATAAAGCCTACTCCGTCGCTAATGTTATGTTGGCAGTATGCTTCAACTTGTTATATCGCAGACATCTATTGATAGCTTGCTATAAATCACCAATAATCCCCACATGAACATTGACCATCCTTGAAATGATGGTAACGGTTGGCATCCCTCACGACAATTTCTCGTGCAACAATCTTGGAAATGAATTTTGTTGCAGTATGGCAGTCACCACATACTCGAAGGTTTTTGACAACTCGCACAATTGTTCCAGGGGGTGTGTTTAATAGCCCAAATGCGATTGCCAACCTTTCACTATGGTGGCAAAGAATTTGTTCCATCTCTTCCTCCTTCACATCATTCAACACAAATGTTGTATCTGGAACGTAACCTGCTACCTTCATCTCCGAAGACAATCTCTCCAGCTCTTTATAGATCATGTGTGTCTGTGGGTGTGATCTGTCTCCTGTGAGGAAAGCATGCACCTCTTTATTGATCTCAATCCAACTGCATCCTGGTGTCTTTTTTATGCCTCTATCATTCATCATTTTCCGTACCTTTTCAATGTCATTCCACCTACCACTTGCAGCATAAACATTTGAAAGAAGCACATAAGGTGTAGCATTTTTAGGGTCCAAGTCAAAAAGGCAATTTGCCACCCATTCTCCAAGTTCTACATTGTTATGTACTCTGCAGGCACCAAGCAAACAAATCCACACAACAGGATCAGGTTTTATTGGCATTCTGTTTATGAAGTCTTTTGCTTCATCCAGAAGTCCAGCACGGCCAAGAAGGTCAACCATGCACATATAATGTTCCATTGCAGGTATGATATTATAGTATTTCGTCATGCAATTAAAGTATTGACAGCCCTCATGGACTAGGCCTGCATGGCTGCATGCACACAAAACACTGACCATGGTGACATGGTTTGGGCTCATGCCAGAGTGCTTCATCTGTTCAAAGAGTTTGAGCGCTTCCTTGCCATGGCCATTCATGGCATATCCTGTAATCATGGCATTCCATGAGTCAACCGCTAGATGATGCATTTTATCAAATAACTCACGTGCCTTCTGTACGCTCCCGCATTTTGCATACATGTGTATCAGGGCATTCATCACTGTTTTATTAGACTGTAATCCAAGTCTAGTTATTGTGTCATGGATTTCCATACCTTGTTCCAAAGCTGCCAAGTTGGCGCATGCTGGGAGAATGCTAGCAAACGTTTTTGTATCTGGTTTCACAGCTGCCAATTGCATTTCTCGGTAAAGCTTCAGGGCCTCCTCAAAATATCCATTCTGTGCAAGTCCTGCAATCATCGCATTCCATGAAGCCTCGTTTTGCTGTGGCATCTCCTTAAAGAGTTTCAGAGCCGCATCGATGAGCCCATTCTGTGCATACCCAGAGATCATGGCATTCCACGAGACCACATTTTGTTGAGGCATTTCCTTGAAGAGTTCAGCAGCCTCATCAAGAAGCCCATTCTGTGCAAAACCTGCTATCATGGCATTCCAGGAAACCTCATTTGGTTGAGGCATTTCCCTAAAAAATTTCAGCGCCTCTGCAACAAATCCATTCTGCGCAAAGCCTGCAATCATCGCATTCCATGAAACCACATTTCGCTGAGGCATTCCCTCAAACAGTGTGAGAGCCTCATCCACAAGCCCATTTTGGGTATATCCTGCAATCATAGCATTCCAAGAGATAATGGTTCGTTGATGCATTCTGTCAAACACTTCGCGTGCTTCCTCTATCTTACCGCATTTTGCATACATGTCAAGAAGAGGATTGGCTACATAGACATGGAATTGCAATCCCCTTCTTATTATTTCTTGATGGATTTCCAAACCCCATTCCAGAGATGCCAAGCTGGCACACGCTGAAAGAACACTTGAAAAGGCCAACTCATCAGGTTCAACCCCTGTCTGATACATTTGGTGGAAGAGATTGAGTGCCTCGTCAGCAAAGCCATGCCTTGCATATGCTGCGATCATCACAGTCCATGAACATGCATCTCGTTCAGGCATTTGATCGAAAACTCTGCGAGCGTCCGCCACATTCCCACATTTGACATACATGTTAACAAGTGTGTTATGTAAAACCATGTCTTCCTTCACTCCCATCTTATTCATGTGAGCGTGGATTCGTTTGCCATCGATTAAGGATTTCTTCTGGATGCAACCTTGCAAGAGATAAACATATGTGCAGGGATCCAAGGTCAGGTTACTGTGACTACATACAATGTGCACTGCTTCTTTCAAGGAACCCTGTTTGCAGAGTCTTTTCACATGGGTTAGAAGTGTACTGGTGGGTTGTGTTTGATGAATACTGGTCGTGGCCATTCTACGTTGAAAGAAGAAGAATGAGACCCTCATCTTTTTTCCTCGTTGTTCAAGTATACTATGACTGCCATTGTTAACCCAAAAGACTTCCATCAAAATCAGCAGCGGCTGCTTTTGGAAGGAATCACAGTAATTTCAATCACAGGCTTTGCCTAATCCATTCGAATATTTAAACTTGAAACCCCATTGCTGCATTGGAGCAACGGCCACTTCTAACACTAAGTTTTGGATCTATTAGGAAAACCCACTGAAGGACGCCCGTACAGACAACAAACGATTCACGCCTATTTTTACTCCTACTCTTGGTATTTTTTCTCGTCGTGCATATTACCTCCAAAATCCGGCAAACTCATAATCAAAATCTCAAATACACAGAGATTGTGATATCTCGTTTAAATTGCGATTTCATCCATTCGGGTAGATCTGGATATTGTAATCGAAATTTACAATTTTGTACCCGCGAGATTTTGGACTGGAAAGGGAATCTTCCCAAATTTGTAGCAAAATAAACCCGACGAACGGGTTGAGAATCCCTTTTTCGGTGTTATTGATCAAGTAGTGCATTGTTGGTTGAGTAAAAGTATGCATGATCGGAGTTACCTACCTGGATGGTAGATTCGTAGGATATTAGAAAATTTGATGGAAATGAGTGAAGTTAAATCGTTTGTAGGATACTAACTGGATGGTAGATTATAGGATATTAAGAAAATTGGATGGAAATGAGCGAAGTTAAATAGTTGGTAGGATATTAAGAAAATTTGATGGGATGAGTGAAGTTAAATAATTCACTTAGTCTCAGTTAAATTTTCAGAATATAACAGAATTTGTAATTGACATAAGCATAGTCTTTGAGAAAGGGTAGGTTTTTTATTCCTTATGGAATGAGATTTTGGTTTGTTAAAGGATTTATAGAAAACCCAACAATGTTTACATTTTTCCAAGAAGAGAAGAATCAATAATGATTTACATTCTTAATGTCAATATTTTGTTGCAATGGAGATAAGGTTGTATCCAAGATGTTTGTTCACTTGGCATGATTATAAATGTTGTATATAAAGATGGATGTTGTCATTATTGTGGTCATGCTTTAGTTGGTTATTTGGTTGGGCCTTTTTTCCTAGAATGATTCGACCTAGATCCATGAGATGCGTTATTTAGTCATGTCAAAATATCTTGGTAAGAAACTTATCAAACCACAACACTTTTGAGGAGCCAATTCTTTCACCTCTCATCTTTCACTTATAGCTTGACGTGCTTTATTTTGGGTTTGTTAGTTGAATGAAGCTTGGGAGTGTGCTAAGTGGGTGGGAGAGCGACTTTCAAGTAACACTTTGTTGCATGGTGCATTAGTCCAATGGTCTATAAGCTCACATAGGTAGTCTATTTCCATCTCCACCTTCTATGATTCCACCTACACATGTGAAAAAGGATACACACATATTAACGATGCCTCTTTCCATGTAAAAATAAAGTTGTACTAAGAATGGGTGAGAAAGCATTCATTTCTTGTTTTCTAAAGATGATATAGAATATCAATTATAATGTGACATGTTCTATGAAAAACTATGGACCAGGAGAGAGTATCTCTCAATATGGTTACTTTCCATGTGTTATCAAACGATGGTAGGGAGTCACAAAACCTACAAGCCCATGCTCAACTAGTCTGGCCATATTTACAAACTTGGAACAAGTGCTTCAGGGTTTTACTCTTGTGACACATGGAGCAGCCATTTATGGTACAATGTTGAAGTAAACTCCATAAAGAGTGCCCTTTTCTTTGTATTTGCATTTTCATAATTGAAGAAATGTGATCAGTAGAGCTTAGGCATCTCCTTCTCACTATTCTTTCTCCCACTCTCTATTTCCCAAGATACATCTTGTATCCATTTGTGTGAAAGGTGTAATCATTTGCTTGTTATTTCATTTTCACATTTCAATTATTTTCATAAAGTTGAGCAATAATCATGCAATAAGCTAGTGATAATAAATCTAAGATATATGAAAATAAACATTCATAATAAAATACTTTAGCATAATACCATATATGTTGTGAAAAAATATTCTAGTGGTTATTTTGTCACTCTTGTCATATGTTGGTAGTGTGTGTTGTCATTGATGTCAACTGTAGTGTCATTGATGTCAATCTCAGGAGAAGCAACACCATGATCAAGCAACAAAAGACAATAATTGGGTGCATAATAGCAGGTAGATGGATTGAAACCTAACATCTCCATGATGCGCTTGCACAAATAAATTTTGGTGTACCGGTGTATTAGTCAAACTGTGATGTGACATCAAACAAAAGGTTAAAGTTTTATAATTGCAAAACTTGTGTTTTACTACAAATTTGGCCATCCCTAATATAGGCCACTAATCTGCACTTAATGCTAATTAAATGTGGTTAGGCATATCAAGCACAAAATAAACGGTCTAGATCCATATTGGGCACAAGATCAATGACCCATGTTGATATCGGGTTCACAAAATGCACGAAAGTTATAGTACAATTGTGTGTGTGACGGATCAAACGACTGAGAATGCCTTGATCCAATGACTCAGATTCATATCAAGCTCACATATGTACAATAATTAAAGCAATGAGAACATGCAGTCCAATATCAAGTATGACATGGAAACATTATGATGTGGATCCACATGGACAATAGGTGGCAGATTCGATGATGCAGAAGCATAGGCGAGTGACACGTGGTAGGCATAAATGGCATTTTTGGTATAGTTGATTAGACTATTAGCAGGTGACATGTGGCAAGAACAAGTCAACACCCAAACATGTGACAAGCTCTAATTGGTCATAGTAGATGACATAGAAAGTGACTTGGCCAATGATGTGGACCTGGTGAGTCCCATACCAGAGCACCAGGCACCAAAGTTCATTTTTTTTTTATAAAATCCAAGGCTAGTATCTGGTATTGCATGGAAGAAGGACCATGTGGCAGAATCTGATTGGTCCACACTAGACTAATGTGGCAAACCCTAAGGCCTCAAAATTTGCACCATCATCATGCTTATAGAGGTTTTCTAATGTATTTTGATTTGGCTAAAATATTAAAAAACCATTGTTTTCTATGAAATTTAGAATATCTAAGGGATAGCTTGGTGTGTGCCTTATACCGGGGTACTAAGGTGAGAGATAAGAAAAGTGACTCAGTGTGAAGGAGAAATAATTGTAAGTCGCAGCCAAGGTAGAAAAGGATCTATAATTTGTAGTTCATCTGCTAGGCTCAAAAGTATACTAGTACAAGGACTATTAGAAAGAAGAGTATAGAATGACTCTAATATTTAGTGTGTTAAGAACACATCCATGAATGTGTACTAGTCTTCTAGCACGCAGAGGTGAGAGATTCAAAATTTTTATGGTATCAAGTATTTTAAGAAGACGGTCATGAACCTCAATCACGAAGGTTTAAGAAATAAGCTCAGATGGCTAATCATTAACGTACTGGGAAATACACAAGGAAAAGGGTTTTGGTATATATTTCTCTTGGTATGATGTGCTTGTGGTCATAGACATGGACATATGAGGATTATATAAAGAACACAGAGTGTAGTTGCATAGGGTTAAAGGGCTAAAGTGCTTATCTTTTTTCTGGGTTGGTTGAACAAAGAAAGAGCACTATACATGCAATAGAAAAGTTCTCAACTTTAGAAGCTGCTAAGAAAAAACAAAAGTGAATTAAAAGTTGGTGCCATAATTAAAACATCATAAGCACTGTAAAGTAGACAAGTGAACTCGATGTGAATAGGAATAGAATCATGTGTAATAACTTGGGAAAACAAGAGAATATTGTGTAAACAAAGTGAGGCATGCTTAAGTGGTCAAAGGATCCACAATATCATGGATTTACACCCATGGTAAAGAAAGCTCATAAACTATAAAAGCCTAGGAAAACAATTGAAACAAAGTGATGAATCTATGCATATGTGAAGAGGGTAAATACTTAGGGAATAAAAAAATCTTGTGAGATTAAGAGAACAATAATAGACCAAGTGAAGAAGGGTAAGCTAGCTTAAATAGAGGAAGCTAAGTAGATTAAATTGTAGAGTGGAATGTGGTGACATGGGTGAGTGGGAATAAGTAGAGAACAAAACAAATGAGATTACATATCTAAGATGTAATTAAATATCAAGTTGAGCTTATACCTAAATAAAGTGTGAGTAGAGAATGAAATTTTTGATATTTGGGCCAATAGAATACAAGACAAAAAAAACATAAATAGATTGTGTTGGTGCGATTGGAGAGCACATGCAAGATATATAAGAGAAAATATGATAATAGAGCATGTGCAAAGGAGATCTATCTTAGATCTGAGCTAGTAGAGAGAGTGCAATGTGGTGTGGTATGCTAGATGACTACTAGTGAACCAAAAAGAGAAAATAAATATCGAGGAAGAAAATAAAGAAGGATATTTTAATTCAAGAAATTTTAATGCTTAAGAATTAGAGAAAGTGTTTGTCGATCTAGTTTGAAAATGTAAGGAAAAATGGATCTGATAGGAAAATTAGGTTGGTGCATGTGAATCAGAGGGGATACATGTCTCCTTTAGGTTGGTTCCTGTAAATAATAGGGGACAAGTGTCTCCTTTATATTGGTGCCTATAAATCAAAGGGGATATGTGCCTCATTCAAGTTTTTTCCTATAAATTAGATAGGTGTATCCTTCACGTTGGTGCATGTAAATCAAGGGATATGTGTCTCCTTCAGGCTGGTGCCTATAAATCAAGGGATGTGTGTCTCCTTTTGGTTGGTGCCAATAAATTGATGTAGCAATATGTTTGTAACGTGTTTTGTGCCTTCTCTGGATGCGGGTGGCAATACGTAAGGCTACGGAGATGAGTCTGCGGGACGACACGTGGCAAGGCCACATGGCCACCTACAGGCCTCAGTTATGGCACCTCCAAGCCTTTAATTCTCAAGTCCGTCACCCTGTGCGGCATTTATGTCGTTGCGTGGGTCGAGGCTACCAACATTTCAAAATGCCGCCCTCTGGTTCATCTTCTCAGCTCCTTGCCTCTGCGCTTGGGTTTCAATTTCGGCCTCAGCTCCGTCTGGTGGTTTCCATGTCGTCTATGTTTCTGCCTGTCCGGTTTGGTTGCTCCCAGGAGGCTGAGGGCCCCAGCTCTCGCAACTCCCTCGGCAAGCGCTGCAACCTAGGCTGCTGTGTTGAATTCCTCCCTGGTTTTCACTTTTCTCAGAGCCCCTTTTGCCCTCTGCAATCTTCCGCCTCACTCGAGCTCAATTTGCCCTCCACCTCCTTGCCCTCTGCTGCTATTTCTGTTAACTCCCTCTCGCTGCGTGCAGATATGCCTCGGCTCAGGCACCGCTTGAGATGTCGATGAGGCAGTTCCAGGGCACGCCCTTCTGGTCGGCGTCGCTCTTCCACCAGCAGCTCCTCGTCGTCTTCTCCTGAGCGCATTCAAGGTCGCTACCTCGCCACACACAGTGGGCGTGGTCATCTAGCCACTTCCTCACCCAGGCATGCGGCCTCTGATTTTATGTCGCCCCCTCTCTCTCGTCCCGTTGCCTCTGCCTCCCCGTACAACCCGACCACTGCTCATTTTCACTTCCAGTGCAGCACCAACCACCCTCTGGTTGTGGCGACAGTCACAGTTTCCTTTAGAGAAATTCCCGAGTAATTCTTGACCCCTCCTCGCCTGCATGCCAAAGTAATATGCCCGGCCCTTCTGACCTCGTGCAACCTCCTCAAGCCTTGGATAGGGGTGCTTCTCACAAGGCGGGTGACTGCAGCTCGAGCCATCTTCAGGACAGAGGCAAGCAGGAAGGAGGTAGTGGTGCAGGTGCGGCAACAGCTCAACGTGGCCCCTTTCTGGACGATGATGATGGATATTGGTGCAGGATTGAAGAGGAGCCCCCCTCGGATGATTATGGTCTTTAGTTCCACTAGCATTGTCCAAGTAATTTTCTCCAGATCTTTTGTTATTTTTTTTGTTTTGGGATGTATTGGTCTATGTCACAATGTAGCTGGTTTCCTCCATAGAGGAAACGTTACAAACCTTTCATGAGCTGGTTTCCCCATGCGGGCAGCTCAATTTTTGTTATGTTGATGGACTTGTGCCACTGTTGGCCTGCACTATTGAGGCCATGGCCTAGTTGTACTATATGTTTCACTAATAGATTTACTTTTACTTAGAAAAAAAAAACGTGTTTTGTGCCTTAATTCTCGATTAAGGATATGGGGTATCAATTTTTTTTTCTTCTTCATGAGCTTAACAATCAACTATAATACAACTTTATTACATACTTAGTTCCCTCAATGGCTTACAAAGATTACTTGGTACCAAATTTTTCTTTTTCTTTTTACTGGCTTGAAAATAAGCTCTAATACCACTTTGTCACATACCCCTATTAAATTTTTCCTAACCACACTTGCAAAAACTTATTTTTCATCTCTCATACATTTTGTCAAACACTTTACATGTAAACCTTTCTTCAAATACTTTGTATACAACCAATTAAGTATTATTTTTCTTGTATACATTTTGTATGAAATAAAATAACATATATTTCTTTGATTCCACTAGTAACATACAAAATTAAATATACCACTCAACCATGCAACTTTTGATTTATGTCTCTGAGATATTTTATCAAATAGTTTGTATGCAAATTGTAATAAAACACCTTTAACACATTTATTCAAATTATTTGCATGCAAAAAGGAATATATCAGCTACATCAATATTGTCAAACAACAATTCTAACATACAACAATACTATCTCCATCCAAAAGACAACATTTCCATTGAGGAATTTCATCAAACAATTTATATGCAATGAATCATTAAACCATTTAGGCATTTTTTCAAACACTTCCATACAAAATAATATAGAAAATTCCTCAGGGAATATATCTTAAATTATAGCATTCAAATTTCTTAAAATTGAACCATATGATCAATGGGAATTCCCTTCACTGTGGTCCAAGTTGTGGCCTCTGGAACCTCCCATATGAAAAGTTATAGCAGAAATGTCATCATGCCCTATTTTATGCATGATTTTAGGAACATTCGAGAAGCTCAACTTCCTTTGATCGTATATCCTAAAATATCATGAACAAGATCTGAAAGTTGGACCAGATAATCAATAGGATTTCCCCTCACTAGGTGTAAGTTTCAGTTTATGGAACCTCCTAATAGAAAAATTATAGTAGAAATTCCAACTGGCCTATTTGATGCATGATTTTAGGATCATACAGGAAGCTCGAATTCATTTGATCATATCCCCTAAAATATCATGACCCAAGATTTGAAATTTTGATGAGATGATTAGCGTTATTTCCCCTCACTGTGATCCATGTTTTAGCTTTTGGAACCTCCCAGAAGGAAAGTTATAATATAATTCCAACATGGCCTTAGTATTTAAAAATGCATATAGTAATTCTGATTTCCTACAATCATATTTCCTAAAATTTCACAACTTAAGAATTGAAAATTGGACTAGAGGATCAGTGGGATTTCCCCTCACTATGTTCCAAGTTTCGGATTCTAGAAACTCCCAAAAGAAAATTTATAGCACAAATTCCAACATGACCTATTTAAAGAAGAATTAGGAAGGAGATATTCCTCAACTAGTGTTGTTACAAAATTTAATACATATAAAAAGCCACAACCAAATAGTATAATAGCTAAAACCATGATAAATTTACTGATGGTAAATGCATGTACATATAAAAATGCTAAAAAGAGAAATTAAATAATCATGCATGTCACTAAGCCATCTATTCTAGAAATATATTTAACACAAATAAATATTTATCCGTTGCAACCAGAAAAATACTAGAAATTGAAGTAGGGTGAGCCACGTTCCACCCCACCATAGGCTCAGTTATGCTAAATTTCTTCTCATATTTGGCCACCCCTATGCTAGATCTTGATGACTTGAGGGGAAAACTAAACTCAAGGATTTAGCACATAGTTTTCAGACTAGATTTAACACAAAAGTGAAGGGCACTCTCCTCCGCACAAGGGAAAGAATCTCACTGTTCAACCTTTTTTTGGAAACTAGTTCACTACTAAGAGGGGGGGTGAATCAGTACTGTGGCACTTTTAAAAAATTTCTCCAATTAATTTAATATTCAAACATGCATAAACTAAAACACATAATCATATATTAGAGCACTGCAAATAAACATGTGACGGTAAAAATCAATCACACAATGGAGACAAGACGTTTGGTGGAAAATACGACCTTCCCCGAGAAAAAACCACCCTACTACTGTTGTGCTGCTCAATTATTTTATTAATAGTCAAGCAAATTATACATGGATCAAATCACTCACATGAGCTAGAAGACTCAACTTATTTCAACAGTATTTGGCACTATCAAACTCAAAATTGTTTCTCTCATTGATCTATGGACTACCATCTTCTAAAATCCACCACGATCAACAATCCTCACCTAGTACTCTTGAACTAAAAATTCGACACTACAAACTCCAATATGTTGGTCACCACCATGATCAATGAGCCTTGCCCAGTTTCTATCAAACTATCCAACCACCATTGGATGGATAAATCTCTTCCATCTATTGAATCTACCAATCATTGAATACTCATAGCCTCCATGCCTTCACTTCCTTGATGCGAGCCTCATTTCATATATTTTCAGATTGGATTGCCAAAACTTGTTCAACATGAGCACTGTAGCAATGTAGCATCAAATCTCAAATAAATTTTCAGCTCTAGTTTCCATCAAAACTTCCACACAAAATCTCCACACCAGCTGGAAAAAAATCTCTCAAAACACTACACCAATCCACAACTCATCATCACACATTCTGAATAAACATGATGGCTGAAACATACTTTAGCTATCTGCTAGTATATCTACAAATTGGTTCAGAAATTCTGCACTAGAGAAACATGCAGCTTGCAGGCTCTTCTCCAAGCTCTCTCTCTCTACACACAACGCTAGTGTAATCAACCATAATCACAATGAGTTATCTCCAATATAACGATGAACTCAAATTCACAACTCAATAATTACTCATAACTACTTAGCTCAACAATCTTGTTCATATGCTAGATTAGATCTGGATTCAACTCATTGAATCAATCAACCACTAACTCCATTAGCCTTTTTTACCTTTTCAACTTTGATCAACTTGTGGAGGTCCCACGAATGTTTCCGATCATAAACCGAAAAGTTTTGATCAATAAAGTTTCCACAAGCCAAAAATTATCTCAACAACGTGAGGAATGCAGATATTTTCTTGTGAAAATCCATAATCGCTCCCTTAACATTGTCCTGCATGCGACTATCACTTATTGGGGATATAGTCACTCCCTTGGGTAGGCACTCCCTTGGGTTTGTCTCCATGCGACTATGGATTTCCAGTCGCATTGATGACCCCTCCTACTTGTGACTGGGGCTAAAACTGAAGTAAAACATAAGTCCTTCATTCCATAACCCCTGCCACCTACTGGTCCATCATCATAAACTTTTGATCACTCCTCCAAACCTCTGCAATAGGTATGCAACTGGTGAATAGGCAAGGAACAAGTCTATGACATGCTAGACCTATTTTGTGAACCTTAACACCAAGACCAACACCTCTAACTCTTCAAGAAACAACCATAGCATCTCTAACACCTACAACATCTGTAGTAGCATCACTGACACCTGCAAAAACAACATCCTCAACGCCTGCAACAGAAAATTCACATCTAACTACCTCCATCACTGGTATAATAACCTCCAACAAAAGAAACCACATCTCACACATGTAGCAGCATATGCAATGTCTCCAAGACATGTAGGTACATATGCAACATCTAGAGCAACACTCCAACCACCTGTAGCAGAAACATCTCCAATCTACAACATCAACACCCATAACAACAATCCAATCCTCCTACAACAGAAACATCTCCAATCTACAAAATCAACACCCATATTGAAGAAAAATTTACCAGAGAACATTAACTTATTTACCTAGAGAAACATAAATCAACCAACAACAATAATAAAACATAAACACACAATATCTAACCAGGAATCCGTGGAAAATCCACCCTAATGAAATTTCATTAGCCTTGGCCAAAACCTTGTCCAACTCGGCCATGTGAACCTTCACTGCTCAGCTCCTTGGCCTACATTACAATGAAGTCCTCCCAACCTTTTATAGGCTCCATTACATGTAATACCACCGACATAAAACCAGGGGTACACAATACCATGTGCCCCAAAACCATCATTGTTTAACCTAGTCAACTTTGACTCTATCCCTGAGTCAATTTTACCTAACATTCCCCCCTTAAACTTGACTTGGGGTTTCTTTACTAAATCCAACCAAAACTACTAAGTGAGACAACCCCGCTCCCGCTAGCCCTCCCCCCCATCAAAGTTTTTACCCATGGTAGTTGTTAACTTAACATCCCCCCTATCACCTAGGTCTAATCCATACTTTACTAGTGATTACCCAGGCGTTTGCATGCCATACTAGGTCTTACAACAGTATTCCCATTTACATACAATTTTTTATTTATTTATAATATATATATATATGTGTGTGTGTGTGTGTATACACACACACACACACACACACACATATTTCATTGTTTCTTTTCTAGAATATCCTCTCCCATTGATACCCTTGGAACCACGTGCTCTTCTCTCCTCCATTACACATGATTTATTGCACTAAAAACCCCAAAACTATTTTCAAATTGGACATGAAACCTGATAATACAAGCTCTTAGTCAATGCTCACAAGTTGCACGTCTTGTGAGTAGAACTGCATATAATTTGATATGCCAATCGCTAGGCCTAATTTTCATTTTTCCAGGGGGCCCATGAAACCATTATTGTTGACCAAACGAAGAACCACGTCTCAATAAATCTTAACCTCTGACGTACAAGCCTTCACGCCAATGGCCTCATCGACTAGATCGCATGGCTCCAACAAAACCACAGTACCATTCTCCACGCTCTTCTAGAAATCGTCTTGAGCATCTTCGACAAGCACTCCCACAGCTTGAACTGTTAACCCATGGTTGTCAAAGAATCTTCGTGACCCATCAGAATCGAACGCTGGATGGGGTATTTTGGTGGTGGACTGGTCGATTTTTAATCGTAAACTGGCTCCTCCCACGGGCAAGCATTTCCGAACGAATTTGTCTTTGACTTCGTCTTTGGTGCATCGACCACTGGAGCGTTTGATAAAGATGATTTTGACAGTGGAACATTCCTTGGCCGACTGGGTGGATTCAAGGCCTTCCCCTCTCCTACCATCCCATCGCTCAATGTTTATAGTCCCGAACGATCTAGATATGTGATTGCCCAAATTGAGCCTCTTCCTGACAACCCAATTGTCAACCTCATATGTTCTGGACCCTTGCCCACCAACATCATATCTAGACGCATATCCACCAGTGACATAAATATATTCACATTTAACTCCTTTGATGTCGCTGACTCCAGCCACTATACAACCTCTCACAAGTGGCTTCTCACTGCTCCATACCATTCTTAATCAAGGTATAACAAAAATTGCATGTTGTCACTTTCCCAAGAACACCATGCCACTTCTCTTGACCAAAATGATTTGATCCATGCAAAACTAAAAGTTCTTTTCCACCTGGTTTTGTTAAAGAGAACCATTTCTTAGCTTCACGACCCATTTCCCTTGCTACTGCGACGCTTTGTAAAGATATCGACTACTTGATACCATATAGGAATTTACAGGGTAAGTTCCTTAGATCAAGAACCAAAGGTCACCGCTCACAAACATATCACAATTTAGTACACCAGTATAATCATGTGGTTAAAACCCTCAAAGAGGGAAACAGTCCACAGCCTGAGCCAATGCGGCCACTTTAGGAAATTTATTAATATAAAAAGAAAAGTTACATATGTTTCTCTCATAAACAGTTACCGTACAAATGATCCTCCATGCTATTTAAATAGAGATCATGAACCGATTGGGTGTTAAGCCATGGATCAAGTGTCGTTAATACCGAGGAGAGAGATAACCGTCGGATCACTATAAATTGTGATTGTTGGATTATAAGTTAACAAATGTACATGGTAAAGAAACACACTTTACCTAACTTTATACTATACCAAGTTATTCTTAACTCTTTCCTATGTGTCGGAATATCCTAACAAAGGTAGATACTAAATCACTTCTACAAATCAATTGTGGAATTAAAAACATAATCACCAATCACATGAAGCAAAGAAGAATCAATAAAACCACAACACAAATAATTTCCCAGGGAAATATTGCTGCTCAAAATCCCACTATATCTATTTTATATTCCACAAGGAATCATGAAACAATTA
Organism: Pinus albicaulis; assembly: GCA_034641835.2. Classification (NCBI taxonomy): domain Eukaryota; kingdom Viridiplantae; phylum Streptophyta; class Pinopsida; order Pinales; family Pinaceae; genus Pinus; species Pinus albicaulis. Next base: position 778,935,195 of record CM076582.1, read on the forward strand.
CAATGCAATTCTTATCACAAGAATCTCCTGCAATATGCCTATCGTCTCACACTAATTCAGACAAAATTGGGCCAAAACTTAGCCAATTCTCAACCTGTCTTCAGCCTACCTCGCTCATGCAATTCATGAGGAATGCAATCCCTTTTCCTTAGGAATTTTATCCTTTCTCAACTACACTGAGTATCATGGGCATCCTGTGGTGTTTTAACTGCACCTAGGCAACCTGCTAATATCACAACTGATAGTCACACTTCCCTTTAACCTTTGTATCAACTGGGTCTCCACAGGAACTGGCATGCATGTAGCTAATAATAGTGAATCCTTAGTTGTATGTGATATCACTGATTGTGAATTAATTAATATTTAATTCTCTTGATCTCTCACTAGTGTATCAAATAGTTACAACTAGCACAACTGTGTTTAACTAACTTAACTGAGTTAAACTAATTACAACCTGCATTAACTAATGCACCATTGCACTTCAAACTCTGTTACAACTAGAATTAATCTGCATGCCTCACCAACTACCCTCAACTCGAAATTCATGAGTTAACTGAGTTTATCACACCCAGTTAACTATTACAAGTTATTTTGAGATTATATTACATTTTATTGTCCATCTTAATGAAGGGATAACCAAAATAGACATGCACCAAATTTAGCCCACACCAGTGTAGGTGTTGCTAAGATCTATGGTCCCACACTAGTATAGGTGCTTCTTGTGTTGGAAATGTTGTCATTGATGGCAAAGGAGATGACAAAGGAAATATCCATAAGGCAAAAGAGACAGAGAGGTAGCAGTTGAAGCAGAAGCAATACAGTGGTTTATTCATGAATTAGGGGTGTAATGCAGTTTGCAGATGAATTATTGAGAAATTATTCATTAATTGAGTGGCATAGGCTTTGATTGAAGACTAAAACCCTGTGGTATATGTAAATATGTATACATATCTGTTTATAAAGAAGTGTATATAAGTTCTATATATGATTTTATGACTTCTTGGTCGAATTATTTTGAAAAACAAATCATCTCAATATAACTGTGCATTTGTTGGAGAATACCTTTGTAACTGTGCATTTATTGGTGAAATTCCTGCATGCTCTTGTAGAAGTCGGACCCAGTAAATCAAGCTAAGAATCTGCCTATATATTTAGAAAGAAGAATGTTTGATAATGTGTAGAAATGATGCCCAAACTGTATGTACTTGTGGGGAGGATATACAAATCCTGTGACGAGAATTCCGTATGAATGAGACCCTGTAGCAGAATATTTATAAGAAATGCATAAGAAACCTTTGCATAAGAATAAACGAAACCGTGTTATGTATGGTGGAACTCTGCAAGGGTTATGTATGGTGCAAGGGTTGTGTATGGTGGAGCGAAACCTTCGTGAGTGGGTTCGAATCATTATAATATATTGAAAAACGACTATTTAATAAAGAAGACCGGAACCTGGAGGAAACAGAACCTGGGGAACCGAAACCTTGACCGGAGGAACCGTGAGGGGACTGAAACCACGAGCGGGTACACGGAGGCGGATTTCCCAATTCCGAACCACCTTTCGACCGTAAAATGGTTTTGCAGAAATCACAGTGATTCCATAGACTTCGTGACACGTGGCATAGGCGGTATTGGAAGCCACCGTTTAACCTGCGATTTCGCGCATTAACGACAATACGAAGACGCTGAGCGAAATGGATATACATCGTTGATCTGGAGGCCTGACATCTGATGGCGATCGCTTGGGGAAGATGCGCGAAGTTTAATAAATGTGCGTGGAGGATAAAAGAGGTACTTTGCATGCGTTGATTGGTCGATTTATCATAGAAGTGGGACTAGGGCCATAGGCGAGTATAAAGTTTATTATTCATAAAGTTTGTTTCCAAAGCATGGAGTATTGATATAAGGTCCGAAGGTTTATTACATAGTATTTGACAAACAACGCGAAGGGTTAACCATTGGTTATAAAGTTGGAGTCAGATATATAATGAACTGGGTTATTAATGTTTTTCGACGTATTATGGTTTTAATACAAGTTCGATGGAGTATATTAAAAGAGTCGATCAAAGTTAATGATTGTTGGCGCGATATTATGTGGATTAATATATGGTTTTAATAACCAAAGTATTATGTTGATTATAATAGTTGTATATGGTTAATTGGCACAATATGAAATATCAAATATGTGAATGGGACTTAATACATGTTCATATAATGGACTGTCGGATTATAACAGTGAATTGAGATATTAAAATGACTGGACTTATTTGTTGAGTTTGCCAGCGCAGAATAAGTGCAGAGTGAAATTTCCTGAATTGGGAAAATGATTGGGCATGAGTTTGGGATGCATTTACACACAGTTAAGTGAAATATTGGAATTTACTGGGACGGTGGTACTGGGATAGTGAACAGGTGATTAAACACAGAGATGAAAGTTCATGAACAAGAAAAATACAGGGATTCAAAAGAGAAGTGAACAAGTGAAATGTATAGATGACAGTAAACAAAGAAGATGCATAACAACTTCTTAACTACAGTAGAAAAAGACAAAATCCAGCAAAGCCAAAGTTCAGAAAAGGAGCTGAGTGGAATTGAGACGTATAATTGAAAAATGTAAATGTAATTATTTTTTATATATTGTTTGTGATGCAAAGGCAAGTATCCTAAGGAAAAGACAAATCCAACGCTAACATATAAATTGTACATATTATTATGATTTTAAAATTGAGTTGGACAAAAATGAGAGCTGAAGACCAAGAATTATGACCATTCATTTCGAATTCCTAGAGGAATACAAACAGTCTTGTGAGAATTCCTATATAAGATCAATTTGATAAGCTCAAAGAGAGAGAGAGAGAGAGAGAGAGAACATATATAGAGAATGCAGAATATAAAAGAATAAAGCAGAGAAGATTAAGAGAAGAAGAGCTGATACAGAACAAAGCTGATATCTGGAGTAAATCAGGAAACATTCATCTAAATAGCTGTCAGTTGTAGCTGACAAAGGTTGAAGCCTCCTGTAGGTTGGTGCCTACAGAAAATTGAAGGGATTTGGTGCTTCCTTGCAAGTTGTAGCTTGAAGAATTGAGGTTGGAGCCTCACAGCCCAGGTTGGTGCCTACAGAAAAAAAGTGGTGAGAGGGAGTAGGAGCTTGCCTTTGCATCACAACAATAATAAGATGTGGTTTTCTCCCGTTATGGGCTTCCACTTATATCTGGTGTCTCTGTGCATGATAGTTATGTATTGAATCTAATATGTATCATCTGCTTAATACCTGCAACTCTCATATTAAATCTACTACTATATTAAACTAATACTTGCTTCTTGCATTCTAAGATTACTTGCACATTAAATTGGATATGAAATGAAGGTGTAAATAGCTTAATGAAAAGTTTTAAAAAGATCAAGAATGCATTACACTGATTCACCCCCCCCCCCCTCTCAGTTTAATTAAAGGTTCAACAATTGGTATCAGAGCAAGTTCCTTGTATATCAGTCTAACAACTTAAAGGAGATCCTAGGCTCTCAAGATGGCAAGTCAAGAAGGAAGCTCAACCAATAAAGCCCCTTTCTTTACAGATGCAAATTATGCCTTTTGGAAAATAAGAATGAATGCTTATATAATGTCTTTAGGATTAGAAGCTTGGGATGCTGTGGAAATTGGATATGTCACAAAGTCAATTGATACAGAGAAAGAAGCTAAAGAAAGCGTTGTAGCTAATGCAAAATCAATGAATGCAATATTAAATGGACTATGTGAAGCTGAGTTTATCAAAATAATGCACAGTAAGAATGCCAAAGATATGTGGGACACTCTAGAGAATATCCATGAAATAAGGTTAAGGCTTGCCGCGGTCAAATATGCCAGCTTGATTTGAAAATTTAAAAATGAATGATGATGAAGATGTTGGCGGCTTCTTCTTAAAAGTTCGAAATTGTGCTGATATGAAAGCTCTTGGAAACAATACCAGAAGGTATAATTGTACAAAAGATTCTAAGATCTCTTCCATCCAGATTCAATCCCAAGGTGTCTACAATAGAAGAAACAGCTGATTGGGAGACCTTGACCATGAACCAGCTACTAGGAAATCTTATAGCATATGAGATGAGACTCCCACAGAAGAAGCCAATTACAAGGGAGGCAGCATTCAAAATAGAAAAGAAGAAAGAAGAAAAGGAAGACATATGCTCTTGCTCTGATGAAGAAGAGGCTAAATTTGTCAAGAAATTGGATAGAGGCTCAGGTAGATACAAAGATAAAATTCCTTTTAAATGCTTTAACTGTGGAAGAGTTGGACATTATGCTGCTAAATGTCCTCACAAGAAAGTAAGAAATCAAGCTCAAGAATCAGAGAAAGACACATCAAAGAACTGGCAGAAAGGAAATAAATTCAGCAGAAAATCCTTCTATGCTCAGCAAGACAGCAGTGCATCTGAAGACTCAGATGAATCCTCAGGAGAAGAGGGAACCTTTGAATTTTTACTAATGGCCATAGAAGATCTTGAAGGACTCTTGCTAGAAGAAGAAGAAGAAGGGGAAGTCTACCTTGAGGGGGAGCTAAGAAGTGCTTTGGAGGAAATTGACAGACTCAAACTAAAATGTAGAAAACAAAAAGAGATTCTCCTAAAATGTGTGAAAGAAGAACAAAATTCAGAAGTCCTCATGTAGCTGAAGGTAAAGCTTGAAGAAGCCAAGAAGATAGAAGATATGTTACTTCAGCAAATCAAAGATAAAACTCGAGAACAAGAGAAGCTGGAAGAAGAAATTATGTGTCTGAGAAGGAAATTAGAAAGTGCTCGACAGAAAGTTTCCATATACCCGTCTCAAATGACAAGTTCTGGTAAGTTGAATGAAATCTTGGATGCTCAAAGATCTGCTCTAATAAAAACTGGGATAGGCTATGAAGGAGAATCAAGTAAAGGCAAAGAAAAGGAAAACAAAAATATAATTTTTGTAAAAGCAAAGAAGGTCGATGAAGCAGCCCAAATAATCCCTACAAAGGAAGAAACATGTAATGAGAAAGACAGAGACCAGAAGAAACCTCTAATAACAAAGATTGTAGCAAATACTAAGACAACAGAGAAAAGATCATATATTCCTGATTATATCAAATTTGGAAGCCATCAAAGGAGATTCTTGCCTCCTATGAAGAATGCCACCTGTTATGTCTGCCACAAGCCGGGACACATTGCTGCATATTTTCATGCAAGGAGGGATGATTCAAACCAGCAAAAGATGCAATCATGGAAGAGACAACCTTACATCAGGTATGCAAGTAATTTCTATGGTTATTGTTTTTATTGTAAGGATTATGGCCATAGAATTATTGAATGTAGAAAGTATGGACAAAGACTGATGTTCAATACCTCAAGGAGGTTTATGAGTCAAAGCAATTTTGTTCATGCTCACAATTCTGCAAAAACTATAATCAAATGTTGTATATGCAATCAAGTTGGACATATATCTTCCAAGTGTTCTCTATTATCGAATGTAGAAAGTATGGACAAAGACTGATGTTCAATACATCAAGGAGGTTTATGATTCAAAGCAATTTTGTTCATTCTCACAATTCTGCAAAAACTATAATCAAATGTTGTATATGCAATCAAGTTGGACATATATCTTCCAAGTGTTCTCTAAAAGGATATAAGTCATCACCACACAAAAGATACCAAACAAAAGGGGGCCTCCAGTGGATAAAGAAGGTGAATAAATGTGACTTGGCTTTAACTGATCAAGATTTGAAGAGTCAATGGAATTTGGACAGTGGCTGCTCTAAACACATGATAGGAGACAGAAGCAAGTTTATAACTCTTGATGAAAAGAAATCTGGCAATGTTATTTTTGGTAATGATAAATCGGGAAAGATCAAGGGAAAAGGCTCAGTCAGCATAGACAATGGCAGAGGAAAAGCCCAAGAGGTACTATTTGTGGATGGACTGAAAGAAAATTTACTGAGTGTCAGTCAGATGTGTGACAAAGGCTGTGAAGTTCTTTTTAGAGCACAAGATTGTGTAGTCAGATCAAGCACCTTACATTCAGCTCTACTAAGTGTTCATGAAAACAAAATAATGTGAAGGAGAGAATGCCTGCATCTTCAGCATTCTGTGAGGAGTCTAGCTGGTACATGGGGAATAGGAGATTGGGACATCTCAGCTTTGACCATATCATTAGACTGAGCAAGAAGAAAGGTGTCAGAGATATGCCAGAAATAAAAAGGCCCTCAAACACAATATGCAAATCTTGTCAATTGGGGAAACAAAATCACACATCCTTTAAATCTAAAGAAGAGTTATCAACAAGAAGACCACTGCAACTTGTGCACATGGATATGTGTGGACCTGCAAGAACTAAAACACCAAGTGAAGAGTCCTATTTTATGCTGATAATAGATGATTTCTCCAGAATGACATGGGTTGCTTTTCTCAAGAATAAATTGGAAGGTCTACTAACTGCTGCTAGCTACTGCACATGTGTACTGGATTCTCTGCGTTGTTGACATCTGCATCCATGCACTCTGCACTGTTGCCAACTCTGATATGTGCTCAAGTATCCGACACCCGTCTCTCTGATTTCTTTCCTCCTCACATCTGACTACATCAATCGAATTGATCCTGCTACTGCTTCTCTATGGGATCCTCGTAGCCAAGTTCGATCCATGAGACGCACCATCTTTATGATCCTGCCCAAATTTCTTCTTGGGATTACTCTTGCATGTCACCCCACCTCACAGCTAGAGGTATAGCTTCATGCACTCCCTCTGCCCATCTAGATCAAAATTTCTCTGCTTGAGTGGTTTCTGCCACTCCATGATCCTTTGCATGTGGCTCCTCCACATCTTGAGGTTCATTCTTTGGAACCAAGAGTTCCTCATCTGTATGCAAATCAAGCTCCCTCTCAAGGGACAATTAAATGGATTTCTCACACTTCCCCATGGTTGGAAGCTCTATAGAAATCGCATATACATCAAGTCTATAAAGATTATTCACACGAATCCCAATCTTCTTGGCTTGTCCTATTGCTTTGTGTCAAAGGAAAACTTTTCCTTCATTGAAAACAACATCATAGCCTCTATCCTCCAACATTGCAACTGAAACTAAATTTTTATTCAAGCCTGGTACATGCATTACATCTTTTAATAAAAATGCTTTACCCGATTGTCTCTGGAAAGTAACTATACCAATCCCGGTAGCGATATACCTTCCGTCGTCACCCATTTCAATATGCATTTGGAGGTCCTTCTCCTCCAAGATACTGAAAAGTTCTTTTTTTCCCGTCATGTGGAAACATGCACCATTATCCAAGTACCACCTCGATCCTAATGCAATTGACACCATGCATGCAATCAATTAGAATTCAATCTTAAATTGCGAGGCCAAAGCCTCACTAGCTGCAGATCATGAAGCTTTCTTGTTCTTATTTTTTTGTGGACAATTTGTGACATAATGTCCATGCTCGTGACAATGAAAACACTTCACTCTGGACATGTCGTGCTCCTTGCCTTCTTCACCGGTCTTAGATTTGGAATGGAAATTATTTCCTTTCCCCTTATTCACCTTGGTAGCCAAAGCACAATCTTCTTCATCTTCGTTCTTAGATGAAGATCCATCTCTAGTATTCTGTCTGAACTCCTCTTGCACCAAATCCAACCAAAGTCGTTCCCAATCTGGCAAATTTTCAGCAGAAAGGAAAGAAATTCAGCAGAAAATCCTTTTATGCTCGGCAAGACAAAAATGCATCTGAAGACTCAGATGAACCCTCAGGAGAAGAGGGAACCTCTGCATTTTTACTGATGGCCATAGAAGATCTTAAAGGACTCTTGCTAGAAGAAGAAGAAGAAGGGGAAGTCGATCTTGAGGGGGAGCTAAGAAGTGCTTTGGAGGAGATTGACAGACTCAAACTAAAATGCAGAAAACAAAAAGAGATTCTCCTCAAATGTGTGAAAGAAGAACAAAATTCAGAAGTCCTCATGCAGCTGAAGGTAAATCTTGAAGAAGCCAAGAAGATAGAAGATATGTACTTTCGCAAATCAAAGATAAAACCTGAGAACAAGAAGTCGGAAGAAGAAATTATGGTCTCGAGAAGGAACAGAAAGTGCTCAACATGTTTCTCAGATACCCTTCTCAAAATGACAAGTTCTCGGTAAGTTGAATGAAATCTTGGATACTCAAAGATCCTCCTCTAATAAAACTCGGGATAGGCTATGAAGGAGAATCAAGTAAAGGCAAAGAAAAGGAAAACAAAATATAATTTTTGTGAAAGCAAAAGAAGGCCGATGAAGCAAATTTCAAATAATTCCTACAAAGGAAGAAACATGTAATGAGAAAGACAGAGACCGAAGAACCTCTAATAACAAAGATTGTAACAAATACTAAGACAACAGAGAAATGATCATATATTCCTGATTATATCAAATTTGGAAGCCATCAAAGGAGATTCTTGCCTCCTATGAAGAATGCCACCTGTTATGTCTGCCACAAGCCGGGATACATTGCTGCATATTGTCATGCAAGGAGAAATGATTCAAACCAGCAAAAGATGCAAGCATGGAAGAGACAACCTTAGATCAGGTATGCAAGTAATTTCTATGGTTATTGTTTTTATTGTAAGGATTATGGCCATAGAATTATCGAATGTAGAAAGTATGGACAAAGACTGATGTTCAATACCTCAAGGAGGTTTATGAGTCAAAGCGATTTTGTTCATGCTCACAATTCTGCAAAAACTATAATCAAATGTTGTATATGCAATCAAATTGGACATATATCTTCCAAGTGTTATCTAAAAGGATATAATTCATCACCTCACAAAAGATACCAAACAAAAGGGGGCCTCCAGTGGATAAAGAAGGTGAAGAAATGTGACTTGGCTTTAACTGCTCAAGATTTGAAGAGTCAATGGTATTTGGACAGTGGCTGCTCTAAACACATGACAGGAGACAAAAACAAGTTTTTAACTCTTGATAAAAAGAAATCGGGCAATGTCACTTTTGGAAATGAAAAATCAGGAAATATCAAGGGAAAAGGATCAGTCAGCATAGACAATGGCAGAGGAAAGGCCCAAGATGTATTATATGTAGATGGGCTGAAAGCAAACTTACTGAGTGTCAGTCAGATGTGTGATAAAGGCTGTGAAGTTCTCTTTAGAGCACAAGATTGTGTAGTCAGATCAAGCACAACAGGAAAAACTCTACTCAAAGGTGTTCGAACAGAGAGTAATGTGTACATAGTGAAAGAGGAGGATGAAGCCTGCCATCTTAGCAAACTCGAGGAGTCATGGTTATGGAATAGGAGATTGGGACATCTCAGCTTTGACCATATCATTAGACTGAGCAAGAAGAAAGGTGTCAGAGATATGCCAGAAATAAAAAGGCCCTCAAACACAATATGCAAATCTTGTCAGTTGGGGAAACAAAATCGCACATCCTTTAAATCTAAAGAAGAGTTATCAACAAGAAGACCACTGTAACTTGTGCACATGGATCTGTGTGGACCTGCAAGAACTAAAACACCAAGTGGAGAGTCCTATTTTATGCTGATAATAGATGATTTCTCTAGAATGACATGGGTTGCTTTTCTCAAGAGTAAATTGGAAGCTCTGGACAAATTCAAAACATTTAAAGCATTAGCAGAAAATCAGACAGGATGCAAGCTGAAATGCATCAGATCAGACAGAGGAGTTGAATTCACTGATTATGACTTTGCAGACCTATGCAATGAACATGGCATAAAACAACAATTTACTATTGTATGGACACCTCAGCAGAATGGAGTAGCAGAGAGACAAAACAGATCTGTTCAACAAATTGCCATAGCCATGATGCAAGAGAATAATATTGCTCAAACCTTCTGGGCAGAAGCAGTGCACACAGTAGTACATATCCTTAATAAAGCTCACTTAAGGCCAAGCAGTGACAAGACTCCCTATGAACTATGGCATGGAAAGCCAGCCTCAATCAAACATTTCATAATATTTGGAAGCAAGTGTTACATAAAGAATAATGATGAAAATCTTGGCAAATTTGATGCGAGAGCAGATGAAGGTATATTTCTAGGATATGCTTCCAAAAGCAAAGGGTACAGGTGCTACAACAAGACCCTTCGGAAGATAGTTGAAAGTATTGATGTGAGATTTGATGAAGAACTTCCAAACAATACTAGAGATACAGACTGTTGCAGTACATCAGACAACAATGAAGAAGAAGATCAAAATGATGATGAAACAAGCAAAACATCAGAAGATGCTGGACTGAACTCAAAAACCCCCTCAAGATACACTCAAAAGAACCATCCAGAAGATCAAATCATAGGAGACAAGAATGTAGGAGTGCAAACAAGAAGGAAACTAACTGAACAGACAAAAGAAGTATACATAGCCATGTTGTCACAAATAGAACCAAAGAAATTTGAAGAAGCCAGCAAGGACAAGTCTTGGGTAAATGCAATGAATGAAGAATTAGACCAAATTGAGAAAAACAGTACCTGGGAACTAGTTCCTAGACCTGCTGAGAAAAATGTCATAGGCGCAAAATGGGTATTCAAAAACAAAATGAATGAGCAAGGACAAGTAATCAGGAATAAAGCTAGGCTGGTCTGCAAAGGATACTCACAAATAGAAGGACTTGATTATGATGAAACATTTGCCCTTGTAGCTAGAATGGAAGCTATCAGAATGTTCCTGGCATTTGCATGCTATCAAGATTTCAAGGTATATCAAATGGATGTAAAATCTGCTTTTCTTAATGGTGATCTAGAAGAAGAAGTGTACATGGAACAACCAGAAGGTTTCTCATTGACAGATAAAGAAGACTATGTATGCAAACTGAAAAAGGCCCTATATGGACTGAAACAGGCTCCTCATGCTTGGTACTCAAGACTGGATAAATATTTGCAAAAACAGGGTTTTAAAAGAGGTGGAGTAGACAACAATCTATATATAAAAGCCCATGAAAATGAAATCCTGATTGTTGTAGTGTATGTTGATGATATTATGTTTGGAAGCAACAAAGATGAACTAGGAAAAGGGTTTGTTGATGAGATGAAAATAGAGTTTGAAATGTCTATGATTGGAGAACTCAGTTTCTACTTGGGACTGCAAATTCAACAAAAGAACATAGGCACATTCATCTCTCAAGAAAAATACTTAAAAGAAATGCTGAAAAGATACAAAATGGAGGACTGCAAACCTGTGACTACCCCCATGATCACGAGATGCAAGCTGTGTACTGATGATGGGTCTGCAGATGTAGACCAAAAACTCTACAGATCCATGATAGGAAGCCTACTGTATTTGACAGCTTCAAGACCAGACATCATGCTAGCAGTGGGACTAGTGGCTAGATATCAAGCAGCACCTAAACAAAATCATCTTCTTGCAGTCAAAAGAATATTCAGATATCTACAAGGAACTACACAGTATGGGCTTTGGTATCCTAAAGGCAAAAGCTTCACTTTAATAGCATACACAGATGCAGATTGGACCAGCTGTGTGGATGACAGAAAAAGTACAAGTGGAGGTGCATTCTATCTAGGAGAAAGCCTGGTTGCATGGTTAAGCAAGAAACAAACATCCATCTCACTGTCTACAGCTGAAGCAGAATATATAGCAGCAGCAACATGTTGTACACAAGTCATGTGGATGAAGCAAACTCTTCAAGACATGAAGGTAAGCATTGATGAGCCTATTTCAATCAAATGTGATAATACAAGTGCTATAAGTATATCCAAAAATCATGTACTTCACTAAAAAACTAAACATATTCCAATCAAGTATCATTTCCTCCGAGAACAAGTGGCTCAGAAGATAGTAAAGCTGGAATATGTACCAACAAAAGAGCAGACAACTGATATATTTACCAAACCTCTTGCTAGAGAACCATTTCAATATTTGAGAGATAAACTAGGGGTAGTATCTGCAGATGCTGCTCTCTGATATAAAGAGAAAGCACAATTTCAGGGGGAGAACAAAACGAAAATATCATTCCAGGGGGAGAATAGCCAGCAAGAAAAACATGAATCAGGTCCTCAAGATCAAAGGACTAATGCAAAAGAACACCAAGTTATTATCCTAAAATTATCTGCATTATTCAAGCATCAAAAGGTCAATTACAGAGCAAAAGGACCAGTAGTGAATCTGAAACATAAAAGACAAGTAGTGAATTATCATTTGAAGCCTCTCAACATTTTAATTGCTGAATTCAATCATACATCTCAAAGTGTTCTCACAACAAGTCTTATACATCACTATGAAGCAGCATGGTACAAAGTCAGCAGAAGAGGGCCTAAACATAACTCAGAAAGAGGAAATGAAAAAAGCAACCCTTTGCCATTGATGACAAAGGGGGAGGAAGAGCAGACAAACAGGAAGAGCAAACAACAGGAGAAAGAATAGGCAAATAGAGAAAATGTATTGCCATCAACGCCAAAGGGGGAGACTGTTGGAAATGTTGTCATTGATGGCAAAGGAGATGACAAAGGAAATATCCATAAGGCAAAAGAGACAGAGAGGTAGCAGTTGAAGCAGAAGCAATACAGTGGTTTATTCATGAATTAGGGGTGTAATGCAGTTTGCAGATGAATTATTGAGAAATTATTCATTAATTGAGTAGCATAGGCTTTGATTGAAGACTAAAACCCTGTGGTATATGTAAATATGTATACATATCTGTTTATAAAGAAGTGTATATAAGTTCTATATATGATTTTATGACTTCTTGGTCGAATTATTTTGAAAAACAAATCATCTCAATATAACTGTGCATTTGTTGGAGAATACCTTTATAACTGTGCATTTATTGGTGAAATTCCTGCAAGATCTTGTAGAAGTCAGACCCAGTAAATCAAGCTAAGAATCTGCCTGTATATTCAGAAAGAAGAATGTTTGATAATGTGTAGAAATGATGCTCAAACTGTATGTACTTGTGGGGAGGATATACAAATCCTGTGACGAGAATTACGTATGAATGAGACCCTGTAGCAGAATATTTATAAGAAATGCATAAGAAACCTCTGCATAAGAATAAACGAAACCGTGTTATGTATGGTGGAACTCTGCAAGGGTTATGTATGGTGCAAGGGTTGTGAATGGTGGAGCGGAACCATAGTCAAATGCGTAATGTGAATGGTGGAGCGAAACCTTTGTGAGCGGGTTCGAATCATTATAATATATTGAAAAACGACTATTTAATAAAGAAGACCGGAACCTGGAGGAAACGGAACCCGGGGAACCGGAACCTTGACCGGAGGAACCGTGAGGGGACTGAAACCACGAGCGGGTACACGGAGGCAGATTTCCCAATTCCGCACCACCTTTCGACCGTAAAATGGTTTTGCAGAAATCACAGCGATTCCATAGACTTCGTGACACGTGGCATAGGCAGTATTGGAAGCCACCGTTTAACCTGCGATTTCGCGCATTAACGACAGTACGAAGACGCCGAGCGAAATGGATATACACCGTCGATCTGGAGGCCTGACATCTGACGGCGATCGCTTGGGGAAGATGCGCGAAGTTTAATAAACGTGTGCGGAGGATAAAAGAGGTACTTTGCATGCATTGATTGGTCTATTTATCATAGAAGTGGGACCAGGGCCACGGGCAAGTATAAAGTTTATTATTCATAAAGTTTGTTTCCAAAGCATGGAGTATTGATATAAGGTCCGAAGGTTTATTACATAGTATTTGACAAACAACGCGAAGGGTTAACCATTGGTTATAAAGTTGGAGTCAGATATATAATGAACTGGGTTATTAATGTTTTTCGACGTATTATGGTTTTAATACAAGTTCGATGGAGTATGTTAAAAGAGTCGATCAAAGTTAATGATTGTTGGCGCGATATTACGTGGATTAATATATGGTTTTAATAACCAAAGTATTATGTTGATTATAATAGTTGTATATGGTTAATTGGCGCAATATGAAATATGAAATATGTGAACGGGACTTAATACATGTTCATATAATGGACTGTCGGATTATAACAGTGAATTGAGATATTAAAATGACCAGACTTATTTGTTTGAGTTTGCCAGCGCAGAATAAGTGCAGAGTGAAATTGCCTGGATTGGGAAAATGATTGGGCATGAGTTTGGGATGCATTTACACACAGTTAAGTGAAATATTGGAATTTACTGGGACGGTGGTACTGGGATAGTAAACAGGTGATTAAACATAGAGATGAAAGTTCGTGAACAAGAAAAATACAGGGATTCAAAAGAGTAGTGAACAAGTGAAATGTACAGATGACAGTAAACAAAGAAGATGCAGAACAACTTCTTAACTGCAGTAGAAAAAGACAAAATCCAGCAAAGCCAAAGTTCAGAAAAGGCGCTGAGTGGAATTGAGACGTATAATTGAAAAATGTAAATGTAATTATTTTTTTATATATTGTTTGTGATGCAAAGGCAAGTATCCTAAGGAAAAGACAAAATCCCACTGTAGCATGAAATTGTGTACATATTATTATGATTTTAAATTGAGTTGGACAAAGAAATGAGGAAGCAGAAGACCAAGAGGTATGACCATTCATTTCGAATTCCTAAAGGAATACAAACAGTCTTGTGAGAATTCCTATATAAGATCAATTTGATAAGCTCAAGGTAAGGAGAGAGAGAGCAGATATAGAGAATGCAGAATATAGAAGAATAAAACAGAGAAGATTAAGAGAAGAAGAGCAGATACAGAACAAAGCTGATATCTGGAGTAAATCAACAAACATTCAGCTTAACAGCTGTCAGTTGTAGCTGACAAAGGTTGAAGCCTCCTGTAGGTTGGTGCCTACAGAAAATTGAAGGGAGTTGGTGCTTCCTTGCAAGTTGTAGCTTGCAGAATTGAGGTTGGAGCCTCCTGTAGGTTGGTGCCTGCATAAAAATAGTGGTGAGAGGGAGTAGGAGCTTGCCTTTGCATCACAACAATAATAAGATGTGGTTTTCTCCAGTTATGGGTTTCCACTTATATTTGGTGTCTCTGTGCATGATAGTTATGTATTGAATCTGATATGTATCATCTGCTTAATACCTGCAACTCTCATATTAAGTCTACTGCTATATTAAACTAATACTTGCTGCTTGCATTCTAAGATTACTTGCACATTAAATTGGATACGAAATGAAGGTGTAAATAGCTTAATGAAAAGTTTTAAAAGATCAGGAATGCATTAAACTGATTCACCCCCCCCCCTCTCAGTTTAATTAAAGGTTCAACAATTGGTATCAGAGCCAAGTTCCTTGTATATCAGTCTAACAACTGAAAGGAGATCCTAGGCTCTCAAGATGGCAAGTCAAGAAGGAAGCTCAACCAATAAAGCCCCTTTCTTTATAGGTGCAAATTATGCCTTTTGGAAAATAAGAATGAAAGCTTATATAATGTCTTTAGGATTAGAAGCTTGGGATGCTGTGGAAATTGGATATGTCACAAAGTCAACTGATACAGAGAAAGAAGCTAAAGAAAGCTTTGTAGCTAATGCAAAAGCAATGAATGCAATCTTAAGTGGACTATGTGAAGCTGAGTTTATCAAAATAATGCACAGTAAGACTACCAAAGATATGTGGGACACTCTAGAGAATATCCATGAGGGAAATAAAAGGTTAAGACTGCCAAACTTCAAGTATATAGAGCCCAGTTTGAAAATTTAAAAATGAATGATGATGAAGATGTTGGCAGCTTCTTCTTAAAAGTTGCAGAAATTGTTAGCAGTATGAAAGCTCTTGGAGAAACAATACCAGAAGGTATAATTGTACAAAATATTCTAAGATCTCTTCCATCCAGATTCAATCCCAAGGTGTCTGCAATAGAAGAAACAGCTAATTGGGAGACCTTGACCATGAACCAGCTACTAGGAAATCTTACAGCATATGAGATGAGGCTCCCACAGAAGAAGCCAAGTACAAGGGAGGCAACATTCAAAACATAAAAGAAGAAAGAAGAAAAGGAAGACATATGCTCTTGCTCTGATGAAGAAGAGGCTAAATTTGTCAAGAAATTGGATAGAGGATCAGGTAGATACAAAGGTAAACTTCCTTTTAAAAGATTTAACTGTGGAAGAGTTGGACATTATGCTGCTAAATGTCCTCACAAGAAAGTAAGAAATCAAGCTCAAGAATCAGAGAAAGACACATCAAAGAATTGGCAGAAAGGTAAGAAATTCAGCAGAAAATCCTTCTATGCTTAGCAAGACAGTAGTGCATCTGAAGACTCAGATGAACCCTCAGGAGAAGAGGGAACCTCTGAATTTTTACTGATGGCCATAGAAGATCTTGAAGGACTCTTGCTAGAAGAAGAAGAAGAAGGGGAAGTCAATATTGAGGGGGAGCTAAGAAGTGCTTTGGAGGAGATTGACAGACTCAAACTAAAATGTAGAAAACAAAAAGAGATTCTCCTCAAATGTGTGAAAGAAGAACAAAATTCAGAAGTCCTCATGCAGCTGAAGGTAAATCTTGAAGAAGCCAAGAAGATAGAAGATATGTTACTTCAGCAAATCAAAGATAAAACTCGAGAACAAGAGAAGCTGGAAGAAGAAATTCTGTGTCTGAGAAAAAAATTAGAAAGTGCTCAACAGAAAGTTTCTGTATACCCTTCTCAAATGACAAGTTTTGGTAACTTGAATGAAATCTTGGATACTCAAAGATATCCTCTAATAAAAACTGGGATAGGCTATGAAGGAGAATCAAGTAAAGGCAAAGAAAAGGAAAACATAAATATAATTTTTGTGAAAGCAAAGAAGGCTGATGAAGCAGCTCAAATAATTCCTACAAAGGAAGAAACATGTAATGAGAAAGACAGAGACCAGAAGAAACCTCTAATAACAAAGATTGTAACAAATACTAAGACAACAGAGAAAGGATCATATATTCCCGATTATATCAAATTTGGAATCCATCAAAGGAGATTCTTGCCTCCTATGAAGAATGCCACCTGTTATGTCTGCCACAAGCCGGGACACATTGCTGCATATTGTCATACAAGAAGGAATGATTCAAACCAGCAAAAGATGCAAGCATGGAAGAGACAACCTTACATCAGGTATGCAAGTAATTTCTATGGTTATTGTTTTTATTGTAAGGATTTTGGCCATAGAATTATTGAATGTAGAAAGTATGGACAAAGACCGATGTTCAATACCTCAAGGAGGTTTATGAGTCAAAGCAATTTTGTTCATGCTCACAATTCCGCAAAAAATATAATCAAATGTTGTATATGCAATCAAATTGGGCATATATCTTCCAAGTGTTCTCTAAAGGGATATAATTCATCACCTCACAAAAGATACCAAACAAAAGGGGGCCTCCAGTGGATAAAGAAGGTGAATAAATGTGACTTGGCTTTAACTGCTCAAGATTTGAAGAGTCAATGGTATTTGGATAGCGGCTGCTCTAAACACATGACAGGAGACAAAAACAAGTTTTTAACTCTTGATGAAAAGAAATCGAGCAATGTCACTTTTGGAAATGAAAAATCAGGAAAGATCAAGGGAAAAGGATCAGTCAGCATAGACAATGGCAGAGGAAAGGCCCAAGATGTATTATATGTAGATGGGCTGAAAGAAAACTTATTGAGTGTCAGTCAGATGTGTGATAAAGGCTGTGAAGTTCTCTTTAGAGCACAATATTGTGTAGTCAGATCAAGCACAACAGGAAAAAATCTACTCAAAGGTGTTCGAACAGAGAGTAATGTGTACATAGTGAAAGAGGAGGATGAAGCCTGCCATCTTAGCAAACTCGAGGAGTCATGGTTATGGCATAGGATATTGGGACATCTTAGCTTTGACCATATCATTAGACTGAGCAAGAAGAAAGCTGTCAGAGATATGCCAGAAATAAAAAGGCCCTCAAACACAATATGCAAATCTTGTCAGTTGGGGAAACAAAATCGCACATCCTTTAAATCTAAAGAAGATTTATCAACAAGAAGACCACTGCAACTTGTGCACATGGATCTGTGTGGACCTGCAAGAACTAAAACACCAAGTGGAGAGTCCTATTTTATGCTGATAATAGATGATTTCTCCAGAATGACATGGGTTGCTTTTCTCAAGAATAAATCAGAAGGTCTACTAACTGCTGCTAGCTACTGCACATGTGTACTGGATTCTCTACGTTGTTGACATCTGCATCCATGCACTCTACACTGTTGCCAACTCTGATATGTGCTCAAGTATCCGACACCTGTCTCTCTGATTTCTTTCCTCCTCACATCTGACTGCATCAATCGAATTTATCCTGCTACTGCTTCTCTATGGGATCCTCGTAGCCAAGTTCGATCCATGAGATGCACCATCTTTATGATCTTGCCCAAATTTCTTCTTGGGATTACTCTTGCATGTCACCCGACCTCACAGCTAGAGGTATAGCTTCATGCACTCCCTCTGCCCATCTAGATCAAAATTTGTCTGCTTGAGTGGTTTCTGCCACTCCATGATCCTCTGCATGTGGCTCCTCCACATCTTGAGGTTCATTCTTTGGAACCAAGAGTTCCTCATCTGTATGCAAATCAAGCTCCCTCTCAAGGGACAATTAAATGGATTTCTCACACTTCCCCATGGTTGGAAGCTCTATAGAAATCACATATACATCAAGTCTATAAAGATTATTCACACGAATCCCAATCTTCTTGGCTTGTCCTATTGCTTTGTGTGAAAGGAAAACTTTTCCTTCACTAAAAACAACATCATAGCCTCTATCCTCCAACATTGCAACTGAAACTAAATTTTTATTCAAGCCTGGTACATGCATTACATCTATTAATAAAAATGCTTTACCCGATTGTCTCTGGAAAGTAACTGTACCAATCCTGGTAGCGATATACCTTCCGTCGTCACCCATTTCAATATTCATTTGGAGGTCCTTCTCCTCCAAGATACTGAAAAGTTCTTTGTTTCCCGTCATGTGGAAACATGCACCATTATCCAAGTACCACCTCGATCCTAATGCAATTGACACCATGCATGCAATCAACTAGAATTCAATCTTAAATTGCGAGGCCAAAGCCTCACCAGCTGCAGATCATGAAGCTTTCTTGTTCTTATTTGTTTGTGGACAATTTGTGGCATAATGTCCATGCTCGTGACAATGAAAACACTTCACTCTGGACATGTCGTGCTCCTTGCCTTCTTCACCGGTCTTAGATTTGGAATGTAAATTATTTCCTTTCCCCTTATTCACCTTGGTAGCCAAAGCACAATATTCTTCATCTTTGTTCTTAGATGAAGATCCATCTCTAGTATTCTGTCTGAACTCCTCTTGTACCAAATCCAACCAAAGTCGTTCCCAATCTGGCAACTTTTCCCTTCCATTGATAGACTCCTTATAACTATGCCAACACTTGGGAAGCCCTAGAAGATCTAGGCTCACCAAATCATCATCAATGACATTAATTCCTACACTCCCAAGATCATCCCGACATTGGAAAATATTTGTTAAGTCTACCAGAATAGTGTTGTTCTTCTCCATCTTGATCTTCCCGAGTTTATCCTTCAGTGCCAATTTCCTATGGCCACTACTGATTTGAAATAGATATTTCAAATCCATCTACATTGCATATGGATTCGATTTTCCATGGAGACTTGAGACAATGTGGTCTCGTACTCCCTCCAGTAAGATCCTCCTTGCCCTTGCCACTTTCTTTTGCCATGCATCAAGATTTGCAGCATCTGTCACAGCGGGTTTAGGAACATCATTGTCAATGAATTCCTTCAAGCCATTGTCTTCGAGTACTACCTCCATCCTATCTTTCCAAGAAATATAGCATACTCCAATCTCAAGCCATTGAAAGCCATTTTGATCTTGAATCAGTTGTAGCACCAAGAAAGTCTTCTACAAATTTGATTTCTATTCAGTCACAAACTCAAATCCTCCTTCACTATTGTGATTTCCTGTGCTTTGATACCATGTAGAAATTATACAACAAGCATGTATATCATGCATTCAATCTGATCTAACAATGTGGTAAAGCTAGATACTGAATCACTTCTACAAATCAATTGTGGAATTAAAAACATAATCACCAATCACATGAAGCAAAGAAGAATCAATCAAACAACAACACAGATAATTTCCAGGGGAAAGCTTGCTGCTAAAAACCCCACTATCTTCTATTTTATATTTCACAAGGAATCATGAAACACTTACAATGCAATTCTTATCACAAGAATCTCCTGCAATATACCTATCGTCTCACATTGATCTAGACAAAATTGGGCCAACACATAGCCAATTCTCATCCTATCTTCAGCCGGACTTGCTGATGCAATTCATGAGGAATGCAATCCCTATTGCTTAGGAATTTCAGCCTTTCTCAACTGCGCTGAGTATCATGGGCATCCCGTGGTGTTTTAAATGCACCCAGGAAACTTGTTAATATCACAACTTATAGTCACACTTCCCGTTAACCTTTGTCTCAAATGGGTCTCCACTCGAACTGACATGCATGCAACTAATAATAGTAAATCCTCAGTTGCATGTGAGATCACTGATTGTGAATTAATTAATATTTAATTCACTTGATCTCTCACTAGTGTATCAAACAGTTACAACTAGCACAACTGAGTTTAACTCACTTAACTGATTACAACTTGCTTTAACTAATGCTCCACTACACTTCGAACTCTATTACAACTAGAATTACTCTTCATGCCTCACCAACTACCCTCAACTCGAAATTCATGAGTTAACTGAGTTTATCACACTCAGTTAACTATTACAAGCTATTTTGAGATTATATTACATTTTATTTTCCATCTTAATTAAGGGATAACCAAAATAGACATGCACCAAATTTAGCCCACACCAGTGTAGGTGTTGCTAAGATCTGTGGTCCCACACTAGTGTAGGTGTTGCTTATTGTTTCTCGATACCAATTTCACTGTTTATTGTTGCAAACTTAAACAATAAGACTGTTGACATCAATGCCAACTAACAAGACCATCACCAATCATCAATCACCATACACATGACCAGAAACACCTCCAAACTGTTGACATCAATGCCAAAAAACTCCCCCTTTGGAATTGATGTCAACCTCCCTCCAACAAGTGAGGTTGATCTCTAACCATCCAAATCTCTCCCCCTTTGAAATAAATGGAAAAGGGCCATATCAACACTAAAAAAAAATGCCAATAATGTCAGATGAGAAGAGCTCCTCTGTCATACTCAACTCCATATTGATGCAACCCAAGAAATGTCTCCTTGAAGATAAGCATGTAAGATAAGGAAACCAACTACCAACATGTCTCTAGCCAATGCCATGCCAACTCTGAAAACTGAACATGCTCCCCCTAAGAATGTAATGGAGTTGGAAATACATACACTATTCTTGCTGAAGCAACACATATTCTTGCTGTAATGAGCCTCCTTGCTAAGTGCAAGAGACTACAACTCATTACTATGACCCCAACTGAATTTGGACAAGATATACAATTATTTACAATACATCCAATGCTTCATGGAGCAAGTACATATTTGTTACAAGTACATATGAATCCTCTATAGCTATCACCAACTATGACTCTATGGACCCAAGTTTACATCATGCACCCAAATGTGGGGCTACATCAAAGATATACATCATAGTACATGACTTGGACTCCATTGACCCACACATAGAATGATAAAACATATTAGACACCATGGGTCACTCATGAGAAATGTGCCCAAAATATGAAACTATGAAAGTACATGGATTTTACAAATTGCACACATTGGTGCTCTCATCTATACATGCCCAATACATTAAATAATATGAGTATGTGGAAACAATGAGCATCAACATATTCTCCATATGGCATAAACATATTATCCATATGGAAACAACGATATAATGCAATACATGGAATATCCAACAAGTACAAGGCCTCCATGAGATATGACATAAGCTCTCCATGTGTAGCAAAAAAAAAGGAACACTAGCCAAAAACACGTGCCATTGCATGGGGCCATCATCGTCATACTCCACATGTGCATCAACAAGAAAATCAATTGATAGAAACAACATAGGAATATGTCATAGAACAACAGAAAATATATTCACATCATCACATTCTCTCTCTCCATGAAAGAAAAACCAAGCAACAACATCCATCATACAAAACATCATGAGAAACAACAAATGCATAGCCTCATCATAGGTGAGAAACATATTATCAATGAGGCATAAACATCAAATCTATGAGAAAAAAACTAAATATCCTCCACAAATGAGCAATTACATATATCATCATATCTCATAAATATTAGTAGCATGCATAGAAATATCATGAGCAACAACATGATGCGTCTAGAATATTAAATATCAGAAATAAAATCCATACTCTAGACGAACCATCTCCATCACAACATTTGATCTCCATGGCAGCTACACATGAATGACAACATAAATATCATCTAACAATAATTTCTTCATTAATATACCATATAAGTCAGGCAAAAATATGTCTTTGCTACTATATGATAGCAGCAACAATATTCTTCCATGCATCAAATCAATGTCAAGTATATGCATTGCCTAGGAACATAATGCCAAGACTCTCCAAAATATTTTTGGAAGCACACATTCTCCCCTTGAATGTGTGATCCCCCATCACACCTACACAATGCACATGATAATAATGATATGGCTTCCATAGCTGATCCAAAATAATCAACAGATGTACATGGATGCTCCAACTAGAACAAGTTGGAATAGGAATAGAGCAAAAATTGGAATAACACTTCAAACCTCAAGGACTCCCCTTAAACACATGCATCTCATACACTTCCCATATGGCTTCACAAATAAGAATTTTCATGCATCTCCTAATGCAACTATATGCTCCCCTTGAGACCATGTAGGCCTCAGTTTTAAATAAGAGACCCTTGATTCTCTTTTCTCCTCCAAACTTTCATCTGTTGAAATTTCTTCTTCTTATGTGGTTGGCCTTGCATATTATCCTATCTCTAGATGGATATCCTAAAATACATGGGAAACTTGCAATCCTTGGCCTTGTCGCCAACATTGTCACATACAAAACATCCAATGTGACCAAGGAAATGAGGAATACACTGATATATTTTGTTAATGTAATTTATATCCCTTGCATGTGCCCTACAGCCAAAAAAATTGCATGAGAAAAAATAACCATAAAAAGGACTATTATACCTTACGGATGGAGATCTTCTTTGCATGCATGCTTGATGTAGCTTCTCCTTGTGTTGAGAGGATTGGATATCTCTATTACTGCAACTTGCTGCTATGTGTCGAAAAACACCACACTTAAAACACATTCCATCTCTATTATTCTTCTTGGACCTTCTTTGCTTGTTATGCTACTTTTTTCATGGCTCATGGATCTCATTATTTTGGTTTCAACTAGGTGCTCCAGTAATTATTGATTTGCTTGTAGATGCTTGAGAACTAGTTTTGAGCCTCTCCAATTAATCTCTAGCAGAAATTTCTTCGCCCTTCAATTTCTGGCATTTATCCTCCAACTCGTTTTCAATCATGAGCCTTTGAACTTCTACTTCTAGTGCCATGATATTGTATTTATCATCATTTTAGAAATTGATGCTCAATCTATCACTAGAATGACTAGTGCCATCGTCTTCATATGAGGAGGATTGATTAGTTGAGGCAATAAAAGTACAATCCTTTTCATTTTTTTCCATTTATGAAAAAAATGCAATTTTCCTTCAATATACAATTTCTGCAACTTATCCAACATTTCTTTGGTAGTATCACAATGCTTCACATACATGCTATCATATTTTGAAATACCATGCAAAACAACCCGTTTATCCATATCATCAAATTCATCTCTAACTCCATACTCTACTGATAAAAAAATATTTTCATCAAGAGATATAAAATATGAATCCAAATTTACTCTCCAAGTTGCAAATTTACCTTTGTGAAGAAGTGGAATACCTTGTTGGTCCATTATGGTAAATTTGCAAAACTTCTGCCAAGATCCACTCTCCAATTATCAAGATGCACACAAGATCCCCGCTATGATACCAATTGTTGGAAACTAGATCACTACTAAGAGAGCGGGGGGGGGGGGGGGGTGGAATCACTAATGTGGCACTTTTAATTTTTTTCTCCAATTAATTTAATCTTCAAACATGTATAAATTGAAACAAATAATCATATATTAGATCACCACAAATAAAAATGCAACCATAAAAAGAAATCACACAATGGACACAAGATGTCTGGTGGAAAACCCTTCCTCGAGAAAAAAAAATCTTGCTTTTGTTGCGCTGCTTAATTATTTTATTGATAGTGAAACAAATTATACATGGATCAGCTCACTCCCATGACCTGGAAGAATCAAATTCTTTCATCAATATATGACACTATCATTCTGGAAATTGTTTCTCTCGCGGATCTAAAGACTACCATCCGCTGAAATCCACCATGATCAATGATTGTTGGCTTCAGGGGTCCTGACCCAGGTTCAGAGTTAAGGTTTTCCAACAAACCCCTATACTACTAGCCCTTTCGGCAATGAACTTCTTTTGCAGGCCAAGGTCCCACCCGAAGTAGTATGGGTAGGTACTGGAACTAGGTTTCTGCACCCTGGGAGAGAGTAGGTAATTAGGTCAGATATTGTTGAGTTCTATCAGGTTCACACAGAAACAAGCCTATTATTGAGCCCTTAATAGTGTAATTAGCATAAGAAAAGCTACTATTATTAACGGATTTGATCAACACATTCGCATCCACGTGCGCATCATCAATTATCACCACATAACATTATAATCGCAATGAATTCATATAATGCAGAGATATTTTAGTAATAAATACAACTAGTCTAGATAACATAAAGATACTTCTGCATTCATTAATATCAAAAGACTTAATTACAAACCTAAGTCACAACCCGCACACACAACCAACGGGGTCCACACACAACAGGACTAAAGAGCTTTGCGCACACAGCCAATAGGAGTCCTTACCCAAAACAACCAAAAACATATCTCAACAATTTGTTCGTAGCATCGATCTAACTTTTAGACTCAATCTATCCATCTATTTATATCATCGTAGCCTTTGCTATCCTATGGTTCGAAAATTGTGGTTTGTGGACTCTAGGTCTACCCTTTGACCCATTTACAATACATTGGGGCTTTGACCTGCTCCAAAACCCCTTCGCTAGACTAATTACTACAAAAATATACCAAAAATGAAGCTAAGGGACCTTGTTCCAATAGGCCCCCAACACAATCTTGTGACTCGTCCTGAGTCATAGCACGGGTGAGATCTTCATCCTTTCTTTGAGTTGTTCCATAGTGACAGTAAGTGGAGGCAACACTTAAAGGCTCTGCGCATCGGCCCTCTGTGTGATCTCCACCAATTTCTGAGATGTTGGTCCTTCCAAGGCAGCAGTGACACTGTCAAGAGTCTGGTTCAACTGTCGGATTGCCTAGTCTATGTCTTGTGAAAGCTTCAGGGCGTCCTTCGACCAGGGTGTCAAATGGTCATTGAGGATTTTATTTTTGTGCTAGAGTGCAACGATGTCACTACGAAGTGCATGGCTGGTTTGAAGTCGTGCAAAGCACTAAGCTGGAACAAGGGTGGACATCATAGCTTCCAGCTGCTCAAATTCCTGCTCCTTCTGAGTCAATTCCTGATCAATATTGCGGAGGCGAGGATCATGCTGCACCTGGGACCAAATTTCCATAGAATTTTCAAGTAGAGTGACACCCTAACTAATTTGCGTAGTGATAGTAGCAGTGGCCTTTGTAATTAGTGAAGCTCGTTGGGCACGTTCCTCTGGGGGGGTTCCAGGTTGGAGCTTGGCCTGCAACAAAGAAATCTGAAGTTCAAACTCAGCCCTGACAGTTGATACCTCAGTCTGGGATGCCTTCAAAGTAGCTATCAAACCTTCAATCTTGGCCTAGGGCTTAGTAGAAGCAGGAATCACCCCTGGCATATCTTTACATAGTCGATCAATTAGTTGTTCGAAGGCAGCTTACTGTGCGATAATGGCGGCATGCGTGGCCTGGATTTAGGAAGCTTCCACAACGTGGGTCACAATAGTCTGTTCGGCCTCACTAAGGTGATGTTGTGTGCGGAGTTCCTGGTGCTGAAATTCACATGTGATGGCGGTAAATAGCTCATGCAACTGCACGTTGGCCAATCGACTAACATCAAGGGTGACTGGGCATCCCCGGACTTGGTTGCAGAGGTCAGCGGGTTCCATTGTAAGGGCAGCTCTGAGGAGTTGGCAGGGTCGGCTGTCCTCAGTGGTTGGTAGGGTCGTAATGGGGCCCTGCTGGCCTAGTTGCCCTGCTTGATCCTCGCTCACTTGATTTGGCCTCACTTGATCGGCACTCGCTTGAAGGTTGTTTGCTTTGAGCTGAAGGGTTCGTATTTTTCTCTGCAAAACTTCCATCGAATCCTTGTTCTTCTCTTCCCAAGTAATCCATTGATTAGCGACCATGGTGATGAAAACATCAAAAATATTGTCCAAATATTCCTCCGTTAGGGTACCCTCCATGTTGGGTTGGTCTTAGTGGCTTTCCACTTCTTACGAGGTTCTTGAGACGATTCATAGGGCCTTTTGAGATTTTGTAGGACCGACGGACCTGCGTCAGCTTCATCAGTGAGATTCTGGTCCGGTGGGGAGTTCGGTTCAGACGCCATGGTAGGACTCTCTAGCGCTATCGCGGAGCTGAGTGGAACGGTGGCCTGGGATACTACAAGGTGCCCAGACATGCCTGCTACGTCGAGGGCGGTGGGTGGGGCGGCTACCTTCCACTCTACCAGCCAAGCTTTGATGACCTGCTCAATTTCAACCTCGGTAGTCATATATGGCAGATTATGCCAAGTACGTTCCTTATGAGCTTGAATTTTCACATTGTGCATTGTTACTCGAAATGCAATGATGTGCTTGTACTTTTCGTGGACATTTGGGAATAGGTGCGGCTGGGAATCAATGGATGCAAAGAGAGTACCCTCATAGAGTAGCCAGAAGGTCTTATTTTCCTCAATGCGCAAGCTAGGAACGATATCCTCCATGGGCATAATGGCTTCCTTTCCATAAACCATATGAAACAATGTTTTCCTAGTCAACTTGTACATGGTCCGATAGGCCCATAGGACTGATGGGATGTGTACATCCCAATCGCTTTGATCGACATTGCAGATCTTGGTCAGCACCTGTTCCAAAATTTAATTAAAAGCTTCTACAGTTCCATTTTATTGCAGGTGGTACGGGGTAATTTTTTCATGGTGGATCTGAAATTATTTAGTCAAAGCCTGTATTGTTTCATTAACGAAATGCATACCTCTATCACTCATCAAGATCTTCGGGCAGCCAAACCTGGTTAGAATATGTTCAAAAATAAAGTGCGCAATGGTGTCTGCAGTACAATCCTTCACAGATTGTGCTTCGGTCCATCTAGTGACATAATCAGTTATAGTGATGATGTAGCGGGCACCTGTATTCTTCCCTGGTGGGTTGATGGGCCCAACGAAGTCTATGGGCCATCTGTGGTTGCAAGGGAATTTCATCCCTGTGCGATGGTCTTCTTGTCCTTTGACATGTGTCGTAGGCTTTGCAATGGTCATAAGAGTCACTATGTAGTGTGGGCCACCATAGCCCAGCTCTTAAGATCTTCTGCGCCATCGCTTTCCCTACGTAGTGACCTCCTGCTACGCCTCCATGGGCTTCTGCTAAGATGGCTTGTCTTTCATGCTCCAAAACGTATCTCCGCAGTACCTCATCAGCTCCCAGCTTATACAAGTGGCCCGCTATGATGGTAAAGTCCGTTGCGTGGGTTACTAGCTCTTTTTTCTAATGTACTGAGTATTCTACAGGCGCCATCCCCGTAGTTAGGAAGTGAATGATATCGGTGAAGTGCGCATCAACCACCTTAATAGAAAATAGCTGTGCATCAGGTAATCCTTCTTATAAGTTGATTGGTTCTTCACCACTGTCAATTCGGGACAAGTGGTCTGGCCCAAAATTTAGTTTCCCCGGCTTCACGATGATCTCAAAATCATATTCTTGAAATAGAAGTAGCCATCAGCAAATATCCTCCCCCCAACACAGGCTTATTCACTAGGTACTTCAAAGATGAGTGATCCACGAACATCTTGAAGAGCCCTCCCAACAGATAATGTCGGTATTTATGCAGGGCATATACCATGGCCAACCCCTTGCACTCAATAGTGGAGTAGTTACGCTCCGCACTAGAGTTTTCTACTAGAAAATGCAACCGGGTGGTCAATGTCCCCTTCCCCAGGCTGCGCAAGGACAACTCCTAGGGTGATCCCTGAAGCATCTACATGGACATGTAAAACCTTTGCCCAGTAAAGAAATATGAGGATAGGTGTAGAGACCATATTTTCCCTTAGTAGTTCAAATCTCTTCTGACACTCCACATCCAAAAAAAATGAAACCTCTTTCTTTAGAAACTTCTCCATGGGTGATGTGATCAGTGCATACCCTTGAATGAACTTCCTGTAGTAGCCTGTGTGCTCAAGGATGGAGCACAACTATTTCTCAGTTGTGTGGACTGCCAGGTTGACGATCATTTCTACCTTGGCAGGGTCAACCATCGGTCCCTGTGGACAGACTAAGTTGCCTAACAAGATCCCGAATGGTACATAGAATATGCACTTCATTAATATTTAGGGAAATCTGGTGCTTTCTACAGGCGTCCAACATCATGCGCAGGTTCGAGACATGTTTCTTTACCAACCCAAATACTGTCCAATCATCACAATATACCTCCAAAACTTGTGGATGCACTCCTTGAATACTGCGACCACTACTCGTGAAAAGATAACAGGGGAATTTTTGAGCCCAAACGGCATGATGGTGTACTAGAAGGATCCCCATTAAGTGGCGAACGTGGTTTTGCTACGATCTTCAGGTGTGATCCTAATCTAATGGTAGCTTGAAAACCTGTCGGTGAACGAGTATGCTTCTTGCCCTCACAGACTATCAAGAATTTCGTTAGAGAATGGCATATGGAAGGGATCATGTACGCAGGCATCATTCATTTTGTGCAGGTCAACACAGATTCTTATTTCCCCATTACTATTTTTCTCTTGGACTGCCATAGGGCTTATCCAATCTGACTGTTCTACCGGTTTGATGATACTTGTGGCTATCATTTTGTCAATTTCTTCCCTGACTTTCTGCTTATACTTGGGGTTCAATCCTTAAGTTTGCTGCTTAACAGGGTGCACATCTAGTTTTAAAGTGGTGCACATGACCCCTAAGCCCCTTGTAATGCCCTTGAGTTCTAAGAATTTCATAGGAAACAGGTCCCGGTACTTTGTAAGAAGCTTTGTGACTTTCCCAATGATTTCGTCATCCTAATAGTCCCAAACCTTAGCTAGCTTAGGTTGTTCTTCTATTCCAATGTTGACTTCCCTTAGCTTAAGAGGCTTGGTCACATCGACGGTCTGTAGTGGGGGTCCAAAAACTGCACGTTCACCCTCTGATTCCAGGATAGTGATACTTCGCGGGTCTTCGTCACATTCCTCCAATGATAGATTGCGACCATTAAAAATATCCATCAACTACGTGTCCCAAGCTGGTGCCCTGTACTCCATACGAGGGCGTGATTCATCAAATACTAGGGAATATATATCCTATAGGGCTTCATCTAATGCCTCAGTTCTACCTATCAAACCGAACGTCCCCACAAAATTGTCTTTCATGGTTTCCCAGTGGCGAGTACGCTAATGTAGCTTTGCATCCAGATGCCATGCAGTGGGAATTGGCCTCAAGGCATGAATGAAAAGGTGGACCCATTCATCCTTGGTCCTTTCGCACCACCCCTTCATCCATGTGGCCACTTTCTTTCGCGGGTCTCCTTGGCCAAGGAAAGTATCCATGCATAGGTGAACCAGAGGTTCAAATTGTAGGATCATCATCTCTCGACATTCCTCCCAATCCTGGAACGTCCCCTTATGAGTTTCCCACCATTGCGTAGGGGTCGAGTGCATGGCTAGGTTAAGTGTCCATACTCTTCACTCCCTTGGGACTTATGCTTCAAATGTTCTCAGAAAATCCCTAATACTACCAGAACCATCAAAGTAAGGAAACTCTCTTACCTCTGAGAAGATACACTAGAAGCTCTTTATGATCCTAAGACATCGTAGCAGATACATCACGTAACCGATTCTGCCAATTTTCAATATTCCCGTCGGAGTCAAAGAGGCATTCATTGTCTTTCTCCCAGCAAATCATGCCATCAGTTGTAGGATTAATCCAATCCTCGTCCTGGGTGGTTAGTTTATAGATATGATCCACATCGTCCTATTTGCACACAGGTTCTGTATACCGTTCTCCTTCCGTAGGGTCTAGAGGGACTATAACTCTCGTACCCTCACTCTAAAAAACCATGCTCCTTTTTTTCAAGTTGATAATGCCTCCCATGTCTATAGCCCAATCTAGTCCCAGGAGTGAAGGATAAGGGTTGCATATTCCACAATCTGAATTAATTCAAAATCCACACGTACCTTAACCCTTGCGATATCTACTCTAATCTTTGACAGTCAGCCCAAGGGTATGATCTTCTATTGGTTATCCATGCACAACTGTATAGTAGACCATTCCAGCTTAGGTTCTCCCATCCTTTGCCACATTTTCTTGGGTAGGACATTCACATTAGATCCTAGGTCTAGGATGACCTGATCCATTTCATAATCGCCATTCTGCGCAGTCAGCCACATTTTTCGACTAATGTGTTTCTTATGCTTGTACAGTTTGTGAACATATTTAACTTCTGCGGGAGGGTCAGTTCTATCTGCCCAACTATCTATTAGTGCTTGAAGATTTTCTACTACCTTTTGATTGCATAGTAGCTTCATACATGCCGGTAGGAATGGTTTAACTTCATCGTCTGCACTTAGGTTTGTTGGAGCCTTGGAAGTAGATGCCTCATCCTTGGTAAAGTATTTGAGAACATCGATGAAGGTTTCTTTCTTCCTCTGTAGGTCCAAGCTTTCTTGTTTTATAGTAGCTTTTTGGATAAGGGGTTTAGCTATAGCTCTCTCCTTACCTCCTCTAGTATCCATGCCAATGCGCATTATGACATTAATACTGGGTCCCTCATCATGCGGTTTTGCCTTAACCCTTTTCACATTCTGCATTGGTGTCTTCTATTTTTCCTGCATTTTTACTATCAATACTAGACAATCTTTGATCATGTGATCCAATTTCCTACAATATCAGCAAGATTGTCATGCAGGGTTCGGATAGTCCCTTGCGAAGTGCCCTATTTCTCCACAGTTATAACCGATCAGTTTCCCTCTTCCCCGACCTGCGCTTCCACCTCTTCCCCCTCCCCTGCCTTTGGTTGGGGAGCCTCCTCTGCTTGAGGGAGATAGTGGTGAAGAAGGGTCAACCTGTACCCTGTACAAGTTTCCTTGGTCTATCATTAAGTCATATGTATGATAGTTATGTTCGTCATGTCCCATAGATGAGCAGGATTGACACCATTGTTGCTTTAATTCTGGAACATAAGCACCAAGATGAGGGTTGTAGTTGGTATCATTTAGTCCAACTACACGACAGTCGGTGCACCATAACGTTGGACCACTTGGTCCTGCAACCTCTTTAGGACGCAATGGGTTGGGCCCCCCAGCCTGCATTTAGTCTGGAGGCAGGGGGTACTGATCCTTGGTGTGGCCTGACACCCTACATCTTATGCACCATACGTCTAGGCTAGATTTTTTCCTCGCTCTTTTCACAAGTTCTAGATTTTGAGGTGGATTGCCTCCACTTGTCCCTGGATCTGCTGTACCCAAAACTTGGCATCGTATCTTGGCGCAACTTCTAACTTCATAGAAATATCCAAGGCTTTCTCTTGCCTCTCAATCTCTTGCTGACCCATAGGTCCACGTAGGTGAGGTAATAGCATGGTGATGAACCATTCCTTGTGCTTTCTATCATCATAATGAAATTCCCCATCCTTGATAACCTTATTCAGCCATTGGTCAACCTCCCATACTGACTCAGTGGGTCCTTGTCTAAATTCTTTCAAGTCAACCACCAGCTGAGCCTAGGACTTAGGCTTTTAGAACTGTTTTTTTAAAGCATTATTAATCTCTTGAATAGATGAATCTGCATGCTGGCCTACGTATCCCATGTACCAATCCAAGGCCCTTCCTTCAAAGGCCAGGGATAATTGTCCCTTATTTATAGCATCACTAGCCACATTCTGCGCAGTCCATACTGATTCTGCTACGAACCAAAATTAGTCCATATCTTCATCTCCTACACCCTTGAAGGTAGGCAGCTTCATGTGTGTGGCCATATCTTCTTTTGGTGTTAGTGGAGGTGTGGGGGAGTTCTTGCCCTTATGCTAACTCGAAGGTGGTGTAGCTGGAGGACTAGTTCCTGCCTGCACAAACAACTCTCTTACTGGGCTGTAGATGGATCTATTCCCTTCTCGGTTGGCTCGGTAGTACTTACCACTTCGTGTTGTACTCTCACTCTGATCATAGGTCATTCATTCGGTGTGGCTGCACAAAATTCCCTTTTTGCACAGTAATATTTTAATTATCAATGACAATGTTTGCAAGAACTTACCTCATAATCCTTTGAAAAAACTTCCCTCCACCTCAGAGTAGGATACAAACTGGTCAACTGTGAATTCCGTTACAAATCCTCCTAGCACACTATCCAACCAATGATCTACCATGCGGGTGATTGTGTTATCAGCCTTCTCCAACTGTTGAATTAATTTAGGAGTCCACTACATATCCTGATCATATTTCCAACACGTCTGGAATTCTACTAGCCTCGCTAACCACTCCTGGATCTCATGCGCAAAAGTTTCAAAGAAAATTTCATATACTTCAGTGAAAATATATTTTTTCTTCCACTTTTCAGTTGTTAGCTTTGTGTTGCGAGTATCTTTTATAGAAAATTCCTGAATTTGTCTTTTGAACCAGCCTTTGAGCTCCAATTTCTTAGGTATCCAATGGCTTCATGGCATTACCCAATCTCTCTCTCAAAATGCTCCTGGTCCCGGCAATGGAACCATTTTTTGGCTTCAGTGGTCCTGACCCAGGTTCAGAGTTAAGTTTTTCCAACAAGCCCCCATATTATTGGCCCTTTCAGCAATGACCTACTTTTGCAGGCCAAGGTCTCACCCAAAGTAGTATGGGTGGGTGCTAGAACCAGGTTTCCGCACCCTGGGAGAGAGTAGGTAATTAGGGTAGATCTTGTTGAATTCTATAAGGTTCACATAGAAACAAGCCTATTATTGATAACTTAACAGTGTAATCAGCATGTAACAATAACCAAAGCTACTATTATTAACATATCTGATCAACACATTCACATCCACGTGTGCATCAACCATTATCACCACAGAACATTACAATCGCAGCTAATTCATATAACGCAGAGATACTTCAGTAATAAATACAACTAGTCCAGATAGCATAAATATACTTTCGCATTCGTTAATATCAAAAGACTCAATTACAAACCCAAGTCATAGCCTACGCACACAGCCAGTGGGGTCCGCGCAAAGCAGGACTGAGGAGATTTGCACACACAGCTAGCAGGAGTCCTTACCCAAAAAAACCAAAAACAGATCTCAACAATTTGTTCGTAGCATCGATCTTAATTTTAGACTCAATCTATCCATCTATTTATATCATCGTAGCCTTTTCTATCCTATGGTCTACAAACTGTGGTTTGCGGACTCTAGGACTACTCTTTGAACCGTTTACAAAACATTGGGGATTTGAACCACCCCAAAGCCCCTTTGCTAGACTAATTACTACAAAAATATACCAAAAACGCAGCTAAGGGACCTCGTTCCAACAATGATCCTCACCTGGTTACTCTTAAACTAAACTTTCGACTCTACAGACTTTGATCTGCTTGTCACCACCATGACCAATGATCCTCGCCGAGTTTCTGCCAAAATATCCAACCACCATTGTATGGAGAAATATATTTCATCTACTAAATATGGCAATCATTGAATACTCAAAGCTTCCATGCCATCACTTATTCCATGTGAGCCTTGTTTCATATATTTTTAGACTAGACTCGTAAAAATTTCTCAACATGAGCACTACAACAACATAGCATCAACACTCAAAATAATTTGCAGCTCTATCTTCCATAAAAACTTCCACAAAAAATCTCCACACAAACTGGAAAACAATCTCTCAAAACACTACACCAATCCACAACTTATTGTCACACATTTTGCATAAACACGATGGTTGAAACACACTTAAGCTAGATGCTATTACATCTGCAAACTACTTCAGAATTTTTTCACTAAAGACACATGCAACTTGCAGACTCTTCTCCAATCTCTCTCTCTCTACACACAACACTAGTGTAACCAAAAATACTCACATTGAGATATATCCAATATAAATATGAAATTAAGTGCTCAACTCAATAATTACTCAGAACTACTGAGCTCAACAATCATGTGCATATGCTATATTAGATCTGGATTCAACTCATTGACTCAATCATCCACTAACTCTATTATCATTTTTTATATTTTCAACTTTGATCAACTTCTGGAGGTCCCACAAACTTTTCCAATCATAAACCAAAAATTTTCGATCAAGAAAGTTGCCACAAGCTCCCTTAACACTATCTTGCATGTGAATATGAATTCTTGGGGCTATAGTTGCTCCCTTGGGACTATCTCCATGCGACTATGGCTTTCTAGTCACACTGATGACCTATATGGCTTGCGATTGAGGCTAAAAATAAAGTAGAAGTCCTTCAGTACAGAACCTCTTCCACCTGCTAAACCATCATCCTCATCTCCTGAACACTCCCCCAAGCCTCTACAACAGGTCTGAAACTAATGAATAGGCAAGGAATAATTCTATGAAATGATAGACCTATTATGCCAACCTTAGCACCAATCCCAACACCTCCGACTCCTCAAGAAACAACCATATCATTTATGCCACCTCCAATATCTATAGAAACATCTCTGACAACTGCAAAAACAAATCCTTAACACCTATAACTACAAAATCACATCCAACTACCTCCATCACTCGTAGAAGCACCTACAACACAAGAAACCACATCTCACACATGTAGAAACATATGCAATGTCTCCAAGACATGTAGAGACATATGCAACATCTAAAGAAACACTCCAACCACCTGCAACAACAGAATATCCAATCTACAACATAAACACCCATAACAATAATCCAATCCTCTCGCTGAAGCAACATCTCTAATAAACTGTAATCCATCACCTCCACTAGGTCTAGTCATGATAATGTTGACATAAATGCTAACTGACAAGACCATCACCAATAATCAATCACCATACACGTGACAAGCAACACCTCCAAACTATTGACATCAATTCCAACACCTTTCCATTCCTTGACTAGGTCCATATACATTCAAAAATGACAATGCAGGCCTACACAAACAAGGGTGTCCTTCTCTAATATCTACAGTTCCTCTACCCTCCCTTCTTTAATGCTCTCTGTGTGACACATAAATAAGAAAAATACTATTTCTTAGAGTAATCCAATCCAATGAAAAAAACACTACAACACATTCAATTTTTGTTACACAAGATGTCACCAAATATCATGCCAATTCAAATTTTTGAGTGAGAAGGGGAAATGTATGAGAGAATAATAGAGGAGAGAGAAACTATAAGCTTAAGAAATATGAAGAAGAACTCCTTGAATACTCTTCCCTCTTATTTTTATAATCACACGTTTACCCTTCATCTTCCAAACCTTTCAACTTCTTGGAGAGACTAACCATCACATAAAAGAAAAATATTCACCCAAGGTATATTTTTCCTCTTAAGTCAAGTTTCCCCCCTCCCTAAAGTAGTATAATCTGTTGGTTGTCCCCTCTCTTTATCTCTAGCATTTTTTTTAATAAAATTAAACATAATATAATAGAGTTTGACATAATAGCATCAATGTTTACACCCCAACTTTATATGTCCTTAATTAAACATAATATAATAGAGTTTGACATAATAGCATCAATGTTTACACCCCAACTTTATATGTCCTTAATTACATTAAAAAAATTTGGGTAATGAAAGGGTGTCACAATCCCCTCCTCCTTTAAGGAACACCATCCTCGATATTCATATTTCTATAACCATTCTATGTAGAATAAGGGATATGAAAATTTCATATTGGCAAAATTTTCCATGTCCTTAGTTGACACTTTGAGCATTTTCATTCGCTTTTTATGGTGTATTAGTTACATATAGACCTCCTTGCATTCCAGGACATTCCTGCATGGTTATCCTTTTCTTCACAAGGATTCCACATGGAATAATTCATCTCATTATTTTCTTGGACACGCCAAATTTATTCATGATCCCATTGAGTATGTACATGAATATTTGTAAACCAATTCATTCAAGTCTCCCCTTCATATGTAGTCACACACCTTCCAAGTTCAGGTATCCCCTTCTCCACCTCCCTAGTCCCTTGGGGTAATCCATTCTTTGGAAATGATTTCTTGCACAAGAATATTCTTGAGAATTATGGAGTCTTACAACTAAGGCATCCCTTTGGCTCACTCTAAATACCATAACACATTTGTCATAACATAATTCATGGTGGTCAATGTATGTCATTGGGTTCCAGTGTCATCACAATGGACTTGTCCCTAGGATTTTTAGCTTCACAACCACCATCTATCCTTCCTAAATAGATCACAATCTCACCTGTATCACAAGCATACATTTTCAATGAGATTAATCATAATAATTTAAATCTAATATTCTTCCCTTTTCTTTTATTTTCCAAAATTGCTTCATATAGAAATCATATTTCATAAATATGAGATTCTTTTCATAATCGACTCTTGCATATGGTAGTAATCAACCTTCATTATCACAACCAAGTCCATTTTAACTACAATTTGTACTTTCAATCAACCAAACAATGGTAAGTTCTCATACATAAGATTTTTTCATCGCAATATTTATAACATACCGTGAGTTGATCTCAGAATTATTATATGCATATTATTTCAATCACTTTCAATTGATTTTAAAATAAATTGAAATGAAGCTATCATTCCATTATTTATTTGCGTCACTATTATTCCAAGAATTCCATAATGCATTCAAACATTTATTCCAACAACTAAAGGTCAAAATAAAAAGATACATATCTTTAAACTCATGAGTAATTAGGTTCCACTTTGCTTTGCAGAATGAGTGATTCATGCCACTCATTCCACTAAATAATTTCTCAAAATTAGTAAAATATATTTGTTTTCATGACATTCAATCATTCAATTGATTGCCTCATACATGCATGCATAATCTCAATGCATAAAGCATATGTACCATCATGATTCATAATATGAATTTCATGAACAAAGCATGCCATAGTAACTCATGGTTTCATCACAAAGATTCTAGCAATATTTACACATTGAAGGCTTCTTGCCTTTGTCATAACCCATTAGGTATTAATGACAAACTTGCGTTCATATATCAACAATTCCACACAATTTTCACATTACCAAGGAAAACCATTCCTTCAATTTGATGTTCCTTACCAATAAACTCAACATTATATGATAGAATCACTCATATTGAGCTTAGAAACTATTGGGCTAATACTCATGGACTCATTAACATAATTGCAATCCCTACATTTGCTTCATACATCCCACATTTTCATGCATTCTCTCAATGCCTTACAAAACATGTTTTACCTCATGAGTGTATTTTTCATTCATTTAAAATTTTTTCAACATGGAAAACAATGCATGCACACATTATTAAAATTTTAATAAATATTTTTTTTGCTAACAATTTTATGCCTTAATCATACCCCTTCTTGGTTGTCCAAGCAATACATGCATTAATTTGGAAAAAAAAAAGATATCAATTTTAGCTGAAAGGAATTATGATCCAAGTTTGTGAAGGGAATTAAATGAAATACATATTTATAACTAAAACACATAGATAAAATGAAACTTGATGTCTATTAAAGGAATGGAAAATTCTAAAACTATAAAATACAACATGAAAATAAACTAGCTCGAATGGTGGTAGCTTATCTTTGAGAAGATATGCGATGGCTACACGCTTTTTCCAGAGTGAGTTACAATGAGGGAAAAAGGTCA
Source organism: Pinus albicaulis (assembly GCA_034641835.2). Lineage (NCBI taxonomy): Eukaryota > Viridiplantae > Streptophyta > Pinopsida > Pinales > Pinaceae > Pinus > Pinus albicaulis. The sequence continues at coordinate 778,973,276 of CM076582.1, forward strand.
TTTTTACCATCAAAAGTGTTGAGAAAACCCTAAACATTTAAAAACCTAACCCTAGGAGATGAAAAATCAAAATTATTATGGGCCCCACAGGGGTTAGTTGGTATATCAACTTCTCGGGGTCATAACTTTTACATACAATATTTGTTTGACATGCTTGATAACCAATTAGAAAGGTCTAGTTGAGAATTACAAATTTCATGCCAAACTAGGATTTCCCATGGCAATAGCTGCAGGTCCTTGCAACATAAAAAAATATCATTTAGGGCCTCAAAATAGCCACGAAAGTTTAGGACCTGAAAAAAGTAGAAAAACTGCTAAGATGGATAATTGTGCTTTGAGCTAGTGGAGTAGGTGGATGGCCATCAATATCCACCTAGATCAAATTCTTACCCAATTCCTTTACCTTTTTACCAATGTTTGCTACTTTTCCTACTTGGCTACCATCACATGCATTCCCAACTAATATATTTTCAAGGAGTTCAGTGGGCTTCTTAGCATACTTGATGTTGCAACATTCAAAAACCCCTAAAATGACCTCAACCGCACATATTAATCATAGATATATATATATAAAATTTCATCTACTTACACACATGTTTCAATGGATATTCATAAAGAGAATTTTCACTATGTATCCAATTTACACATTCAAACAATTCCTCCAGTCCTTGTTATAGGAAATTTTTTCACATCCAATGAATAGGCCTCCTAATGGGATCAATAAACATGACATTCCCCCTTGTCATCACCATTGCACAAATCCCTAAGCATGCCTCTTTCATTTCTCAGAATTTATACCTAAAACTACATAATTTGAGCCAGTTTTAGGACCAACACTCCCTAGCCTCCTTCTAGACAATGTTTACCTACAGGTTCCTCCACAGTGTCCTGGGTTGATCACCTATAGGTTTCTCCCCTTTGCACTTGCGTTGGTTCTATAAATTCAGGAAAAAGAGAGATTTTATGGAAGCTTCCTCTTCTATAAGATTCCAGAATTTTTTACAACCATTTACCTCAGAAAAACATTTGGATACTATCCTATCCCTCTTTGGGGTTTCCATCCCTTATCCTTTGATCCCATCCTCCCATCAAAAGTGGATCTAAAAAGTTAGATTGGTAAATAGATAAGAACTCACAACTTACCCCACTCCCTTATATATTTACAACCTTCCATATGCAAGGGGTTGTCTTTTGGAGAGTGATTCTACCCTTATTCTGCTACAATGAGAAGTATTATTCGATGCATTTAGGGTGATTATAGGTGCAAATTGTGATAAGAAAAGGACAAGACAACTTGGAGGAGCTATTATACAAGATAAACATCATTTTTGGTTGTAATATCCTTCTATTTATATTAATTAAATTAATTATTTGTTTTCCTATATGTGATGCTATTTCATTTATTTTCAATACCATGTTACTATTGGATAGAGTACTTAGATGATACTGCATAGATCTCATAGTGTCTTGGCTTGTGTAATCTGACTATGCAGGTTCTAATTTTGGAAATCGAAGCTCAAATTGGAGCATTCAAGTTGAAAGAGAGAAACATGTGATTGATACTTGGTAGGCTTCATTCAGTCATATATTTACTTTAAGGAAAAATTGGGTTCCTTGTCTCTTTGTTGTTCTAGGTTGGCCACCAAACCTAGGGGAGATACTTTTGTTTGCAACCGTAAATCCCGCATAACAAATTTGCGACTCTGTTGGGGAAGGGTATATTAATTTGGTGGCTTCTTTGTCCTTAGTGCTTATTATAATTCTTCTTCAGACCTTCACTATCATACTCAGTCAATAATAGACATAGGAAGTATTTTCATTGAGCTTCACTTGCATTTTTTGTGTCAAAACTTGGCTTTCCTTGATCACTTCACTCTATGGTCTAGAGACATTGTGTTGCAGTACACCCTAGCCTTCTCTGCACCTATGTTGCAGTTCACCCTGGCCCTTTCAACACCTTCTATGATCAAGATTTGATGCAAACAAATTCCCTTTTGTGATTTTATCTTTGATTGAATTTGTTTTGGTTGGTCCTCCTTGTGTCCCTGAGTGTGTTTTGGTCTCTCATAAGCCCCCACTTGGTTTTCTTTTTTTTAGTGCCTTTTATAAGGATTTATTTATATTTTCCTTTTTTCTTATCATTCGGTCATTGGAAAGCTGATTTTGTTTGATCATTGGTTTCTTGAAAGAATTGGTGTTCCATTCATCATTCTGAAAAGCTTCTTTTATCAATGACTAGGAAAATATCTGAATTTTCATTTGAAAATTAAGTGGAATCCAAAAGAAAACTCTTATGCATCGTGAATTGCATATAGTGGTTTGATTTTAATTGGAAAATTGAAGTGTAGAGATCAATTGTTGCATCATTGATTGATTTCTTCTTCCCCTACTTTGTTAGGAATTTCATTGTTAAAATGAAAATGAAAAGAGTTATTTTTGTCATATTAGTTGCATCATAGGTGTGTTTAGGTGACATCGAGTTTTGAGCCTTGAAATCGAAGCATAATTCAATATCAACTCTAAAATTCATCTCAATTAATCTAAGGAGTATTTGAAACTTAAAAACACACCTAGAGATCTAGGCTAGAGATGTGTTCCAGTGTCTTTAAATGTAGGAGCTATCATTATTTTCCAATGTTGCATTATGGAGGTGATATGCCATTCCACGTACATAATTGTATTAGATTGTACTCCACGTACCTTTGGGTATATTGGATGGATCTCCATGCATGGTAAGTATATGTGAACACACTCATCAAATGGTTACACATTAAGAAACACTACTACAGACTACACTTCCATGTATCGTCGAGTATATTTTGGAATTCCCTTATAGGTTGATATCCTTGCTATAGGTAACTAATTTAGACGCCTTTTATACCATGATACACTAAAAAAAACATTCGGGTGATTTTCTGCATGTACTTTAAGTCCTTGGTTCACCAGGGTGTATATTGCAGTTCACGGTTACTTGGTAAACCCTTTTGCCTAGTTATCCCTTTGTTTTGTTTTGTGTCTTTGATTTATAAAATCAATTAATTGACCATGGAACAACATCCTCCCCATGGAAAAATTAGTAATGGATATTATATTGAGACTAATGGCGAGAGTTCCTGAGTCTACCAATCAAGGAAACCCCTCTTATGGGAATCTTGGTCCTTTTCCTGATGTTGGAAATATTGGTGCTCCTTATATGGCTGGTGAACCCTGGTATTGCACCAAGAGTGTTGTGACTCCCATAGGATATTCAAATTTACTTTATCAACCCGGGGTTCATACAAACATGGAGGTGATAATGCTATATGCATAGAAGATGAGTTCTACTCATGCCATCCTCATCTAAGTTCTATTATGGGGTGCTACTAATAAGGTTACTTCTACGAAAGGAAGTATGTCACACTTCTAAATGTAATATAAGATTGGAAATAAATCACGACCATTAATCTATCAATAGGGAAAGAAACTACTCTAGATCACATTGATTCATCTAGCTAATTGCGAGAAATAGAAATTCACACGTATGCTAATGCATGAAAGGAAATTACACTAAGTGGAATTTAGAAACTACACTGCTGAATTGAATTGCAGAAAATGAAACTAATCTAAAGCACGCATACTGAATCAAATGACTAAATGAATCCTATCTATCTCATGCTTAACTACTGTGTTTAATGATGCATCTAGCAATGAGCTAATGGAACTTTTAAATGATTCTATTTTGCAGCAAAATAAGGAGGTGTTGAGGCAATCTAAGAGGGTCCCTGGACCAGATGTTCAGAGTTGAAGGTATATTATTTTCTTGGTTAGGCTTATATGAGGTGAAAGAGTGATTTTGGGTTGAAGGAGAGAGTGTTTGGCACTGCTACAGGATGTCCTGAAAAGTTACATGAAACAGTCCATGTGGAGTTTGGGGCTAGAAATGGTGAGGAAAAGGTTAGGAGAGGTGGGGTAAAGGTGGATATAGGTAGATGAAGGGTAGCCAACCCATTTTCCAAGATCTGAACTCTTCACAACACTGGTCTTGTAGCTTCAAGGTGGCTCTCGGTGATGTGGTGGTGATTTCCACAAACAACGCTGAAGGTGACTTGGATGGAAGGTGGTTGATGAAGGGTGGAAACTGAAGCTGATGGTGCTAAAGGGGTCCTCCTCTTCTACTCTATTCAATCCTGCAATCAAACTACATGTTCATGCATTCATCATTGATAAAATTATCACAAAAATGGTGGAAAATATGAGTTGAATTTTAATAAACCTACATATGCAACTAAACATAAATCTACCTCTGCATCTATAGCATGTTCATGATAAGCAAAGTAAAATATTTAACTTTTCTAAGAAATCATAAACTAAAATACATTTTGTTCCCTAGTGGAAGACCTTCCTCCTCAAGCTCCAATGGAAAAGGCGAGAGATGGAGGCTTAGCACAAAATTTTGAGGTTTTATATGCTACTCAACATAAAATGAAAGAGATTAACTACTACAACATAAGAGAAAACACAAGTACATAAGAGATAATGAGGTCAATGGATTTGGTCCTAACCCATAAGCTCAGCTCCTTGAAACTAACTGAGTGGAGAAGAAACCAAAAAATTATTTTATTTCATAACCAGTCTTGTACATAAAATATGAAAGTCAGAAATTTCTAATACGAGAGTCAAGAGTGCTCTAGATAAAACCAAAAATCGAATCCTAGTGAGCTCTTGCTCTGCCCTATTTATGCTCAAGGGTAGCTACCAACATCTCCCTAAAGAGTAGGTGTTTGTTCCCTTGGAACTCAAGAGAAGTAGAGTTTGGCTCCCTTTGACCTTTCACTTGATTGGCTACCTCTGATTTTGAGCTCTTGGAGGAGAATCATGAGGAGATATTGGCTGCCTTTAGGAGTTAAGGAGGTGGTAAGCCCTCCTACAATCACTCCTTGCTTTCTACTATGTGCCCTGATTGTGCATTCTTCCTTAAAAATGGCATTATTCTCCTGATTTTTCTGCATTTAAACCACATTAGGCCTCGAAGCATGACAACCCTTAATACACCATTCTCACTAAGAAAAACATGACAAATGAAATCAAATGTGAGAAAGAGAGAATAATTAGGTTAAAAAGGTGACAATTAACCCCTTAGAATGTACCTAAGGATGGTGCTCATCATCACCCCCTACCAAATGGTTGCTCATCCTCTGAGAAACTCAATCCTCTTTCTTCATTTCTCTTAGTGCCCTTATGGCCTCTCTAACATCCCAAGGTATCATGGAAGGAATCACTTCAGGAGGGTAAAACCCTGCATTCTTTTCTGCGTCCTCCCATTCCTTTTCCTCTTCAGCTTGATCTTTTCCTTCACTCATTCCTAACAGAAAAGGTGGACTAATTTTTAATCCAAGCCATTTGATATTCATTGTTTGCATGGCGGTTTTGTACAAAGGTGCTATTTCTAAGTCAAATCTCAATATTTTTGGAGTATGATAATCCATGTTTCTTAGGCTAAGTGGGAGGCCATTCCATATTCTTTGAATTTCCATCACACATTCCTCTCCTAGTAGTTTAGATATGTCATGATAATGTGAAATTTTCTATGCTTTGGTGTTGAGATATCTGTCTGCAAGGTTGACATCATTGGCTATCATTTGGTGGTTTTTTATGACCCCCCTAGGGCTACTTAGCTCTGCCGTGATTTGGAGAGGCTATTTTACTTCTCTCTTCATCACCTTTTTTACCTCCTCTGCTCTAGCTTCTTCATTTGACATCCAAGAGGCTAGGGCCATCAATTTCATATCCCCCAACATAGAGTTTGGGTCCCAAATGTTCAGATAAGTTAGGACAAGATTATGCATGTAAAACTTTGCCAATTTTTTCCTATCTTCTATGTTGGACTGAATGCAAAAATAAATAAATTTCCTTTAGTTATTGAAAGGAAATGACCCATATGATGCTAGTGTTTTGATATGAAATTGTAGCCACTACTCCTTCAGGTAAATGGAACAGGAATTTGAGGGATGCCTATGTTGTATTGCCTCCATGCACAGGTCTGCCATGGTGGAAATATGCTTGCAATGTTTCTGCATTTGGCCCTTCAATATTGAATTCTATGCTTGTTCTTATTGTAGCTTCTCTTTCAACACTGCCTCCCTAAGTCTTACATCAGCCAAATCTCTCCCCATCTTAGTGAATTTCTCTTCCATGATCCCTACATCTTCCACATTCTTAATTTTGGAAATTTGCATCTAGTGGTGTGTCAGTGCTCTCTCTTTATCTAACTCATAGAACAAGGGAACTGAAAGCCTTTGAGGTATCATCCTCCCTCCTTCAATGAATGTGTAATAAGAACTCAAGTTTGGTTGTGGGCTAGGATGTGGAATTGATGTAATGTATTTTGGCGCAATTTTTGGAGAGGTTGGTTTCTCCTCTCCATTCTCTTGTTTCTCAACTTTGGCATCCTGTCCCTAAACTTTTGCTTATTTTTCATAACCTTGGGCCTTCTGCCCTTCCAATAGTGTATTTTTCTCTTCTCCCATGAATTTTTTCTCTTCCTGTAGAAAATTCTGAGTTTCCTGTAGAAAAATTTGTTTTTCATGTTACCCCTTTTTTTCTTCCTCTTGGAGGTCTATGAGTGTTTGTGCTTGTTTGAGGGTTGCTGGCCTTGAGGAGTGCCTCCTTGTAAAGGTCATAGGTGTATTTTTAGGTGAAGTGACCTCATGAATATTTCCCTCTTCTGACCCTATTTATTCTTTCTTATTTGGTGATTCTTCAATTATGATGAGGCTCTTGGTTGGAGTTTGAGGTCTCCCTTGTTTCACCCTGGCACTATTCCTGGTCCTATATTACATGGGGGTATTCCTTTTTCTCTTTTCATTCACCGAGTTTCTTAGAGTGGCTAAGGTGGCAACCACTTCCTTTTCAGAGATCCCTGGTGAAAGGATGGTTTATTAAGGGGAGATGACAATGGTAAGATTGGGGTCTAGTATCTCCTCCTCTTTTGTCTTTCCTTCCTTTTATTCATCTTTCTCTTCCTCCGATTTCTCATATTCTTCTCCTTTTTCATCTTTCTTTTACTCCTCTTATCTTCCTTCACCTACTCCCACATTTTATGTGGGTGCTACCTCTATTGAAACCTCCACCCACATTGTGACTGGGCTAGAGAGAGGGATGTTTATGGCTTGTTTCTAAAAGCACTATGATATAGGACCCCAAAGGTTTTATCTTTACACACAATGTGGTTTTATTATCCCTACTCCTTTGAAAAACCTTTTAATTTCTTGAATTATGGCTTGACTATGTGTAAATTACCATGAAGAATATTTGCAACTTGCTGGGGTGATGGCCAATTACCTATGAAATTTTGATGATCCCTGGCTCGAAGGATGGTGTTGGGGTTTTAACACACTCTGAGGTTTGCTTACATGACACTTTCTAGCACTTTGTGGCCTCCTTGGAGATTTCTTGTAGAAATAGCAGACTTTCCTATAGAACGGGATACATGCAAAGCTCGACCATGGATCGAATCTCCTCGATGTCTCATGTCTTTGTCCTTATTTAAATGATCTCGAAATTCCCAATAGAATGAGGGGGGATGAGAGGAAGTACACTTTTTATTCGAAATCAAGAGGGCTTGGAGTGTAGTGGTGATGTGGTTTTTGCACGACGTTTCCTCATTTGGACAATTGGTTCCACTCGATCCAATCATTCCCTCCTACCTCAGAATCAACTCCAACTCCTCATGATATTTCGGTTAACTGATGTGATAGCTCCATGTGGCATGCAAACATGTTGCATGCAAACTCCACTAAATTTTAGTTTTAACTATTTGAGTGTGGCCAAGTTAACTGGCCACCCTTTTTCCTATTAACCTCTATTTTTATTGAAATTTATTCATTTTAGTCAAATGATGCATAGAAAGGGGGTGAGGGAGCCATACCTGAGCCTACCTAATACTGATGAGTGGCAGGATCCTTTGATGCAGGGAGCTAGAGAACTATGACAGTCACAAGTGATTTGTTTTATTTGTTGTGTGCTTTTTTTTTTTGAGTGAGGAGCTTATTTTCTGCGTGAGGTGCTTATTGTCTTTGCTTGCTAATTATTTTGCAGGTGTTGTTAGTGTCAAAATTTTCATTCTTCCATCAGTGATCAAAATTACTCTTTTCATATTCATTTTAGGGGTTCCACTCAGATTTTTTTTGTCATTCCACTAGGTCATGCAAAAAATTCACTCACTGATGGTATCCCTAGTGATAAAAACTCACTATCCCTTAAAAAATCACATTTGCTAGCCCACCTTCATGTCTTGTTGAACATAAATCAGTCTTGAACGCTCATTTCACTATGTCATTACATCAGTCAAAGTCAACAGGTAGTCTGGTCATTCAAGGCTCATTTAGGTCACTAGGTTTCATTTTCCAAGGTTCAATAATACTCCATCTCATTTCAATAAGGTCAGCAAAAGTGTGAGAGTGATTGAATAATACGTCTTTATCGTTCGAAGAAGATTTTCCATCATGTAAATATGATTTTTAAAGGGTGTAATTATGGTTTCAAAATATGATTTTCATACCAAAGTGTAAGTTTATTCATAACGGAGATGTAATTTATTTTTATTTGTTATTTTTTATGTAATTTTATGCTCATTATATGTAATAATTACTGTCCCAAGCTTCCAAATCAAACTCATATGCCAAACTGAATATCAACAAAATCAAAATGTAAATAGTTCCAAACTCTAGCACATCAACTCGCAAAGAAGAAAATCAAAGTGAAAAAGGTATTCAAAAAAGTTTTCAAAGGTGAAATGAAACGTTAAAAAAGTGGGGTTTAAATAAAAAGATAAATTTCATTAAAGTGTTAAAGCTTTCATGAAATAAAATTCAAATTCATTTGTCTCCTACCATAGTTGAGAAAACTCCAAGAGGAAAAAAATTCTAGTTTCAGGGCAAAAATTTGCAAAAAACAAAGCAGATGGCACACTTCCTTCTGCGAGGGCGCACTTCCTTTTGCGAGGGTGAACTTCCTTTTTCAAGGGCACACTTGACCAAAAAATCCAGAAACTCATTCAAATTTCAAAAATCACTTCCTAAGCTTCAACAATATTCTCATCGACCTCCATCAAGTGAGTGAAAGCTAATTCCATCAAGTATCTTCTCCCTCAAGTTCATTTGTTGGGTGTTGTGAAATTTGTTTTAGAATTTGGTGTTTAATTCATTTTAAAACCCTAGTATTTCCAATTGCACTCTTAATTCCCCAAATTGCATCTCCCTACACCTTCATACCATTCCTGCATTACAAAATACCCATTCCTAAACCCCTGTATTACAAATCCCCTTTCCCTAACCATTTTTCCCAATACCCTAAGCTCTAGGTGCTACAACTACCTAGGCTCATAACTCCAAACCTGTAAATAATTTCCCCATCCTAAATACCACAATATCACTATTCCCTATCCCCTTTCCCATTTCATAAATCCATAGCACCATCTCCCTAAATTTCCATTTCCCATTTCTCATTCCTAAGACCACGTTCCACCATAATCACACTTCCCTAGGGTTTTGACTTTAAAACATCATGCCAGAAGAAGATAACATAACATACAATGAGGTAGAAGAAACATAGGCTAGAAGGCCACATAAAGGGGGAAGAATACTCAGACTTGAGCTAACAAGTACTAGATAAATATTGGCATCTCCTATGATAGTGACGCGTTTTAAACATGTTGGGTGTTTTGAGTTTTGTGAGAAAATTTAGAGGTTCCAACACCATTCCATGTTGACCAGGCTTTTCATATCGAACCTCCATGACAACCAAGTTACTCTACCTGTGTCACCTTTACTGTGTCAACTGCCATCATTTTAGCTGCCACCAGGATCCCAAATGTCGGGGAGAAATGGTTCAAGCACAGTGAATTGGAGGAACACTACTATGAGCCTTTCATGAAACCAAGATAAAAGAATGAGAAAAAGAGGTTATTTCCTTTTTCCTACCTCCTAGAAAGATATACACCAATGATGAAGATAACCATGAAATAATTTTCATGCGAAGGTAGATTTTCTAGACTTTACACCTATCACATCCGACTCTTAATGCATTTCACTAGGGTAAAGATGCTCAACATACCCTACTACCTTTTCTGGAGCATTGATAGGATGTCACTTATTGTCCAGAAAATGGAGTATGAACATCAAATGAGAAGTCTTTTCCATCATTCCCTTATCAAAATCATAGTCCTCTATCATCTTAATGAACTAAACATTGCATGGAGTACCTTCATAGCCAATGATATATTCAGAGAGACATCTACTCAACATACACAAAATGTGCCTTCATCATCTCAACCATCCACTTCCATCCCTCCATCTTAGCACATAGCACATTCATCATCATCAGATCAGTCCCTTTTACCCATTTCACCTCCTTCATCTCCATTTCATTATGACATTGGATCACCTAGTAGGATTGAGGTCAGTGAGCCTAAGAGGGCTAATGTGGTTGAGCTTGAGCCATTGCCAAAAACCTACCAGAGAGGTCACAAGCATGTGTTTTCTCCACACATAGTGAAAGGGGCCATGCCTTCTACATTAGCAAAGCGGGTGGACAAAGGCAAAGAAAAGGTGATTGAGGTAGAAATTCAGCCAGAGGTTAGACATGAAGAAAACCTCCATGAGACTGAGCATGATTTTGAGCTTGTTGACCTAGGTGAGGGTGATGATGATGAAAACATCAACATATCCATCAAAGGAAATGATGCCAATATTAGAGAGCTCCAGACTAATCTTGACAAGGCCAAGTTTGTCATAAACTTCCTTGAGCAGGAGAATAAGCATTTTAAAACCAAGCAATTCATTGATGAGGTTAAGTATATCACAACTCAAAGGGAGGAAAAAAAAGCTAAAGCTTTACTTGATGAGACTTTAGAAAATAATGGTTTTATTGAAGAACAAGAATAACAATCAACAAGAGGCATGCCTAGAACCCAAGGCTTAAAAAGAGCCTTGGAGCTTGAAAGTCAAAGGCAAAGAGAGACAATTGATGAAGCCATCCTTGATGATAAATTCTAGGAGATGATCAAAGAAGAAAAGGAAGGTTAGATTCAAGCCATAAATGACTACTTTGAGAAGTTGTTAAATAAGGTTAAAAAGTAAAACAAGATTCAAGGGAGAATGGCCAAACATTATGCCAAAAGAGAAAGAAATACAAGGGAAAAACTCAAGGCAACAAATGCAAATATTGAAGCCCTAACTCACCAAGAAGAGAAGAAAAAATTGGATATACTTGCAGAGGCTTCACTCCAAGCCTAGCCACCTCACCAGAACTCTCTCCACCAATTTTGAATCCATTTGACCCATTTTTGCAAAATCTATGTTTTTCTGTGTATTCCTGAACAAGTTTATATCAGCCAATTGGTCACATGTGTAGCACACACTTTTTTAAGGCATGTTTTGAGGAAAAGGAGACCACCAATGAATTCCTAAGGATAAATACATCTAAGAAAACCATTTTTCTAGCCCTAGTTTATAGTTTTGGCAGGTCAAAAGGTCAAATAAATAGCTAAATATCATGTTTCTACCCCTATTTTGGCCTAGGCACTATGCACATAGTAGTCTTGGGAGAAAGAAGTTTTGAGGGATCAAATGACCTTCATTTTGAAAACTGGAGACATATTTAGAAATTAGACTTGAAGATATTTCCAATAAGCCATTTTGGGCCTGATTTGGACACCTACAAGTCAGTAAAATTCAGCCTTGAACAGGGATGGTGCACTTAAAATAGTAAGGGCATACTTGATAGAAAAATGGTGCACTTGACCATTTGCTGATTTTTTTGAAATTTCACTATAATTTTGACTTTAGCTCAGAAATTGATGTTTCCACCTATGTAATTGAGGATGGTAAACGTAATTATGTTATGTATAATTTACCTAGGGGTAGATTCATCAGGTAAAGGTTGTCATTAAGTGAAATGAATCAATTTGAATGTATTTATGGAGGAGTCACTTAGAGATCCCTATACTCCAACTTTCAGTTCAAAATTTTGTGGATCTCTTCCTCACCTCATGGATTCGACACTTGAGGATGAGTGAATGATTTTTTGATGTTTATTTATTCCCTTTATTCACTCTTATCAAGGTTTGGAATCAGTTGGATTCTAGCTCATTGATCAAAGACTATTGTACTTAGTTTGGCCAGTTAATAAAGAAAAGTTAAAGCTATTTTTTGGGATACATGTGGTATGATGTTTATCATTGTTTTTCCTTTAGTTTCATATGTTATAATGTGTTTTCTTCGTGTTCATTAAATCTCTTTTGTATGATCTCTTTCAAGTTTATAGGCAGAACACATGCTTGCTCATGCTCTATTTAGGGAAAGTTATCATAATTTGTCAATTTTCCACTGTTTAGGAAGAATACATCTCCCATGCTCTTCCTAGCTCCTCATAAGTCTTAAAACCATATCATAAAAAACATCTTAAATTTTTAAGCCTTATTCCTACCTTGCCCCATTGAATCTCTGCAACCCTATCTCATTTACCCTCACCTAGATCCCTTGACCATACTTTCATCCAACAGCCCGACCAAAATCAATTATCAAAACCCCTGAACTCACACCTAGCCTAAAATCCTAATCCGTTCAACCTCCTAGGTTTTGTTTTGTGGAGAGAGCCCTCTCCGACTTGGTAGGGCTAGCTACCAAGTTAAAATGTTAGCTCGTGGTTACCTCTATTGGGATTTCTTCCTCAGCCTTAGAAATTTGGTGGAGTGATAAAATACTGGCATCGTTGTTGGGAACCAAAAAGACAAATTTTCCCTGGGTGTATGACAAATATTTATTGGAAAATGGTCCTTTGGATGATAGGATCAAGTTTCATAAGGTTGATTTCATAATTGTAGTGCCTCAATAATATATCTGTCTTCTCGAAAAAAAATATATCAGGTCCAACCCTGATCCAGATCCAGTTTCTCCCGTTGAAGATCCTGAAAGAATCCTAAAGAGGCAAATATCTAAGCCAGATTCAAGTTCCTTGGATTCTCCTCCTTGAATTTTGGTAAGATCCTTCTCATTACCTTCTGATTTGCTAGCCATTCAAGATTTAATTTTTGATACGAAATTTGAGTTGTCACTGTTTAGAACCAAATCAGAGACTAAATTTAATAAAATAGTCCTTGAACTTTGGAGATTAGAGTTAAACCCATCATTTTTTGAGGCTGTAAATGAGACTGATGTCAAAATTTGGAGACAATATCACAAGCTTGAAAAATTATCCAACACCTTACATCACACTACTGAAAAATCCCTCATTCAATACCAACAAGAAACCCTTCACATCCCCGAAGCTTCCAAAACAACTATCGCTACATCATTTATCCCATAATCATCTCAACTTCCCCCTTAAGGACCTTCTCAGACTAATCCATCCCTCATTCCTCCCCCTCCACCATATTTAGTAGGAATTATGGTTCGATTTGGACCTTTAGTTATCCCTGGTCAGCTTGCTGATTTGCAACAAGGATATGGCCAAAAACTTCCCCTTTTAGATGAAAACCCTGAAATCACTTCCCGTCAGTACATAGCCAAAATCACAACCTTCATAGATCTTGAGGAGTTAGATGCAGATGATGCCAAGATGTGAATTATCGCGCAATTTTTTTTTATTTTTTATTTTTTATTTTTTATTTTTTTATTTTTATTTTTTTATTTTTATTTTCTGGTGAAGTTAAAACTTGGTTTCGTGCCCTAGAAACTAATTATATTAGGATTTACACTCAACTAAATGATGCTTTCTTAGCCAGGTGGGATGAGAATAAAAACCCCTTACAAATCCTTGCTGAGTATGAGTCCCCGAGGCATAATCCTAATGAATCCGTTCTTGAGTATAGTGCATGATACCTCAAAATCTATAATTCCATCCCAAATGAAATGAAACCGCCTCCTTATTTGGCCCTCCTTATTTTGACCCAGACATGGCATAATCATTGAGAGAGAGAAATGTGACTACTCTAGAAGAAATGATCCGAAATTCAGTGAGTGTTGAGCCCAACCTCTTGATTAAGAAGTCAAAACTCAAAACTGAATGTAAAGTTACCATTAAAGAGGAACCTTCCACTTCATCCAACACTAAATTTGATGCTTTGCTTAGGACCATGGAAAGGATGGTCGATAGAATTTCTATTTCAGATAGAAAAACTGAGCCACAAGTCTGAAATCCTAAATTTTGAGGCTAGCAGCAACAAATTTAGTTTCGGATAAAGAAAAGAGAGCAAGGAGCTCCCGTAACACATCAAAAAAAAAAAATACAGACACCACTACAACAACTATGCTCAGAGTGATGAAGAGGAAGAACCAATAGTAGAGGAAAATCTTCTTTTTACAGCTAATGGCCAACCCATCTTTTTGACCGAAGGTGAAGAGTATGTGGAAAAAATAAGCTTACCGAGTGATAAAGACTACTATTGGCCAACGATCATGGGATAGAAGTAGAATCTGATGATTATCAGAGTGGATAATTGAATGCATTAAGTTCCCAACAAAGGCAGTACTCCTTGAGAAGTCGTAATGTTCCAACCAATCCACCTTCGAAGAAGATAGTACAACAAAAAGTACCACTGAAAAAAGCTTCTCAAGAAAATTAGAATAAGGGTAAAGATATTGCAGCTACAAATCAGAACAAAAGCAATCAACCTTCTACAACTGTAGCTTCCAAAGAAAAATATATTCAGAGGAAAAAAGCTGCACTGAAAGATCATGTTGAGAAAAGAGATATCATCATAAAAGAGGTAGAAAAAACTATACCTTTCAGTTTAGAGTCAGAAATTTTAAAGTTAAAGGTGTCTATTCCTCTTACTGAATTGGTCAAAGTTGACAAGTATAAATCCCATGTAGTTAAAACCTTGAGATTTGACCCTTTATCTGACATGGTAAATATAGAGGATGATTAGCCGGAGCTTATATTTGGTCCTGCAATTGATGACCAGTCTGAAGATATCGAGGTACCTCCATTTTACTTACGTCTCAAAATCCACCAATTCATCCTTCATAACACTATGTTAGACTCCAGAGCCTCCCACAACCTCATGCCCAAAGCCATCATGGAGAAGCTTGGTATTGACATAACCCGCCCATATCATGATTTATATTCTTTTGATTCTGGTTGTGTCTTTTGTTTGGGTCTAATCAAATATATAGTTGTCTCCCTAGAGTAGATCCCAACCAAAAATGTCCTAATGGACGTGGTGGTTGCTCGCATTCCACCACGTTTTGGTATGCTTCTATCAAGATCATGGGGGGCTAAATTGAGAGGTACACTGCAGTTGGAATTTTCCTACGCAACCATTCCTGTCTTCGGTCAAATGAGAAAATTATACTGTGAGACAAAATTGAAATATATGATCACAAACAAGGAAAGGCCTTATAATCATCCAATAAACTTTGTACATACAGACTTAGAGTCCTTCATTTTTTATAATGATTCTGGATAAATGATGTAGATTGTCAATTAGTAGAAATAAAATATGTTCCTGAGATTTCAATTTGCATTAGAACATTGTTAGAAAAGGAAATAGAATCTGCATACTACATCCGAACAACCATTAGAGAAGGTAGATGAAAGTTCAAAACATCATAAAGAAACATATCAGAAAATTGTGTCAAAACAAAGACAAGAGTTTCAACACCTTGAGGATGAAAATGGTCTTTGGAGCATGGAATTTGATGGTGCCATTGGAAAATACGGGGTCGAAATTGGTTTATGGATCTGTAGCCCATTTCATTAGCAAAGTAAAGTCCCTAAGAATGTTAGATTGTGTTCCTACAAATTAGCATTCAATTGCACAAAAAATGAGGCGGAATATGAGGCACTCATTACCGGTCTGAAAATTTTTGAAAAAATTGGGAGCTAGAAGAATTTTAGTCCACAGTGATTCAGAGCTGGTAATTAGACAAGCCAAAGGTGAGTATCAAGATAATCATCCAAGGATGATGAAATATAGGAATGTAGTACTTGATATTTTGAGAACGTTTCCAGAATATACACTTACAGTTGTGCCAAGGATGCAAAATCTTATGGCTGATTCATTAGCCACTGCTGCAAGTAAGTTTAGAATTTCAATGTTTTCAAATAAAAAATTTGAGATTCATGTGAAGCACAGGCCCGCCATTCTTGATAACTTGTGATTTTGGCAAGTATTCTTGGACGATAAGAGGGTGAAAAATTTCTTTCAAAGTGAAGGTGATTTTGAGAACTATTCTATGGACAAAGTGTACGACAAGGATGACCAAGTCATTGAGGCAGCTCAGATTGACATACTTCAGCTCAAGGACAATAATATTCCAAAAGGTCTCATACCTTTGGAAGAATTATTTGATCAAGATGACGTGGTAAGAAAGCCTACTTTGGTTCCCACAAAAAAAGGCATAGAAGATGTTAATATTGGAACAACGGATCAACCAAAGTTCATCAAGCTTTCAAAGTCTTTGTCTCCCGAGGTAAAGACTAAATATGTTGATTTTCTTATTGAGTTTTCTTACGTGTTTTCTTTGGATTATGCAGATCTAAAAGTGTACGATAAAGACATCATTCAACACATCATCCCGATAAAGCCAGATCAAAAGCATTTTAGGAAGAAGCTCAGGAGAATAAACCAAAATTTGTTGCCATCCATTGAGAAGGAAGTAAATAGGCTCTATAAGGTAGACATTATTGTTCCACTCATATTTTATGACTGGATGTCCAATTTGGTTCCAGTGCGAAAGAAGACCGACGAAATCTGACTATGTATGGACTTCAGAAATCTAAACAAAGTGTCGCTGAAGGACAATTAACCGCTGCCTAAAGTGGACCACATACTTTAGCGAGTTGTAGGAGCCACCAGGATGTCATTACTAGATGCTTACTCAGGGTACAATCAAATCCTTGTGCATGAGGATGATCAGGACAAGACAACGTTCACTACACCATGGGGTACGTTCAAATATGCAAAGATATCGTTCGATTTGAAGAATGCTAGGGCCACTTTCCAAAATGCCATGGAAATAGCATTCGGTAATGAGAAGGATGTCTTATTTTTTGTTTATTTAGATGATTTGACTATTTATTCAAATTTAGATGATGAAAATTTACACCATTTGAGATTCGTGTTCTAGCGATGTAGAAAATTTGGAATATCTCTCAACCCAAAGAAGTGCCTATTTGCTATGGAATAAGGAAAGCTTCTTGGTCACATCATCTCAAAGGATGGGATCCGGATAGACCCTTATAGATTTGAAGCGATACAACAAATCAATTTCCCTCGCAACAAGAAGGAAATACAAGCGTTCAACAGTAGGATGAATTTCTTACGTAGATTCATTCCCAACTTAGTAGAGCATATTAAAGAGCTAAATAACATGCTAAAGAAGGAGAATGATGAAAAATGGTATGAAAATGTTTGTAAGTTGACCACTGCTCTAGTTTTGACAAGTCCTGATTATTCACTGGATTTCATTATATTTTATTTTTCTTCTAAGCATTCTTTGGCAGCGGTACTAATGTAGAAAAAAGATGGGATAGAGCTACCAATGGAATTCTTCAGCCGCACAATAAGGGATGCGACCCTCCGATACAACATTATCACGAAATAGGCCTTGGATTTGGTTAAATCCCTTAAGGATTTCTGTGTTTATATTTTACACTCACATATTTTGGCATATGTTCCAAATGAAGTTGTTAAAGAAGTACTCATGCAAAAATATCCAGAATAAAGGAGAGAGGTAGATGGATAGAAATTCTCTTAGAGTATGACCTTGAGATCAAGCCCACCAAGCTGATTAAAGGTCAAGGCTTAGCCAAGTTCATGGCTGAGTCAAATATCCATGCGCTAGACATCAATCTTATATCAGCATTGTCCGATGAAGAAGAAGGTGTAAGTCTCATTCAGGTATCAGATATCTTTTCATCATCTCAATGTTATGCTGATATCATTTATGTTTTGAAACATTTGAACCCTCCTTCGAGCATGTCAAAAAGTAAGGGTAGGCCCTTGAAGCTTACGGCTTCAAAATATTTCATACTAGACAATGCACTCTATTGGAAGGATCCTGGAGGTGTGTTACTCAATTGCTTGGTTGAATATGAGTCCAAAGAAGTGATGAAGAATTTCCACAAAGGATATTGTGGAGGTCACTTATACTATTGGCCAACATTTTTTGCAGATTTGTACAAGAGGGTCATGAGCTGCCATGAATGCCAACTTTTCCAAGGTAAACGTAAGCTTCTTCCTTTACCACTATAGTCCATTTCAGTTCAAGCTCCTTTCCAGTAGTGGGGCTTATATTTCATTGGTGAGATATATCCACCCTCATCCACTCAACATAGATGGATACTTACCACCACAAACTACTTTACAAAGTGGATCGAAGTGATCCCAACCATGCAAGCTACAGATTCTGTTATAATTCAGTTTTTAGAAGCTAATATCTTGTCTCGGTTTGGTTGTCCTAGAAAGATCATCACGGATAACGCCGCAACCTTCAAATCGAAGAAGTTGAAAAAATTATGTGATAGGTATAACATTAAATTGGGTCATTATACAACATACTATCCATAGGGTAACGGATTGGAAAAATCCTCCAATAAGTCTTTGATCAACATAATAAAAAATATGTTGGAGGCGAATAAGAAGAATTGGCACAAGAATCTAATTAATGCATTGTGGGAAGATCGGTTAAACAGCAAAAAATCCATTGGCATATCTCCATTTGAGGTAGTTTACG
The DNA here is from genome assembly GCA_034641835.2 of Pinus albicaulis. Classification (NCBI taxonomy): domain Eukaryota; kingdom Viridiplantae; phylum Streptophyta; class Pinopsida; order Pinales; family Pinaceae; genus Pinus; species Pinus albicaulis. The sequence goes on from CM076582.1 coordinate 778,991,995, forward strand.
ATGTGGACACGATTTTTCCTTCTTCATTGGCAGTCCCAGTCATGAAAAATTTACAAGGAGTGGGAAGCGAAGAGAATGACATACAACGCTGGATAAACCAAATGATTCACCTGCAACATATGAGAGAAGAAGTGTTTTAGAACACTTCCAAGATCCATGATAAGATCAAGAAAATCTATGACAGAAAAACCAAGGAAGATGATTTCAAGATTGGCGATGTAGTACTCTACTGGGATGGCAGGAATGAAGACAAGGGTAAGCATGGGAAGTTTGATAATTCATGGAAAGGGCCTTTTAAGGTCACAAATTTTCGTGGAAAAAATGCATTTCTCTTGGAAGAAATGGATGTACAAGATTTATTAAGAGGGCCAGTTAATGGTAGGCTCCTGAAGTACTATCTTTTTTGATCCAAAATTGTGAAAATTTTCTCATCTTCATTGTATATATCAGTTTGATATTCCTGCAAGTGTGGAGTTGAAAAGCACTGGAGTTCGGAGCCCGAAGTGAAGGCCATGGAGCTTCATTAAGTTTCTACCATTTTCAAATTTATTTTTTCAGAAAAAGTAGGTTAAGTTTTGAGTCATTGTTCAGTCAATTTCAGCTAGTTTCAAAGTCAGTTTGTGTCACTCAGTTGTTAGTATTTAGTCATGCATTTCAATTTCAATTTTTTTTTTTCTTTTTTTTTTACTGTATTGGCCCAATGGTTAAGCACTTGGTCTACAGTGTTCTTGACACCTCCAGAGAGCTGCCATCCACAATAAGGCCGATGTTAGTGTTAGAATTTACATTCTACCATCAGTTATCAAAATCACTCTTTTCATATTCATTTTAGGGGTCCCACTCAGAATGTTTTTTATCATTCCACTAGGTCATGCAAAAAATTCACTCACTGATGGTAGCCCTAGTCATAAAACCTCGCTCTCCCTCAAAAATTCACATATTCTGGCCCACCTTTATGTCTTTCTGAACATAAATTAGTCTTGAAATCTCATTTCACTATGTCATTATGTCAGTCAAAGTCAACATGGATTCTCGTCATTCAAGGTCCATTTAGGTCACTAGGTTTCGTTTTCCAAGGTTCAATAATACTCCATCTCATTTCAATAAGGTCAATAAAAGTGTGAGAGTGATTGAATAATACTTCTTTATCATTTTAAGAAGATTTGTCATCATGTAAATATTATTTTTAAAGGGTGTAATTATGGTTTCAAAATATGATTTTCATACCAAAGTGTAATTTTATTCATAACAGATATGTAATTTATTTATTTATTTGTTTTTTAATGTAATTTTATGCTCATTATATGTAATAATTATTGTACCAAGCTACCAACTCAAACTCGTATGCCAAACTAAATATCAACAAAGTCAAAATGTAAAGAGTGCCAACATCTAGCACATCAACGCGCAAAGAAGAAAATCAAAGTGAAAAAGGTACTCAACAAAGTTTTCAAAGGTGAAACGAAACATTAGAAAAGTGGGTTTTAAATCAAAAGATCAATTTCATTCAAGTGTTAAAGCCTTCATGACATCAAATTCATATTCATTTGTCTCATACCATTGTCGAGAACACTCCAAGAGGAAAATATTTCAAGTTTCTAGGAAAAAATTTGCAAAAAATAGAGAAGAGGGCGCACTTCCTTTTGCGAGGGTGCACTTAACCAGAAAAGTCAGAATCTCATGCAAATTAATCAACAACCTGTAAAACAGAAGCAGGTTAGTGCATAGGTGTTGTGTCATTTGATTTTTTTATTTCTTCTTTTATTGTTTTTGTTGTCTCTCTTATTTTTAACATAGGTGGGTTTCATCAACAGAGGTTTTCAATCCACAAGCTTTCCTTGGGTGTCTCAATGAGGTTTTCACCGAATTATATTTTATTTCTCTATTTTTTACTTTTTCTTGTTTCTTTCTCTAGGGTTTCCTCATGAAGGGTTTCAACCCAGAATTTGGCCTTGGATGCCTTAGAAAGGTTTTCACCCAGGACTCTTTACTTTTTTTTTCTAGGAAGGTGAGGGGCTTGAAACTATGGATCTACCAATTGAATTCACATCCATGTTTATTTTATTAATAAAATCATCCGTAGACAGGACCTTCTTGTACATTTTTAGCCTGTAATTATTGACAAGAAGAGGGATCCCATCCTCATCTATGGTTCTGATATGAACAACCCCATTGTCATGGAATTTCTCAACTTGATAAGGTCCTAGCCATCTATTCATTAAATTTCCCTTGAAGTCCTTGAATCTGGAGTCATAGAGCAGATCCCAATCTCCTTCCTGAAATGTGTTTTATTTAATGTGCTTTTCATGTCAAAATTTTCTTTGCAGCTGGATTACTTCTGTGTGAAGGATGGCCTTCATTCTAAATTCATCCAAACCATTTAGCTACAACATCCTTTCTTGTTGTGCCTTTGTGATGTCCAAGTCCAACTAAGCTTCCATTCTAAGGGTGTTATACTCAAACTCAATGGAAATTAAATCTTTCTTCCCATAAACTACATCTTATGGAGTAAGCCCTGTAGTTGTCTTCTAAGTGGTATTGTAAGCACAAGTGGCTTCCACCAATTTGTCTACCCATTCTTTCCTACTGCTGCTCACAACTTTGGTGAGAATGTTCTCCAAGGCTCTATTTGTCACTTTCACCTGGCCATTTGCTTGAGGATGATAGGTAGTGGAATTCTTGTGCTTTATTTTGTGTTGCCTCATAAGGTTATCAATGAGATGAGATGTAAATTGAGCCCCCTTATCGGTGACTACCTCTCTAGGGTATCCAAATTTGTAGAGCACATTATCTCTCAAAAACTCAACTACCTTCTCTTCTGTTGCTTCCTTTACAACCCTTGTTTCAACCCACTTGTTTAAGTAATCAGTGCATACTATGACATATCTCTTCTGCCCGGATGGTGGATCAATGGGTCCAATTAATTCCATGCCCCACTTGTCAAATGTCTCTAAAGCCACTTGAGGTTGAAAAGGAATTTCATCCCTTGGTGTAGTTCTCCCCATCCTCTGACACTGATCATATCTACTGGTGTATCTCTTGGCATCCTGGTGGAGGGTAGGCCAACAATAGCCTGCTTGCAAAGCTTTGGAGGCTCTCCTCTTGGAAGCAAAATGACCCCAAAAGGGGCCATCATGGCATGATGAGAGGATGCCAAATACCTCTTCTTCCCCCACATATCATCTGAGAATTTGATCAGGAACCAATTTTAATAGAATTCCACCAATCCAAGTGAAATGGGCATTTTTCCTTATAATTGTGCTCTTTTCTTTGGATGAAAGGTTTGGAGGAAACCTCTCAGCAACCAAGTAGTTATCTATGTCAAAAAAACAAGGAGAGAGTGTTGAGATAGCGAATAGATGTTCATTTAGAAACTGATCATCCACCATTCCTTCCTCATCTGCAGATAAAGTTAGTCTAGATAAGAAATCTGCAACAACATTTTCCTTTCCTAGTTTGTCAGAAATTTTCAAATCAAACTGCTGCAATAACAACAACCATCTAATTATTCTAGAATTAACATTAGGTTTATTCATTAAGTACTTGATTGATACATGGTTAGTATGTACAAAGGTCTGATAACTAGTAATGTAGTGTCTGAATTTGTTTTGGGAATGGACAATGGCTAAGAGCTCATTTTTAGTGACAATATAGTTAAATTAAACTTTGAATAGATTATTGCTAATGAAATAAATGGCATAGGGTAATTTGTCTTCCAATTTCCCTAAGGCTACCGACATAGCTTTATCTGATGCATTTGTATGAATGTGGAAGGGTAGAGCCCAATTGGAACCTTGAATAATAGGGGAAGTGGTTAGCTTTTTCTTGATGAGAATAAAAGCCTCTTGATAGAGAATATACCAAAAAAAACTTATAACCTTTGGCCAAAAATTTGAATAATGGTGAAGCCACTTTACTGAAGTCCTTAATGAACCTCCTATAGTAGCTAGTCAAACCTAGGAAACTTCTGACATCTCTCTGCTTTTGAGGAATATGCACCCTTTTGATGATGGTGATTTTTTTTGGGTCTACCTGTATTCCTACTTGTGATATTGAATGGCCTAGGACTATCCTTTCCCTTTTTAGAACTTCACACTTTTTATGACTTACGGAGAGATGAATTTCAGTGCACTTACTCAACACTTTTCCTCTATTGGAGAGAGCCTCCTGGAAATCATACCCATAAGGTGTGAAAACATCCATGTAAATCTCTACAGAATCATGGACTAGCTCATAAAAAATTATTAGGACTACTCTATGGAAAGTAGCAAGGGCATTGCATAAGCCAAAGGGAAGGAATCTATGAGAGAAGTTTTCCCAGGGACATGTGAAAGTGGTCTTTTCCTGGTCCTAAAGGTTTACTTGAATATGGTTATACCCACTGAATCCATCTAGGAAAGAGAAAAAATTAATTCCCGCAAGACCATCTAAAACTTGATTGATGAAGGGCAAAGGGAAATGGTCCTTTTTAATGGTTTTGTTTAGTTCTCGGTAGTCAACACAAATTTTCCACTTTCCATTTTTCTTTGGGACTAGAATAAGAGAAGACACCCACTCACTGTTTGATATGGGGTAGATGAAACCTACATCGAGCAAATTTTGCAATTCATCCTTCATTGTGCCTTTGAAGGTTGGGTTCATCATCCTTTGGGGCTAGCGCACATGCTTACATCCCTCCTTAATATAAATATGATGTGTGCACACCGAGGGATGCACCCCTTTCAAGTCCTTTTAGTCCCAAGCAAAAGCATCTAAGTTTTTCTTCAGGAACTGGCACAATTGCTCCTCCTCCTTGGTTGAGAGGGATGATTTAATCTTTAGGGATTTAGATGGGTGAAATTCCATAGCCTTGGTGGCTTTATAGGTTGATTCAAATAAGTGTAGCTCAATCCAAGGGTCGATTTCAGTTTCTCTCACTAGGTCATCGAGTGGAATGCTAGTGGGGGGTTGTATTTGAATGATCTGTTCAATGAGATAATATTCATCATGTTTCCCCCCTCTAAGAACAATATCTATGGTACAGATGGGGTAAGATGTGGTACTGTACACTTCGTACTCTTCTTCTTCATCCTCCAACCAAAAAGGTAGGTCAAATATCAATGGAAGGTTGGGAAACAAGATATAATACCAAATGTTTGGACAAGCGCCCATTCTTTATAGTCATGTTTCCGACCCTACAAATGATATAGGCATCGACAGTGCCAACCAAGGTCTTCCTAGAATGAGAGGATTATTAATCAAGGTTGTCATTGATGTCAATATGGATTTGTTCGAGATGGAAAATGATTATGATGTGTGATTTTTCCTAAATATCCAATGATAATAATACCCTAATGATGATTTCCTTAAACTAACCATGAAGATTCCCTAGAAACCCTATGAAGATGAAGAATCCCTATGACCCCCATGAAGATGAATAAGCCCTAGAATCCAGATGACGTCATTACCATTAATAAGGAAGTCTAAAGATGCCATGTCAATCATGTGCCTATGATTGACGCTCATAGTGATATAGCCTTCAAGTGCCAATTATATATCTAATATACAAGCCCTTGATGACATATAGAGGACCGTACATGAATGACCTCACATTGATGAAATATAAATCTCATGATGGGCTCTCTGGATGGAAATTAATGGATGTTGCACTGTGACATGGTTGGTAACATGATTGATGTTACACTATCACACATAAGAACATACATGATGATGACATGGAAAATTATGGGAGATATGAAATGAATGACCTCACCATACTTGATGACATATAATGACATTGTTGGATACATGAAAATGGAGAAGCCATTAATGACCTCTTGTTGTTCTAATCACCTTCTGCACTAGAAATTCAAGAGTAATTATATGGAAAAATAAAATTAGGCACCTTAGAAGCATCCTTTAAATATGAATCCTATACCATCTTGTAGAGTATATTTTTCCCTTTCTAACAAGGCCTTACTTGCCCCCAAACTCCTGCTGATTGATGAGATAATGAATTTTTAAGTTTATAAAAATATTTTTTTTTATCTAGCCGACCTAAGTTAACATACATATGTTAGCTCTCATCTCCAACAGTCACGTCCTCTCTTTAAAGAATGAAATAAATATAAATAAGGTTTTGAACTTCATTTCCAGGCATCAATTTTTGGTAAAAAATCTCAGAGAAAAGGTACAGGAGGTTGAGGAGAAGAAGAACACGGACTAAGGAGAAGCTTAAGGAAGAAAGACATTTCTGGATTTTTTTTGGGTTATGAATTAAAAAAAGGAAAATCTACATGCAACCTAATTTAACCTCATACTGATGGAATTAGAGCATAATTTATGTGGCTCAGACACCTATAGGAAAAATTCCTTAGACCTGTAAGGTATGTGTTATATTCTTTCCACGACTAGCCCCACACGCTGTACGTTGCGCCAGGCATGGAAATCAAGAGAGATCGGGCAAAGAGGAAGCTCCAGTTAAACCAGAGGCAATATGTGGAGACTATATTGCAGAGGTTTAATATGCAGGATAGTAAACCGGTGAATGTTCCTATTCTTGTAGGTGTAAAGCTGTCTGTTGAACAGTGTCCCAAGACACAAGAAGAGGAGGAGGATATGTCCCGTGTTCCATATGCAAGTGCAGTGGGTAGCCTGATGTATGCAATGGTCTGTACTATACCAGACATTGCACATGTAGTGGGAGTATTGAGTAGGTTTATGTCAAACATAGGGAAGGAGCATTGGACAGTAGTGAAGCGGGTTTTCAGATATTTACGTGGCACTAGTGATTATGGCTTATGCTACCAGGGAAGACCAGGATTGGAAAGAATGTTGGACATTCATGGTTTTTTTGATGCAGACTGGGCTGGAGATCTGGACCAAAGAAGATCTACAAGTGGGTATGTTTTTAGCCTATTTGGAGGTGCAGTCAGTTGGATGAGTAAAAGACAGTCTGTAGTGGCGCTTTCAACTACAGAGGCAGAATACATAGCAGCCACTCATGCAAGCAAGGAAGCAGTTTGGTTGCAGAGATTGTGTTCAAGTATGGGGTTGGTACAACAAGCTATAAGGATAGACTGTGATAGCCAAAGTGCAATTTTCTTGGCTAAGAACCCTGTTTATCATTCAAAGACAAAGCACATTGATGTTCAATATCACTTTGTTAGAGATATGGTTGAAGCTAAAAGGGTGTTGCTGGTAAAGGTGGACACTTTGAAGAATGTTGCAGATGCATTGACGAAGTCTATGAGCACTCAAAATTTCTCCTGGTGTAGAGAAATAGTGGGTGTTGAAGAATTGGTCCAATGACTAACCTCTCCTGTGGCCCCCTGTGGCATTAGGGGAATTTTGAGGTCTAAAATGGGCCTCCTAAGAAAAATGTACAACAAAATTAAACTTTATAACAACCAATAGGATTCAAGATGATGATGTCAACCATGGGGGATGATTTACCATTTTTTAAATAAAAGGGTAAAAATATTAAAAAATAATAAAATAATAAAACTACTTTTTCAATTCGTATTTTCAACTTATCTCCCAAAATTTTTACTCAAATTTCGAGTGGGAGTACTCGTTGGATGAAAAATTTAATTCCTCATCCAAAGAGTACCCATGTTGCATACTTTAGATGAACTCTACTACACGAAAAATGAAAAATACATAAAAAAACGTGATTGTAATCACGTGTTTTTATGTATTTCTCATTTTTCGTGTAGTAGGACCCATCGAAAGTATGCAACATGGGTACTCCTTGGATGTGGAATTAAATTTCGCATCCAATGAGTACTCCCACTCGAAATTTGAGTAAAAACTTTGAGAGATAAGTTGAAAATATGAGTTGAAAAAGTAGTTTTTCCATTTTTCCCTCTAAAATTTGATGATGTCATAAAATCTTATTTGATTTTTTCCACTATTATTTTATAATTTCCTTAGGAGGCCCCTTTTAGACCTCAAAATTCCCCTAATGAAAGAAAAAAACAAGTGGGAGAATGTTGGGTATGTGTTATATTCTTTCCACGACTAGCCCCACGCGTTGTACGTTGCGTCGGGTGCAGTAGGGGGGTCACAGGGCGGCAACCGCCCCTTTCAAGTTTCGGGGCAGCGCCCCAGAATTTTTTTTTTTGGTGTCTGGTCCCACTCATAGGCAGACCCACCCATGTTTTGTGCATGAGTTTGCACATGGTTTTGGGGTACGATGGTTTTCAGCCCCTGGTATTTTGTAGATCCGGTCAAGGGAACTATGGTTATGTTCTAATCCAGGATTAATGGATTGAGGTTTATGTATGCTTCGGCATGTATATATATGTGTTGTAACACTAAAAGGAATATAATAAAATATCAAGTTGGTCATCCCGATTTGGGATCCAGGGGAAAATCTTTGTGTTTATCTTTTTTTTGTTTTATGCTCTCGCTATTGTTTATTTTCTGTTAGAAGATTCATGTGTAGATAATTTCTGTTCAGGGTTAAAACCTACATTTTGTATCAAAGCCAAGTTACGATCTTCAAGGGGATGCCTTTACTACTGAGGGTTTTTTGCTTGGGCTTGAGGTAGACCCTGTTCAGTGGGAGATCTGCGGGATCGATTCTTGTGGTGAAAGAAGATGGCGAGCGACAGAAAGATAGAGATCGAGAAATTTAATGGTCAGAGTTTTGAGTTGTGGAAGGTCAATATGGAGGATCTGCTGGTGGATAAAGATCAGTGGATCATGGTAGATCTAGGTACTAATCCAATGGAAATTTCAGATGAAGACTGGAAGAAACTGGATCGAAAGGCTAAGAGCACAATACGGTTGTGTGTCTCAGATTCAGTATTGTTGAATGTATCTAGGGAGGCTATGACGAAGAATTTGTGGGAAAAAATTGGGACTTTGTACTAATCTAAGTCTCTGGCGAATAAGCAGTTCCTGCAGAAAAAGATGTATAACCCAAGGATGAAGGATGGAGACTCGGTGACAGAGCATCTGAACGCCTTCAATACTGTGGTAAGTCAGCTTTCATTTGCTGATATTAAAATCTCAGATGAAGATAAGTGCATCAGTTTGTTGTGTTCTCTACCAGACTCATGGGACAGTCTCGTTATTGCAATAGGTAGCAATAAAACTACCTTGAATTTTGACGACATTGTCTCATCCTTGTTGTCGGAGGAAATGAGACAGAGAAATATGGAGGGCCAGAATGGAGATGCCTTATCTATACGAGGAAGGTCTCAAAAAAGAAACAAGAATAAGGTTTTGAGTGGGAGATCCAAATCTAGAGGGAGATCTAAATCTCCTGGAAAGTTTGTAAAGGTATGCTGGAAATGAAGACAGGAAGGGCACTACAAAAAGGAGTGAAAATCTAAAGCTCCTGAGAAAGGAAAGGGATTTGATGATGCTCCTTCTGCAGAGGCAAAAACCACCTCGGATGAAGGTGGGGATGTGTATTTGGCTTCTTCTTCAAATACACATGTAGATCATGAGTCATGCTTGATTGACTCAGGAGCATCCTTTCAGTTCACTCCCCATAGGGAGTGGTTCTGCGAGTATGAGAAATATGATGGTGATGATGACTTCCTAGGGGATGATAGGAAGGCCAGAATTGTCGGACGTGGAAAGGTCAGGCTGAAGCTACAAGGTGGAAGGATTATAACACTTCCTGGTGTTCTGCATATTCCTGCATTGGCCATAAATCTAATTTTTGTAAGCAAGATGGATGATGCAGGTGTAAAAACAGTGTTCGAGAAAGATGCCTGCAAGATGGTTCAGGGAGCACTGGTATTAATGCGGGGAGTTCAGACTGGAACTCTGTACCAGCTACAAGGTAGCACTATTATTGATGGGTGTAACAGTTATGTCATTCCTGAAAGTGGAGCAGAAAGCCTAGCTGTCTCTAGAGAAAAGACCATGCTATGGCATCAAAGGCTTGGACATATTGGAGAGAAGGGCCTTCGAATACTGCATAGAAATGGTATGGTAGAAGGTATGCCTAATTTCTCTCTGGATTTCGATTTCTGTGAACATTGTGTATATGGGAAGCAGAATCGGGTGAGTTTTCCTTCTAGTGCTAAGAGGGCGAACAAGATATTAGAACTTGTGCACAATGATGTGTTTGGACATGTGTCAGTTCCATCGCTAGGAAAGTCTATGTACTATGTTTCATTCATAGATGACTTCTCAAGGAATACAAGGATATATTTCTTGAGGAAGAAATCTGAAGTCTTTGACAAATTTAAGGAATTTAAGGCTATGGTGGAAAACCAGACAGAGAAGAAGATAAAGGCGCTCAGGACAGATAATGGTGGGGAGTTCTGCAAGAAGGAATTTGAAGAGTTCTGTAAGAAGTGCAGCCATTTTTTCGCATGAAGGCTATCTTACCTCGGAAAAATGGAGTTGCGAAGAATGAGCAGAACAACGATGGAAAGGCGGGGAAGCATGCTCGGTGGTATCGGGTTGGGGCAAATTACAGGCGGAGGCAGTGGAAGCTGCATGTTACTTAGTTAACGAGATCACCTTCATCGAGCGTTGGAGGATAAGACTCCACATGAGGTATGGAGTAGTAAAAACCCTCTCATCTAAGGGTATTTGGATGTGATGCATATGTACATGCTCCAAAGGAGAAAAGGAACAAGTTGGATAATAAATCTGAAAGGTGCATCTTTATTGGGTATAAGGATGGTTTAAAGGGTTACAAGCTTTGGAACCCATAAACAAGGAAGGTTGTGTACAACCGAGATGTAGTGTTTAGAGAGGTGAAAGATGTTGTTAAACATGAATTCATACCAAAGGAACCTGAGAAGATAGATTTTGAGCTAAAGGAGTATGAATCAGACTCTACAACAAAAGAAGATTCAGAAGAGGAAGAGCCACAAACCCCAGCTTTGAGAAGATCAATTCGGGAAAGAAGGCAACCAGAAAGGTATAGTCCATCTGCTTTCTGTTCAGGTTTTGCCTTAACTATAACTAATGATGATCCTAGAACTGTCAGGGAGGCAGTAGATTCAGAGGATGGAAAACTCTAGAAGGAGGCCATGGTTGATGAAATGGCATCCTTGCATAAAAATGAGGCATGGGATTTGGTGGATTTGCCGGCTGGAAGGAAGCCCATCGGGAGAAAATGGGTGTTCAAGAAGAAGATGAATGTAGAAGGCAAGGTGGAGAAATACAAAGCTCGGTTGGTAGAAAAAGGTTATTCCCAGGTGCCAGGAATTGATTTTGATGATATTTTTTCTCCTGTTGCCAAAGTTACTTCTATTAGATTACTTTTATCTGTTGCTGCTGCATTTGATTTTGAGATAGAACAGATGGATGTGAAGACAACATTTCTTCGCGGGGATCTAGAAGAGGAGATCTACATGAAGCAACCTGAAGGCTTTATGGTGAAGGGTAAGAAAGAACTAGTATGCAGGTTGAAGAAGTCTCTGTATGGGTTAAAACGGTCACCAAGGATGTGGTATCAGAAATTTGATACCTATATACGGGGACTTGGCTTCACCAGAAGCAAGGAGGATCACTGTGTTTATTTTAAATTAATTGGTGACCATGTTATTTATTTGGTCTTGTATGTGGATGACATGTTGTTGATTGGAAATGACAAAGAAATTATCCAAGATTTGAAGACCCAGCTGTTCTCCAAATTCGAAATGAAGGATCTTGAAGCCGCAAACTATATTTTGGGCATGGAAATTAAGAGAGATCGGGCAAAGAGGAAGCTCCGGTTAAAAACTAGAGGAAGTATGTCGAGACTATATTGCAGAGGTTCAATATGCAGGATAGTAAACCGGTGAATGTTCCTATTCCTGTAGGTGTAAAGTTGTCTGCTGAACAATGTCCCAAGACACAAGAAGAAGAGGAGTATATGTCCCATGTTCCATATGCAAGTGCAATGGGTAGCCTGATGTATGCAATGGTCCGTACTAGACCTGACATTGCACATGCAATGGGAGTATTGAGCAGGTTTATGTCAAACCCAGGGAAGGAGCATTGGACAGCAGTGAAGCGAGTTTTCAGATATTTACGTGGCACTAGTGATTATGGCTTATGCTACCAGGAAAGACCATGATTGGAAAGAATGTTGGACATTCGTGGTTTTGTTGATGCAGACTAGGCTGGAGATCTGGACCAAAGAAGATCTACAAGTGGGTATGTGTTTAGCCTATTTGGAGGCGCAGTCAGTTGGATGAGTAAAAGACAGTCTGTAGTGGCTCTTTCAACTACAGAGGTAGAATACATAGCAGCTACTCATGCAAGCAAGGAAGCAGTTTGGTTACCAGAGGTTGTGCTCAAGTATGGGGTTGGTACGCAAGCTATAAGGATAGACTCGTGATAGCCAAAGTGTAATTTTCGCTAAGAACCCTTCTTAACATTAAAAGACAAAGCACATTGATGTTCAATATCACTTTGTTAGAGATATGGTTGAGGCTAAAAGTGTGTTGCTGGTAAAGGTGGACACTTTGAAGAATGTTGCAGATGCATTGACAAATTTTGTGAGCACTCAGAAGTTCTCTTGGTGTATAGAAACAATGGGTGTTGAAGAATTGGCCCAATGACTAAGCTCTCTTGTGGCCCCATGAAGAAAGAAAACAACAAGTGGGAGAATGTTGTGTATGTGTTATATTCTTTCCACGACTAGCCCCACACGTTGTACGTTGCACCAGGTGTAGCAGGGGGGTCATAGGGGGGGCGACAGCCCCCCCTGTCAGGGTCTGGGGCAAAACCTTGGCAAAAACAATTTTGGTGTGCGGACCCACTCATAGGCAGACCCACCCATGTTTTGTGCATGAGTTTGCACATGGTTTTTGGGTACGATGGTTTTCGGCCCCTGGTATTTTGTAGATCCGGTCAAGGGAACTACGGTTATGTTCTAATCCAGGGTTAATGGATTGGGGTTTATGTATGCTTCGGCATGTATATACATGTGTTGTAACACTAAAAGGAATATAATGAAAAATCAAGCTGGTCGTCCCGATTTGGGATCCAGGGGAAAATCTCTGTGTTTATCTGTTTTATGTTTTATGCTCTCGCTATTGTTTATTTTCTGTTATAAGATTCGTGTGTAGATCATTTATGTTCATGGTTAAAACCTACATTTGGTATCAGAGCTATTTTGGCTTCAAGGGGACGCCTTTGCTGCTGATGGTTTTTTGCTCGGGCCTGAGGTAGACCCTGTTCAGTGGGAGATCTGCGGGATCGATTCTTGCGGTGAAAGAAGATGGCGAGCGGCGGAAATATAGAGATCGAGAAATTTAATGGTCAGAGTTTTGAGTTGTGGAAGCTCAAGATGGAGGATCTGTTGGTGGATAAAGATCAGTGGATCGCGGTAGATCCAGGTACTAAACCAATGGCAATGTCAGATGAAGACTGGAAGAAACTGGATCGGAAGGCTAAGAGCACAATATGGTTGTGTGTCTCAGATTCAGTATTGTTGAATGTATCTGGGGAAGCTACGGCGAAGACCTTGTGGGAAAAACTTGGGACTTTGTACCAATCTAAGTCTCTGGTGAATAAGTTGTTCCTGCGGAAAAAGCTGTATAACCCGAGGATGAAGGATGGAGACTCGGTGACAGAGCATCTGAACGCCTTCAATACTGTGGTAAGTCAGCTGTCGTCTGTTGATATTAAAATCTCAGATGAAGATAAGTGCATCAGTTTGTTGTGCTCTCTACCAGACTCGTGGGACAGTCTGGTTATTGCAATAGGTAGCACTACAACTACCTTGAATTTTGATGACATTGTCTCAGCCTTGCTGTCGGAGGAAATGAGACGGAGAAATATGGAGGGTCAGAATGGAGATGCCTTATCTATATGAGGAAGGTCCCAGAACAGAAACAAGAATAAGGTTTCGAGTGGGAGATCTAAATCTAGAGGGAGATCTAAATCTCCTGGAAAGTTTGTAAAGGTGTGCTGGAAATGCGGAAAGGAAGGGCACTACAAAAAGGAATGCAGATCTAAAGCTCCTGAGAAAGGAATGGGATCTGATGAAGGTCCTTCTGCAGAGGCAAAAACCACCTCGGATGAAGGTGGGGATGTGTATTTGGCTTCTTCTTCAAATACACATGTAGATTATGAGTCATGGTTGATTGACTCAGGTGCATCCTTTCACTTCACTCCCCATAGGGAGTGGTTCTGCGAGTATGAGAAATATGATGGTGGTGATGTCTTCCTAGGGGATGATAGGAAGGCCAGAATCGTCGAACGTGGAAAGGTCAAGCTGAAGCTGCAAGGTGGAAGGATTAGAACACTTCCTGGTGTTCTGCATATTCCTGCATTGGCCAGAAATCTGATTTCTGTAAGCAAGATGGATGATGCATGTGTAAAAATAGTGTTCGAGAAAGATGCCTGCAAGATGGTTCGGGGAGCACTGGTATTAATGCGGGGAGTTCGGACTGGAACTCTGTACAAGCTACAAGGTAGCACTGTTATTGATGGGTGTAACAGTTCTATGGTTCCTGAAAGTGGAGCGAAAAGCCTAGCTGTCTCTGGAGAAAAGACCATGCTATGGCATCAAAGGCTTGGACATATTGGAGAGAAGGGCCTTCGGATACTGCATAGAAATGGTATGGTAGAAGGTATGTCTAATTTCTCTCCGGATTTCGATTTCTGTGAACATTGTGTATATGGGAAGCAGAATCGGGTGAGTTTTCCTTCTGGTGCTAAGAGGGCAAACAAGATATTAGAACTTGTGCACAGTGATGTGTTTGGACCTGTGTCAGTTCCATCACTGGGAAAGTCTGTGTACTATGTTTCATTCATAGATGACTTCTCAAGGAATACATCGATATATTTCTTGAGGAAGAAATCTGAAGTCTTTGACAAATTTAAAGAATTTAAGGCTCTGGTGGAAAACCAGACAGAGAAGAAGATAAAGGCGTTGAGGACATATAATGGTGGGGAGTTCTGCAAGAAGGAATTTGAAGAGTTCTGTAAGAAGTGTGGTATAGCACGACAGAAGACTACTCCATACACACCGCAGCAAAATGGAGTTGCAGAAAGAATGAACAGAACAATGATGGAAAAGGCAAGAAGCATGCTCAGTGGTACCGGGTTAGGACAAGAATTCTGGGCAGAGGCAGTGGAGACTGCATGCTATCTGGTTAACAGATCACCTTCATCAGTGTTGGAGGATAAGACTCCACATGAGGTATGGACTGGTAAGAAACCCTCTCTTTCACATCTAAGGGTATTTGGATGTGATGCATATGTACATGTTCCAAAGTAGAAAAGGACCAAGTTGGATAATAAATCTGAAAGGTGCATCTTTATTGGGTATAAGGATGGTTTAAAGGGTTACAAGCTTTGGAACCCATAAACAAGGAAGGTTGTGTACAATCGAGATGTGGTGTTTAGAGAGGTGAAATATGTTGTTAAACATGAAATTATTCCAAAGGAACCTGAGAAGATAGAGTTTGAGCTAAAGGAGGATGAATCAGACTCTACAACAGAAGAATATTCAGAAGAGGAAGAGCCACAAACCCCAGCTTTGAGAAGATTAGTTCGGGAAAGAAGGCAACCAGAAAGGTATAGTCCATCTTATTTTTGTTCAGGTTTTGCCTTAACTATAACTGGTGATGATCCCAGAACTGTCAGGGAGGCAGTAGATTCAGAGGATGGAAAACTCTAGAAGGAGGCCATGGTTGATGAAATGGCATTCATGCATAAAAATGAGGCATGGGATTTGGTGGAGTTGCCAGCTGGAAGGGAGCCCATCAGGAGCAAATGGGTGTTTAAGAAGAATATGAATGTAGAAGGCAAGGTGGAGAAATACAAAGCTCGGTTGGTAGCAAAAGGTTATTCCCAGGTGCCAGGAATTGATTTTGGTGATATTTTTTCTCCTATTGCCAAAGTTACTTCTATTAGATTACTTTTATTTTTTGCTGCTACATTTGATTTTGAGATAGAACAGATGGATGTGAAGACATCATTTCTTCACGGGGATCTAGAAGAGGATATCTACATGAAGCAACCTGAAGGCTTTATGGTGAAGGGTAAGAAAGAACTAGTATGCAAGTTGAAGAAGTCTCTGTATGGGTTAAAACAGTCACCAAGGATGTGGTATCAGAAATTTGATACCTATATACGGGGACTTGGCTTCACCAGAAGCAAGGAGGATCACCGTGTTTATTTTAAATTAATTGGTGACCGTGTTATTTATTTGGTATTGTATGTGGATGATATGTTGTTGATTGGAAATGACAAAGAAATTATCCAAGATTTGAAGACCCAACTGTTCTCCAAATTCGACATGAAGGATCTTGGTGCCGCAAACTATATTTTGGGCATGGAAATTAAGAGAGATCGGGCAAAGAGGAAGCTCTGGTTAAACCAGAGGAAGTATGTCGAGACTATATTGCAGAGGTTCAATATGCAGGATAGTAAATCGGTGAGTGTTCCTATTCCTGTAGGTGCAAAGCTGTCTGCTGAACAGTGTCCCAAGACACAAGAAGAAGAGGAGGATATGTCCCGTGTTCCATATGCAAGTGTAGTGGGTAGCCTGATGTATGCAATGGTCTGTACTAGACCAGACATTGCACATGCAGTGGGAGTATTGAGCAGGTTTATGTCAAACCCAGGGAAGGAGCATTGGATAGCAGTGAAGCGGGTTTTCAGATATCTACGTGGTGTTGAGATTACAACAAGATGATGAGCTTAGTGGAAAGGAGTCGCCTTCACTAAGTGGGCCCGCAGGCTATTTTTGGCGCAAAGTCTATTTTTAGACATATGGATCATGTTCTATGAGTTGCAGGATGCTATTTGTGGATGGTTGTTCAAGTTGGAAAAAATAGATGGACTTCTATTTTTAGACATACTGGGCGGAATCTATTTTTAGATTGCCAGTCTAAAAATAGATATGTCGAATATTATTTGCTCTTAATAATATTTAGACTCTAAACATTATCTTATTCTCTTGGAGCACTTCATTTAAGTGCACAGATGTGGCACATGAGCTGACAGAAGGAATTACGCTATTCCTAAGGGTTAATTGGAGCTATTGCATGGATACTTCAGTTAGAACTCATGTGATAGAGTTTGGTGGAGTTGATTGTGGAAGTTAATGGAGTTGTATTCAGTTTAACTAATCTAAACATAGTTGAGCTATTTGTATTAAGTTTAAATACTTGATACAATTAGTGAGAGTGGTGTGAATTAATTATTAATTAATTCACTAATTATAAACTCATAAATCAACTAAAGAATGCATCAGTTAACTTCAGTGCATGGACAGTTTCAGTGGAGACCAGTGCAGAAATAGGTGAAAGAGTAGGTTAACTATCAGTTGTGACTATACTATTGCTATTTGAAACACACAGATAGGTGGAGTAGCCCATGATGATTGCGCAGTTCAAGCCAGGTGGTTTATCTATTTAATGAAGCCTTCCCATAACATTAATTATGTAATAGAGGCTGGCTATCAAGTGGCAAAATATTGGAGCATGTGTTTTGCTAGATCTAGCTTGATAGTGTGTAGCAATTGAGGGTGTGCATGAGATCTTGTGAGGAGCTTTTGTACTATGATTGTTACATGATCTCCATGACATATTATATACGTATAGTTGGGTTTTTAGCTTTAAGCTTTCCATTAAATACTCGTGTTCATATGTGTGATTGTTTGTGGTTTTAATGTATGCATGCAATTGATTTTATTTCCGCATGTGATGATCAATTGTAGAAGAGATTCTGTATTATGCATGAAGCTAAAATAGTGTGTGATCAGGAGAATCTCGATGAATAATATCTCAGTTATTCAAATTTTCTATTTTTAGACATATGGATCATGTTCTATGAGTTGCAGGATGCTATTTGCGGATGGTTGGTCAAGTCGGAAAAAAAAGATGGACTTCTATTTTTAGACATACTGGGCGGAATCTATTTTTAGATTGCCAGTCTAAAAATAGATATGTCAAATATTATTAGCTCTTAATAATATTTAGACTCTAAACATTATCTTATTCTCTTGGAGCACTTCAAATAAGTGGCCGTATGTGGCACAGAGTCACGTATGAATTACACTATTCCTAAGGGTTAAGTGGAGCTATTGCATGGATACTTCAGTTAGAACTCATGTGATAGAGTTTGGTGGAGTTGATTGAGGAAGTTAGTGGAGTTGTATTCAGTTTAACTAATCTAAACATAGTTGAGCTATTTGTATATAGTTTAACTAATTGATAAAATTAGTGAGTGGTGTGAATTAATTATTAATTAATTCACTAATTATAAACTCATTAATCAACTAAAGAATGCATTAGTTAACTTCAGTGCATGGACAGTTTCAGTGGAGACCAGTGCATAAATAGGTGAAAGAGCAGGTTAACTATCAGTTGTGACTATAATGTTGCTATTTGCAACACACAGATAGGTGAGTAGCCCATGAGGATTGCGCTCAAGCCAGGTGGTTTATCTATTTAATGAAGCCATCCCATAAAACATTAATTACACAATAGAGACCGGATTTCAAGTGGAAAAATATTTCGGAGCTTGTGTTTTACAGATCCAAATATGATAGTGTGTAGCAATTGAGGGTGTGCATGAGAGCTTGTGAGGATATTTTTTACTATGATTGTTACACGATCTCCATGAAATATAATATATAGATAGTTGGGGTTTTCAGATTTAAGCTTTCCCATTACATACTGTTTTCATATGTGTGAATTTGTATGGCTTTAATGTGTGCATGCAATTGATTTTATTTCTGCATGTGATGATCAATGGTAGAAGAGATTCTGTATTATGCATGAAGCTAAAATAATGCGTGATCAGGAGAATCTCGATGAATAATATCTCATTTATTCAAATTTCTACACGTGGCACTAGTGATTATGGCTTATGCTACCAGGGAAGACCAGGATTGGAAATAATGTTGGACATTCGTGGTTTTGTTGATGCAGACTGGGCTGGAGATCTGGACCAAAGAAGATCTACAAGTGGGTATGTGTTTAGCCTATTTGGAGGCGCAGTCAGTTGGATGAGTAAAAGAGAGTCTATAGTGGCTCTTTCAACTACAGAGGCAGAATACATAGTAGCCACTCATGCAAGCAAGGAAGCAATTTGGTTGCAGAGATTGTGTTCAAGTATGGGGTTGGTATAGAAAGCTATAAGGATAGACTGTGATAGCCAAAGTGCAATTTTCTTGGCTAAGAACCCTGCTTATCATTCAAAGACAAAGCACATTGATGTTCAATATCATTTTGTTAGAGATATGGTTGAAGCTAAAAGGGTGTTGCTGGTAAAGGTGGACACTTTGAAGAATGTTGCAGATGCATTGACGAAGTCTGTGAGCACTCAGAAGTTCTCTTGGTGTAGAGAAACAATGGGTGTTGAAGAATTGGGCCAATGACTAAGCTCCCCTGTGGCCCCCTGTGGAAAGAAAACAAAAAGTGGGAGAATGTTGGGTATGTGTTATATTCTTTCCACGACTAGCCCCACGCACTGTACGTTGCGCCGGGCGCAGCAGGGGGGTCACAAGGGGGGAGGCAGCCCCCACTGTTGGGGTCTAGGGCAGCGCCCCGACGAAAATTGTTTGGTGTGCGGACCCACTCATAGGCGGACCCACCCATGTTTTGTGCATGATTTTTCACATGGTTTTGGGGTACGATGGTTTTCGGCCCCTGGTATTTTGTAGATCCGGTCAATGGAACTACGGTTATGTTCTAATCCAGGGTTAATGGATTGGGGTTTATGTATGCTTCGGCATGTATATATATGTGTTGTAACACTAAAAGGAATATAATGAAAAGTCAAGCTGGTCGTGCCATTTTGGGATCCAGAGGAAAATCTCTGTGTTTATCTGTTTTATGTTTTATGCTCTCGCTATTGTTTATTTTCTATTATAAGATTCATGTGTAGATAATTTATGTTCAGGGTTAAAACCTACATTTGGTATCAGAGCTGTTTCGGCTTCAAGGGGACGCCTTTGTTGTTGAGGGTTTTTTGCTCGGGCCTGTGGTAGACCCTGTGCAGTGGGAGATCTGTGGGATCGATTCTTGCGGTGAAAGAATATGGCGAGCAGCGGAAAGATAGAGATCGAGAAATTTAATGGTCAGAGTTTTGAGTTGTGGAAGCTCAAGATGGAGGATCTGCTGGTGGATAAAGATCAGTGGATCGCAGTAGATCCAAGTACTAAACCAACGGCAATGTCAGATGAAGACTGGAAGAAACTAGATTGGAAGGCTAAGAGCACAATATGGTTGTGTGTCTTAGATTTAGTATTGTTGAATGTATCTAGGGAAGCTACGATGAAGAATTTGTGGGAAAAACTTGGGACTTTGTACCAATCTAAGTCTCTGGTGAATAAGTTGTTCTTGTGGAAGAATTTGTATAACCTGAGGATGAAGGATAGAGATTCGCTGACAGAGCATCTGAATGCCTTCAATACTGTGGTAAGTCAGCTGTCATCTGTTGATATTAAAATCTCAGATGAAGATAAGTGCATCAGTTTGTTGTGTTATCTACTAGACTCATGGGACAGTCTGGTTATTGCAATAGGTAGCAATACAAATACCTTGAATTTTGATGACATTGTCTCAGCCTTGCTGTCGGAGGAAATGAGACGGAGAAATATGGAGGGCTAGAATGGAGATGCCTTATCTGTACAAGGAAGGTCACAAAACAAAAACAAGAATAAGGTTTCGAGTGGGAGATCCAAATCTAGAGGGAGATCTAAATCTCCTGGAAAGTTTGTAAAGGTATGCTGGAAATGCGGAAAGGAAGGGCACTACAAAAAGGAGTGAAAATCTAAAGCTCCTGAGAAAGGAAAGGGATCTGATGATGCTCCTTCTGCAGAGGAAAAAACCACCTTGGATGAAGGTGGGGATGTGTATTTGGCTTCTTCTTCAAATACACATGTAGATCATGAGTCATGGTTGATTGACTCAGGTGCATCCTTTCACTTCACTCCCCATAGGGAGTGGTTCTGCAAGTATGAGAAATATGATGGTGGTGATGTCTTCCTAGGGGATGATAGGAAGGCCAGAATCGTCAGACGTGGAAAGGTCAAGCTGAAGCTACAAGGTGGAAGGATTAGAACACTTCCTGGTGTTCTACATATTCCTGCATTTTCTAGAAATTTGATTTCTATAAGCAAGATGGATGATGCAGGTGTAAAAGCAGTGTTCGAGAAAGATGCCTGCAAGATGGTTCGGGGAGCACTGGTATTAATGCAGGGAGTTCAGACTGGAACTCTGAACAAGCTACAAGGTAGCACTGTTATTGATGGGTGTAACAGTTATGTCATTCTTGAAAGTGGAGGGGAAAGCCTAGATGTCTCTGGAGAAAATACCATGCTATGGCATCAAAGGCTTGGACATATTGGAGAGGAGGGCCTTCGGATACTGCATAGAAATGGTATGGTAGAAGGTATGTCTAATTTCTCTCTGGATTTCAATTTCTGTGAACATTGTGTATATGGGAAGCAGAATCGGGTGAGTTTTCCCTCTGGTGCTAAGAGGGCGAACAAGATATTAGAACTTGTGCACAATGATGTGTTTGGGCCTGTGTCAGTTCCGTCACTGGGAAAGTCTGTGTACTATGTTTCATTCATAGATGACTTCTCAAGGAATACATGGATATATTTCTTGAGGAAGAAATCTGAAGTCTTTGACAAATTTAAGGAATTTAAGGCTATGGTGGAAAACCAGATAGAGAAGAAGATAAAGGCGCTCAGGACAGATAATGGTGGGGAGTTCTGCAAGAAGGAATTTGAAGAGTTCTGTAAGGAGTGTGGCATAGCACGACAGAAGAATACTCCATACACACCTCAACAAAATGGAGTTGCAGAAATAATTAACAGAACACTAATGGAGAAGGCAAGAAGCATGCTCAGTGGTACCGGGTTAGGACAAGAATTCTGGGCAGAGGCAATGGAGACTGCATGTTACTTAGTTAACAAATCACCTTCATCAGCGTTGGAGGATAAGACTCCACATGAGGTATGGACTGGTAAGAAACCCTCTCTTTCACATCTAAGGGTATTTGGATGTGATGCATATGTACATGTTCCAAAGGAGAAAAGGACCAAGTTGGATAATAAATCTGAAAGGTGTATCTTTATTGAGTATAAGGATGGTTTAAAGGGTTACAAGCTTTGGAACCTAGAAACAAGGAAGGTTGTGTACAGCCGAGATGTGGTGTTTAGAGAGGTGAAAGATGTTGTTAAACATGAAATCATTCCAGAGGAACCTGAGAAGATAGAGATTGAGCTAAAGGAGGATGAATCAGACTCTACAACAGAAGAAGATTCAGAAGAGGAATAGCCACAAACCCCAGCTTTGAGAAGATCAGTCCGGGAAAGAAGGCAACCAGAAAGGCATAGTCCATCTTCTTTCTGTTCAGGTTTTTCCTTAACTATAACTGATGATGATCCCATAACTGTCAGGGAGGCAGTGTATTCAGAGGATGGAAAACTCTGGAAGGAGGCCATGGTTGATGAAATGGCATCCTTGCATAAAAATGAGGCATGGGATTTGGTGGAGTTGCCGGCTGGAAGGAAGCCCATCAGGAGAAAATGGGTGTTTAAGAAGAAGATGAATGTAGAAGGCAAGGTGGAGAAATACAAAGCTCGGTTGGTAGCAAAAGGTTATTCCCAAGTGCTAGGAATTGATTTTGGTGATATTTTTGTTGGGAAAAATACTGAGAAGGGGGGGGGTGAATCAGTATTTAGAGATGACAAAAAACTTTTCACTTTTTGTTTTTCTTAAACCCATACGTTACTTTACTGAACCCAACTCGCATATAAATGTGGATATCCTTAAGAAAACTTGCATATGTTCAGAGATCTTATTATACATTTAATTCTTTACTTAGATTATTGCATCATTCATTCATCAGATGTTTAGAAAGCAGTAAGCATGTGCAGTAATAACTGAATAAACTATCACACATAAGAAACACACATGAACACCAGTTATTTAAGGTGGAAACCCAATTTGGGAGAAAACCACCGCTGCTGTCATCTCTGTCTTCAATATTTATTATAAATAAATCTTCTTACAATTTTGTACTGGCGCAAACTCATACCAGCATGCAGGCACACACCTGTAGAAGGCTGCAACCTTCTCTCGTTCTCCAGCCACTGCTGAAGGGCTCAACCTTTGGTTTAACACTGACTTCTCTTTGTGAAATCTTCCACTTTCATACAGCAGGCTTCAACCCTCGGATCCACGGTTTTGCTAATTTATTCATTAGACTTTCGTCAGGTCTTCATCATTTCTTTTGCCGATCATCGTAGAGATTCATCATTTCTAGATCATATCCATATGTGCATCATATATGCAGATATCTCTTAAAGAGATTTTTTTTTTAATTAACAACCCTTCCACATGCACACCCTAAACCATGATACACTTCTCCTTATATAGTTTTGCCTTTATTAATACCATGAGTCAAAACCACCCAACCGCCGATGGTATTCCTGGATGGGATCAATTAGATAATCCAACGGGGTCTACCCAAGCCCCCAAAAAATTTCTCATTGTTTTATTTCCTTTGTTTTTGGCAATTAGATAATTAATCTAAGGCTTTTTAATATCTCAATCTGAGATTGAGATATTAATCCAATTCCCCCTTTAGTTGTTACAAACATTAACGTGCCGCTGACTTATATAAAAATCCAACAGTAATACATATCCATATAACCTTTCAGGCCCTTCAATAATATTTAATCTTTGACTTGGGGATTTGCGCTGATAATTAAAGTTCCTATCACAAGACCCAACCCGCGGACACAACTAGCGCACCGGATATCGAGACAAGTGCCTCCGCAGTTGACCGAGTTAACTGCGGGGACAACAGAGATGAATGGCAGAGATTGAGCGTGGGGGCACCAGCCAAAATTTTCATCCGTACGTCGAGAGCCCCAACAGTGACGCAAGACGCTGAGTTGGTCACAGCTGTCTTCCACGTCAGGTGAAGATCTCGACATAACATAACAACGTATATTGAACCAATAATGTGAAGGGAAATCGGGTTCCAAACCCTTAATACACGACATAATACTTTGGGTTAAACCCGCAAACCTAAAAACATGTCTATGGGCCCCAACGTTAATGGTCATCTCCATTCGACGGTTGTTATTGCGTCGCACCGCCTCATTTGATCGGACGGATATCGCTCGGTGAATATGTGCGAACAGTAACGCGCGATGGCCACCCTGCTTTGGTTAACCTTCGCACATCTTCCTCATACGACCACCGTCCGATGGCTTCCCTCCAGATCGACGGTGCTCAACAATATCGCTGGGCATCCTGGGTCGAACAATAACGCGCAATGGCACGTAGTGACAAGCGATTTTGTGGAGTTGTATAGGGACGCGTGTCGCCCATTCTATGGAATCGCTCCCCAACTCGAAGAAACCAATTATCTCTAAAAAGCGGTGCGATATGGGCAATATGGCTTCGTAAACCCGCTCGCGGTTTCATAACAGTGTTCTATCGGAATTCAACCATATTTCAAATATAGTTCATTGATCCATCGGGTCCGGATTTTCCTCCCAATCACAAGTATTTTAATAAACACTCCGCTGCGCAGTTTTTCTCCGATGCGATTAAAACTGGAACTCAAATACTTATTAATCCTAGTTTATACACCCATCGGATCCAGGCTTCAATCGCACTCGCATCCTCTTTTTAACTTGTTCTGCTGACCTTATATGCTCCGATGGGATAAGGGTCTCTGGCCCGGGTTACGATTCCCAGAAAGTACTTATTTAGTGTATCAACCAGCTGGGGTAGTAAACCTCGGAATAACACCTCAGCCTCAGCCTCTGCTGCTCGATGCAATTCCTTCTATGCTGCCTTGCTACCTCTCTCTACTGCCTCTGTGCCTCTGCTACATTACATTGCTTCCTCTGTACTTTTCTGTAGACCTTTTTTCTTTTCTACATTTCTTTTCTCTGTTTCTAGTTACTGTTTCTGATGCTCCTTCTTTGCCAATTCTTTTGCCATCAATGAAAACATTTCCAAAAATATCCCCCTTTGGAATTGATGGCAATACTCTTCCTCTGTTTGTCTTTTAGAACCCCCCCCATTTTTTTTTCTTTTCCTCCCCCTTTGACATCAATGGCAAAGAATAGATCAAGATGCTTTGTACCGACAATACCATGCTCCCCATGAGATCATGCTGCATTTTCAAGACTTATACAATCAAGATCAAAAATTCTCAAGCATGAGATCAGACTACAACAAATAATTAAAGTGCCAATAATGCATCCTTTCCACATGACCAATGCTCCCCCTTAGCCTGTGCATCCTGAACACTTTCAACAGGAGCATATCCAATTTAATCTTCTAAATTTAAGCAGATCTGATCTTCTGCATGGCAGAGACTACTCCCAGCTTCTGTTTGAGATATTCGAATGCTTCCCTAGGTAAAGGTTTGGTAAATATATCAGTAACTTGTTCTTTGGAGGGAACATACTCCACCTTCACCTTTTCAATCAAGCACTTGTTCACGTAAGAAGTGATACTTGATGGGAATGTGCTTGGTCTTGGAATGCATAACAGGATTATTTGAGATACTGATGGCACTTGTATTATCACACATAATGGAAATAGGAAGTGAACATTTGATTTGAATGTCTTGTAAGGTTTGCATCATCCAAAGAAGTTGAGTGCAACATGATGCGGCAGCCACATATTCTGCTTCTGCTGTAGATAAGGCAATAGAGTTTTGCTTCTTGCTGAACCAAGATACTAACCGAGGCCCCATATAGAATGCACCACCACTAGTGCTTTTCTGATCATCAAAATTTCCAGCCCAATCTGCATTAGTGTAAGCATGAAGAGTAAGATCAACATTCTTTGGATACCATAGTCCAAAGTCTTGAGTTCCTTGTAGATATTTGAATATTATTTTCACAGCCTGAAGGTGAGACTCTTTTGGATTAGCTTGGAATCGTCCAACAATCCCAACTGCATGCATAATGTCTGGTCTTGTCCCATTGAGATACAGTAGAATTCCTATCATAGATCTGTATTCTGGTTGATTCACCGTGGGAGAATCATCATTAGAACTGAGATTACATCCGGTTATCATTGGTGTACTTACAGGTTTGCAATCTTCCATGCCAAACTTCTTCAAGATTTGCTTAAGATATTTTTCCTGTGATAAGAATATGCCATTTGTTGCTTGTTGCACTTGCAAGCCAAGAAATAATGTTAGTTCCCCAGGTAAAGACATTTCAAATTCTTGCTGCATATCAGAAGCAATTTTTGACTCATAGAATCTTCATTACTTCCAAAAATGATATCATCAACATATACAACCACGATAAATATTTTATTATTTTCAATTTTTGTGTATAAGTTGCTATCAACAGACCCCTTAGAAAATCCTTGTTGATGAAGATATTTGTCAAGACGATAGTACCATGCCCTTGGAGCTTGTTTGAGACCATATAGAGCCTTTTTAAGTTTACAAACAAGTTTTTCATCATTCCCCAAAATGAATCCTTCTGGTTGTTCTATATAAACTTCTTCTTGTAGATCACCATTGAGAAAAGTAGATTTAACATCCATTTGATAAACTTTGATTTGTTGGAAGCTTGAAAAAGCAAGAAACATTCTTATGGCTTCAAGTCTGGCTACAAGAGCAAAATTTTCTTCAAAGTCTATACCTTCTTGTTGAGCATACCCCTTGCAAACAAGTCTAGCTTTATTTCTTATAATATCCCCATTCTCATTTAACTTGTTTTTGAATATCCATTTAGTTCCAATGACATTTTTGTCATGAGGTCTTGGTACTAATTCCCAAGTGTGATTCTTTTCAATTTGATCAAGCTCTTCATTCATGGCTTGAATCCAAAATTCATCGTTGCTGGATTGATTGACATTTTGTGGTTCAATAGAGGATAGAAATGCCAGATAGCTAGAAGATCCCACAAGGGTCCTTCTTGTTTGTACACCTGATCCCTTTTCTCCCAAAATTTGAGATTCTGGATGATTCTTTTGAACATATCTGGATGGAGCTTTTTCAAATAAATCATCTTCGGGTTCTTCATTGGGTTCACTATCTATATCATTCCTATTAGATGTAGAAGGATATATGTCATCATCGTCTTCATTTGTTGTTTGTTTTTCTTCTTTTGGAGCTGCAGGAGACTCATCAATAACAACATCAATACATTCAACAATCCTCCGAAGTCTTTTATTGTAACATTTATA
This sequence comes from Pinus albicaulis, assembly GCA_034641835.2. Taxonomy (NCBI): domain Eukaryota; kingdom Viridiplantae; phylum Streptophyta; class Pinopsida; order Pinales; family Pinaceae; genus Pinus; species Pinus albicaulis. The sequence goes on from CM076582.1 coordinate 779,019,102, forward strand.
TGCCCTACTCCTAGAGGAGTAACCAAGAAATATTCCTTCATCTGCTCTGGGTTCAAACTTGCCAATTTTTTCATCATTATTTTTGATAAAACATTTTCTTCCAAAAAACTCTAAAATGCTTCACAGTGGGAGGATTACCATACCATAGTTCATATGGAGTTTTATCACTATTTACACGAACATGTGCGTTGTTAAGAATATTTACCGCTGTATGTGCTGCTTCTCCCCAAAATGTGTCAGGTGTTTCAGAATCATCAAGCATAGCTCTAGCCATTTGTTGAACTATTATATTCATTCTTTCTGCTACTCCATTTTGTTGTGGAGTACCTGCTACCGAAAACTGTCTTTTTATACCATGTTGTTCACAAAATTCAAGGAATTCATCTGATGTATATTCTCCTCCTCGATCAGATCTAAGACACTTGATTTTTAGATATAATTCATTTTCAACTAGTGCTTTGAAGATTTGAAATTTCTCAAATGCTTCATCTTTGTGTTTAAGCAACCCAATCCAACACATTCTAGAGAAATCATCAATAAATAAGATATAGTATTGTTCACCACGTGGTGAATTTTTCTTCACAGGTCCACATATGTCAGTATGAATGAGTTCAAGAGGCTTAATTGATGATCCTTCCTTGGCATTAAATTGCACTCTGGTCTGCTTACCGAATTGGCAAGATTTGCATATGATACTTTCAGGTAGAGTAATATTGGGAAGATCACGAACAGATTTAAGTCTGCTTGATTTGTTGATTTGAGAGAAGCTCAGATGCCCCAACCTTCTATGCCATAAGCAGTTTTCTGAAGATTACTCAAGTAACATTGTTCTTTGCAGTTCTTCAATACATACAGATTGCTTGGAGTTCTGTTTCCTTTTATAATTGTTTTACCTGTCTCAAGATCACATACCACACATTATTTTGAACTAAAGACAAATTTAGTTCCTTGATCACACATTTGACTTACACTTAACAGGTTATGCTTTAATCCATCTACATACATGACATTATTAGCTTTCACCTTTTGTTTTAGAAAAAAAGACCCTTTTCCCTTAATAACAACAGGAGTATCATTTCCAAATGTAACATTCTTCTCTTTTTCTATAGCACTATATGCAAGAAGTTTGTTTTTGTCACCTGTCATGTGTTTAGAGCATCCACTGTCAATGTACCATTGATTTTCTTCACCTTCTACAAATAAAGCTATGCCACAATTTTCAACCTGTAATTCCTTCTTTTTCCACACTTTGGAGCTTGAAGAAAATTGCTCTTTTGGCTGGATTTTGCTCCTACATTCAGATTCTTCATGGCCAAAGTTATTGCAATAAGTACATTCAAATTTATTTTGAAGAGGAGAAAAGTTGTTATAGGTATTCTTCTTTGTTCCAATATCCCTCCTTTTCTTTCTTTCTTCTCTTGTCATAATGGTTTTGTATGCAACACATTGAACAACTTTATGACCAAAATTGTGACATGAGAAACATTGTCCATTGAAGAAGAATTTTCTGTGATCATGAAATCTTCTACTTGAATTTACCTGTTGGTTGGTGTTTCTTTGAAAGGTATTCTTGTTAGTATTCTTTGAATTGAGCTGGTCATGCTTTACCTGTGAAGATTCTTTATTCCCTTGTTGAGTGGCAGAATGTTGTATACTGGCTGTAGCTACTTTTAGATAGTTTGGTGCTGAAGTCTGAGAAGATTCTCTGATATATCCAAGACCTGTCTTTATAAAAGGAGAATGTTGTACCTTGATAATCTCATCTAAGGTTTCAGATCCTTTAGCAAATCTAAGATTCAAAGTCTTCACTTTCTCAATTTCTTTTCTTAGACTTACTATATTTTGGGCATGGAAATTAAGAGAGATCGGGCAAAGAGGAAGCTCCGGTTAAACCAGAGGAAGTATGTCGAGACTATATTGCAGAGGTTTAATATGCAGGATAGTAAACCGATGAATGTTCCTATTCCTATAGGTGTAAAGCTATCTGCTGAACAGTGTCCCAAGACACAAGAAGAAGAGGAGAATATGTCCCGTGTTTCATATGCAAGTGTAGTGGGTAGCCTGATGTATGCAATGGTCTGTACTAGACCAGACATTGCACATGCAGTGGGAGTATTGAGCAGGTTTATGTCAAACCTAGGGAAGGAGCATTGGACAGTAGTGAAGCGGGTTTTCAGATATTTACGTGGCACTAGTGATTATGGCTTATGCTACCAGGGAAGACCAGGATTGGAAAGAATGTTGGACATTCGTGGTTTTGTTGATGCAGACTAGGCTGGAGATCTAGACCAAAGAAATCTACAAGTGGGTGTGTGTTTAGCCTATTTGGAGGTGCAGTCAGTTCGATGAGTAAAATACAATTTGTAGTGGCGCTTTCAACTACAGAGGCAGAGTACATAGTAGCCACTCAAGAAAGCAAGGAATCAGTTTGGTTGCAGAGGTTTTGTTCAAGTATGGGGTTGGTACAACAAGCTATCAGGATAGACTGTGATAGCCAAAGTGCAATTTTCTTGGCTAAGAACCCTGCTTATCATTCAAAGACAAAGCACATTGATGTTCAATATCACTTTGTTAGAGATATGATTGAAGCTAAAAGGGTGTTACTGGTAAAGGTGGACACTTTGAAGAATGTTTCAGATGCATTGACGAAGTCTGTGAGCACTCAAAAGTTCTCTTGGTGTATAGAAACAATGGGTGTTGAAGAATTGGCCCAATGAATAAGCTCTCCTATGGCCCCTTGTGGAAAGAAAACAACAAGTGGGAGAATGTTGGGTATGTGTTATAATCTTTCCACGACTAGCCCCATGTGTTGTACGTTGCGCCGGGTGCAGCAGGGGGGTCACAGGGGGGGCGGCAGCGCCTCAGAATTTTTTTTTTTGGTGTGCGGTCCCACTCATAGGCGGACCCAACCATGTTTTGTGCATGAGTTTGCATATGGTTTTGGGGTACGATGGTTTTCGGCCCCTGGTATTTTGTAGATCCGGTCAAGGGAACTACGGTTATGTTCTAATCCAGGGTTAATGGATTGGGGTTTATGTATGCTTCGGCATGTATATATATGTGTTTTAACACTAAAAGGAATATAATGAAATATCAAGCTGGTCATCCCGATTTGGGATCTAGGGGAAAATCTTTGTGTTTATCTGTTTTTTGTTTTATGCTCTCGCTATTGTTTATTTTTTGTTATAAGATTCGTGTGTAGATAATTTCTGTTCAGGGTTAAAACCTACAAGACCTACTGTGATTACCCTCGAATCTGATGCTTATGCGACTTAGACCTTCAACAATTCCTTCAGACGTTCAGATCTATTGGTTCAGACTTCAGTAGCTTGAATCACTGGTTTAGGGTTCTTGGAACAATAATATATTTTTTGTGACTTGGATCTCTTGGCTCGATCCTATATATCATTATTGTTGCTCAAATATTCTAAACTGCTGCTCAATCAGTAAAGGGTCAGATAATCTCCTCACTGAAGGCTATAGAATTTTTGTGGATTTATCTCTGTAATAAGACACAAGACAATAAATCCAGAATAACGTTGGACTTATGACAAGAATTGAACAATGTTTGAACCTGTAAAATTGACTTGAATTTAAATAGTGATGGAGGCCTAGACTACAAGGATAAAACTAAGACACATTCCAACAACTTGAAATTGTCAAGGCATAAGAAATCAATAATGGAGTCTTAAAGGTTGAAATATATTGGACAACAAAATTGGAGCTAATTGAACATATGAAGAATCTTATTTAAGGAACTCAAGTAATTAAATCACTCATTTTTTGTATCAACATTGATTGAAGTCAGTTAAGGTTTTTGAAGCACCTATTAAGGAGCCCCTGGAAATATATCTTGCTTGGGAAAGGAGTATTAAAGACACCTTTTTAAAGTTTAGCTTGAAGACATTCTTGGAGACTTTTATTGAAGCCCTTGTGAAGTGACCTTGAAGAAATTTCCAGATTGAAGACATTTTGTTGAGAAGCCTTGACTGATATTGAAGATAATGCTAAAGCTAATGATGCATTATCCATCATGAGGTAACTTGGATATCTTTGGTTGGGTACCATGAAGAACATTGGAGGAACCTTCATGTAAAGAATAGGGTTGTCATTGACGACGTGACGTGGAGACTAAGTGAGAGGATAGATGAATATTGACAGGGCTTGTTGATGAAGACATTGGGACCCATGAAGTATAACCAAATATATCTTAACAAATTAAAGCAAGGGTTGGATCCCAAGAGGTTGGAGCCTCGTAAAGATAAGGTTGGTGCCTTGGAGGATAGTGTTGGAGCCCTAGACGGTTGAAGTCCTCAAGGAACCAGGTTGGATCCTAAACCAGAAACAAGGTTGGATCCATTTAGGTTGGTGCCTCAAAATTGACAAGGTTGGAGCCTTGGAATACTAATTCGGTGCTTGGAAAATACAGGTTGGAGCATGGGAGATTGAAGATCAGAGTCTTCATCTAGGGTTGGAGTTCTACATATATTGTACTTGATTTATTGTAAAGAAGAAATTGATAAAATCATTTATTCTTATTGTTCATTCCGTGTTCTGATATAAATGATATTATTTGTAAAAATAAAAATTGAAAAGAAATACTAATTCACCCCCCCCCCTCAATATTTCCAAAAATTGGTATCAGAGCAAGTACCTTCACTCAAAGCCTAACAACTTGAAGGTTTATCATTAGAACACAAATGGAAAAGCCAAGGAAGAAAGCCTCCAATCCTTCTACAGATGTCTCTTCCTCAACGATGAAAAATGAAGACAATAAAATTGGGAAAGTTCCATTGTTCAATTGAAACTTTGATGTATGGAAGATGAGAATGAGAAATTTCTTAATGGTTAAAGGCCTGGAAGTACGTGAATCAATTATTACTGATAGCATGATGGAAGGAGAATCGAAGGATTATAATACAAGAGAAAGTAAAGCAATCTTGAATGGGCTACCAGATCTTATAAAGGCCAAAATGGAAAAATGCTCATCAATAAAGTATTTGTGGGACAAAATTCATGATCTTTAATCAAAAGGAGCATTGACCATGACTGCTAGTCAAGAAGATGATGGAAAGCAAGAAGAAAATTCAAAATCCATTAAGGAAGTTGAAAATAAGAGTGATGACATCAAGGCCATAGAAGACCTAGAAGAAGAAGAAAGTAAAGAAGACTTTGAAGAAGAGCTCCTGACTAAACTTATAGCTGCCATGGTTAATAGTTTTTAAAATGAAAATTAGGAACTTAAGAAGAAAGTGCAATATGGTGAACAAGAAGAAAAGGAATGAAGTTGAACTTTTCAATCTTCAAGTACAAGAAAGATATGAGAAGATCACCAAAATTAAGGAGTAATTTCATTAAAAAAAAAGAAATCATCATGAAGAAGTCATATCCATGACAAATCAATTGGATAAGGCAAAGAAAAGGGAAGAAACTTTGTCAAGCCATATTAAACAAAGACATGAAGACTTTGAAAAACTTAAAGGAAAATTTGGTCAATACAAGGAATAAGTCTCCTCCCTTATATCTCAACTAGAAGAAGCAAGGAAACAAGCACAAGGAGCCGAGAAGGTGGTGCAAGCTTTGGAATTCATAGAAGGACAAGTTGATGAAGAAAAAAAAGAAAGAAACACTATGACATGTCAACTAAAAGAAAATGATGAAGATATTTTCCAACTAAAATCAAATGTCATCTCTCTTAAAATAGAAACACATGAAGTAACAAGGATGATGGAAGAAATGAAGAAGCAATTAGTTATGAAAGATGAAGTTTGTGAAAAGTTGAAACGAAAAATTTTATTTCTTAAAAAGGAAGTTGACTTGTTGAATAAGAACTTGAAAAGTTCTCAAAACCTATATGAAATCCTAAGTCATAAAAGTTATCCCCTTGATAAATTAGGGCTTGGATATGCAGGTGAATCCTCAAGCATGAATGATAATGGTTAAAAAAAAGGTTGTGAGAAAGCCAGGAAGAAATGTTGATGCTCCCAGTTCCAACAAAGGCAAGGATAAGAGTCAAGAAAACAATGAAAGAAATCCTACTCCAAGGAGACTTGTAGATGTTGTCAAGAATACAAAAGGAAATGAATATCATCAAATAATCCCAAGGAAAAAAGACTTCATAAGTACATCAAGGAAATATTCATCTCCCAGGTATCAAACGGTATATTTCTTGGTTATTTCTATTATTGTACAAAATTTGGGCACATGGAAAAATATTGTAGGGCATATCACAAAGACAAATATAATGGTCCCCATCAATCTTATAGAAATTTTTGCAAGAATAAGTCATGATTACTCATTCATTAACAAGATGGAGTGCTTAAATTGCCATAACATTGGACATATGGCACGTGAGTGTGACTTGACTTGGGTCCCTAAAACCATGACAGTAAAGCCAGAGAAGAAAGTTACACAAGTATGGAGAAGGAAGCAAATTGGGTCTGAAAGTCTCTTGAACAATCCAACCAAAAACATATGTTTTTGACTTGATGAAGTCATCCTTGATATTCCAAATATTTGATGCTGATATTATGCCAAAAAGAGACCATACAGTTAGGGGGAGATTTGCGACTCTTGAGCTTATGATTCTTAAGCATTCTTGCAGAAGCAATCCGTGAATGGGTACTATGAAAACCTTCATGAGTCACACATGGAAAATAATCCTTTGATAGATCATCTATCGAGAGAAACTCCATTGAATAAATGTAGACATATCTATCATGGACCATATTCCCAGAAGGAAGAGCACCATGGTAGGGGGAGTAGCATACTCATGAAGAAATACTATTAATGAAGAAAAAAAACAACCTGACAGGGGGAGTACTTGGGCACCCCGTTTAACATTGATGTCAAAGGGGGAGAAAATGTTGGAAGGGAGAGAATATTTCCATCAATGAAAAAGGGGGATATTGTTAATCAAGGTTGTCCTTGATGTCAATATGGGATTTTTTGTGATGGTAAATTATTATGATGTGTGTTGTTGCATAAATTTCCATTTATCATAATAACCTAATGATGATGTCCTTGAACTAACCATGAATATTCCCTAGAACCCCTATGAAGATTAAGAAGCCCTAGAACCCTCATGAAGATTAAGAAGCCCTAGAACTTGTATGATGTTCTTATCCTTAATAAGGAAGTCTAAAGATGCCATGTCAATCATGTGCCTATGATTGATGTTCATAGTGATATAGCCTTTAAGTGCCAATGATGTATCTAATATACAAGTCCTTGATGACATATGGAGGACTATACATGAATGACCTCACATTGATGAAATATAAATCTCATGATGGGCTCTCTGGATGGAAATTGATGGATGTTGCACTATGACATGGTTGGTAACATGATTGATGCCACTATCACACATAATGACATACATGATTATGTCATGGGAAATGATGGGATATATGACATCAATGACGTCACCACAGTTGATGACATATAATGACATTGTTGGATACATGACAATCGATAATCCATTAATGACCTCTTGTCCTAATCACCTTCTGCACTAAAAATTCAAGAGCAGTGACAAAGAAAAATAAAATTTGGCACCTTAGAGGCATCCTTTCAAAATGGATCCTATACCATCTTGTAGAATATATTTTTACCTTTCTAACAAGCCCTTACTTGCCCCCAAACTCCCATTTAGAAAAATATATTTTTTATCTAGCTGACCTAAGTTAACATACCTATGTTGGCTCTCATCTCCAACAGTCACGTATTCCATTTAAAGGAAAAAATCTATATAAATAAGGTTTCATAATTCATTTACAGGCATCAATTTTTGGTAAAAAAAATCTCAGAGAAAAGGTACAGGAGGCCGAGGAGAAGAAGAACACGAACTAAGGAGAATATTAAGGCAGAAAGTCATTTCTGGAATGTTTTTGGGTTACAAATTAAACGAAGGCAAAGATACATGCAACCTAATTTACCCTAGGACCTATGGAATTGGAGCAGAATTTGTGTGGATCAGATACCTACAGGAAGAATTCCTCAGACCTATTGTGATTACCCTCGAATCTGATGCTTCTGTGACTCAAACCTTCAAAAATTTATTCAAACTTTTGGATCTATTGGTTCAGAATTTAGTAGTTTCTATGAGTGTTTCAGGGTTATTGGAACAATATTACATTTGTTGTGAATTGGATCCCTTGGCATGATCCTATATAACATTGTTATGGCTCAGATATTCTACACTACTGCTCAATTTGTAAAGGGTCAGATAATATCCTCACTGAAGGCTATATGATCTTTGTGGCTTGATCTCTTTAAAGAAGACACAAGACAATGAAGTCGAGATAGCGTTGGAATTATGACAAGAATTGAACAATGTTTGAATCTATAACATTGAATTGAAGTTAAATAGCGATGGATTCCTAGGCTACAAGGATAGCACTAAGACACAATCCAACAACTTGAAATCCTCAGGGCATAATCAATCAATAATGGAGGCTTAAAGGTTGAAATATTTTGGACAGTCAAATTGGAGGTAATTGAACATATGAGAATTGAAAGGTGAAGAATGTTATTGAAGGAACTCAAGTAAGTACATCAATCGTTTTTGTATCAACATTCATTGAAGTTAGTTAAGGGTTTTGAAGCACCTATTAAGGAGCCTATGGAGAGATATCTTGTTCAGGCAAGGAGTATTGAAGATGAATTCTTAGAGGTTAGCTTGTAGACATTCTTGGAGACTTTGATTGAAGCCCTTGTGAAGTGACCTTGAAGAAGGTACCATATTGAAGACATGTTGTTGAGAAGCCTTGATTGATCTTGAAGATAATGTTGAAGATCATGATGGATTAGCCATCATGAGGTAACTTGGAGATCTTTGGTTGGGTACCATGAAGAAAAATGGAGACACCTTCATGTAAATAACAAGGTTGTCATCTATGAAGTGACGTGGAGACTAAGTGAGAGGATAGATGAATATTGAAAGGGCTCTTTGAAGAATACATTGTGAGTTGTGAAGTATAACCAAATATATATTGAGAAAGTAAAGCAAGGGTTGGATCCCAAGAGGTTGAAGCTTTGTAAAGACAAGTTTGGCACCTTGTAAAGACAATGTTGGTGCCTCTTAAAGAAAATTTTGGTGCCTTGGAGGATAGGGTTGGAGCCCTAGAGGATCGAAGTCCTCAAAAAGCCAGGTCATAGGTTGAACCAGAAACAAGGTTGGAGCCCTTGAGGTTGGTGCCTCAGAATTGACAAGGTTGGAGCCTTAGAAGACCAAGTCAGTGCTTGGAAAATATAGGTTGGAGCCCGGGAGATTGATGATTGGTGTGCTCATATAGGGTTGGATCCATACATATATTGTACTTGATTTATTGTAAAGAAGAAATAAATAAAAGCATTTATTTTTATTGTTCATTTTGTGTTCTAAATATAAGTGATCTAACTAGTAAAAATAACAATTGAAAATAAATATTGATTCATCCCCCCTCTCATTATTTCCAACAAGGATATCCATTAAACTTGGTTTTTGTATGGAGGACCAGGAAACATGTTGGGTATTCCCAGGAGTTAATCGAGACCATCACATCCTCAATAATTCCTTCTGAGCTACTATGGATCTGTCTGCAAGTTGCAAAACAGTGGTAGTCTTTCTCAAGGCTCCTTGGAGGTTGAGTTTAAGCATAGTTTCCCTGTTCATCACATTTATGGTAGCCCAAAGATCGATCAAAGTGTGGGGGACTATGACACCATCGATGTGTACATTTTCTAATGGACTCTTAGGGTCTAGGTACTTCTGGAAGATCACCCTCCCCAACATTAAGTTGGACAACTGTCCCATAACATTGATGGTGGGGGTGTCTTTATTCTTTCTCCCAGTCTTTTAAAATCATTTTTATTTTATGAGCCTATTTTAAATAGGGACATCCTTAATGGCTTGGAGAAGGGGTATTTTCAGAATTTTTTTTTTCAATTCTCCCAAGAGTTCAGTCTCTTTTGGAGTGTGTTGACAAGAGTGGATCAGGCACTCAGGAAAAGGAGTTTGATTGGTCTGAGGGTTGTTCTATTAATTTTCCTCCTCAACCTCTACAGGTGGATATGGAGGATGATTGTTTGGAAGTAATCTTCCATATCTAAGGTTTATTTCATGTATCTACACAACATAAGTTGGATAAGATGTTTCCTCACTGTAAACCTGTTGTGTCTTCTTGTTGTTTGTGTTCGGATTGGGCTAGGCAGACATCTAAGGCAACTTAGGTGTAGCAGAGTGAGTGAGATGAGGTTGAGGTTGTGGTGTAGGAAATAAAGCAGGTGGTTGGTTGTGTTGGGGCTTCCACCCTTGTGATGGGTTGCTCCACTGAGGTGGTTTAGGAACATACTGTTGGAAGGGTTGTTTTACGGATTGAAGGTGATATAGAGGGGTATAATGCCAAGTAGGAGGAGTGGAAGTGTACCAATACTTCATAGGTGCATTCTAGTTTGTATAGTAGTAGGAGTAAGGTTCACCTTGCATGCCCTGCTGATATGACCGAGGCCCTTGAGGCCTTCTTTGATTTATGAAAGAGATTTTATTTGGTCCTCCTTCCCAACATTGATATACAACTTTGAGTTTAGGTAAGGAGGGACACTTATCTGTGGCATGATTATCTTCACAGATTAAGAAAACCTCTATGAAATTTAGTGGACATTCATTTTGAGGGTGTTTTATAGTACATCTAGGACAAAAGATAGACAAGGCCCTCTCTTATTCATCTTGCTTCCTCTTGATCTACATTACATCCATTTTCAAAGAAAAGGTGTGAAAAATTTCACTTTTGAATTCCTCCAACATATTACCAATCTCATGCTTGATGGAGGTGGAAGAGGAAGGGGTGTTGGTCATGCTCTGGCTAACTCTACCTTTCTTCCTAGCTACCCTAGAGTGGTTTCTAAAGACAATTTTGATATCCTCATAAGGTAGCTGCTAGATGTCTCCTCTAGAATAATATTAAGTGTTTCTTTCACGTCTTCCCTGATCCCTTAGAGAAGTACCAATTTGAGTGATTCGGGATCAAGGGTGCAATTGGCTCTTTAATAGTTCAGCTGGAATCTTTCTTTATAATCCTCCAGGGATTCATCAGGTCCCAAAATCATCCTAAAAATATCCTCTTTGGTACCTTTGGACCTATAGTAGTCTCTATATTTTTTGTTGAAGGAATCTTGCATCAGTGCCCAGGTAGTGATAATGTTCCCAGGTAAACCCATGAACTAGCGCAAGGTTGCATCCTTGAGGGTGGATGGGAAAAATTTTAGCTTTTGGTCTTCTGAGGCATAGTCATAAGTCCTGCAGACAATAGTAAACTAGAACATGAAGGTGTCATGTTCCTAAGAAGCAAGGCCATGGAAATGTGGAAGGGCCGAGGGACTGATTTTCTTCATTATAATTTCATCATCTATTTCTCCAATGGGAAAGACTCCTTGGGCCCTAGTTTCAATCATGGCTTGAATTAGTGAAGTAGGTTCCTCAGGTGAAACAAGTGGTTCACTTGTGGTGTTTTCAACTTGACAATCACAGAAGAAGAGTGAAGGGTGATTGTGTGGGGATGTGGGGGGTTTTTGGAAAGAATTTTCTCTGGTTATCCCTACTCCTATGAGGCATGAAATTCAAACTGTTTTTGTATTTTTTAATATTTTTCAACTGAATGTAAAATAAAAGAAGAAAATAATGCTAAAGTAGAAACAAAAATCTACTTAGAAACCTCCCCGACAACAACGCCAAAAAGTGGTGAGCCCTGGTATTGCACCAAGAGTGCTACAACTCCCAAATGCTACTAAAATTTACTTTATCAACCCGAGGCTCGTACAAAATTGGAGGTGATAGTACTATATGCACATCAGATGAGTTCTACTCATGCCATCATCATCTAATTTCTACAATGAGGTGCTACTGCTAGGGTTACTTCTAGGAAAGGACGTCTGTCACACTTCTAAATGTAATCTAGGACTAGAAATAAATCATGACCATCACTTTATCAAAAGGTAAAGAAACTACTCTAGATCACACAGATTCATCTAGCTAATTGCAAGAAAGAGAAATTCACAATTATGTTAATGCAAGAAAGGAAATTACACAAGGTGGCATTTAGAAACTAGATTGCTGAATTGAACTGTAGAAAAGGAAACTAATATAAAGCACACATACTGAATCAAATGACTAACTAAATCCTATCTATCTCATGCTTAACTGCTATGTTTACTGATGCATCTAGAAATGAGCTAATCACACTTTTAAATGACTATTTTGCAACAAAATAAGGAGGTGTTGAGGTGGTCTAAGAGGGTACTTGGACCAAAGGTTAAGAGTTGAAGGTCTATAAGTGGCTTGGCTAGGCTTAGATGAGGTGAAAGAGTGATTTTGGGCTGAAGGAGAGAGTGTTTGGAACTGCTACATGAAGCTACTATCGGATTTCCTGTAGTGCTATAGGATGTCCTGAAAATCTACAGGAAACAGACCGTGTGGATTTTGGGGCTAGAAATGGTGAGGAAAATGTTAGGAGAGGTGGGGTGAAGGTGGATCTAGGTAGCTGAATGGTAGCCAACCCCTTGGCCAAGCTCAAAATTATTCACAAATCTTGTCTTTCACTTTGAAGGTGGCTCTCAATGATGTGGTGGTGATTTCCAAATCAGGGTTGAGGTGACTTTGATGGAAGGTGGTTGATGAAGGGTGGAGAATAAATTTTATGGTGGATGAAGGGGTCCTCCTATGATTCTCTATTTAAAAATTTAATCAAACTACATGTTCATGCATTCATTATTGATAAACTTATCACAAAAATGGTGGAAAAGATTATATGAGTTTAAATAAACCTACCTATGCAACTAAACATAAATCTACCTCTAAATATACAACATGTTTATGATAAGAAAAGTAAAATATCTAAATTTTCCAATAAATCATAAACTAAAAGACATTTTGGTCTGTGGTGGAAGACCTTCCTTCTCAAGCTGCAATGGAAGAGGTGAGAGAGGGATGATTAGCACACAATTTTGAGGTTTGATATGCTACTCAACATAAAATTAAAGAGATTAACTATTGCAACATAAGGGAAAACAAAAGTACATAAGAGAGATTAAGGCCAATGGATTTGGCCCTAACCGACAATCTCAACTCCCTGAAACTAACTCAGTGGAGAAGAAACCAAAAATTAATTTTATTTCGTAACTAGTCTTATACATAAAATATGAAAGTCATAAATGTCTAATACAAGAGTCAAGAGTGTTGTAGCTACAACCAAAAATCGGATCCTAGTGAACTCTTGATTTTCCCTATTTATTCTCAAGGGTAGCTACCAACATCTCCCTAAAAGGTAGGTGTTTGTTCCCTTGGAACTCAAGAGAAGTGGAGTCTGGCTCCCTTTGATCTTTCACTTGCTTGGCTGCCTCTGATTTTGAGCTGTTGGAGGAGAATATCAAGGAGATATTGGATGCATTTAGGAGTTAAGGAGGTGCTAAACCCTCCTACAATCACTCCTTGCTATCTACTTAGAGCTATTATTGTGCAATATTCCTAAAAAATGGCATTATTCCCCTGATTTTCCTAAATTTAAACCACATTAGGCCTCGAAGCATGAAAACCCTTAATACACCATTCTCACTAAGAAAAACATGAAAATATGCAATTAAATGTGAGAAAGAGAGAATAATTAGGCTAAAAAGGTGAAAATTAACCCCTTATAATGTACCTAATGATGGTGCTCATCAATGGCAACATCATCCCTTCCTAGATTTACCATTGGTTTTCCAATTTGGTTGTTTTTGACCGCTATGGTTTCGAATGTCCAAACTGCTTCTCAACGAGGTTCTCCTCCACCTGAAAAATATCAACCTCAAGTTGATCCTAAAATTGACCCTATGCCTTCTGCGTATGTTTTTTCTCCTTCCTATTCTTCCTCTTTGTGTAGTGAAAGCCTAAGTGTTAGTAACCAGGTATATAAGAATAACATGAAGATTAAGAAGAAGAAAAAAAAGCAAGGGGACAACCAAACAACCATTGTTATGAATGCAACTAGTCTGGAGAAACCTTCCAATCATCCCCACAAAGTTAAATTCCCCTACATTCTTTGTAAGGGTGATCACATTCTTAGAGCTTGTCCTAATATTCCACAAGTGTTAGAAGTGTGGTCCATAAGCCCCCATCAACCTTTTTCGTTAGCCTTTGGAGATCATGCTAGTGACAAAACATATACTAGTGATAGTAAGGTCCATGGGAAGAAAAGGGTAAAGTCAAATCTCCCTGTAAGTTATGTGAAGGGAATAATCGTATTCACCTTTTTCCTTATATGGATGAAGCCTAAAAAGGGTTGGAAAACCCTACAACTTCTCAACCTCATCTTCCAGCTGGTTATAAAAATATTTCTCCCAATCCTCCACTAGTTGATGAAGTGATTGATCATAATTCGTCTCCAGTTAATCCCACTCTCTCTTAATGTGAATACCACGAGTTTGTTCTTGGCCAACCATTGGTTGAGAAAATGGTTGACATGATTTCACCTTTAGTTGATCATACATTTCATGTAGAGAGTGAAGTTCATATCACTCAGGTTCTTCTTGTTTCTTCAAATTCCAATTAACTAGGGGGAAATCCTTGTGTTCGCATGGTATAGGGGGGAAATCCTCCTGTTCCCATATTACAGGGGATCGTTCATCCCTTTTCCATTACACGAGGTGTAATTTCTCCCATTCCTATGACACCCCCTCTAAGTAGTATGGTCACTTCCTTTGATTGGATTCGATTGGAAGGATATCGTCTTCATCCTTACGTGCCCTTCCAAATCATAGTACGGGCTTATAATGTGCATGTACTTATCAAAATCATACATGAAGGCACATATGTTAGTATTCTATCCTCAACTTCTTGGAAAGCTTTAGGTTCTCTGCAACTTGTGCCCGTAACCCGATTTTAAGACAAGAACCAGTCAACTGTTAGGGATCCTTTCTAAGATGACTATTAATTTTGGAGGGACGACTATATATATCAATGTTGTGGTAGTCTAAGGCACTTTTGATTTTAATTTACTCCTTGGGCATGACTATTTTTAGGTCATGGAAGATCTTGTCTCTTCTCTTTTTTGTGTGATGTGTTTCCCACATGAAGGAAGAATCGTGACCATTGAAAAAATTTCATTCATTGGTCCTAATATAACTCCCAATCAACCAACATCAATAAATGGCCCTTTTATGAAATTGGTATCTCCCCTGCCACAGATTAATTATGTGGCAACCTATTCCATGATTGTATCCACTGATGATATATTCAGTGATATAGTGCATCATGTATTGGGGGAATCAGAGCCTGATATTTCCATTATATCCCTTGATATGTATCCCTTCCAGAGTATTGTTCTCCCATATGATGAGAAAATATTGGAAGCAATGGCCTATTACGGGCCATGATTAAGGTTTTTGGAGAAAAGTTCATTTTCTTGTGTCAAGCTCCTTAAAAAATGAAACAAGTTTTTCAGAGCAAAGTTCATTTTCTTGTGTCAAGCTCCTTTAAAAAACGAAACAAGGTTTTCAGAGAAGAGTTCCTTTTCTTGTGTCAAGCTCGTTAAAAAATGAAACAATTTGTCATGACAATATTTCTTTTCCTATGTCAAGCTCATTAAAAAATGAAACAATTCTTCTTCCAATCCGAGTTTTTGATTAGATCTTGTAAATTCCCAGTCAAGTCTTTCACTTGATCTTGTAAATGAACCTTCGTTCCATCCACCTATTAGTAATCAATAGTCTACTTAGGTTAATGAAATGAAGCTTGGGGGGAATGTAGCTCGAATTGAGTCATTATGCTAGGGGCATGAAAACTTATCTCAAGCATAGTTTTTTATTATGTTTCAATATTTACTAAAAATGAAACCAATTCCAAGCATAGTTTCCCATGTTTCAAGCCTGTGTCAAAAATGAAACCATTCTAATCCTATCCCGCATGGTTTCCATTTTTATTAGCCTATTTATGTGAGACGAGCCTTGGTTTTCTCATTCCATTGTTACCATCTACTTGGTCGATCATATGCTTTCACTTGGTTATTTTTTTACCCATTCCTGGGGAAAAACTACGATGAGTTGTCTTATTAGCTAGCCTCTTGAACTTTGTGTGTTTTGAGCAGTTCCATCATGAATGGAACCAATTTCTATCCTTTATACCACTTGTTCCTCTAGGAGGATTCCTCTTTCAGCTCTTTTCAGACTCCCAAAATATGAAAATATTGTTGAGCACTTGTCTTTTCAAACTCGTTAAAGTAAATGAAAAGATATCTACTCAGTATAAGTTTAACCCTTTTCGGACTGAGATAGAATACTTAAGAAAAAGGAATACCTTAGTTGAACATGGCTAAGAGGTTCTTGAGTATTATTTTCTACCTTTTCAGACTCGAGGGACTATCTACAAAAAGCGACATCTAGAGTTTTCTTTTTTGCCTCTTTTTAAAACTTTGTAAACATGAAAAATATGCCAATTTTTACCTTTGTTAGACTCGTTAAAATATCAAAAAACAATGGTCTTGTAGAACATGAGAAGGCTAAACCACCCCTTCTCAAGATTCATTAAAAATACTTGGAGGCATTGATTCAAAAGATGAACTTACAGATCATGCATATGTTATCCTCCTCAAGCTTGTTAAAAAATAAATATGTGCTGACTAGTATGGTTGGGGAAATTGGGCAAATAGGGTATTCCATTTGATAATGGAAAATATTCGCTCTTGAATATAACACTCTTTCACTTCATATCTATGGTTTTTGGGTTGGGTAATATTCTTGTCATTCAGTTCATCATACCTTTTCAGAGCCTCCATTTCAATTTTGGGTGAATGTTTCCAGCTCCATTTAGTGTCGTTGGTATGTTCAAGAGAAGTCATTCAGTTGATATCCATTACAATACTCTTAGGCCTTAATTCCATGTCTTCCTTTTCCTGATACAGTTCCGTATGAACATCATTTTGTCTCAAATCATGATACCTATTTCATGTCATTGAAGGGGGATACATCAAGGCCCCCCTATGATGTCTCACTTCCTGCCAACATCAACACGTTATTGAGGAAGTTGACTTAGAAACACCCCTTTGGTACCTTGGTGCTTGCATACATCAATGGAAAGTCTCCTCGCTCTTGGAAACATGCTTATATCATTGGCCTTCAACCGAAAGAATCTATGTGGTGTTTGACATCAACTCATTTACTCACACCATATAGATTGTATTATAGTACCTTGAGAGCCATTAACATAATTGGTGTTTTCTCTCATGTCTATTAATGAATTACATCATCGATCGGTATTCAGATGGTGTCTACCATTTTCAACCTCAAATCATTAATTCATATGGTTAGACACATACATTATTTGGTCATGTGAACAAGATAGAAGGCTCCGAATCTAGTTTTATCCATCTGGGCTGCGATTTCAAGAGTTATACAAAGATTACAATGTATGATGGCTATGGTCATAGAGACAATAATCCAGTCATGGGTCCACCAGTTTTATATGTGGATACGTATTTTGATCATTATACATGTTATGTTAGCTTGAGTGATGAGTATGGGTATGGCTCCCTCAACAAAAATATGTCATGATATAAATTTATTGTAACGGATAAAGCTCGTTGGTTGTTCTTGATCCTGACTTGTCACAAGGTAAAGCACTTAAGTCATCAATCATCTTTCCTGAATTTGCGCTTTAGGGGGGGGGGGATTTTTTATAGGCCATTTTTTCACATACGATCAATAGGCCTCCTAATGGGATCAATTAAAATCCTATTCCCCTTATCATCATCATTGCAAAAAGCCCTAAGCATGCCTCCTTCATTTCCTAGAATTTATTCCTAAAAATAGATTATCTGAGCTAGTTTTAGGACCAATGCTCCTTGGCCTCCTTCTAGAAAATGTTCACCTACAAGTTGCTCCACTGTGGCCTACATTTATCACCTATAGATTTCTCCCCTTTGCACTTGCGTTGGTTCTATATATTCGGGAAAAAGAAAGAAGTTTCCATAATTTGTTACAACCATTTACCTAAGATAAAACATTTGAATCCTATCCTATCCCTCTTTGGAGTTTTCATCCCTTATCCTTTGATCCCATCCTCCTATACAAGGTGGATCTAAAGCCTTGGATTGGTAATTAGATAAGAACTCCCAACTTACCCCACTCCTATATATATTTACAACCTTCCATATGCAAGGGGTTGGATTTTGGAGAGTGATTCTACCCTTATGCTACTGCAATGAGAGGTATTATTCCATGCATTTAGGGTGATTAGAGGTGCATATTGTGACAAGGAAAGGACAAGACAACATGGAGGAGATATTCTACAATATCAACACCTATTTATGGTTGTAATATCCTTCCATTTATATTAATTCAAAGAATTATTTTTTTTCCTATATGTGATGTTACTATTTCATATATTTTCAATACCATGTTGATCTATTGGATAGAGAACTTAGATGATACTGCATAGATCTCGTAGTTTCTTGGCTTGTGTTATATGACTGTGTAGGTTCTAATTTTGGTAATCAGAGTTGGAATTTTAACATTCAAGCTGAAAAAGGAGTGAAGCATGTGACAAATTCTAGGTAGGATTCATTTCGTCATATATTTATTTTAAGTAAAGAATTTGGTTCCTTGTCTCTATGTTGTTCTAGGTTGGACACCAAACCTATGGGAGATACTTTTTTCCACAATCGTAAATCTCGCATAACAATCTTGCACCCACACATGTGCATATACATATTGTCATGCATGTGCCATACTTGCACATATTCCATGCTATTCATACACATTTATTTTTAAATTTATTATTAATCCTCTCTTGTTTCAATCATTGACATGACAAGTCTCATAAGCATACACATAAGAACCACTTTCTTTCATGTGGTGTTGAGAGATGACTCTTGCACACATGCAATATGTCACATTCCATGTGACATGGAATTCATTAGGTAGGCTTACTATATTACCAAAAATATATCAGCCAAAAAATATTTTCAGTAAAGGGAAACTCTCTTCTTAAGCCATTTTCATAGTTGTGATTTCATTGTCCATCTAGTTCATATTGACCCAATCAAGCCCTGCTTGACTAATCCTTTGTACACATCTTCCCTCTAATGTAAATTTGCATGGTAGGATTCTAATCTCATTAGGAATTCACATTAAATACTTGGTTAAACAATTAGAATATGGATCCCAATATACACCTGGTTATTGATAACAAGCAACAAGGTGGTCTATCAAATGTAACTACAACAACACCTAAGTGGTTTATGAGTTTTTTCCTAGCAGTAAGCACCACAATGGCTCATTATTTCCTCTAAGTTAAATCACAGGATTCAAAAAAGGTACAACTAGGGTATTACTCAGTATTAGGAGTTGAAGTCCACTATTTAGGTGGTTTATCAGCTATCTTTTTGTAGCAAGAACTACAAGGGTCTGGTGTCCAATATCTAGGTTGTTTATCAACTACTCACCAAGCTCCATAGTAATCTAAATTTCCTTTTCCAAGTGGTTTATCAGCTACAAAATAAGCACCATTGTGCTCAATATTCCACTGAGCCTCCCACTAACCACATAGGTTTAGACAACATAGTCTAGTGGCCTCACACACAAACACTTGTCCATACACTCCTCTCTCTAGTGCTCCAACATTCCATAACTCATCAACAACTTTTCCATAGCCTTGATTCCCCAAGACTACATGCAAAATCTTCATTGACTTCCCAATCATGCTGTCAACCTATTCCTGGTTACATGTTCACCATTAACCACTATTAGTCATCTAAATCGTTGCGCCAATATTAGTCATCTAAATCATTGCGCCAAGAGGTGATCTATAACAGACGTAAATGTTTAGCATTTAACATTTTTGTGTTTTCTCAATTAAAACATAGTAAAAGGTTAAAATTAATATAGAGATGAGCATGGTGGATATTTTGTAGTGCAAACATTTAAATCTTGGATCAATTAATAATAAAAATTTAAAAGTAATACAAATAATAAAATTCAATTTGTTATATTGTAATTTTGTTTTGGAGGGCAACTTAGCCCCTTCAACTCAAGCTAGAAATTATGATATGGGAAAAATTTCATAAATAATTATAAGTTACATTTGTCAATGCTAAATTAATAATGGTTGATAGATAAATCATCCTATAGTATTTATTTAATAGTAACTAATAAATTGAGATGTGAAGTGTGAAGTCGATAAGTAAATTGCTTACTCAAGCATAAGAACTTGCATAAGTTTTGGTGGGTAGTAACCACAAGTACATCTACACATTTTTAGTTTTAATCCTACATAAGTGCTGAAGAAAACATTAAAAATGGTGGGAAGTAACTCCTTTAAGTATATTTTTTACATCTTATTCATATCCCTTTTTTATGGAAAGACTTGCTTAAATTGTGGGGGGAAGTAATTGATGACATATATGTTATTTACTTGAGTGTAAGTTATTTTCAAGTATTTTATTTTTGGATGGTTTTCATGAAAATCTTAAGAATAAAAAATCACTACAAAAATATCTAAAAATCATGCATGAATATTGGATCCATATCCATAAATTATGGCATAAAATATGTAAGACAATATACAAATGGAAGTATATTGTGCAAAGGCTACAATTTATGGTCCAATCAAATATTTGAAAATTATTATTTTTAATAATATTGAAAAATAAATGTTTATTTTCAAATTTAAACATTATAATTTTCATTGATCAATGCTAAACTAATAATGATGAAAGACAAATCAATTGTTAGAGCCCTTCCTTCACAGAGACTAATAATTATTCCATAACCATATTTAATGTTAATTAATAAGGATAGAAAAACTCAATACTTACAACCAACCTAGATCCATCTTAACTCCTGAAATAAGGTTTGCACCTAGAGAGATTTGATGCCTCTCGGAGCATGATAGATCTGGAGTTAAGATGGATGTAGGTTGGTTTCAGTCATGTGAGGCCAAGGAAAATCTATCAAACATATGATTAATTTTATCAATAATATGTAAATACATCTAATATTACTATAACCATTTTAAATATGCTAAATATGTCTGAGATTTATCTAGTATTTTTCATTTTAAATTTCTTAGTTACCTCAGTTTTCTGAGATGATAAATATTGTAAAATAAATTTAATGATGAAAAATGATGAAATATAAGTTTTGAATGCAAAGTGACAATGTGATAGTGTTGAGTGATAGAAAATGTAAATAATAAGAATGTAGTCAATTATAAATAGTGTTCATTGTGACCAATATCTAACTATTTTCTTCTACTATTCTTATTATCACCCTTGTTAGTTTTGTCATCTTTTCATATCGATTATATGAAAAGGACATTTGAAATCGTAAACCATTTAAATATTTAGTTCAAGCTGTTGTAGTAAACATCATACCTTGTCTCTCTTGATCTCTAATATTAATAGGTTTAATTACTATAACACAAAAATGAGTGTAAATTATCAATAACTGTTTGTGCTTACACTGAAATCAATTCACACTATTAATCCAATGAATTTAAAATTAATGTACCATTATACATCCAATTACATCAAATTAGAAATCAACATATACAATGAAATCAATGCATCTAATGTAAGAAATCAAATAAGATTAGAAAACAACATCTAAAATGAAATCAATGCTTCTACTACAAGTAATCAAATAGGATTAGAAATCAACATCTACACTCAAATCAATGCATCTAGTGCAAGTAAGAAAATAGGATTAGAAACCAACATCTACACTGAAATCAATGCATCTAGTGCAAGCAATAAAATAGGATTATAAATCACCATATAAACCAAAATCAATGCATTTAGTGCAAAAAATCAAATAGGATTAGAAATCATCTACATTTAAATCAATGCATCTAGTGCAAGCAATCAAATATAATTAGAAACCAACATCTACATTGAAATCAATGAATCTAGTGCAAGAAATCAAATAGGATTAGAAATCACCCTCTACACTGAAATCAATGCATTTAGTGCAAGCAATCAAATATGATTATAAATGATATACATTGAAATCAATGCATCTAGTGCAAACAATCAAATATCATTAGAAATCAATATCTACACTAAAGTCAATGAATCTGGTGCAAGCAATACAATAAGATTAGAAATCACCATCTACACTGAAATCAATGCATTTAGTGCAAGAAATAGTCTTCCCTCTCTCCCACCTCCATATATATATATATATCCCTCCATCTCTCTCTATTTGTCTCTCTATCTCCCTTGTCACTCCATATATATCAATATCTTTGTCCCTCCCTCCCTGTCACCATCTCTCTCTTCTTTCTCTTTACCTTCCATCTATATCCATATCTCCCTCTATATCTCTATATCAACCCAAAAACACACACTCTCTTTCTCCAATATATCTATCTATAGTTACCTCCTCCTCTACCTCTCTATCTCTCTTTCTTCCCCGTCCCTCCCTCTCCCCCGCTTATATCTCTCTTCCCTCCTGCTGTCCTCTCTCCCTCTCTCTCCATCTTCCTTATTGCTCCCTCTCTCTCTCTCTCTCCACCTTTATCTCTCTATGTATTTCTTCATACCTCCCTCTATATCCACATTTCTCTCCATGTCTTTCTTCTTTCCTCCCTCTCTCTCCCCCTCCATCTCCATCTCTCTTTCCCTACCTCTCCAATCTCTCACATCCTATCTCTCTCTCCCTCTTCACCTTCAAACTTTGTTATTATATGCCTCTCTCTCTCCTTCTGTCCCCCCTTCTCTCCATCTCTCCTTCTTTGTCTCTTAATCTCACCCAAAACATACACACTCTCTCTCTATCTCCCTTATCACTCCCTCTCTCTCTCCACTTCTCACTCTCTATGTATTTCTTCTTCCCTCCCTCTCTCCTCCTCCATATCAATTCCTTTTTATTGTCATTTCTCTCTCTCCTTTTCTCTCCTACCTCCCTCTCTCTTGCCCCATCACGCACACACGCGCGCGCACACACACACACACACTCTCTCTCTCTCTCTCCCCCATGAAATCGTATATATTCCCCCATCACTATCTTCCTCTCTCTTAATTCATCTCTCTCCTCATTCCTCTCTCTCCCTTTATCTCCTGCCTCCCTTTATCTCCCCCCTCCTGCCACTCTCTCTCTCTCTCTCTCTCTCTCTGCCCTCTAATCCTCTCTCTTCCCCCATTACTCTATATATCTCTCCAATTATGTTACTATATCCCTCCATTTCTCATTCTCTCTCCTTATATCCCCTCTTGTCTCCATCTCTCATTCTGTGTCTATTTATCTCACCCCTAAACATATAGTCTCTCTCTCCATCTCTCCCTTGTCACTCCCTCTCTCTCCACTTCTCACTCTATATGTATTTCTTCTTCCCTCTCTCTCTCCCCCTCCAACTCCATCTCTATATCCCTCCCTCTCTCCTCCTCCTCTCCTCCTTCCTCTCTCTCCCTTTCTCTCCTATCTCCCTCTCTCTTCCCCCTTATCTATCTCTCCCTCTCTCCTTCTCTCACTCCCTCCATTTTTATGTCTCTCTCTCCATATCTTACCCTTATCTACCTCTCTCACTCCTCTCCCTCTCTTACCCTTATCTACCTATCTCACTCCTCTCCCTTTCTCTCTCTGTCTCTCTCTCCATTCCTCCTCCCCCCTCTCCTCAGTTTATCTCCATCTCTCCCTTATCACTCCCCTTCTCCGCCTCTATCATATGCCTTTGTTCTTCCCTCCCATATATATCTATAGTTAATATATATATATATCATGATATATTAATATATATTATAACTAATGGAAATAGCCAAACAGAAGAAGAGCTCTATCCAGAGAGCAAAGAATCCAAAGATCGATGTTTCTTCCCTTTCTTTTTGGTGACTTTAACCCATCCATCCGGGGTCGGGTGGATTGAAACCACTTGAAGAGCGTTGCCAGTTAGAGGAAAAGAATCCTTATCTGAATCAGAGGTATTGGATTCATGCGAATGTTTCTGAGAATCTGAGGAAGCTGGGTGCCCCTCAGGGCCTTTCGGGGAAGGCGGATGTTGCTGATATTCCATATCCTCCTCCGAGTCCTCCTATTCATCATTAGAGATAGAGGGCTCAGGCACCTTCAGGGGAGGTGGGTCAAAGGGCTTCCAGCTCTTATCTTTCAATTTGCGAGTTCAGTTTTTCTTTTGATCTAGAAAAAGAGCACATGAGTTCTACAGATGGCCTGTTTGATGACAGTGCCTGCAACGGAACACAGTGTTTTCATAGTCTAATGTATGAGACCAAGAACAGTCCCTGACTTTGAGAATGATCTGGTCAGGTAATCCTTTGTTGATGTCAATCTCTGCACATATTCTGCCATAGGTATAAAGACCCCTAAGGCCTCTCGAGGGATTAGTAGCTAGGAAGCGACCCAGCGTGTTTCTAATGGCTTCAAAGACCGCACAGTGCCACATGTGAGTAGGCAAGTTGGGAAGCCTGACCCAGATAGGAAGCTTGGTGATGACAGCTATGGCTGGATTGAAGTCTGGAAACCAGGGGGTGAGAAAAAACCCCGCTGATCCCCAAAACCAGGGACCTCCTATCAGGGCTTTCTAATAATCCTTTTTGTCAGAAAAAACAACAATGAAAAAGCCCTTAGAGTAGAAAAATACTCTGCATTGTGTGGTCTAGGAAGAATGCAACCATTTGTATAAGTCTTCAGTGCAGGGTCAAAACCCATTGAACCTGCAAATGAGGCCATATTCAGAAATTAATTGCATTCTCTCTTCAATTTCCTGGTTGGAGATGACCACAGATGGGACTTCTTCCATCTTATCAACCACAAACAGCTTGGGGGCCTCCAGGGGAGGAGCCGAATGCTTGGAAGTCTAGGTGTTCACTGCTTCTTTGTAGGAGAAGCCCTTGGGAGCAGAGGACTGACCTGCTCCGCCTCCCCTCACCTGAAGGGAAATACTAACAGAAGCATCCCTGACTATATTATAAAAATAAAGAGGTAGACTAAAATCCAGTTGCTTACCTAAGTGTATGAGACGCATAGCTGAGGAAGGGATCCTGAGCCTAAGTTACAGGGCCTGTGCTAGATGACAGACCAGGTAATTTTAATGGACCCATAAGAGCAGGGTTTTACCAGAGAGAATAACTGTCTGAATTTGGAAAGCTTGTGATGAAGGTGGAAAAAGTTTAGAGCCAAGGGGCAGATCGAGAGCAGGGGCCTCGCCTTGCTGCACTGTGGGCTTCCTCTCAGTGAAAGAAGAAAGCAGCCAGTAGTCACCCAATAAAGGGGATGTTGGGGATAAGAACAAAGTACACGGCATAGATCCAAGCATGGACCAAGATCTATTGAGAATCCAAAAATATTTCATGCAAAAGAAGAATCGCAAAAGGGATAGGAGACTATCCACATTCAGCCCAAAACAGACTGCAGGTGTTGGCCTTCGCCCCTCGAGAAGTCGGCGATTAATGGCTGCGGCGGCGGCCATGAGGGCCGAGACCGGATAGGGAGGCGGCAACGACTGGTTAGAAATGGTGAACTGTTCATGCTTGAAACTCCCGACTACATCTCGCTGAGGAAGGATGGGGTCGGAAATGCCGAGCCCCACATCGGCCGCCCAGGATGATCGACCATCAACATTTGTCAAAAAACCAGAAAACGCGTCAGTGCAAACCCTAAGCTCCATGGCGCTCTCGTATTGACAAAAAAATAATATTTTAATATTATTATTAATATTAGGGTTAATGATGTTTTTTTTTTGCATAGTATTAATAATAATTTGGTCCATGGTATTTAGCCCATAGGCTTGGTATATAATTAGATGTTGATTTCTAATCCTAATTGATATATTTTTATTTGTTTACCTTACCTCTTTTATATTTATTTATTTACCATACCTCTTTTATAAAAAATGGTATTTGGCCCATGGTATTTGACACATAGGATTGAATTATTATTTATTTATTTGTTTATTTTTATTTTTATTTTTTTCATGTTTGTGTAAATCTAAAGAGGTTTATGGAGTAAATATAAAAAAGATTTTATTTATTTACCATACCTCTAGTTTATTTATATTTTTATTTATTTACCATACTTCTGGAGTGAGTATAAAAGGAGGTTTTATTTATTTACCATCACTATAGTTTATTTATATTTTTATTTATTTACCATATTTATTTTTTAGTGTTCTTAAACCTCTTCATATTTTAAATCTATATTCTTTAAATTTATTTTTAATGAATTTTTAATTGTTTATTTATATGGTTATGTAAGTGTTTAAGGGGACATTATTTAGATTTTTGAAAAACTTACACATCTCCCCTATACTTGGTTGCAGAGTGAGCCTCTGGGCGCAAATAGATCGAATCTTAACTCTGGATCTATTAAGCATTGAGAGAGATCAAATCTCTTGAGGTGGAAATCTCTTTTTTAAGTGAAAAACTTGAGGAAAGGTTTGCACCTAAAGAGATTTTATCCTTCTCGGTGCTTGATAGATATAGAGGTAAGATGGATCTAGGCTCGTTTCAGTCATGTGCGGCCAAGGAATATCTATTCAACATATGATTAATTTTATCAATAATATGTAAATACATCTAATATTAGAATAACCATTTTAAATATGCTAAATATGTTTGAGATTTATTTGTCATTTTAATTTTAAATTTATTTTAAATTGGCCAAGGAAAATCTATTGAACATATGATTAATTTAATCAATAATATGTAAATACATCTAATATTAGAATAACCATTTAAATATGCTAAATATGTCTGAGATTTATTCGTCATTTTAATTTTAAATTTATTTTAAATTTTCGTAGTTACCTCAGTTTGTTGAGATGATAAATATTGTAAAATAAATTTAATGATGAAAAATGATGAAATACAAGTTTTGAAAGCAGAGTGACAATGTAATAGTGTTGATTGATAGAAAATGTGAATAATAAGAATGTGGCCAATTACAAATAGTCTTCTTTGTGATCAATAACAAACTATTTTCTTCCACTACTCTTATTTTCAACCTTGTTAGTTTTGTCATCTTTTCATATCAATTATATTGAAAAGAATAGTTGAAATCTTAAAAAAATCAATGTACATTATCAATAATTTGTGTGCTTACAATGAAATCAATGCACAATATTAATCCAATGACTTTAAAATTAATGTACCGTCATACATCCAATTACAAATCAACATATATGCTTAAATCAATGCATCTAATGCAAGAAATCAAATAAGATTAGAAAACAACATCTACACTGAAATCAATGCATCTAATGCAAGTAATCAAATAGGATTAGAAATCAACATCTACACTCAAATCAATGCATCTAGTGTAAGTAGGCATATAGGATTAGAAACCAACATCTACACTGAAATCAATGCATCTAGTGCAAGTAATAAAATAGGATTAGAAATCACCATCTACACTGAAATCAATGCATTTAGTGCAAACAATCAAATAGGATTAGAAATAATCTACATTGAAATCAATGCATCTAGTGAAAGCAATCAAATATAATTAGAAATCAACATCTACATTGAAATTAATGTGTCTAGTGCAAGCAATCAAATAGGACTAGAAATCACCATCTACACTGAAATAAATGAATTTAGTGCAAGAAATCAAATAGGATTAGAAATCACCATCTACACTGAAATCAATGCATCTAGTGCAAGAAATATTATTCCCTCTCTCCCCCCTCCATATATATCTATATCTCCCTCCATCTCTTCTTCGTTGTCTCTTTATCTCAGCCCCACAAACACACACACTCTATCACTCCATATTGATCAATTTCTTTGTCCCTCCCTCTCTGTCTTCATCTCTATCTTATTTCTCTTTACCTTCCATCTATATCTCTTTCTCCCTATGTATCTATATATCAACCCCAAAAAATACACTTTATTTCTCAAATCTATCTATCTATCACTACCTCCTCCTCTCCCTCTCTATCTATCTCTTCCCCTTCCCTCCCTCTCCCCAGCTTCTATCTCTCTTCCCTCCTGTTGTTCTCTCCCCTATCTCTCCATCTTCCTTATCACTCCCCCCCTCTCTCTCTCCACTTTTCTCTCTCCATGTATTATTTCTTACCTCCATCTCTCTCCCCGTCCATCTCCATCTCTCTTTTCGTACCTCTCTCCACTCTCTCACATCCTGCTCTCTCTTCCTCTCTCTCTCTCTCTCTCTCTCTCTCTCTCTCTCTCTCTCTCTCTCTCCATATCTTCTTCTTTGCCTGTTAATATCACCCCCAAACATACACATTCTCTCTCTATCTCTATTGTCACTCCTGCTCTCTCTCCAATCCTCACTCTCTAAGCCTTTATTCTTCCCTCTCACTCTCCCCTTCCAACTATATCTATCTATCCATCCCTCTCTCCTCCTCTATCTCAATTCCTCTCTCTTGTACTTCCTATCTCTCCCTTTCTCTCCTACCTCCCTCTATCTTCCCGCATATCTCTCTCTCTCTCTTCCTCTCTCTCAAGTCCCCTCTCTCTCTCTCTCTCTCTTTCTCTCTTTTCCCTCTAATCCTATCTCTTCCCCATCACTCTATCTCCCTCTCGAACTATATTACTATATCCCTCTCTCTCTCCTTCTATCTCCTTCTCTCCACCCCTTGTCTCCATATATTCTTCTATGTCTCTTGATCTCACCTATAAACATACACACTCTCCCACCATCTCTCCCTTGTCACTCATCTCTCTCAAATTCTCACTCTCTATGTATTTAATTTTCCCTCCCTCTCTCCCCCTCCAAATCCATCTATCTATCCCTCCCTCTCTCCTCCTCCTCTCATCCTTCCTCTCTCTCCCTTTCTCTCCTACCTCCCTCTCTCCCCCCATTCTCTCTCTCTCTCACTCTCTACCCTGCAATTCACTCTCATTCTCCCTCCCTCTCTCCTTATCTCTCTCCCACTTCCATATTTATGTCTCCCTCTCTCTCTCTTACCCTTCTATACCTCTCTCACTCCTCTCCATATCTCTCTCTTCATTCCTCCTCTCCCCTCTCCTTCAGTTTATCCCCATTTATCCCTTGTCACTCCCCCTATTCCTCTGCCTCTATCATATGTCTTTGTTCATCCCTCACATGTACATAATACTAATTGTTTTATGCTTTGAGATCAAAACTCACTCCAATCAAGAAATGAAGATATGCAGGAAAAACCCTTGCGTGGCGATGGTCTCGACTAGTTCGGTCCTACATCGACGTCTCCATGGGGAGGCGACATCCATTATTGACTCTCAGACTTACCCATAAGGTTTTGTTTACTACCTATAGTCCTGTGCATCTCACTTTCACCCATTTCTACTGTCTCTGAGGGTTTATTGTGGGACTTGCTGGGTTGTTGGTCATGGGTTTCACATTGGAAATATTAACTGCCCTGCTCATTGCTCATTACTCCCTGGGTGGTCAGGGCCCGTTTCCTACCTCACTGCTATTTTTTCTAAACCTAACATACTCCTCGGTGCCTAGATTTCACTCTGAAATTTTCCCCGCTATCTTATTATTGGAGCTCAACTGTGCTTTCGTCTAGCCATTTGGGACTTATTCCTCCAACAACTGTTTGTTTCATTGCGACGATTCTTTCATTGGCAGGTTTCATGGCCACTTCTTGCGGCATATCCTTTTGGGCTTTCCATCCTATCTGTCTGTGCTTTTCGGGCTCGTCTACACTTACTGCCACAGTTTTCTCTGCAAGTTTCTCTAGCAATCATGAGTAGATAAGAGGGGGAACTCGAATACTCCACCGACCCTCTTGAGAGTGTCAAGATATGGGGGGGCTATATGAATGATGAAGTGGTTGACATGGTGGATGGGGAGTCAGCACCGTCTCTGCACCGAACAAATCAATCATTGCAGGTCATGCCAGTGGTCTGTTCAGACCCTATTTTAAATCGTTTGGACTCTCCATCCTTATCGATTCCTTAGCCCTCCGTGCCGTGTCTCTGGGTGCTTCACGCTCAAGAAACCCCTGACCTGCCACCGCACAACATCTCTCTGTCGGGCTCAGGTGTTGCTGGTGAACCTGCTAATAAATGTGCCAAAACATTATCCTTTGTGGATCTCTTCATCGGCGGGGTGGAGACTTTTCAGTAACCTATCTCTTCATTTGTTGCGTTTGCGCTGATTGCGGAATCAGGTTTCTTTGAGGATTTACCCATTGATGCTATGACTATGGACACGCATCACTCTTCAGATTCTGACAGAATTTGTGATTCGGGAGCAACCTTAGAGGTTTCGAATCTACTTAGAGGCAAGAAAACACCTTGCTACACTAAAAATCGGAACAATCGTAATTCAAATTTTTTGCTGAACAGGGGTATGGAAAATATAGAGATGACAACGGCCATGGTAGTAGTGGGAAAGGTTTGAGGAAGAAAATACATTATTTCCAGGCTAAATATTTGGACAGAGGAGCTTTGGCACGACGACGTGGAACAAATTCCTGGTGTACTGATTATGAACAGGGGCTAGTTTTCCCTCACTTTCTCTCAGCCAGCTTTGGTGGATTGGGTTCTATCCAAGTATTGGCATATTAAGATGCATCTGGTTTTGTTGAAGCCCTGTTCCCATCTATTCGATCCTAATAAAGATAATTCAGGAGCTGGATCGATTTGGATGCGTCTACCTGGCTTGTCGTTGCAATTCTGGAATGAAGCCTCCCTCCGCAGCATAGGGGAGGATTTTGGTCATTATTTGGATCATGAAAGATCCTATTTGGAGATGGGAATCATATCCGTCACTCACATTTTGGTTTTCCTGGACACGATGGATGGCCTCCATGATAACTACAACATGTTCTTCGATGGGATGGGATGGAAACAGTTGCTGGATTATGGGGTGTACCCTTTAGATGCCAACGATGTCATTTGGTTGGACATTTCTACAAATAATGCCCTCTCATGGGTGGTGTGGCTCCCCTCAGCAAAACTATCATGCACATGGCCACAAAAACTGACCTGATTAGTTTTGTATCGACATCGAAGGTGAACCCTGTGGGATCTCAATCTCAACCTGAGGAGCTACTGCCGTCTTGGCTGATTTCAGACACACATCCATGTTGTCTTCACTACTCAGAGGGAATCACCTCCTATACCAAGTACTTCTTTCCCCCCTCCTTTTGTTTGTTCTTATTTATCTTCTTCATTGTCTAATGTATCTCATCACACCCTTTTCACACTGGAATCCCTATGTTGCTCTGTTGCTTCGGCCCTCCCCACTATTCCACCCACCATAGCCCACACATCTGCATAAACCTCACACCCTTCCCCTCAAACTGCCTCAGACTCGTCCTACTCTAGTCACCATTACTACCTACAATCATTAGTCCACTTGACCAACCAGTCTGCCCTCGACATTGGCACGGATCTAGGCCCCTCAACTATTAAAACGCGAGGTAGACCATCTGCCATTACAAAGGCCATCCATAGGGCCAATTTGGAGGTGGTTGTGGGTACGTAGTCCTCCATATTAAGGGTTCTTAGAGCAAGAAAACCCAGGGGCGTGGTTCCATCATGATTTGTATTTCATTTAAATACAGGGGCCTTGCCAGCCTGGACAAGAAATTGGCACTTAGGAGACTTCTGCTCACTACTCGCATTGATGCTCTATTCCTTCAAGAAACATTGGGGGATGGTACCTCCATTTCCATGATCCTTTCTTCACTCCTTCCGGATTGGAATTTTGTGACAATTGATGCCCGAGGCTGATCAGGGTGTTGCAATTTAGGCATAAACAACAAGACCACTCGGTTAATGAATTGCTGGGGTTGGGTGGGTGCCATTGGTGCGGAAGTTATCTATTGTGATTTTAAACTTCCCTTTACCCTGATCAATGTTTATGGTCCTTGAAATCATAGAGAGGCTTTCTGGGAATCTTTGTTGTGAAGCACTCTACTCTAGCAAAATAACATCATTCTTGACGGAGATACGAACTATATTATTTAGGAGCCTTGACTTTAGCCATTCGGATCTCTGTCAGGAATTTCTTTTCTTGACCGATTGGAATTGGCTGATTTTATTGATATAGATAAGCAAAAGAAGACACCTACTTGGAGGAACAGGTGCACAAGGGAGGCGACCCTTGCTCATAGACTTGATTGATTCCTTATAAAGCTGTCACTACATAACATATCTAGACAATGGGTGGGTTCGGGCAGTGCCTCGAATCACTCTCCTATTTATTTGGAATTTATGGCTGGTGAATAGAAACCCCATGCTCCATTAAAATTCAATGCTGGTTGGCTACAGGAACCCGAATTCCAATCACTAGTCACTAAGGAGTGGTAGCACTGCAATCAATTCCTGGACCAGGAACCTGCTAGAGTTTTGAATGATAATCTCAAGCATATCAAAGCAAACACTATCAGACATGGGTTAGACACAAAATAATACTTGAGGAGGAGGAGCTCAGAAGGACTGAATTGGAAATTACTGAGCTTACTGATCCAAACTACTTGGGTTTTCGTTCCGCATCTACAAAAGAGCATTTTATTGCTTTGGAAACTACTAGAGCCTCCATCCTTCATAAAAATGAGGAGGAATGGAGATTAAAAAGCAAGGCCATTTGGTTGAAAGCTGGTGATGAAAATACAAAGTTCTTTCAAGAGTGTGCCAAAGGAAGAAGGATCATCAATACCATCTGAGAAATATCTGACAATACTAGATTTTTGGCCAAATCACACGCACAACTTGTTGAACTGGTAATCCAAAATTTCTCAAACAAATACAAAGTGCCACTCAATATAAATCTATCAGAAATTATTCACATTGCTCATACATTTCACAGGTTTGTTGATGAGGAGCAATTGGAGGATCTTAATGCACCAGTTACCTTGGGTGAGATTGAAGGTGTTCTAAAATGGTTAAAGAAGGACAAAAGTACTGGGCCAGATGGTTGGCCCATCGAATTCTATCTTCATTTCTTTGAACTGATTAGAAGGGATCTCCTTCTGGTCATCAAAGAAAGCAGAATATATGGTCGAATTTATGATGGTTTCAATTCCACATTCATTGCTCTGATCCCCAAAATAAATCACCCATCTCCTTCCACGACTTCAGACCAATCTTCCTTTGTAACTGCATATATAAAAGTATATCCAAAATCATTGCAAATCGTATTAAACCCATTCTCTCTTCTCATATAGCCAAGGAAAAATTTGCATTTCTCCACCACAGACAGATTCATGAAGCCATTCGCAGTGCAAAAGAGGTCCTGCATTCCATTAAAACAAAAACACTCAAGAGCAACATTCTCAAAATTAACCTTGCCAAAGCATTTGATCATGTTAATTGGAACTACATTCACCTTATTCTAATCTAGATGGGCTTCCCTCATTCTCTTACTAATTGGATTATGGGTTGTATCATGAACGCCACTTTCAGTATCCTTATAAATGGGGAAAATAATGATTTCTTTCATGCTGGTAGAGGTCTCAGGCAAGGTTGCCCCCTCTCAACGCTTCTATTTCTCCTTGTTATGGAAGGCCTCTCGTATCTTATGAAATTGGAAAAGGATGATGGTAACATTCATGGTACTCGATTAAATTAATTCTTACAAATGAATCATTTATTATTTGTTGATGATGTTATTATATTTTTGGATGGCTCTTGTTAGGACAATTCACAATTTGATAACATCTTAAAAATTTTCAGCAAAGCTACTAGTATGGCTCCCAAAAATAGAAAATCCACCATAATATTGACTAGATGTTCGGCTAATCAAATGGGGCATTCCATGAGGAACTTCCCTTTTGAGCGCAGTTTCATTGAGGATGGTTTAAAATATATTGGTTTTCACCTTAATCCAAATGACTATTAGATCAAGGATTGGAACTAGTTGATCGCCAAGGTGGAGCGGAGGATCAATATATGGCATCATAGGTGGCTCTCACAGGCGAGCATATTGGTTTTAATAAAATCAGTCCTGGAAGCCATCCCTGTATACTAGATGTCCCTTGCTTGGCTACCTAACGGTGTCACCAATCACATTTAGCAGATTTGTAGAAAATTCCTCTGGAGGAGTTCTGGTCAAGAGCGCATATTTTCGTGGGTGGCTTGGGACCATATCAATAAGCCCAAGGATTGGGGAGGCTAGGGACTTAAGTATCTATCCTTATTTTCCATTTCCTTGGCTAAAAAATTGGGTTGGCACCTCGTTGTTGGTCATAGCTTATGGAAAGAGGTAACCGTCTCCAGATACATCGCTCCCCGGTCTACATTGAAATGGATCAAAGGCTCCATTCAGCTTTTTCCGGGGTCCTCGATCATCTGGAAGGCCATTGAAAAGTCTACACATATGATTCAGAAAGGTTTGACATGGCACATCACATTCGAATCTATGGTCCGATGGGTGCAGACTCTTGGTTAGGCAATGGGTAGAATTTCAAACTGCCTCAGGACATCATTCAACACCTGGCCCATGCTAGATATCTATATATATCACAGGTGGCTAATCCACATTGGACTAATTGGGCTACTCAAGGCTGGATTTTGGTTTAGGATCTTCATATTCCCATTGAGGGCCATCCCTACTGGAATCAGTACATCATGGCATTACATGCCTCACACATTCGACTCACAGAACATGAGGATGACCTTTTGTGGGCTCTCTCACCCAACGAAAAATATTCCCCGAAAGTAGGATATATCACACTCTGTGCACCCAGGGAACCTCCAAATAAAAATTGGTGGTAGCACACGATTTGGAAATTGTAGGCATCTCACAAAACTAGACTACTCATGTGGTGCATCCTCAATAATTGCATTCCTACCATTGAAAATCTTCACAGACGGGCCATCCAGGGGCCATATAGATGTTGTTTTTTTTTTCCCATGTGGAATATGTCCACCATTTCTTCCTTGAATGGAATATTATCGAGGATTTATGGCGCTCAACCTCACAAGCACTGGGTTGCACACTCACTTGGCAAGGCACATCTATATCAGTGGCTTGGTCAGCATGGTGGCAAGATTCTACCTGTACAAAACTTCAGAACTTACCTTTATTGATCACCTGGGGAATCTGGACCAGTTGGAATCATTTCACCTTTTATGGGGTGCATGTAGTCTAGGACCACATTTTTTCATCAATCATTTCTACTTATAGACTCATTCCTGATGTTGATCATCCCACCTGCAAAAAGGAAATCATCCCTGAAATTATTGACCATACTTACCCATGGTCATATTTTGACGGGGCACCAAACAATCATGGGTGTGGGAGGGGGGGGGGGGAGGGGTGTGGTTTTACATTTATCTGCCACTCATTTCTTTCACCTTAATATGGGGTTGGGTCTGTGGAATAATGATTTTGCTGAACTCCTCAGCCTTCAGCTTCTACTACTTTTCGCCCGAGAATAAGGATGCAGTAGATTACAGATATTTGGGGACTCACAAATTGTCATAAATTGGTTCAATCCACAAAATCAGTGGCATTCACATGCACTTGTTTCATTATTAATGGAGGTGTATCTACTGAAATCATTTTTTGACATTATCTCTGTCACTCACATTTACAGGCATAGGAACCAAGTGGCAAACAAGCTTTCCAAAGAAGCATCGGAGTTAGATTGGGGCTGGTAGCTTATTATGGAGCATGATGGGGCGTGAGTGTTCCAATTTTATCATCGACCTTTCATATATGACATAAGGGATATGAAAGTAGTCACTCCATGACCGCAATTTTGTTGCCATCATCAGTTTTGGCGATCGTATTTTATCATGCTGACAATACACTATTTATCAACATTACTTATATTAGCTGCTACCATGTATTACTAGACATTTTTGTGATTAAATTTAGGTTAATATAACCAATGCTATGACCACTTTCCAGTCTTCTATGAACCACCTCTTCTGTGGTTAGTTGAGGAAGTTTGTGCTGGTATTTTTCGACGACATTCTCATCTATATCTGCACATGGGAGGAATACTTGCAACATATTGAGGCTGTATTAAGTATCTTGGAGGAGCAACATTTCTATGCCAAGCTATCCAAGTGTGAATTTGGACTTACAAAGATGCGCTACCTAGGGCATACCATTGGAGTGGATGGACTAAGGGTCCATGAGGAAAATTCTGGGCCATTCGAGATTGGTTGGAACCAAAGAATGTGATAGAAATTTGGGGGTTTGTAGGAATTTTCACCTACTATAGGAAGTTTTTCAAGGGGTTTTTACAGCTTGCAACACCCCTCATGGACCTCACCAAGAAAGGGGACTTTTATTGGATAAACACTATGCAGAGGGCCTTTGACAGGCTCAAGGAGGTGATGAGAAGCTGTCTGGTGTTGGCATTGCCAGATTTCATAGAGCACTTTGTGCTGGAGTGTGATGCTTCAGGAGAGGGAGTTGGCGTAGTCATGATGCAGGGGGGGCATCCTATAACTTTCGAGAGTCAGAAACTATTACCGCATGAGAGGTTGTATTTGATATACAACAAAGAGATGTTGACCATCATGCATGCATTGGAAAAGTTCCAAAAATATTTGGTGGGTACCAAATTTTGGTTTTGGATGGACCACAACAATTTCTAGTTCTTCCTTAAGCAGAAACAGTTATAGGATAGACATCAGAAGTGGGTCAGCAATATCCAGGCCTACGATTTTGACATCGAGTATGTCAAAGGGAAGAACAATGTGGTGGTAGATGTGATCCAGGTGGATATTGGTGGCCACCTGCCTATTCCACTTGGGGCCCCACCATTGCTTATTTCAGTTTTTTAGCTTCAACACAACTTACTATTTTTAGCAATTTTTCGGGTCCTGAACTTCTGGAGCCTTTTTGAGGCCCTAAATGACGTATTTTTGGGAATCACGCCTTTAGCAAATATCATTATGTTTCGAAATAGATATTCATGGTGAAAGTTGTAGTCCTCGGATAGATCTTTCTAATTATGTATCATGTGCGTCAAACGGAGATAGTATGCCAAAGTTATGTCCCTGGGAAGTTGAAACACCAATTTACCCAAATGGGGCCCATAGTTTTGGCGCTTCATCTCCTAGGGTTAGGTTTTTGGATGTTTAGAGTTCTCCATTGTTTCTCAATAATAAATAGGCCCTCAAGCCTCATTTTAACTCAGTTCAGAGGCCTTTAGTCGCCACATCTCTTCTCAGAGATAGCTACCAGTGCCCTAGCTAGTTTTATTTTCATTCTGTCTGTAAGCAAATTTCAGTTCTTTGATATTAATGAAATGAAGTGTTATTTCTGCTGAATCTCTGTATTTATGGTTATGTGTTTATTTTGTTGCATTCCTTCATAAATCCGGATCAGTGGTATCAGAGCAGTCTTCTTTTTCTCGATCCTTCTTTGCATGTCCCCAACAAGGTTGGGGTATAAGGAGTTATGGCTCGATCTAGTGGAACCTTTCCAAGGTTAGCCTCGCAAAACCCGACAGACGCCCATGGGGGACGAAAAGAAAGATGAGGGAGCAGGAGATCCTATCAAAATATTGCTCAAGGAGGCCCTCAAAAAATAAAGGAACACGATGATGGATAACTTTGCCTAGATACTTCAATGGCTGCCCACCGGCGGTGCATCTGCATCCAGCAGCCACTCTGGAGGTGCGAATCCTTTTAAGGTAAAAGTAAATTTTGACATTCCCATATTTGAGGGTCAAATAGATGTAGACGCCGTAGATAGATGGTTGAATCTATAAGAAGGATATTTCTCGGTTCATGACTTTTCCGACAAGGAGAAGATTATTTTTGCACTCCTCAAAGCTGCCCCCCATGTTAAGGACTGGTGGGAAACCCACTGTGAGAAAAAGGAAGAGACAGAACCCTCTCTGTTCTCGGCCATACCCACTTGGAATTATTTCTGAGATGCCATCAAGAACAATACTATCTCGTGGGGAGCTATGAGGACAAATACATACAATGGACCATGCTGCGGCAACAAAGGGATCAAGATGTGCATGAGCTGACGAATCAGTTCCATACCCTGCGCACCAAGTTGGGTATCAAAGATTCAGAGAAACATCTAGTGCTAAAGTATCACAGTTGTCTGCACAGATACATTTAGGAGGAAATGGAGTTCCTCGACATCTCCTCGCTTGGTACGGCATATTGGTATGCTGCCAAGATTGAGCAGAAATTCAAACAGAAGAAGCGAGACTTTGGATCTGTGAATCAAAAGCAAGGGAAAGGTTCTCCCAAACTGCAGAACAAAGGACAGAGCCAAGGCATGGTGACTCAAGACAACCTGTCGAAGCCACAAGCAAAGAAAAACATTGCAAAGCCAAAGAAGGACACAGGAAAGTGGTGTGAATTCCATAAGAGCTCCACTCACAACACAAGTGAGTGTCGGGCCAAGCAGTTGCTGGTGGCCGAGATGCGGGCTTCTGAGTCAAATGCATTCTCCAACTCTGAATCAGAACCTAAAAAGGGGAATGAAAAAGGGAAACAGATTATTGATGTGGAGCCCAATGCCACTGTTGCCACTATGAAGATCCAGAAGGAGGAATCGGAAGATCCGGAGGAGGAGGAACGTCTCTTCCACTCCCAGATGTGGGTAAAGGGCTCCTTGGTACAGTTCATTGTCGACAATGGGAGCCAAAAGAACCTCATTTCGGCAGATGCCGTGAAGCGATTGGGCTTGCCGACCACAACTCACCCACATCCATACACCATTGAGTGGCTTCACAAAGGACGAGATATCCGCGTTAGCCAGCAGTGCCGCCTTCCCTATAGCATCAAGCCCTTCACGGATGAGGTATTATGTGACGTTGATCCTATTGATGTTTCTGATGTATTATTATGAAAACCATACTTGTGGAAGCGTCATGATGTGTATGAGTCTCGGCCTCGCGCTGTTATTGTTACTTTGGGAAATAAGTTGTACAGGATACTAGAGGTACCACCTCCTGCCACTATCTCTTTGGTTACTGCAAAAAAATGCAGTAAGATCATTTCCCAAACTAGGAAATTCGTTTTCCTGATGATTCGCCCCCAGGGCAAGAAGAATACTGTGGCCATGACCTCCAGACAAGGCTCCTTTGCACGACAACAACAAATGGATAAGGTTGTGGAGGAGTATGGGGAAATCTTCACCTCACCCATAGGGGTTCCTCTGCACTTTCAGGTCAAGCACCCGATTGATCTGACCCCAGGTGCGCCGCTACCCAATGGACCGATCTATCGGTGCTCTGTTCTGGAGAACGATGAAATCAAGAGGCAGATTTAGGAGCTGCTGTAGAAAGGTCACATCCAATCAAGTTTAGCGCCTTGTGGGAGCCTGATCATGTTGGTATAGAAGAAGGATGGGACGTGGAGACTCTGTATTGACTATTGGGCGCTGAACAAGATCACTGTCTGGAATAGGTATCGGATCCCATGGATTGATGACCTTCTGGACCAACTCAAAGGTGAAAAATATTTCAGCAAGATTGACTTGAATTCGGGGTATCACCAGGTACCGATTGAACCCTTCGATGTGTGGAAGACTGCCTTCAAAGCCAAGGAAGGTCTTTTCGAATGGCTGGTCATGCCTTTCAGGTTGACGAATGCTCCTGCAACCTTCATGAGGATGATGGACGACATCTTGCAGCCATTCACCAACTAATTTGTAGTAGTGTACTTGGATGACATTCTGATCTTCAACCAGACTTGGGAAGAGCACCTTCACCACATCCGACAAGTCCTCCAAACACTGCGACAACACAAGTTGTGTGCCAATCTGGAGAAGTGCACTTTTGGCATGACCCAGGTTCAATATCTGGGATACATTATTGATAAAAGGGAAGTGCATGTGGATCCAACCAAGATCCAAGTCATTCGGGATTGGCTAGCCCCAACTACTATAACAGAGCTTCGCATATTTCTGGGTCTTGCTAATTTCTACCGGAGGTTCGTGTTGGGATTCTCTCATATATCTTGGCCCTTGAGTCAAGTCACCAAGGGAGGAGCGAGAGAAAAATTCTTTTGGTCGAAACCTCAACAGAAGGCGTTCACAAAACTGAAAAATTGCCTCTGTTCTGCCCCAGTTCTCACTTTACCAGACTTGCAACAGCCATTTGAGATCGAGACAGATGCCTCTGACTATTGTATTGGGGCAGTTCTTACTCAACAGGGACATCCAGTGGCATATCACAGTGAGACATTGTCTGACACAGTTTGCAAGTATCCCACTTATGACAAAGAAATGTATTCCATTGTGCAAGCTTGTCGACAATGGAAGCATTACATTTTGGGGAAGGAAACAATCATCCACACAGACCACCGGCCCCTGCAGTTCATACAGACACAAGGGAAGTTGCAGAATGATCGCCATCAGAAGTGGTCCACATATCTGCAACAGTTTCATTTGAACATCAAGTACAAGAAGGGTAGCACTAATAATGTTGCAGACTGCCTCAGCCGACCACCGATCGTGGCGCTCACCACCGTGCTCAACTCTTGTGGGCACGAGACT
This sequence comes from Pinus albicaulis, assembly GCA_034641835.2. NCBI lineage: Eukaryota > Viridiplantae > Streptophyta > Pinopsida > Pinales > Pinaceae > Pinus > Pinus albicaulis. The sequence continues at coordinate 779,059,452 of CM076582.1, forward strand.
TCTGATTGGCCGCTTCTCTATGAGAGTGACCCAGAGTTCGGCCACACTTACAAGGCACTCTTGGGGGGCACGCAAGTTCCAAATTTTCACCTCCAAGATGCACTTTTATGTCACCTGGGACACCTTTATGTTCCTTCAAGCGAGCGTGCCAAGATGATATGGGAAGCACACTACAGTCGAGTCGCTGGGAATTTCGGGGTCGAGAAAACAGTAGCAATCCTGCAGAAGTATTTCTATTGGCCGAACCTTCGAAAGGATGTCGATAAGCACATCAGATCCTGCACTACTTGTGCCATTTCCAAACCGACCATCAAGAAGCAAGGCCTATATACTCCACTACCTATCCCTAGTCGACCTTGGGAATCCATCTCCGTGGATTGCATGTCGGGCCTGCCTTCTACTAAGTAGGGAAATGACTATGTTTTTATGGTCGTCGACAGATTCTCGAAGATGGCCATCATGGCGGCCTGCAAGAAGAATAACACAGCAGAAGCCACTGCTAAACTCTTCTTTGAACGAGTGTGGGTGCACTTTGGGATCCCAAAGTCTATCATATCAGATTGGGATAGCAGGTTCCTCACCACATTTTGGTCCAGCCTCTGGTCAATGTTGGATACCAAGCTCACCAAGTCCACATATTTCCATCCCCAAACATATGGCCAGACAGAGGTCGTCAACAGAATGCTTATACACATTCTACACATGTACAATTCAAAGCATCCATGCACATGGGACGAGAGCCTCCCATATGTACAACATAGCTATAATTAGGCTCTCCAAAGTTCAATCAGCCATAGCCCCTTTCAGGTGGACTTGGGATTCCATACACTATGTCCTATTGACGTATCCATACCATTTGCAGCTGCTCAAGCCGATTAAGCTCATGTCCAGTCTGAAGTTGACAAAGCAAGTAGCTTCATCGAGCGCATTCAACACATCTGCCAACAGGTTCATGATATATTGGACAGAGCCAATGCCAAGTACATTCAACGCCATGATCAACACCGGGTGCCACACAACTTCCAGGTGGGCGACAAAGTATGGCTACATTTGCAGAAGGAGTGCCTCACTGGACCCCACCGCAAGCTTCACCCGCTTCGATACGGGCTGTACACCATCACCAAGGCTATAGGGAATAATGCCTTAGAGCTCAGTATTCCACCATTCCTTGGTTTGCACCTAGTCTTCAATGTGGATTGCCTTCGTCCTTACTTCCCACCTCTACTGGAGACCTCAGACATTGCAGAAAAACTCACACCAACAGAGTTAAACCCAGACTGCATGGAATAGGCCACCACAGATTGTATCAGGGACATGAAAATAAAGAGCACTTGCCAATAGAACACCCAACTGTATCGAGTTGTCAAAGCTGGCCAACTCCTACACCAAGGCAAGTGGTTCACCAGGGACCAAGTTTAGCAGAAGTTTCCTCATCTCATGAAAGAACTCGACATTGCTTCCTAAGGGGGGAGGAATGATCCAAGTAGATATTGGTGGCCACCTGCCTATTCCACTTGGGGCCCCACCATTGCCTCTTTCAGTTTTTTAGTTTCGGCAAAACTTACTATTTTTAGCATTTTTTTGGGTCCTGAACTTCCGGAGCTGTTTTGAGGCCCTAAACTACGTTTTTTGGGCATCGCGCCTTCAAAAAATATCATTCCGTTTCAAAATGGATATTCATGGAAAAATTTGTATTCCTCGGATAGATCTTTCTAATGATGTATCATGTGCGTCAAACGAAGATAGTATGCCAAAGTTACGTCCCTGGGAAGTTGAAACACCAATTTACCCAAACGGGGCCTATAGTTTTGGCGCTTCATCTCCTAGGGTTAGGTTTTTGGATGTTTAGAGTTATCCATTGTTTCTCAATAATAAATAGGCCCTCGAGCCTCATTTTAACTCAGTTCAGAGGCCTGTAGCCGCCACATCTCTTCTCAGAGATAGCTACCAGTGCCCTAGTTAGTTTTATTTCCATTTTGTCTGTAAGAAAATTTCAATTCTTTGATATTAATGAAATGAAGTGTTATTTCCACTGCATCTCTGTATTTATGGTTATGTGTTTATTCTGTTGCATTCCTGCATAAATCCGGATCAAGATGCCTTGTATCGGAGGCCAACAATGTTGTCTTTGATGAGCCTTGATGTAGATTGGAGGGCTTAACTATTGGTAGGTTATTGCAAGGACGACTTTGCTTGTGAGGTGTTGTATGGAAAGGTGTTCGATGACCGGTATCGGGTGATGGATGAGGTCATCTATTATAGGGACGAGCTTTTCTTGATAGGGGCCTCTTAGCTGAAAGAGAAGATCTTGCACACAGCACATGACTCACTGCTTTCAGGGCATCAAGGGTTCACCAAAACATACCAAGCCATCAGGGAGAGGTTCTCATGGAGAGGCCTCAAGGAGGACGTAATCCGACATGTCAGGGAGTGTGAAGTTTATTAGAGGGAAAAAGGGGTGTTGAGTAATCTTGTGGGGTTGTTACAACCGCTCCCCATTCCCGAGGGGAAGTGGGAGAGCATTTCCATGGATTTCATCACGGGTTTTCCTATGGTACAGGACAAGGATTGTATCTCTGTGGTTGTTGATTGGCTAATGAAGTATACAAAATTATTCGCCATCTCCACATAGTACACTACTTCACAGGTGAACGAATTATTTTTCTGGGATATCTTTAGGCTTCGTGGCCTTCCCAAGACCATAGTTAATGACAAGGATAACCTTTTCGTGGGCTGATTTTTGGAGGAGATTTTCCATTTAGTGGGTAATTGTTACAAAAAAATTTGTCATTGTACCTGTACTCCCCATTCCTGATCCTAGAGACCCTTAACAGTGACCCTTGTGCCTATTTTCCATCATGAAAATATGCCTTCATGTCCTCTTCATCACAATGAACAAACAATCTGTTGGCCATTCCTGAAGCAACTCCTTGTAAACCTAGTAATCTGGAGCGATGCGCTGTCTCTGTGCCTTTCTCGTGCTAATGGCCTATTTTTGGTCTATGATTGTGCCAATAAATGCTGGAATGAAGCTCATACTCGTGCCAATCCCCTTTTAGGAAGTTTTTAAAAAAATGAAGTGAAGTTTAGAGATATGGAAGCTTCGTGGCAGATACCTGGTTGTTTGTTCCTGAGGATAGAGCCGAGTTTCTCCCTTTGGCTTCTTTGTTCCTACAAAGTGGAACCACCCAAAGGGATAACCCATTTCCCCACCCAAAGTGGATCCATGCTCCCTCCTTCTTTGCTATATAATGGGAAATCTCCCATCGCTCTGCTAGTTAGAACAGAGATAGAAGAACAACAAAGAGACATTTTGTCGCTATAGACATTGAGTGAGAGTTGAAACCTTTTGACCTCACATCAAGTTGAAAGAGCACTTTGGAGACGTGCCTAGATTAGGACCCGTCAAAGGAGAACTGTGACATCAAGGAGCAGGTTGTAACTCCCCCTCTTTAATTTAATATAATACGATTGGTTCGTGCTTTCCATTATTGTCTCTAATGTGTGATTGGATTCTTAGTTTTCCTTGATCAACCAAGTAGGTTGTATATGCATTATATATGTCATTATTTCATGTTTTCTATCATTTTTATCCTTTGTGCAGGTAACCAAGTGCCGATAGCGGCGAAGATCTGACCACGAAGCATGAAGAACCAAAGGATTCAAATGGGAATTAGCATCAGATTAAGGTAGGTGATATATTCGAAATCTGTACGCATTTACAATCTAGGAAAATAAGTTTCTAATTGTTCCTTGTTGTTACTAGACCCACTCTAGGGCTAGAGGGATTTTCTCTATCTGCAGAGAGGATTTTACTACATAACAAATTGGCGACTCCACTGGGAGTGCTATCCTTTTAGTCTCTTATTTTCGATTTTTTGATTTCTTGCTTTGTCTTTGATTTTCATCGAAGGTCTATCTCTTTTTCTCTGTAGCTCCTTTAATTGCTTATAGACCTTTATCTCTGTGCTGAAGTGATAAGTGTGGTGTCAGTTTGGAAAACCTTTTTATTTTTCCATATTTTTCTTGATTGGCTGTATTTTGAGTCTGAGAGTCGCACCGAGTAGCGCGTTTTGCATTTTACATAGTCGCGCTTTTGCCTTTCCAGCGCGGGTTTTGACCTAGACAGTTGCACCAATTCTTGTGTATGACTTTTTAGGTTTTCCCTCTTTTAATCAACCAGTGAGTCTTATCCTTCTGAATGATTTTTCTTATTTGAATAGCTCTATTCCTTCTCCATTCAATGACATTTCTGGTTCGAGTTTTATGCCTTTGGGTGTCTCTCTTGCAAATAATGGATCACATTTAGAGGTCTAGGCTAGAGATGTGTTCCAATGTCATTAAGCATAGGAGCTATCGCTAACAGTTTGCGTTACAACTCGGGGGTGATATCCTATCTCGCGTATGGAAGTATATTGATGTATGAAAAGTATATTTTGGGACACTCTCATCTAATAATTATGCATCAAACATCACTACTGCGGATTTGGACACCCATGTACCGTTGCATATGTTTTGGGAGACACCACTAGGTTGCAAACCTGCCATAGGTAACTGAGTTGTCCACCTTGTAGACGTGATACATTGAACACAACATTCAGGGAGATTGACTTCCGTACATTAAGTCCTTGGTCATTTCTCTTTAATTTGATCACCAAGGTGTATATTGCAGTTCACGACTACTTGGTAATCCTTTTGCCTAGTTCATCCCTTTTGATTTGTTTTGTTTGTAATTTCTAAAATTTATTTTCCACGATAAAATTTTAGTTGTGCTCATCTTAGATTGAGATCAATGGAAATATTTCCTGAGTTCATCAACATAGGGGTCCCCTAGAATGGGAATCCTGGTCTACCGATTTTGTTGGCACAAGCCATTGTGGTTTCACATATACCAACTGTCTCTCAACCAAGATCTCCTCCACCTGAACCATTTCAACCCCATGTTGATCTCCAGGTTGAGCCCTCACCTTCTTCGCCCATTTCTTCACCTTGTTCTTCCTCTTCACCTGGTGAAAGTCTCGATTCTAGTAACTAGGTGGCTAAGAAGAAGAATAATAAGTCAAAGAAGAAGAAGGAAAATACACAAGGGGCCAAACATGCAACTATTGCTACCCATGCCACTAATGTTGAGAAACCTCTCTTTATGTCCCGTAAAGTCAAATTCCCTTGCAAGCTATGTGAGGGTGGCCACCTTCTTCATGATTGTCCTAGAATTCCCAAGGTGTTATAAGTGTGTTCTGTTGCCCCAATGCATCCTTCATCATCAACCTTTGGGCGTCATCCTGATGATGAACCTTCAGCTAGAGATAATAATACTCGTAAGAAACAGGGTAAAATAAAATTTCCCTATAGGTTGTGGGAAAGGAGCCATCCCATTCACCTCTGTCCTTATATGGATGAAGCCTCAAAAGTGTTGAATACCCTTTCAGCTTTTGAATCCTGTCTTCCTATAGGTTACCGAAAATTTTCTTCAAGTACTCCTATTGATCAAGTAATTGATCGAGATTCTTCTCCGGTCGATTCTTCTCTCTTTGAAAGTAAGTCTCCTGAGTACATTTCCAACTAATCATTGGTTGAGAAAAAGGTTGACCTGATCCCACGCACAGCTCATCAGGTATTTTCCATCGAGGGCGAGTCTCATCTCAGTCAAGTTCTCTTTGTTTCCTCTACTTCACCAGAACCGGAGCGCGATCATCCCGTTTCCATGCTCTAGGAGAGTTATCCTTCAATTGCTGTGGTCAAAGTCCAAGAAATTTATCCTCCTGATCTCGTTGCCGAAATCCAGGAGGATGGTCTTTCCACTCCCGTAATGCAAGGAGATAATCCTCTTATTCCTATGGCACCCCCTTCATGTAGTTTGGTCGCTTCCTTTGATTGGATTCAATTCATGGGATACCATCTTCCTTCTTACCTGCCCTTTGAGATCACTATACAAGCTTGCAATATGGTCATACCAGGCACGATTATACATGAAGGCACCTTGGATAGCATTTTTTCCTCAAATACCTAGCAAGCTTTCGGTTCTCCACCGCTTATGTTTGTTACTCAAAATATGTTGGATTTTAATAGAGGAACCAGTCCACCATTAGGGATCCTTACGAAGTTACCTATTTCTTTAGGAGGCAAGATTTTCTATATATATGTGATGGTTATCTAAGGCCCCTTGGATTTTAACTTACTCCTCGGGTGCGACTATGCTTATGCCATGGGAGCGCTTGTCTCATCCCTCTTTCGCGTGATTTGTTTTCCACACAAAGGTTGGATCATGACCATTGATCAACTTTCATTCTTTGGTCCTGATGTGACATCTGGCCTACCTTCATCCCTTCTTGGTCCTTACCTACGAGTGGTATCTTCCCCGCCACAGGTTAATTATGTGGCCACATGTTCATTTCCCTCATACAGTGACAATACTGTCATGTACCGTCTACTGAGGGCATTCGATCATGATTTCCGAGATGTTGTTCTCCCATCATATGAGAACCTATTGGAAGCAATGAATTCTTATATGTCTTGAACAAGGCTCGTAGGAGGATAGTTCATTTTTTTTGTGTCAAGCTCCTTAAAAAATGAAACAAGCTGTCATGAGGATAGTTCTTTTACTATGTCAACCTCATTAAAAAATGAATTAGGCTTCTTTGAGGATAGTTATTTTACTATGTCAACCTCATTAAGAAATGAATTAGGTCTCTATGAGGAGAGTTATTTTACTATGTCAACCTCATTAAAAAATGAAACAAGTTCCCTTTTTAATTCGAGTCTTTGATCAGAGCTCGTAAAACCCCAGTTGAGTCTTTCACTCGATTTCGTAATTGAACCTTCACTCCATCCATCTCTTAGTAACTAGAAGTCTACTCAGGTGAATGAAATGAAGCTTTGGGAATGTACCTCAAATTGAGTCACCATGTTGGGGCATGCAAACTTTTTCAAGCATAGTTTATCTTTGTTTCAAGCTTGTGTAAAAATGAAACCAATTCGAAGCATAATTTTCCATATTTTCAAGCTTGTGTAAAAATGAAACCATTCCCATTTTCCCTCTCGTGATTGCCTTTTTATCAGCCTGTTTGGCCAGATAATCCTTGGTTTTTCTCATTTCTTTGTCACCATTTGCTCGATCAATCATACGCCATCACTTGGTTGTTTTACCCATTCCTAACGAACCACTGCAATGAGTGGTCTTGTTAGCCAACCTCTTGACTTTTATCATGTTCTGAGCAGTTCCACTATAACTGGAACCAGTTGCTATCCTTTATACCACTCGTTCCTTCATGTAAGATTTATCTTTCAACTCTTTTTTGATTCTCTAAACATGAAAATATTTCCGATTTATTGTCGTTTTGAGCTCGTTAAAGTGCACGAAACTTCATTTACCCAATATACGTTTACCCCTTCTTCGGGCTAAGATAAATTATTTATGAAAAAGGAATACCTTAGTCAATCACGACTAAGAGGTTCTGTAATATATTTTTTTCCTACCTTTTGGGGTATGAGGGACTATTTATGAAAAGGGCCATCTTGAGTTTTCTTTTCGCCTCTTTTCAAACTCTCTACACATGAAAAGACGTCGAGTTTCACCTTTGTCGAGTTCATTAAAATTTAACGACATTGGATCCTTAATCATGACGACATCGAGTTCCTCCTTCCTAGGAATCGTAAAATGTACTAGGATGGATTTGTCCAAAGGAAAAACTTATATCACAAGCATATGCTATACTCTTTGAGCTTGTATACAAAAATAATTGGGTTACTTGCCAAAAATGGTGGGGGAAAATGGAAATCATTGATTGGTTGTGTTGGCAGTGTGCTGCTCTTAAACATGACAGATCCTCTGTTTCGAATCGGGTTGGGGATATCCTTCATTCGTCACTTTGTCTCTTTGGCTTTGGGAAATTTGTTTTGCCTCTTATGCCATCACTATTCTCATCCAACATGACCTCTGATCCCATTTGAGTCAAATAATGCCAAATATGGAGTCGTGTCTATGATATGTTCAAGAGTAGTTCCTTATGCATCTCATTCATTTCTTGGTTCTCTGATTTCTCTCATTATCATCTTATTGCATTCATCTCATGTCAATGATGTGGGTTACATTATGGCCCTCCTTCGATGGATCACTTCTTGTCGACCTCATCACATTATCCGAGAAGTTGATCTAGAGATCCCCTTTCCAGTACCTTAGAGCCTACATGCCCTAATGGAAGGTTGTTGGCATCTGATGATAGGCTTACATAATTAGCCTTTGATCGGGTGATTCTGCAAATGTTCAAAGACAGATCCTTATTCACATCTTTTCGATTATATTGTTGGTATCTTGAGATCCATTTTCATTATTGGTGGTTTTCCTCGCGTCTGTTAACGATTTACATCATTGGATGGTAATCAGGAGATTTTCTTACAGGTTCGACTTCAACTCATTTATTTGCATGCTTGAATTTGTACTTGATCGGGTTGTGACAGAGTTCAAGACCCTAGGTTTTGTCTGATAAAACATAGGCTGCAAGGAGATATGTATTATTCATGATTGTACACATGAATCCTTCATTCGAATGGCTGCGACCATACCTTGGGTCTATATTCATGATCCTCTTTATTTGGATGGCTGCGACCATGCCTTAGATCCCGTTTCATGATTACTTTTACGGATGAATACGTTCATACATTGTGCCATGTGATTATTTCAAAAATACTAGTTTATGTATATGTGTGCTTGTTTGTGCAGATTTTACGATGACGGTGTCTTGGTACTGGCACTTATTCATAAAGCATTTCACCCCTCACTCTCATTCGGCCTTCATGCTTTAGGGGGCATATGTTACACAACAATTTGTCACTATACCTGTACTCCTCATTCTTGATCCTGGAGACCCTTAACAATTACCTCTGTGCCTATTTTCCATCATGAAAATATGCCTTCATGTCCTCTTCAGCACAATGAAAAAACTCTCTGTTGGCCATTCCTGAAGCAACTCCTTGTAAAACTATTTATCCGGAGTGACACGCCCTCTCCATGTCTTGCTCGTGTTGATGGCATATTTTTAGTCTAGGGTTGCGCCGGTCAGCGCTAGAATGAAGCTCATACTCATGATGATCCCCTTTTGGGAAGTTTTTTAAAAATGGAAGTGAAGCTTCGAGATCTGGAAGCTTCGTGGCAGAGACCTGGTTTTTTGTTCCTGAGGATAGAGTCGAGTTTCTCCCTTTAGCCTCTTTGTTCCTACAAAAGTGGAACCACTGAAAGGGATAATCCATTTCCCCACCTAAAGTGGATCCATGCTCCCTCCTTCTTTGCTATATAATAGGAAATATCCCATAGCTCTACTAGTTAGAACAGAGATAGAAGAACAAAAGAAATACCTTTTGTCACTATAGACACCGAGTGAGAGTTGAAACCTTTTACCCTCACATCAAGTTGAAATAGTGCTTTGGAGACGTTCCTGGATTAGGAACCGTCGAAGGAGAAATACAACATCAAGACGCAGGTTGTAACTCCCCCTCTTTATTTTAATATAATACAATTGGTTCGTGCTTTCCATTTTTGTCTCTAATGTGTGATTGGATTCTTAGTTTTCCTTGATCAACTAAGTAGGTTGTATATGAATTATATATGTTATGCTTTCACGTTTGCTATCATTTTGATCATTTGTGCAGGTAACCAAGTGCCGGTAGCGGTGAAGATATGACCACAGAATGTGAAGGACCAAATGATTCAAATGAGAATTATAATCATATTGAGGTAGGTGATCCATTCACAATCTATACACATTTACAATCTAGGAAAGTAGGTTTCTAATTGTTCTATGTTGTTACTAGACCCACTCTATGGCTAGAGGGATCATCTCTATCCGCAGAGAGGATTCTATTGCATAATAGTACCGAGGTGACACCTAATATCAACTGTGACCTAGAGACGGATGGAAAAATAGATATAGTAAAAAAGTGCCTGGAAGGCTACTTACGAAACTATATCTCGGGGAAACAGAAGGCATGGCTATGTTGGCTTCACTTGTGAGAACACTGCTACAACAAGAAATTTCACATGTCGATCGATATGTCTTTTTTTAATGCTTTATATGGTTATGATGCTTTAACCTTTGCTGATGTGATGTTTGGAGCAAGTAAGGCCCCTAGGGCTAAGGACTGGATCCAAGAGAGCCAGGACATACTCCATGCTCTCAAGGAAAACTTGGCTATAACGCAAAACCAACAGAATTTGTATGCATATTGAGGCCGCGTGGAGAGGCAACTTGAGGTAGATGATTTGGTCTACCTCCGTCTTCAACCATACAAGTAGTCTATGCTGAAGAAGAAGGGATATGACAAGCTCAAACCCGATTTTATGGGCCATACGAAGTGATATGACATGTTGGGGAGGTAGCATATCAGTTGGAGCTACCAACTGTGAGCAGGATCCACAACATTTTTCATGTCTCATGCTTGCAAAAGGTTCTTGGGAAGCAGATGGTTGCCACTAGGGAACTCCCACCTATTGATGATGAGGGGAATTTGGTTTTATATCCGGAGGCCATTTTAGACACTCGAGAGAGGTAGCTAAGCAGCAGGGTCGTCAAATAATATCTAATTATATGGAGGAACCTTCCAGATGAGGATGCCAATTGGGAGGGGTAGAAAATTCTGCAACATCCATATTTGCAGTTTCTTGAGGACAATAAATGGTTTTGCGAGGAGGACTGTAATATTCCTAATTAGCTGACAACTAATTGGAAATATTAATTTTTTCCAATTTGTTTTTTCTTAAGTTCAATAGCTAAATAAAAGGGTGAAGGGACCCATAAACCCAACAGTTAGAATAAAACCAATTTCCTAGAGATAATGTGTACATTGCAGCTCTTGTGGGGCCAAGAGGCCAAGAGGGTAGCACAACAAGTGTGAAAGCCAAGGGGAAAAGTAGCAGCATAGTTAATTAGAGGACCCAAGGATGCACAATAAGTGTGAAAGCCAAGGGGCCAAGTAGAAACAAAATTAATGAGTGAACCCAAGGATGTAGGGTTTCACAAGAATAAGAAGGGGGTGAGGGTAGCCATGGAAAAATTCTTGCATATTATAATTTTCTTGTCTTTATGACCTGAGCACGCTTGATCTGTTTAGTCGAGTCTGCAGTGCTGTTTAGCACATGGGTGCCTCCAAGTGGAGATCCCAACCTCATCCTCGGGGGACTTCGAGTGCCTTCTCAGGAGAGGAGTTTTATTTTTCGACGAGAGCAGATTTAGTATCTTGGCATCGAGTCACATGCAGTCGCTCCTATATCAATTTTGTCACCCAGTGATTTACGTAGTCCGGCAGTAGAGGGGTTCTGAAGAGGGAGAAATTCCAAGGAATTTCCACTTGAAATCCACTGAGGGGATCAAACCTTCAATATTTGAGATTTGGGGAGCAGTTGCAACTATTTTATCTATCAATTCATCCCATAGCTCTGCATACCTAGCAGTTGTGCATTTTTAAACCCTAGGAGGGTGATTTTCTGGGGTCAGCCTTTCTGGAACTCGTTTTTGGGGTTTTTTCTAGGTTTTTTGGGTAGAGTCCGTGGTTAAAACACCATCATTTTCTGAGGACTATATCAACCTCATCTACACATCCCTATTAAGCCAACAACAACATTTCTATCAGGGAAGTGCAGAGCGAGAGTCCAACATAGTAGCAGTAGAGCAGTGTTTTGGGTGGGAGAATCCGAGGGCCATTCCAACTAGCTTAGCCAGCTAGAGTGCTATCTTTTTTAGCATTGTTGTACTTATTTTTCATCTCCATTATTTTAATAAAATGACTCAATATTTATGTCTCTTTTCATGGAATTTTTAATGTGTTTTCCATATTACTTTATATTTAGTCTTTGTATGATTTGTATTGTTGTCGTTTTCCTATTTGGAATATTACAATGCATGCACATCCATTACTATATGCAATTAGAATATCTTCATGCATCTAGCATATCATTATTTCATGTCTATTCAATGGATATGCATCTTTGAAATATTACATCTCTTTCATTTTTATCATGCATATGCTATTATTCATTAACATATGACAACTTCTCAAAAAATTAAAGAAAAATATTAAAACTAGCAAGAGATAATTTAAGTGTTTACCCCTGATAGTTATGGCTGTATCACTCGACCATCTTGCATTGTGCATCCTGTATGTTTATCTTGATACATAAAACTCTAGTCAATCTTCAATTAACATTAATTTATTCATATATACAACAAAATAATTTCACATAAATACACATTCATGCATCCATATTAATTTAAAACTTAAATTATTTCTTATACTCGAGCCCATCCAGGTTCAATTTTGAACCCTAGCTCTAATACCACTTTGTCACATATTATCATAGCTCCCATTTCATACATTCTTGATCCCATCTAGTTCTAATGTTGAAACATGCTCTCATATCCAATGCCTTAATCCTTGATTAAGGATACACCGTATTAAATTTTTTACTTCATCATGAGCTTAACAATAAGCTCTGATACCACTTTGTCACAAACTCAGTTCCATCAATGAATTACAGAGGTTATAGGGTACCCAAACTATTTTTTTATTTTGACTAGTTTGACAATAAAATCTGTTATCACTTTGTCACATACCCATATTAAATTTATCTTAACAACACTTGCAAAAGCTTGATTTTCATCTCTCATATATTTTGTCGACCACTTTACATATTAAATTTTTTTCAAATAATTTGTATATAACCAATTAAGTATTATTTTTCTTGTATAAATTTTGTATAAAATGAAATAATAAACATTGCTCTGATTCCACTAGTAATGCGCTAACTAAAATATACCACTCAATCATGCAACTTTTGATTTCTGTCTTTGAGGTATTTTATCAAATAGTTTGTATGAAAATTGTAATAAAGCACATTTAACTCATTTATTTAAATTATTTTCATGAAAATAGGAATATATAAGCTACAATAGTACTATTATACAACAATTCTAACATACAACCATACTATCCCCATCCACAAAACAACATTTTCATTGGGCATTTTATCAAACAATTTGTATGCAATGAATCATTAAACCATTTAGGCATTTCTTCAAAAAATTTGCATAAAATAATATAACAACTTACCAAGGTAATATATCCTAAATTATAGTAGTTTAGTTTTTGAAAACTGAACCAGATGATCAGAGGGTGTTTCCCTCATAATGGTCCAAGTTTTAGCCTCTGGAACCTCCTAGTTGAAAAGTTAGAGTAGAAGTGCCAACATGACTTGTTTGATGCATGGTTTTAGGAGAATCCAAGAAAATCGACTTCCTCTTATCATATCTCTTAATATATTGTGACCCAATATATACATTTTGGATCATATGATAGTGGGATTTCCCCTCACTATGGTCCAAGTTTCAGCTTGTGGAACCTCCCAAAATAAAATTTATAGAAGAAATACCCACTGACCTATTTGGTACATGATATTAGGAGCATCTAGGTAGCTTGACTTCCTATGATCATATATCCTAAAATATCATGACCTAAGATACATAATTCAAACCAAATTATTAGTGGGATTTCCCCTCACTATGTTCCAAGTTTTAGCTCCCGGAAACTTCCGGAAGAAGAGTTATAGTAGGAAATCCATCATGACTTGTTTAAATATGTATTTATGAAGCCCAAATTTTTCTTATCATATTTCCTAAATTTTGATGACCTAAGATCTAAAAATTGGACCATAGTATTAATGGGATTTACCATCCCTATGGTCCAATTTTCAAATTTTGGAGCCTACCAAAAGAAAATTTATAGCAAAAATTCCAACATGACATGTTTAAAAAACAATTTACGAAGGCTATCTTCTTCAACCAATGCTATTATAAAATTTAATACATATAAAAAGCTATAGAAAAATAGTATAATATCTACAACCATGATAAACTTGTTGAAGGGTAAATTCATGTACATATAAACTTTCTGAAAAGAGAAATTAAATAATCATGCATGTCACTAAACCATTTATGCCAAAACTATCATTAACATAGAAATAAATATTTATCTATTATATCCATAAAAGTACTGGAAATTGAAGTAGTGGAGCCATGTTCCACCCCACCATAGGCTCAATTGTGTTGCAATTTTTCTCACAAATAGCTACCCCATTCCAGATCTTAATTCCTTGAGGGAAAAACTAACCTTAGGGATAAAGCACATAATTTTTAGACTAGAATCTCCTCCACACACTAAAAGGAACCTCAATGTTCATCCTTTCCATTCCTTGATCGGGCCAATAGACATTCAAAAATGAAAATGTAGGTATGAAAAACAAAAGGGAGTCCTTCTCTAATCCCTTTAGTCCCTTGTCCCTCCCTATTTTAATTCTCTTAGAGACACACACAAATATGACAACTCACAGTCCTCAGAGCCATCTAATCCAAGGAAAGAAACACTACAACACATTCAATTCCTATTAAAAAGTTTCACCAATTCCCATGCCAATTCGAATTTTGGAGTGAGAGAGGGAAATGTATGAGAGAGTAATAGAAGAGAGAAAAACTAGAACCTTAAGAACTAAGAAGAAGAGCCCCTTTATTTCTTCTCCATCTTATTTTTATAATCACACCTTGACCATTCATCTTCCCAACCTTTCAATTTTTTGGGAAGAATAACCATCACATCAAAATGAAATATTCACCTAAGGTGTATTTTTCCTCTTAAGTCAAGGTTTCCCCCTCCCCAAGGCATCATAATCTATCGGTTGTGCCATTTATTTAGCTCTAGCATTTTTATTAATAAAATATAAACATTACATCATGAAATAGACTTTGACATCATAACACCAATCTTGGTACCCCAACATTATATGTTCTTATATACAGTACAAAACTTGGGGTATTGAAAGGGGTGTCACAAGGTTGTTTCCTACAATAATATTCATATAGATAAGTTTTGTGGTTTTCTCCCTTTAAGGGTTTCCACATACATCTAGCGTTCTTTTGTGTTTATTATGAAATTCATGTGTTCAGTAGTTTTATTTTTTTATACTGTTAAAATTGTAAAATTTGCCCACCTCTCAATATATGAAAATTGGTATAAGAGTAGATTAATTCAATAATTTTTTAACTATTGGATGATAGATCATAAGGGACCATGGTTAGTTAAGATGGATTTTCCACAAATAGAGAACCATTATTGAATGGATAAAATTATGCAATTTGGAAGGTAAGAATGAAGTATTAATGGCTCTTGACTTGTATGAAAATATGTAGTGGATAAAGGAATAACAATAAGTATAATACATAATCCATGAATGACATCTTGACTAGGCTGTCAAAATCATATTATTATAAGGTGATTTATTGTGAAAGCATAAAATAAATGTTGGATAAGTTGCAATGAATCTATAGGGGAGATGATATGCACACTGCATATGAAACAAAGATATAAAAGTCATCCGAGAAGGAATAAGTACACAAAGAATCAATGAATATCAAATACCATGACCAAATCAAGTGTTGAATTAGATAAGGATGAAGCCCAAATTGAGAGGATATTGGAAAAGGGATCAAGAAAAGGTAAGCTACTTATTAAATGCTTCATATATGGAGTTTTGAATTTTCAAAAGCCAATACATACAACAATGGGTATGAAGAGAAAGGTAATGGATATGTATTATAACATGACAAAGAATACATTCTCTTCTCAACCATGGAATCAAATGCTAATAAAAAATAAATATTATATCTGTTAGATGCAATAGAAGTACAAAATCTGTCAAGTGAATTAGGAAAATTCAAGGAAGTAGATGATAATGATTGTGAAAATATCACCTAGCCATGAATGGTCAACCTACTATAGAAATAGTGTAATCCATAAGTAAGATACTATTCTATCATAATTGTAGAAGAATAGGTCATCCTGCTTTTATATGTCCACATGCAAGTTTAGAAAATATTAGTGATAACTAAGAGCATGAAGATGAGACAAAATCTTATTTGCATGAAATAGAAACATGTAGCTCATCATAAGATAGTAATATATATGCATCTGATAATGAAAAAAAGGAATCTCTACTCATGGCCATGGAGGCTAAATACACCTAGTAAGGAAAATTTAATTTATAGGAAGAAGATATTGATGGGAAGGTACATTTTGGAAGATAATTTGTCATTACCTTAGAAGAGATAAATAGGTTCACAATAAAAAACAAATGGTAGAAAGAACTAATTGTAGGAGTATGAAGAAAAGGATTTTAATATTTATGAAATAGATAAAATAGTTGTCACCATTAAAACTCAATTAGAAGAAGCATAAATAATGAAAGAGGTGGTGACTAGCTAGCTAAATGAAAATGAAGGACATTGTGAGAAGCTAGAAACTAAGATTGTTTCCCTGAGAAATGATCTTAAAAAGGAAAATAATCAACTAAATTTTGGAAGGCGTTTTGAAATCTTAGATATTATTTTTAGAAGTCAGATTCCATCTTATTAAAACATGAATTGGTTATCATGAAGTTGTTAAGGAATAATCAAACACATAAAATATATAAGAACCTAATAACTATGATAGTATGAATAAAGGAACCAACAATTAGTCCAAAAAAGTGAGAAAAAAATTCAAATATCTATAGAGTATTGACCAAAATAGGCACACAAATAAGAGGAAAACATTTTAGGATCAACTAAAGAAAAATTAGATTGGTCCCACACATAAATATGGAGCAAGAAAGAAACATAAGTCTGAACTCCCTCAAGGAAGCAACCAAAGCAATCCAACTCCTTCAAAAGGATCAATTCTTTCAAAAATACCCTTGAACAAGGTACTCGAAATTATTTAATGGATACTGTTTTATTTGTCTGAATTTTTCCACAAAGTAGACTATTTTGGATCAAGAAGCAACAAAGTTCCTTATTATACCTTAGTGAGCAACCCTATTAGATCTATAAATTCCTACAAAGATGGAATGTTTCAAGTGAAAAAGCTTAGGACATAAAGCTCATGATTGTAGAAGAAATATATTAAGGTTTCAAGATCAAAGAAGCAAATAAAATATCAGCATAAATAGAAATCAAATAACAAATATATGGAGAAAGAAACAAGGTTAGTGTGAAGAATGAAATTTAGCTTTATGTTTTCAAGATAAGAAAATCCAATGGTGTATAGACAATCGATGCTTAATTCACATGATAAGTGATAAATGAAAATTTATCTCTCAAGGAAGTCAAAGGGGGTAGTGTCACTTATGGAAATAATGATACATGAAGTATTATTGGAAAGGAAACAATCAATCTTGATGATGGAAGGAAAAAAAATTAAAATTTTTCTGCTAGTTGAAGGATTGAAGCACAATCTATGAAGTATAGGTCATATGATTGATCTAGGGTATGATCTTACATTAAATTCCATAGGATGTGAAATAAGAAAATAAGGTTTAGGAATATTGGTATAAAATGCAATTAGTTCACCAAACAATGTGTATGTCCTTAATGATATTAACAGAAAATAAAAATCCTCTATGAGGATAATATCCCTGATAGAACATTTCTGAATGGAAATATAACTTCAAATGAAGCAAGAGGTGGAAGGTACCATTAAGGCTTCAGGAGAAGAATAATAGACATGAACCATCAAATGTAATATGAAAAATAAAATGATGGATGACATTAGCAAGTGTGTGCCCATATAGAAAAAATCAAGATGATAAGATAAGGACAATAGATTTGGTTGTTGAATAAGTCATCAAGTTGGAGAAATTTTAATAATTTATGGATAAAAAAAGGAGTGGAAAGTACATATTGTAGAAGTCATTTTATAGATGAATAAGAAGTGATATCTAATATAGCACATCCTAATACTACATCAAAGCATGCTTGAGTTAAAGAAAGGAGTTACAAAGATATATTGGCACATTAGACAAGAAAAAAGAAAGAAGGAGTCATGTGTTTGGGGGGAGAAGACTAAAGATAAGATTGGTGATAAGGGAAGAATTATTATTCATCCATGTCAAAGAGATTGTAGTTAATAAAATAAGGATCTTTAGCTAGAAGAAAATAAGAAACATGTTAGAGGAAAGAATAAATTCCTAAAGAAAATCAAACATATAAATATTGGAACTCTTTCAAGAAAATAACTTAGCAGATGGGAATAACCATATGTTTAGGGGGAGAAGTTATTTGGAAACAAAAGGAAGAATTCTAAAAATGGCTATTCATGAACAACAAAATTTCAGGAGGAATATTCGATCAGTAAGACAAATTGTAGAAATATAAGCATTTTATTCCAAAGAGAATCATGTTTTTTTATCATAGGAACCATTTTGTAATCAAGTTTGACAAATTGTAGACATAAACATGTTATAAGAGGAAGTAAGTATCATGTCTTTCTTAGTTAAATAGAATGCATATTAAAGTACAATGCATCTTTGCTTAGTATTTTAGAATTAGGCTATATAAAAAACCCAAAGGAGAAAGTGAGTTTTGGGAGAAGAATGATGAAAGGGAAAGTTTCAAGAATACAAACAATTGGTAAAACTAGATTAGTAATTGGTATTAACATATCAATTGGTGCCAGGCCATTAATAATCAAGAGCATTACTAGCATTGGTTATTTTCTATTATAATATGGGGAGAGTATTAAATAATGATAATCATTAGTTCCACATCCAAGGTACAAATGCATAGTTGTGCTACATCAAAAGGAATTAGTTTCAACTAGATTTAGATTTTACAATTTGAATCAACAATGTTGTTGGTATAAAACATTTACCCATAGTTTCATACATGGCCCTTTTCCAATGAGGTCAAAGCAGGAGAGATTGACACTTGGTACAAATATTTTTGGTAGTGTGTGTTCGCCATTGCAATTGAATAAATTCTTGATTGAGTAGAGAGATTGGAAATCGGTATAAAGAGTTACAAATAATGATAGTTGGTTGAGTGCTTAGAGAAATCATTGGTTGGAAGTAGTGCCTCAATAATAGGGGTTGCCATGAATGATAAAGGGTGATATTGTTAGCAGTGCGTGTTGACACTGATGTCAACTATAGTGTCATTGATGTCAACCTCATGAGAAGCAATGCCATGATCAAGAAAAAGAGGGAAAAAATCGAGTGCATAATAGTAGGAAGATGGATTGAAACTTGAAATCTCCATGACATGCTTGCAAAAATGAATTATAGTGTAAAAGTGTATCAGTCAAGGTGTTGTGTGACATCAAACAAAAGGCCAAAGTTTTTATAATTACAAAATTGGTGTTTTAATACAAACTAAACCATCCTTAATATAGGCCACTAATATTCACTTAATGCTAATTAAGTGTGATTAAGCATACTAGGCACAAGATCAATAACATAGATCCATATTGGGCACAATATCAATGGGCCAAATCAATATTAGGTTCACAACATGCACAAAGGTTATAGTAAAATTGTGCACATGATGGATCAAACGTTAAAGAACACATTGATCCAATGGCCCAAATTCATATTGGGCTCACACATGTGCAATAGTTAAAGAAATGAGAGCACTCGATTCAATATCTACTATGACATGGATCCATGTGGAAAAATAATAATATATTAGATGATGTGGAACCATATGTGAGTGACATATGGTAGGAATAAATGGGATTTTTGGCTATCTAATTGGACAATTGGAAGGTGACATGTGTTAGGTACATGTAAATACATAGAAATATGGAAGGATTTGATTGGTCACAACAAATGACATGTCACGTGACTTGGAAGGTGATGCAGACATGGTGGGTTCCGTATCAGAGTCCCAGGCACTAGAGTTCATTTTCTTTTATTATATAAAATCCAAGGATAGTATTTGGTATGTCATTGTAAAAATGTTGTGGTAGATGACATGAAAGTAGCACCACAATGTGGAACCTAACTAGTCCATGTTGGATTAATGTGGTAGATCGAGAGGCCTCAAAATTTACACTAGGATTGTGTATGGAGAGGTTTTCCTACATATTCTTGTTATGCTAAAATATATGAAAACCATTGTTTTGTGCCAAAGTTAGCATGTCTCAGGGATATCCTAGTCTAGGCCCTATACTGAGGTACCAAGATGAGATATAAGTAAATAAATATAGTATGCCATGGTGTTATGCAACCAAATCACAAAAAAGAAGAAAATATATACAAACAACTTAAAAATTATCCTCTTTGAGGGGGAAACCTCCTTTACATTACATAATTGAACATTTCTTGGATGATACAAATGATAAGACATTCTTGGTATATATAGGAGTCTAAGGGGTCACAATATAATCAAAGGCTCATAAAAATAATAATGTAAAGGCACAACAATAACAATATGGGCTTCTATGGGGCAAAACAATAATAATATGGGGGATACATGGGCACACCAATAACAATGGGGGCCACACTAACAATAAAAATAAGGGGGATATACTAGTATTATAGGGACCTAAAATTCCCATGCCCTTCAAAAAAGTATTTTCCTCAATGCTTGAGTAGTTCTGAATGCTTTTGTATAAAATTATCATCCTCCCATGTGGGATATTCAATGGGCAAGTTCTTCCACTTAATGAGATAATTTGAAATTAATCGATTCCATAGTTGTCCGGTTCTTGTTTCCGTGTCTACTTTAAGGTCAAATATGATTTTACCTTCTTCTTAAAGTTTTGGAAACACTATTTGAACTAGGATCTTGTCACCGATAACCTTCTTTAAGCATGAACCATGGAAAACTGGGTATACTCGGGAAGATGCAGGCAGCTCTAGTTTGTATTCCATAGTACCAATCTTTTGCAACACCTTGTAAGGACCATAGTACTTGGGTGATAATTTATGATCCTTCTTATCTTGCTTGAGGGACATTTGTTTGTATGGTTGTAGCCGTAAAAATATCTACTTTCCTAAATACAATTTTTTTTCACTACAGTGTTGATCTTTATGTTGTTTTATTCGATTTCGTGCCAGAGTGAGGTTATCCTTTAAGAGTTGGAGAAATTGTTGTTTATACTCGATGTGATCTTCCACTACTTGAACCTTAGAATTTTCTCTTAAATATGTTGTGATGGATGGTGTATGATATCCATAAATTTCCATAAATGGGGTTATTTTTGCTACAGTATGGATGGAAGTGTTATAACACGAGGTAACCACTTGACCCATTGTGTCTGTTTACTAGATACCAAGCAACAAATATATACTTCCAAACATTTGTTCACTATCTTAGTTTTCCCATAAAATTGAGGATGATAAGATGAAATATGAGCTAATTGAGTACCAAGACAAGAAAATAATTCTGTCCAAAAATTTCCAGTGAAAATGGGGCCTTTGTCACTTACAATAATCTTTGGGTTTCAATGTATCTTTTGAATTGTTTCCATAAATGCAGTAGAAATTGTACTGGATTTAAAAGGATGATATAATGAAAAAAAGTGTGCATAATTGGTGATTCTATCAACTACCACCATGATTACACTCTTTCCTTCATACTTGGGTAAACTTGTGATACAATATATTGAGACCTCTTCCCAATGCTGACTTGGAATGGCTAAAGATTGTAACATACCTGAGATCTTAATTGTATCAACTTTATTTTTTGGAAAACCAAAAATTTTGACACTTCTGAATACAGATTTAAGGCCATCCCAAAAAAATCCTTCTTGACCATATGGTAAGTTTTTAAAAATCCTGAGTGCCCTCTTAAGTGGGAAGTGTGCAATTCCAAAAAAATATTTTGTTTGAGTTGGGAATTCTTACAAAGATATAAGCGATCTTTGTACCATAATGAATCATTTTCCATATAAATGTATCAAATGTACTGGGATATTGCTGTAAATTCTGAATCAGTGTCCAAATATCTCATCATTCTTCCATTCATCCCTTGCTTCAGTTATCCAATCAGGTTGGATAATGGAAATGACACAAAGCAATGCTTACACATCCTCATCCTTTCTTGAGAGTGCATATGCAACGAAATTTTTATTCCCTTATTTGTAGAAGATTTCAAAGTCATAACTCAACATATTTATGTCCCATTTTTTCTGCTACTCTGAAGATAATATTTGTTCCAAAAATTATTCAGGACTATCATAATTTGTTCTTACCTTGAAGTGTCTCCCCATTAGGTAAGTTCACCATTGATTTGGTGCATGTAGTATTGCCAACATTTCCTTCTCATAAATAGTTTTTTGTAAATAATTTCCTTTGATTGGACGATTTTTAAAAGAAATGGGTCGTCTTGCATTAAAGCAACACCAATTCTATTTCTTGAGGCATCACATTCCACAATAAAGGTTTTCATGAAGTTTGGTGTAGATAAGACCGATGCTTTTCACATTGCCTCTTTAAGATGATCAAAGGCCTTAGTTGCTTCTAGAGTCTACGAAAATGTATCTTTCTTTAGTAATGTTGTTAGAGGTGTTGCTATTTTCCCATAATACTTAAAAAACTTGTGATAATACCCTATCAACCCAAGAAATCCTTGAAGATGCTTTATGGTTGTGGGGATTTTCCATTCTTTAATGGATTTACTTTTTTTAGGGATTAACTTAACACCATTATGAGATACAATATGACCCAAATATTCCACCTATTGTACTCCAAAGAAACATTTGGAGTTTTTTTCATATAATTGTTTCTCCTCCAATAGTTTGAGCACCATGTCAACATGTTGAACATGATCCCTGCAAGACTTGTTGTAGATTAGTATATCATCAAAAAATACTAACATAAGGAAGGGTTTGAAATTGGAATTCATCAAACCTTGAAATGTGTAAGGTGCATTAGTAAGGCCAAAAGACATGACCAAAAATTCATAATGACCCTCATGAATTTTGAATGCTATTTTCAGAATGTCTTTAGTCTTCATTCTAATATGATGATTTCTTGAATGAAGAACCAACTTGGTGAAGTAAATGTCTCCATCTAATTCATCCAACAATTCATCAATGAAAGGCTAAGATTAGCAACACTTCTATCTTTATAGTTGTGAGTGGTGGATATCCTTGTTGCCATAATTTTTTTTTTAAAATTTTATTGCTACCTTGAATGCCTTCTCCAATGAATTAGGTTCCCAAAGGAAAACCTCATGTTGGATGTTATCCTTTAAATTCCATATGAAGACATCAATCCTATGATCCTATGGAATATTAGTTACTTTGATATTCAATTTTTGGAGGTCCTCAATGTGCTCCACCATTGAACCTTTTTGTTTGATATTTTTCGATTTTCTATAGAAGGTGTTTCTCTTTGTATCCTCATAATGTGTTATCATTTCCTTTGTAAAAATTGACCAAGTGACAAGTATTTTATGAGAAAAAATCCATCGATACCATACAAATTGATCATGTCCTAAATATAAATATGTAATGCATAAGTTTTGTGTGTGTTGCACATCATGGAGATGAAAATAATGCTCCATTTGTAGTATCCATGTTACTGGATCCTTGCCATCAAACTTCCGCATATCGATATTTTGGAATGTGGTGGGTCTTAAACCCAACATTGGAGTCTCTAAAATCACAATTCATATTCCTTTTTTCCTCACTATGATTTTCATGGAATACCTTGTCACCACTGGGAAGAAGTTCTTGCAACAACTTTGTCAAACCTTCCATGTCTTCTTTTATACAATTCATGTAACTTTTTAAGCCATCCATGTTACCTTTTATTTCTTCTTTTAAACCATCCACATTATGCATAATTTTCACAATTGTGGAAAAATTTTAATTCCCTAGATCTATTGGTATGATCTAGAACAAAAAAAAACAAAAAGCTTCGAGTTTTCCTTAGAGAAATTAGAAAATGGGAAATAGTCCTACCTGGAATCGATAGCAATCCTTTATTTCTTCCTTTCTTGTAAGCTCCAATTATAGCTCCAAGTGCTATAATTAGAACCTTCACACATGAATAAAACAAACAAATAATCCAGAATATCCACATAGCATAATCTAAAATCTATATTCAATGAATCAACATGACATTGAAATACATGAGGGAAAACATAACACAACAAATATATGGAAACACGATACTATTTGTATTGAAAAATATAGGAGAGATTTTACAACCATAACTAGAAGTTGAATTTGTAGATGCCAACCCAATTGATTTGTCCTTCCTTGTCACAAAACACACCTCAAAATAAACCCTAATGCATGAATATGGTGACTCCTTTAGGCTAAAATAATAAACATGAGGGCACTATCAAACTCCAAAATCTAACCCAGACCTTATGGGAGGTTGTAAATTTATAGGATGAGAGTGGTAGTTTAGGATTTAAGATCCCAGGCTTGAGATCCACATATGATGGGAGGATGAGATTAAGGGATAAGATATGAGGTATCCAAGATAGGATTATATAGGACTTCTAGATATTTATCCATGGTAAATAATTAAAACTACATTGGAAGATTCTATAAGAATAAGCTTCGAAGATATTTTTATTTTTCCCAAATTTCTAGAATCAACACATCTACAGAAGGGAGAAACATATGTTGTTCAACGCAGGTAATCAATTATGCAACATGTGGCCAATGTAGGTGTTCATTTATCTAGGGTTTGCTGGGGCTAAAAACATACATTTTAGGCTAATTGTCCCAGAAAGTTAGAATTTTAGGAGAGGTGATGTTTATGACTTTGAAAATAGATAATGACAAAGTGTTCAAGGAGGTTGATTGATCCGGTGTTTAGAAATTTTGAGCGGATGTGGAAAAATGACCTAAAACAATCCATGTCCCCTTTTAGTTAATCTTTAAGTTTCCTTGTGAGAGAAATTTTTTTTGCACTTGGTCGTGTAATTTGGATATATCATGTTGCAATTCTTCATCTTCATGTGTCACAGTAGAGCTTTCTTACGACTTAATGGGTATATAATTCTTTTGTTTGGGAGGCATTTTAGCACCAAATAATGATATCTTTGCTTCAATATTCCCTTGGAATCACTTCAAATTTATTTTTCAAACAAATTTTATGCAAGTTTTTAAAAAATACACACCTTTTTATTAATTTTAGGAGCTCAATCTTGAAACAATTGTAACTTTGTAATTTCAGCTCTCTAAGGTCTAGAATTTCATCCTATGGTAGCCCTCTGAGTCTTCTTTACAACCCCACAAGTCATATTGAGATTGGATTCTTGAAGAAAGAGTTATTCCCAATCTCCCATGATGACCTGATTATAGACTCGTTCAATAGAGTGAAGTTGTATGAAATTCCATGTGTCACTATTATGACCTTAGAAACCTGTTTGAGATTGAATTTTGGAGCCTAAAAATCCCCTAATTTATTTGGACCATATCTCAGAAACTATAGCAAAAAAATATATGAAATTATTATATGACGTTCACCAAGATTTCATCTTCATGTGGTAGCTTCTGAAGCCTTGTAGAAAAAAATTAAAGTGAAAGTTCCAAGATGACATGTTTGAAGTAGCGAAACCATAGCATCCAAAGCTATGATACCAAATTTTATGCAAACCAACTCACAAAAGATAATAACATATAGATCAACGACTTAAAAATTATCATCTTCGAGGTGGAAAACTCCTTTACACTACGTAAATGAACAATTATTGGATGATTCAAATGGTAAGACCTTCTTGTTTATATAGGAGTCTAAGGGGTCACAATATAATCAGAGCCTACATAAAAATAATAATGTAAGGGAAAAAGAATAACAATAGTGGGATTCTATGGGGCACAACAATAACAATATGGGGGGTACATGGGGACAACAAGAACAACAGGGGCCACACAAACAATAAAAATAATAGAGATACACTAGTATTATAGATAAATAGTTGTCAGTTGCAACCAAGGAGGAAAAGTATCCATCATTTGCAATCATATATTCAGTTCAATAGTATACCAATAATGGGATGATTGTAAAGATGAGTATATAATGACTCTAATATCCAATGTGTTAAGAAAATGATCACTAGCCACAATCATGAATATGTAGTAATATAACACTAAAATTTGAGATATTCAAAAGATATTCGGTATTCAGTATTTGAAGGAGATGAAACAAGCCCTAGTCACAAGGGGTAAAGGAATAGAATCTAGGGGATAATCATCACCATTACAAGAAATGCACAAGGAAAAGGTTTTTGGTATAGATTTCTCCTACTATGATGTTCCCATGGTCACAGACATGGACATATGAGAATTGTGTAAAGAACGCAAAGTGTGGTGGTAAAATTTTAAATGACTATAGAACCTCTCTATTGGTTGGTTGGATGGAAGGGAGCTTAAAAAAAGAAAGAGAACTATAGATGTAATAGAAAATCACCCAACTCTAGAAGGTGCTAAGGAAGAACAAATTTGAATTAAAGGTTTTTTCCATAATTAAAACATGATATGCATTTCTAAAGTAGAAAGGTGAACTTCACGTGAACATGAATGCAACCATGTGTAGGAACTTGGAAAAACAAGAGAATATTATGTGTCAACTGAGTGTGTCATCCTCAAGTGGTTAAAGGTTCCACAATACCATGAGAAAATACCATGGATCAACACCCATGGTAAAGAAAGGCCATACACTATAAAAGAAAAGAAAAATAATTGAAATGGAGGGTTGAACCCATGCATATGTGAAGTGGATAAATTCTCATGGAATAACAAAAACCTTTGAGATTAAGATAATACTAGTAGATGGAGTGAAGAAGTTTATGCTAATTGAACTAGAGGAAGCTTGAGAATATTAAATTGCAGAGTGGAACATGGTGACAAGGTGAGTGTGCATAAGTGGATAAAATAAATCAAATTGTAGAACTAAGATGTAGTTAAATACCAAACAAAGCTTAAACCTAAAGAGAGTGTGAGAATATGATGAGTAGTTTAATTTTTGGGCCAGAAAAATATGGGATTGAAGACATAGAGAGAGTGTGTTGGCATGATTGTATAGTACATGTGATATATGTAAGAGAAAATACGAGAAAAAACCATGTGCATAAGATAACTATCTGGGATTTGAGCTAATAAAGAGTGTGCGAAGAGAGTGCACCACTTTGTTGTATGCCATATGACTGTCAGTGAACCAAAAATAGTAAATCATTTATAAGGAATAAAAGAAATAATGATATATGAATTCAATAACTCTAAACATGTAAGAATTAAAGAAAGTGTCTATAGATATAATTTTAGAATGCGCTGAAAAAGGGATTTGATAAGAAAAAAGGTTGATGCCTATAAATCAGAGGAGATAAGTGTCTCCTTTAGGAAGATTCCTATATTTTAGAGGGGATAGGTGTCTCCTTCAAGTTGGTTCCTGTAAATTAGAGGGGATAGGTGTCTCCTTCAGGTTGGTGCCTATAAATCAGATATAGGTTTCTCCTTTAGGTTGGTGCCTATAAATCAGGGGGTATGTGTATCCTTCACATTGGTGCCTGTAAATCAAGGGATAAGTGTCTCCTTCAATTTGGTGCTTATAAGTCAGGATATATTTGTCTCCTTCAAGTTTGTGCCTATAAATCAGGGGATGGGTGTCTCCTTCTGGTTGGTGCGTATAAATTGATGTAATAATAGTTTGGCACCAACAATAATATTTAGATGGAGAAGTTTTGTGGTTTTTTCCTTTTAAGGGTTTCCACGTACATATGGTGTTCTCATGTAATTAATGTGTTGAATGGTTTGAATTTTTTTATACAGTTAAAATTGAAAAATCTTTCGTTATAATTATTCATCCCCCCTTTCAGTATAATCATAATTTCAACATCATATTTGTCAATTTTTTTCAAATGGGTTGAAATCAAAGTTTTTTTATTTGAATTATGATGATTAATCTCATGAGAAATGTATGTATGTGATAAGTGAGATGATGTATATATCCATGGATGATAAATGATGGATGTGAATCTAACAACCTAGGAACAAGGCCATTGTGGTGAAATTAGAACCCTATGACATGCCTTGATTTCTATTGAGATTTTGTACGCCCTTCCTATGCAAGTACAGCTTGAAAAATGATGGATTGGCCAAGGAAGGTGTGGTAGCAAATGAGACACCTGAACCTAGAGGGTGAGTGACTCTAAGGAAGGGAGATTTGAATGAATCTATTATGGGCGATTCATGGCACATGTTAGATGGGATCACGAGTGCATTTGGGTGTGTCTAAGAAAATAGTGAGGTAAACTTGTTGCCTGTGGAAGCCTTGTGAAGAAACAAACAATCGTACAAATAAGTATTAAGTTGAAATTTAAATTTAATATATTGAAATGCATTCATTTCTTATGGAAAATTAAGACTTCCTATAGAAAATTTAATGGACATAGAGGAAAATGGTTATGATATATGTTTATGAATATTGTAGACAATACTAAAAGTGTGTGTACTAAGGAAATGAAGAGAATGGGATTGTAGGTATATTTGAAAAATGAAGTCATAAACATTCTTATATTAAAAGAACATTGAGGATGGTGTTATTCCAAGGGGTAGGGAATGTAACATCCCAAATTAAATCCTTATAAATTGTAACACCTACCCTCCCAATAGACCATTCTTGGGTACCAAAAGGAATTACTATCAGAAAACCCGACCTCCATAGTCCTGCCATGAAAATGGAGTAATAAAAAACCCTTCATTCTTCAACTTTGTTAAAGCCAAAAATCAATTTTACCACTACATATGGCTTGTCAAGAGATTTCTAGAAATGCATTTTTTTCCTCAATCCAACTTATGGATCAAAAGTTATGGCCCTTTGAACTCAATCTTAAACCTTGTCACTCAGTGTGGCTGACACATGGAGATCACTGGGTGACCCATGTGGTTTCTAGTCAACATGGTATTCCATGTGGTATATCACATCCTCCATACTTTCCATGTCATCTCAAATCTCTTCTATTATTACACAGTTGGAGCATAAAAACCCCCAAGGTCTTGATATGTGAATAGATTTGCCTACCAATGGGAAATAATTTGTCTCTTGCCTAAGTTATTCTCAACTTACACCTCCCCATATGCCACAAATCCTCTTGAGGTCTGAGAGCCCAAGAAATTTAGATGAAATCATCTCGAATTTCCCTTATCCCTTTTCCTGGAACCATATTACATGGCATTCTCACCGAGGTATGATGAGAATCCTGCCCTTTATATGAAGAAAAAGGCCTCTAGTTCTACTCCTCAACACTTCAAGAGTTTAAGGAGGGGGAGGGGGGGGGGGCGGGGGGGGAGCCAACACATATGCACACACATACACACACATATAAAAATGAGGAGTACCCTCGACACTTAGCCTCTGTGAACCCCTCCCGAGATTGTACGCATGCACACACACACACACATATTTCAATGGGTGCCCTCAACACTTAGACAATGTCAAGTCTATTCCTCCTAAGCTTTAACTTATATATGATTATATATGAGTCAAGACCTCTCTCTATTGTTCCTTATGGCCTATTCATCCTCAATTATATATACCAATTGAGAAATCCATAAACCATGGATCTATTAGGCCCACTATGCAGGCCAACGTACCACTCTTCATTTAATCATTTTCAATAATATTTACAGATACAAAAAAATCCCAACCAGTCATGGTTCTCCATGATGGAAATGCACTTCATCATTTGTTATTTACAAATCCAAGGTCATGCAAAGGGGTGTTATAGTTTCCTAAGAAATCTCTTATATAGATCTGAACCTGTGTCCCTTGATCTCATTCAATCCTATTTACAATTTAATTACAGGGCTTAAAACTTGTAACAATTTAAATGAAGGGTGTCAAAAAGGGTTGTCACAAACCCTGCCCCCTTGGAGGAACATCTTCCTCGATGTTCTATACCTAAACATGATTAAAAAACATTCTTAAACCAAGAAAAAAAATACTACTATGAGCTTTGTATACACAAATTGTACAATAATTAAAAAATTAGTTGCATTTTCTTAACCAAGAAACAAAAATGTATATGTTTCCTAAATTTGATCAGCCATATCCCATGTGGCTTCCTCGGGCCCAAAGTTCCTCCATTACACTTTGAATTTCTCAATTAATTGGTTTTAGAATATGAAGTACTTACGATATAGGATGCACAGGGTTTCTGCCTAGATTTCTCCCTCTGGTTCTACCTATAAAATCGATCAATCAATCACATGATTACCATCCTTTACATATGTTTTTAGAAAAGAAACATGGGAAACATTATGAAATTTTATTGTTAGTGACAAGGCTAGCTTATATTCCACTAGCCCTGCTCTTTCAAGAACTTGAACCCAAAAAACCATGGTGCCATCTTGGCACAAGACCCAATTTTCAGATAACTTTTCTTGGGTCTAATTCGTAGGTAAAAATGATCCCCTACTTTAAATTCTTTATGAAATCTATGTTGTTCCACATAGATATTATTCCTATATTGTGTCACTTTTAAATTCTTCCTAATGGTTGCCATTTCTTTAATCATATTAGGCTTGATAAGGACTTTGCTCACTATATCACTACAATTGGAAGGAGTATTTCATCTTCTCCCATAAAGAGTATCAAATGGAATCATCCTTAAGGACCATCAATATCCATTGTTATAAGAAAAATCCACTAATGGAAGAACCTCTTCCCACTTGGCTGGTGCATAACATACATTATAAGCATGTCCTCCAACACTCTATTTTTCCTCTATGTTTTCCCATATTTTTTTGGATGGTATGTTGTACTAAATTCCAATTCTATCCCTAGGCCAACAAAAAATTCTTTCAAAAAAATTGAAATAAATTTTGCATCTCGATATGAGATAATTTTCTTAGGTACTTCGTGCAACCTCATGATCTCTTTTATTAAGACTTTAGCCATATCACTAACTGTGTAAGTGTATTTTGTAGCTACAAAGTGAGCTTCCTTGCCCAATTTGCTGACCACAACCATGATGACATTGTTTTACTTAGTTTTCCTTGGAAAACCTGTGATAAAATCCATGGAAATGACCTCCCACTTCCGTTTTGGAATGAGGATCGGTTGTATAAGTACTGATGGATGCTTGCATTTTTCCTTCACTTGTTGGCATTATATGCATTTAGAAAGGAAATAAAACACCTCCCTCTTCATTTTGGGACAATAATATGATCTTTAAATGGATGTTAGCATATTTTGGTATCCCAGGTGACCATAATATTGTCCTTTGTGATGCTCATCCATAATGAGCATCTTCGACCCATTGTCACAAGGTATATACAACATGTTTATGAATATTATCATCCCATCTTCCGAGAGGGTGAAATTTTTTTCCTTCACTCCCCTGCCTCTGACTACAACCTTTATTTTATTTGTTGATACTTTTTATCTTGTTTCCCTAGTTCTTTAATATTATCCTGAAGATTAGTTTCACATGAAATTACGACCGCTATGTTCCAAACTTGCAACCTTATTCTCTTTCCCCTTTATGTACTTAATTTCAAAGTCAAATTAGTTTATTAAGGCCAACACTATTTCCTGCTTTGAATTCAACTCAGGTTGATAAAAAAGTATTTCAACCCTCCTTGATCTTTCATTGATGTAAATTTTATCCTAAGGAGACAATGTGTCCACATCTTCAATGCATGAATAATCATTGCTAATTCCAAATCACGAGTCATGTAATTTTTCTCATACTCATTCAATTTCCTTGATTCATAACATACCACTCGCATTCCTGCATCAAGACTCCACCAAGTCCTTATTTTCAGGCATCTATGCATACCACAAAGTATTTTTCCAGATTTTCTATTCTCAACACTGGTGCATGAGTAAGCAGATGCTTCAACTACTCAAAACTTGTATCACATTCAAATGTACATAGGAAATTAATTCCTTTTATTTTCAATATTGTGATTGGATGAACAATATTGTAAAAAATTCTAATGAACCTTAATAGTAGCCTACCAACCCCAAAAATGATCAAAATTTGGTTGCATTTCTTGGTGTTGGCCATTCCATATTAGATTTAACCTTATCTAAGTTAAATTCCACACCATCCTTCGAGACTATGTGTCCCAAGAACTAAATTTGAGATTCAAATAACTCACACTTGGCCAAGACTCAATGTGTGCTTCCTTGGCCAAGGTACACTTCTCAATAATTGTTGGGCTGATATTAGCTAAAATTTGAACAAGTGTTAATCATAATTGAAATGTGTTGAGTTTCAAGTGTACCTTCCATTTTGATAATCAATGCCTTATGATCGACATTTCTGTTGTCCATGGTAGAATAAATATGGGGCACACTCTAAGTCACATTCCTCGCAATTCGATATTCTTGTATGCTGTATAGTCTCAGGCTAATGCTATTTTGTTGGTGACAGTCCCTTTTCTAGTGATTTCCCCAGAAATATAGCAGTTTAAGGGTTCTCCTCCATAACCCTTGTTTTATTCTCCCACATATTGGGTAAATCGACCCTTATTAACAACTTTGAAATTATGTTGGGTCTCACTTAGGTTGACCTTGTCCATTTTCATTCCTTTCACTATAGTTTGTTGTTTCATATTTTTATGCCCCTTTCCTTTAAATTTGAGGCTACCCATCGATTTCAACTTGGTCCCATATTGTAGCTGCACTTAGATTGTTCATAACATTATTTTAATTTTTGGATTACGTCCTCAAGGGTTTATGGTTCATCAAAATTAATTCAATCTTTGAACATTTGTGGTAGGCTTCTAATACACCTTTGAGAATTCTCCTTTTCATCCTTGAGTTTGGGGACATACCTTAACAACTATAGGAATTTTGTGTTGTATTCCTCATTATACAATTTCCCCATCTTGAGTTCATATAAATCCTTGGCTTTGCTATCATAGTAGCTCTCAGATAGGTACCTTCTCCTAAAATTCCTTCAAGTTCCCTCCAAGGTAATTATTCCTCCCTAATGTCTTTCACATTCGTTAAGTCCTCCCACCAAATTTCATCTTTGTTGAAAAATGAAACAATAAAGTCTCAATTTTATTTTTCATTGGTCGAATTGGGAAAATTCGAATTTCCAGACCAATAAACAACTTGGATGTAATTTACCGAGGTGACATGGCTCTTGTCACTCAGTTAGCTCATTAAATTAGATTTAAAGTTAGAGTTAATTTAAGCATGTGTGAGTGTGATTGCTAATTTGTAGCAATCAATGTCAATTATTTCAAGTTGTTTTTAGTTAAACTAGTTCTAACCATTGGAGGAACTAGTGGAAGGTTAGTTGTGCAGTGGGACTTTAATCTAACTCAGTGATCATCCAGTTAACTGATCAATAACCCAAAATAGCTTGTGCATGTAGAGAATTAAAGTTCCCCAATATGGTGGAGATTCCAAGGTAGTGTAACATCATTTATAGACTAATATTGAGTGTACAATGTTGCATGCAGTTAGATGATCAACCTTTGGAATTGCACAATCATTTTAGACGATTTTCCTAAATAATAGGGGCTCAATTTCTTAGGAATTGTGCAATGAAATAGGGGCTCAAATAGAGGAAAAAATTGACAAAGTTTGGGTTAGAGCTTCTCAGTGATTAGAGAGATATGTTATTCACTTGCAGGTTGAGTTCATATTGAGATAGCAATTGTAATACATCTCTATTCATCAGATTAATGCAAACAAGAATAGGGTTTTTCATAAAATTTCTTTCCCCTAGAAAAAAATATTGTGTGCATGTGTGTTATTTCTCATTGCATGTTTGTAATTGATGTTCTAAATTGTGAATTGAATTTTGCAAGCAGTAGAATAGGTTTTTGTATTTTGACTTTTATTAAAATTTCATGAGAATTTGAAAATATACATCATACTTTATACATGGTATCAGAGCTGGATTCACATTAGAGAAATAATTTCGAATTTTTTTCTTAGGAGGATTGAATTTTTAGTTTGGTGTAGCAATATCTCTACAGAGATGGAAATATGACCTTCAATGGGTTCAGGCTAGAGCATGCCTTGGAAGGAAACTCTAATTTAATCGCCTGTAAGGATCACATGGAGGCGGTATTGGATGAAAATGGATTGATATAATACATCAAGACAAATGTTCAAAAACCACAAGAATCTGATGCCCAAAACCTTGCTCAGTGGAAGAAATATGTAGCCAAGGTGAGGAGAATAAACTTGGAGGGAGTGTGAGATCACATTGTCTCAAATATCCATGGGAAATAAATTTATTTTGCAATGTCGAAAGCACTGTCAAAATTATTTGAGAATATTAGTGACCGAAAGAAGCCGACGCTCAAGGATAAACTTCGAAATATCAAGATGTAGAAGAATGACACTATTTCACAGTATGTGAGTAGGTTCACACAAGTTACTGATGAAATTGGCTAGGTTTGTGTTAAGGTTGAAGAAGATGATTTGGTAAGCCTAGCCCTTATAGGAATTTCCAAGAGATGGCATATACACCAAGACTTGATGAATGGGAGGGAGAAAATACCAAATTGGGAATGCTTCTGGTTCGATTTGGTACAAGAGGAAATAAGGCAGAATATTAGAGATGAGACTTCATCCAAGGTCAGGGATGAAGAAAATTTTCATTAATTGGAAATGGAAGGAAGGGAAAAGGGAATAAATATCAAACCAAACCAGAATCCAACCATGGGGGAAAGAAGAAAGATTTGTCCAAAATTAAATTCTTTGATTGTCATGAATTCAGGCACTATACCACGAAGTGTCCACACAAAAAGGCAAGCAAGAAGAAAGCAGGAGGAGAAACAGGTGAAGCTTTTACTTCACAGTTCGAGCTTTACTTACCCTGAT
Source organism: Pinus albicaulis (assembly GCA_034641835.2). NCBI lineage: Eukaryota > Viridiplantae > Streptophyta > Pinopsida > Pinales > Pinaceae > Pinus > Pinus albicaulis. The sequence goes on from CM076582.1 coordinate 779,094,070, forward strand.
CACATGCATGTAAAGCACATTTATGGGGAGCATGTGTACTTAGACCTAGGTGCATCATTCCACATGACATGGTGTAGAGATTTTTTTAGTGACATGGAGGAGAAATATTTGCAGATGCACATCGATCCAGGGGATGAAAGAAGGTACACCACGATTAGGGTTGGTACAATCACCTTTCCTAGGGATTCTAGATCCCCTCTCAAACTCAAGGATGTCATGCTCGTTTTGGGCCTAAATAAAAATATCATCACTATTGCAGTTTTGGAAGATTGTCGTTATGATGTGATATTCAAAAAAGGAAAATAATTCCTAAGACACATAGCCATGGGATAGGGGAAGCATATCATGGTTTGTGTGAAGAACCTATATAATCTAGATGTGGAAAAATGTGCTGCATTAAGAACTAAGGTGGAGAAAGTGCAAGGTCTCAATTTTGATGAAATTTGGCACAAAAGGCTTGGCCATTTGCATCATCATACCTTGAAGATTATGAAACAAATACGCAATGGCCTCCCTAAAGGAGAACTTGAGCAGTAGGATGTACCTTGGGGAAGTAAAAAAAATCCACATTCCATGATTGAGACAACAATGCATATGCAGCCTTGGAAAGGATCCACTCTAATATATGTGGACCATTCTCGATAACCTCCATTGCCACACACAAATATTTTGTAAATTTTATTGATTACTTTTCATGGAAGAGTTGGATCTTCTTCATGCGGAAGAAAGAGGAGACATTATCCGATTTCGTAGAATTCAAGGCACGAGTCGAGAAAGAGACCAAAACAATTATGAAGGCTCTCAGTACCGATAATGATAAGGTGAGTACATGTCAAATGAATTCAAAATATTATTTGAAAAAGAAGGCATTCAACGAGAGCTGACAACACCCCACAACCCACAACAAAATGGGATGGTTGAGAGAAATAATTGTAGCATTATGGGAGTTGCGAGGGCTATGTTGCATGACTAATTCCTACCACTACATTTGTGGGAAGAGGCATGCAACACAAAAATCTATCTGCAGAACCAGAGTTCTCATCGTATTTTGGGAATGATTATAATGGAGGTGGATTTCTTGGGGAGAAATACAGATGTGTTGCACTTTAGTATTTTTGGAGCCTCTGTCTACTACCATATCTCCAAACAATCAAGGAAGAATATTGTTCCGACAACAAATTTGGGGAATTTTGGGTTACATAGAAACTCCTTATGGCTACTGTGTTGTTGGATTGAATGGGCTTGACCCAGGTTCAACATGTACTTTGCACCAAAAAAGCACTCAGACACCGACCCTTTTGGGAATGACCTATAGTAAAATCACAGTCTCACCTGAGGTGGCTATGGGGGGTTACAGAACCAGGTTTCTGCAGCCTTGAGGGACCGCACGAGGTGTATTTACTTTGATTTTTTGTGTTTAACCAATCTTATAACATGTATATTAATATTGCGTGGTATATCTTAGTCATTTGGATAAACATAAATACATTAAAACATAAGATAATCAATGCTACTATATCATTCCACTGCAACCATTACTTTGCAGATACAAACATAAAGTAAAGACAACACATGTAAATAAATAATATGCCAAAATATTATTCTTCTTTATTAAGATGGATTTGTTCAATACATTCAGCTTCTCCAACCTATCCACACAACTACAGGTGGTTTGCACACACAGTTGTAGACTCTTCAAGGTCTCTGTGCACTCAACTGTGGATCCTTCCCTTAAGGTCCAAAAAAATACTAAAGACATAAAATACAACACTTCGTGATCATCAGATATGGATAGATACCATTTCAACACAAAATTACATCTCCTTATACATATTTACATCATTGCAAAACCATGGTCCATATACCATGGGATGCAACAAAAAAATCAAATAAAACCTGAAACCTGTTACAAAATGAGGGGCTTTGACCCACACCGAAGTCCCTAGACACTGCGTGATAGATCTAACTTCGTGGTACCATGCACTCCACTCCTAAAAATGCGGAGTCTTTGACTAAAAATGGACCAATTTGGGTCGTGCCCAACAGGCCCCTAACACTCACATGTGACTCATCCGAAGTCACTCAGCTGGTGCGCCCCAAATATTTGTCGCTATGCTATTGTAGGATTTGTTGAATGGATGAATCAACTCTACAATCGGATTTAATTCTTGGTGCACATCTTCCCATAGTTTCTGTGTAGTTGGTCCATCAATATTTTGTAGCAATTATTTCTCTCTTCGTCAAAGCTCCTTGAGCTTCTCATCCACTGCTTGGGGGAGCTGAATGGCCTCATCCTGCCATAGATGAGTTTGGTCTATTATAATATACTCCTTACATCAAAGGTCTTCATTATGTTTCTAAATATTCTCTCCTTCTATGATCTTAGAGAGGCTCCGCGAGACTGATAAGGTCCTCGCAGTTGCCTAAATTTCATCCAACTTATTCTTCTTATTCTATATTTATTCTTCAATCATATGAATGTTTGTATCCTCCTAATGTTAGGCCCAAATTTCCATAGTATAATTTAGCAATTTTCCACATTCTGCCACTGTGTTGGAGATGCCTTTAACTGCAGCTTTGAGGTCCATCTCCCTCTGTTCTTGGACTTCTCGTGGTGTGAATGGCTATAGCCTCATATGCAACTCAAAGATGTTTACTTAATACTTGAACTTCATCTCGACAAGATTTTCCTTAGAATCCTTGATGGCAAGGCCAAGCTTCATGACATTTTCTACTAGTAATTCTTCCTAAGGAACCTTGAAGTCCGAAACTCCAGTGCAAGTATTCCTAATTCTTCTGCGATACATTGGTGAAACTCATGAAATTTTTGAGTGGGAAGTGCAACGATGTTCATACTAAAATTTTTCCATCCTTTGACACACTCTCTATATTCTACAACTTCGAAATTTAGCACTCTTCCTCGTACTTGAAAAATTATTAAACCAAATGTTGTCTCGATGTGGCACTCGGGTTGTGCTGGTTGAAATTTCTGCTCTTGTTGTCTAGCTATCTGTTCCAGTTGTCTAGCTGTCAATACCAATACCTTGAGATTTATAATACCCTACTGAACATTTATAATAAGTGTTCTATATTGACCATTGAACTCATTCTAGTTGTTCTCTATTACTTGTTAAACTTTCTCTCCAATCTCTTCGATGTCCCCATCAGTGAGGACAAGTGGTATTGCACCTTTGGATTCATCCACGTTTTTATTCTTCCTTAGACTCATCTTAGTTACTGTAGGGACCCTATACCATATGATGAATGGTGAATCCTTGGGCTCTACATCGCTGGGAGGGTCCTGGCATCCCTGATCGTGCTCTAGATTTGTCTCTTTTGCATCTTTATCCTTTCCACTTTTACCTACATGATGCACGGTGTCTGTCTCTTCTTCACTGCCTCCTATGGGTGGGGCCATCCAATCCACTGAAAAAATTGTATTATGCTGACAAGGTCATCTTCAATGACCAAATATGGTAGAGGATGTCATTTCTCCATTGGATCCTTTATGGCCTTAACATATAACCCCTAAAAATATGCCTTGAAGTTTGCTATATTGAAATATTGCTCAAACAAACTTGGTGACAGCCTAGGATGCTAATTCACCACCATGCGCAAGTCCATTTCCATCAATACAAAGAAATTTTTGTTTTCCTATCTGTGCATCGACTCCTTGGTAAACTAGAGCAAGGCTTACCGCGTGGCTTCGCATACATCTGCTTCAACTATGGAAATTGTGAATCTGCCGGTTCCTTCCATGCTAACATCCTGATGATCAAGATCAACCACGCGTAGTGAAATGTCTCACCTTCTTCTTGTTCTTCTTGGGAGTCCTCAAAAAATACTTGCATAGATATCTGGCCCAGTTGAACAAAACCCATTTACTGCACTATGTGGCTAAATAAACTACGACTGTGGGTACTTCATTCGATCTTCATTTTCTTATGACCTTCCCTTCCATAATGTGCGCAGAAAAGTGCATCCCTTCATCATTGATATAGTTTATATAATAACCTCTTGACTTATTTATTGAGCCATACTGATTTTTTGTATTGTCCGCGATTTCCTTATCTTGAATTTTCTGATGAACTCTTCGATGAGGTCCCTTCCCTGATATGGCATCCCAGTAATCCTTCTGATCAACATCGAAACAATTAGGATGCTCTCTCCTAGACAGAGGTACCCATCATGCACTAATAAAATCAACTATCGAACACAAAATGTGTTGATGGTACTTCTACCGAAGTGTGGCACATTGAACATATTGAGCAACCTTGACCTTTGCAATCCTTTAGCCCACTATTGTGGCTCCAACTTGGTGACTTTAGTTTCTGGGTAGTACATGACTTGGTGTATGTACTAGCTTGGCTCAAATTGTGGGTACTTACTTTGGTCATTGAAGTTCCAATCCTCCATCTTTAGCCGTGAGGCTTTTCCCAGTGGTTCTCCTTCAAATGGTCCTTTTTCTGGTAGCAGCGGTGTGAAAATGTCAAACTTTTCATTTTCGAGGTCTTTAAATAGCTTGGAATCTGGTCTCCTTGGAGGTAAGTATGGTGGTAGCACAGAGGGAAGTTCTGCGCCCTTCCTCTCCATTTCTGGTATCTCGCTTTCTTCCTCACTGTGATGGATATCCACTGGTTTCTTCCCCTTCTATCCATGTTTCTTTTCCTGCTGCTTCATCATTTGGTGTTCCTTGGATACTTTCTTCCCAGGGGATGTTCTAACTCCAGAGGCCGCAATTGGTCTCTTCTCCTATTTCTTCTTTGGTAGTTCTTCTTTCACTGTTTATTTGCGTGGTGACCTCGCGTGCTTGGGGATATAGGTACACCTGATTGTGCGGTTTTAACACCCTGTGCTTCCATAATTCTCGGTAAGCCTCTCTTCAATTTTTTTTTGGAAATCTCTTGAAACTTACTCTTAGGCATACAACAAGATGCTCATTTCTCACTTGGTCCCAAATTCACAATTTGAATTTTTATAAATCAAAGTTTAAAAATGTGGAGTGGGACTAGGCTTTTATAGTAGATTTGAATTTTGAACCCCATGATTATCTTAGATTTTGATCATTTAATTTAGGTATGGAAGTAGATTCAACCAATTGTGCTTCATAAATGCATTTCCCGAGATCCTTTTAACAACAAATTTCCTTTAACGAAAACTTTTTACTTCTAATGGTCATATTTCTAGAAAAATTCGACGTGTCCCTTTCTATGTCGCAGTAATCCTTCCTTCATCGCAGTACATATGGAATTCAACACACTCTTGAATATAGCGGAGTAAGCTTCCTCTAGTGAAGTATCGTTCTACAATGTATTTTATAGTCCAGCTCCCACTTTCAACTGTAGGTGGCACTAAGAATTTTCCCCTTTGTTTTTCAATGTGAAGCTCTAGGGACAGAGTCATCCCTATATATATATTAAATATGATACCATTCACTCATCCTGGAATCAACTGAGCATCTAAATTTGCAAGATGAACTGCACAATCATCAAAGACACTCTTGATGACAAATAGTCCCAACCAATGTATTTTATATTTTCCTTGGAACTTTGCGAATTTTATATCGTATAAAAGTACAAGATCTCCTTCTTGAAATGTCTTCTACTTGATGTGCCTGTCATGCTAGGATTTCTCGCTTTCTTTTTTCATTTGCTGATGAAAACTTGCTATAAACCTATCTTCTTCCAAAGAAAGAAAGTGTGCCATCCTTTCCTCCATTATATTGGAGCCTTCCGTATCTGTGAATGATGAAATTCTTAAACTTGGCACCATTTAATCCATAGGCAGGACTTCTTCTTCTCCATTTACCAATCTAAAAGGTGCCTGGATTGTTAGTTTCTTGCAGGTTGTCCTATATGCCCACAACACTGCTAGAACGTTCATATCCCAGTAATTTCTATTCATCTTACAAACCTTTGTGAGTGCATTATCCAGGATATTATTAAAAGCTTCAACTGTCCCATTCAAATAAAAGCGTCATATTTGAATATATTTTTTCCATATTTGGGTGTACCTGAGTCACTCATCAATATATTTGTACACCCAAATATGGAAAAAATATATTCAAATATGAACTTCGTGATGGTATCTGCACTACAATCCTTCACTGGATTTTCCTTGACCCACCTTGTCAAATAATCAGTTGCAATGATTATGTATCTTGTGCCTGTCTTCTTTCCTAGTGGATTGATAGGTCCAACAAAGTCAATACCCCATTTTTAAAATTCTTGCAATGCCACTTGTGGATTTAATGGTATTTAATCCCTTCTAGATGGCTTTCCTGTTCGCTAGCATGCATCACAAGCTCAACAAAATTATTTTGCATCCTTATGCACTATGGGCCACCATAACCCAACTCTCAAGATTTTCTGCGTAGTGGCCTTTCTTGCATAATTTCCTCATGCGACTCCTCCATGAGATTCTTTCAGAATACTCTGTCTTTCATGTTCATGAATGTATATATGTAGTATTTCATCTGGTCCCATTTTGTAAAAATGTTCTGCAATCAACGAGAAATCAACTTCTTTGACTACTAGCTCCTTATTTTTCCATGCAATGTACTCTGTGGGTGCCATTCCTGTGGTCACAAAAAAAAAAATCCATGAAGTGATCATCCACGACCCTAATTGTGAATAACTACACATCATTCAAATTATCTTTGATACTTATGGGTTATTTACCTATTTCTATCCTTGACAGATGATCAAGTCCATCATTCAAACTTCCTGGTTTGACTACAACTTCAAAGGCGTACTCTTGGAAAAACAACAACCATTGACAGAGTTCCCCTCCTAAAATAGGCTTATTAACCAAATACTTCATTATAGAGTTATCAATGAACATCTTGAAATGAACTCCCAACAAATAATTACTGAAATTTTGTAACACATAGACCATAGCTAATCCTTCTCTTTTTATCATTGAATAGTTCTTCTCCACCTTGGATAGTTTTCTTCTTGAAAAATCTATGGGGTGATCCATTTTTCCTGGTTCTGGCAATGCCAGTAATATACCCAATGCTTTGCAAGATGCACTAAATTGTACATGAAATTCCTTATTTTAGTCTGGGAAAGCCAAAATAGGCATAATCACCATATTCTATTTTAGCATATTGAGGCTCTTTTAACATTATTTTTCCTAGTGAAAAGTAACATCTTTCTTCAGTAGATTCTCTATTGGTGCAGTTATCTATGCGTACGCTTTTATAAACTTTCTATAATAGCTAGTGTGTCCAAGTTTTGTGTGGAGTTGTCTAACGTTTTTAGGTGGATCCAAGTTTAAAATAGAACCAATCTTCGCAGGGTCCACCATGAGTCCTCGCTTACAAACAACATGGCCTAATAATATACCAAAAGGTACACAAAAGATACACTTATTAAAATTCATTGATATTTGATATTGTCTACATGTATCCAACATCAATCTTAAGCTTGCAACATGCTACTTCAACAACTCAAATACTATCCAATCATTAAAGTAAACCTCCAATAGTAAACAAGCAACGAAACCATTTGTTGGCTCGCTTGGGCTTGACCCAGGTTCAACTTGTACTTCACACCAAAAAAACCCTCATACACCGGACCTGTAGGCAACAACCTGCAAGAAGATTGTAGTCTCACCCGAGGTGGCTATGGGGGGTTGCAAAACAAGGTTTCTTCATCCTTGAGGGATTGCGCGAGGTGAATTTTCTTCGCTTTTTTGTGTTTAACCAAACTTATTACAAGTATATTACCACTGTGCAGTATAGCTTAGTCATTCAGAAAAACATAAATACATTACAACATAAGATAATCAGTGCTACTATATCATTCCATTGCAACCATTACTTTGAAGAGATAAACAAGAAGTAAACACAACACATGTAAACATAGAATATGCCCAAAACATCTTCTTCTTTATTAATATGGATATCTTCAATACATTTAGCTTCTCCAACCTGCACACATAGTTGCAGGTGGTTTGCACACACAAATTTAGACTCTTCAAGGTCTCTGCACATTTAGCTGCGAAGCCTTCTCTTAAGACCCAAAAACATACTAAAGAAAAAAAATACAACAGTACGTGCTCATGAACTATGGATGGATACCATTTTGGCACAACAATAAATTTCCTTATGCATATTTACATCATTACAAAACCATGGTCCATACACCATGGGCTCCTATTATAGGTAAATTTGGGCATCATTCCCAATGACCTGGTTAACTAGACATCATCTCCAAGACCAATGAATAGGGTCTATCATCCCCTATCATTTCAGTTGCTACATGCCCTAAGAAAAAGAATAAGACAAATCATTCATGAATTTCATCTGCAAAGGTTTCCAAGATTTGAAGTTTATAATATATCATATGAGAGCTCATCAACGCTGCCTCTAAAGGGACTAAGTGTGTTGCATATGCAGGTAGCCTTATTCAAGGCTGCTCTGCAAAGCACTTCCCGACACTCATTGGTGCGTTGGTCACATTGGGAGGGAAATTATTATTGTTCTGAAATCTCCACTTGGCCAATGCCTTCTAGAAGAATTCACATGTGTCAAAATTCGAATCTATGTGTCCATTTGAAATCTACAAGATTGGGAACATGTCTTGCCTATTATTGGAAAGTCATTGATTGTAAAACTACCTTCAGCTCTATAAATTGAGCACAGATATTAGTGTTTGATAAGGAAGAATTTGAGTAGAGAAATGCTGGTGGAATTTCAATTGAGGAGTTGATTTGTGTAACATGATGCTGAAGAGATCTACATTGTGATGAGGCTAGGATGCTGCTGGAGATGGCCACTTCAAATCAATCAATTGGTTGTAACCTCCCCTTCTATCCATTAATAAAGATTGCAGCTTAATTTTCCACATATGTATCTGTATAAGTTCATGTTTTCCATATTATGAATTCTTATCTGATGTATATGGTTTATGCTTCAATGATTTAGCTAAATATCTTGAATAAACATCTGTATTATTTCTATCTCTTGCTATTTAGTGTTCATTCTTGCAAGAAATATTTTTCACAGCCGGATGGAATTTGAAGCTACAACAAAAGCGACAGAAGAAGACTTTGGAAGCGCTTGGACTCCAAGTAAGCCTATTATTTCATTCTGTGTGTCTTTTCATAGTTAGGAAAAGTAGTCACGAAGTCTTTAATTTGTTGTTATAGATAAGCCCCTGTCTAGGGAAGAATGATTTATCCGTAATTCATAATTCCACATAACAAATTGGCAACTCCACTGGGGAGTTTACCCTTCATCCTTGGTGTATTTGCCTCTGTTTATCTCTATTTATTCACCTAGTATCATTTACTTAGAAATATTAGGATTTTTGTAATCAAAATTTGCATTAGAAGTGTGTTTAGTAGCTTGAGTTTTGAATCTCTGCTGCGCCCAACGCACTGTTGGTCAAGACACAGTGCTTTGCAAAGCACTCTCTCCCATTCAGGGGTGCATTGTAGAGAACTCTCTCCCATTCAGGGGTGCTTTGCAGAGCACTGTCTCCCACTCAGGGGTGCTTTGTAGAGCACTGTTTCCCACTCAGGGGTGCTTTGCAGAGCAGTGTCTCCCACTCAGGGGTGCTTTGCAGAGCACTGTCTTCCATTCAGGGGTGCTTTGCAACGCACTTTCTCTCCTTAGAGACTACGTTGCCCCCTAAGCCAACCAAATTACATTTGAATTTGTCATTGCAATTTTATTCAACCTTTTTTTTGCTGTGTTATCAAGTGCCTAATTCCTCATATTGACCAGTAACTTTATCTACCTCTTCCTCCTTTGAAAGAAAAGTTTGTTCAATGTTTATTTAAAGTGTTTTTCTTTATCATTGACGAATTGATTTCAAATAATTTTTATTGCTGCATTAGATCCTTTTTATTTTGAAAAAGGAAATTGTCATTTAATTCTTCGTTAACTGATAGGAAAAATTGTTTTTTAATTCCTCATTTTTCCTTCATAAGAGAAATTATTGTTCTATTCCTCATTTCTCAAGAGAAAAAGGCATTTGTTTTTGTTGATTTAGTGCACTTAGTTTATTTTCTACATTCATAACATTAAAGGAACTGAAAAGAAAACCTGAATTTGCATGTAGTGGATTATGTGTTGCATAGGAACAATTAGGAAAGCTGCATTTTAGTTTGTGCTCTGATTTTTCGCTCTTTCCCTCTAGTTGCTAGGATTTTCATTGAAAAACTAAAAGTGACAGATTACTTATCATTTTTAGTTTGCATTTTATGAATTTCCAATACATCATCACAGTGAACCTTGAAAGGAAAATTTATAAACAAGATCAACTTAAAATTTATCTCAATTTACCTAACAAAGGATTGGAACCATAATGATAAAATTTAGAAGGTCTAGGCTAGAGACGTGTTCCGACATCGTAAAACATAGCAGTTGTTGTTAATTTTCTGCAATACATTCCGAGTGTGATACCTCACTCCACATACATAAGTATATCGTAGCTCGTCCACGTACTTTCGGGTATATTAGGCAGTGTTACAGTACAAAAAGTATAAAGGGGTGCTATCACTGTGCGGTTTCACATTAGACAATGCTAATATGGACATGGGCCTCCACATACCTTCGGGTATATTCGAGAGCACAAATTTAGGTTGCTTTCCATCCATAGTGAACCGAGTTGGCCGCCTTGTAAATTGTGATACACCGAACACAACATTCGGGGAGATTTCCTGCCCGTACTTCTTGGTTCACCAAGAGGTATTCTGCAGTTCAAAGTTTCTTGCTAAACCTTTTTCTTGGTAATACCATTTTATTTTGTTTATTTGTTTTTGGTTAAAATAAATCAGTCATTGTGGAAGAAAAAATTCCTTTTCTGTGTCGTTCACGTAAACTAGCATTGAAACCACCTTTACCACCAGAAGTTATTTCTAGATAGTGAAGGCAACATCACTCTACCGAAACCATTACCTATGGTGAAGCATCATCTTCCCATATACCAGAATTAGATCAAGTTGTTTCTACACATCCTAGTTCATCTACTGTTATCGAGTTAGAGTCCTCAAAGTTACCTGTGGTCACGATCCATCCAATCTGTGAGACCATTCTGAACCCGACATTGTTCAACCGAAAGTTGATCCAGATCTTGTCTCTTCTTTGCCAGAAAATTTGAATCCCGAAGTTGAACAACTAGAATTTGTTCATCCATTGGTCATCCCACAATTTTCTGTAGCCTTTGAGTCTCCCATATCACATAGTCAACCTCCTGAAATATACTTTGGGCCTAATGGTGAAATACTTCCACCTGGTTTGTTTTTGATTGAAGAAATACCACAAGATGAGATACCTTTAACTCCAACTCATTTTCAGTAGGAGATTTACCTATATGATTCTTTTTCTCAATCACCTTCCTCTGATTTTGTTGATCCTGTTTCATTTTGAGTTCCCGTAGATTCTATAGGGTATACATTAGATCATTTGACCATGGCTGAGATAACGTCCTAGACTGAACCATCTATTTCAGTTGCAACAACATCTACTGTTGCTTCATCTTCGATGTTTTTCCATTGAAATCACCCATGTCACCATCTAGAATCCTATCTGGTTCCTCCCTTATGAGTACTGAACGACTTGATCCTTTATTCACATCTTCAGTGAAATACCAAGCTTTTCCCATTAGTTATTCCCCTTGGTGGCCAGTGATTTCACATAAATTACCCTCTAAAATTCAAAAATTAAATGAAAACCCTGGAGAAGACCCGTCAACGCATGTTATAACTTATCATTTGTGGTGCTCATCAAGCTCCTTAAATGATAATTCCGTTAGACTACATCTTTTCCAGTGCACACTCACTAGTCCAACTACACAATGAGGATGGTTCTTTTACTGTGTCAACCTCATTAAAAAATGAAACAAGTTATGAGGATGGTTATTTTATTGTGTCAACCTCATTAAAAAATGAAACAGGTTATGAGGATGGTTCTTTTACTGTGTCAAACTTGTTAAAAAATGACATATGGATTGAGGATAGTTCTTTTTTCTTGTGTAAACCTCGTTAAAAAATGAAACAAGTGCCTTTGAGCATAGTTATTTTCATATGTCTTGCTCGTTAAAAAATGAAAGAAATCCTCCCCTATAGTGAACCTTCATTCCATCCAGCTATTAGTAACCAGTATTTTACTTAGGTGAATGAAATGAAACTTGGGGGCATCTTCTCTTGCAGGGGGCATTTGACATGTGCTCTTAGAGGGGGCATTCAAAACATTCTTATTAATTGCATGCAATCAACAGTTGAAGTTTGGGGGTTAAAACAGGTTCAAAGCTCCAAATTGCAAATGGTAACTAGTGAATGGTAAAAATGAATAGTAAAACTCTTTTTATTTAGTCATTTAATTATTTGCAATGAATATTTATTGCTATGACTATGGTTTTATTATGTTTTTATCATGAAACAAATATTTTTAATCCATTTAATGTTGTTCTGAACAGATTTTAAAATTGATGAACATATTAGTCGTGCAGATTTATTTCAAGAATGATTTGACCACAAAGCATACTTTTTCTCCTTATTTTTCGAGCTTTGTTAAAAACAAAAAAGGATTTGAAGTGCACTTTTATCTCTTTTTTGAGCTTCGATAACAACGAAAAAGGAACCCCTAGATTCTTCTTTCAGCTCTTTTCAGACTCCGATAATGTGAAAATATTGCCAAGCACTTTCCATTTCGAGCTCGTAAAAGTAAATGAATTGATATATACTCAGTACAAGTTTAACCCTTTTCTAGACTGAGATAGATTATTTACGAAAAAGGAATACCTTGGTTGAGCATGACTAAAGAGGTTATCTTAGATATTATTTTACACTTTTTTGAATCTGAGTGACAACTTTATGAAAAAGTACTTATGGAGTTTTCTTTCGTCCTCTTTTTCAGACTCCATAAATATGAAAAAGGACTGGGCTATCACTATCGTTAAGCTCGTTAAAACATAAAATAGCGACGGGCTTGTCGATCATGGCAAGAATCAAGTTTCATTCATTGCTAGACTCATTAAATTATTAAATAGCAATACATTATTCACCTGAAGGGTTGAATTATAGATCAAGAAAATGTTATCCTCCTCAATATTTTTAAAAAATAAAGAGGTAATGGTCGATAAATGATTGGGGAAAATTTGGGAAAGTGAACAGAAATTTTTACGGTAGCAGGTCGCTCTTGAACATGACACCTCACACCATCACCATGACTATTTGGGTTGGGTAATCTTCTTGATGGTTCATTCATACTTACGGTTCATCATAGCTTCACTTTGGTTTTGGGTCAATGCTACCAACTCATCTCAGTGTCACCGATATGTTCAAGAGAAGTCATCCGGTGAATACTCATCCTTCTGAAATACTCACAAACCTTCATTCTCATGACCGTCATCCCTGAAAATTGCTATATCAATTCATACCTTTGTATCTGAAATCACTAACTCTCGTTTTGAAATAAGGTGGCTTCCTGTCGATGACAAATCATTATCCAAGAAGTTCACTTAGAAACATTATGTTCCAATACCATGAGGCTTGTTACAACATCGACAAGATCCTCGCTTCCAGACTTTTGACCAAAAGATTTTTTTTGGCGTTTGAATCATCTATTCATGTCTTACGAAATGTACTGTAGTACCTTGAGGACCATTGACATCAATGGTGGTTCTCTCGCATTTGTTAACATCTCACATCATTGGCTGGTAATCAAACAATGTCTTTCCATGTTTGACTACAAATCATATATTCGCATGGCTAGACTTGTACCCGAATGATCGAGTGAACGAGATAAGAAGACCCCAGATCTAGTTTTAGCCATCTGGGCTATGATTTCAGGATTGTTGTACACATCATCTGTATGGTGACCTTACATATAGATCGTCATCTGAACATGGGCCTATATCTGTAGGCATGTCTATATTGGGAAACATTCCAATGTAGACGACTTTCTGAATTATGTACATGTTATTAGATTGTTTATGTGCTAAACATGGGAATGCCTACCCTCAGAAATTATGATCAAGAGGATATATCATGATGTAATGTATTGCAATATTGATGCAGGTCACCACTCCACTTTATCTCTAGCCCATCACAGTGTAAAGAATCTCAATCAAAATATTTTTATTATTATTCTGACTTCATTCTTTAGGGGGCAATTTTTTATAGGTCAATTTGGGCATCATTCCCAATGACCTAGTTAATTGTACATCATCTCCAGGACCAATGAATAGGGTGTATCATCCCCTATCATTTCAGTTGCTACATGCCCTAAGACAAAGAACAAGACAAATCATTCATGACTTTCATCTACAAAGGTTTCCAGGATTTGAAGTTTATAATATATCATATGAGAGCTCATCAACGCTGCCTCTAAAGGGACTAAGTGTGTTGCATATGCAGGTAGCCCCATTCAAGGCTGCTTTGCAAAGCACTTCCCGACACTCATAGGTGAATTGGTCACATTAGGAGGGAATTCTCATTGTTCCGGAATCTCCACTTGGCCAGTGCCTTCTAGAAGAGTTCACATGTGTCAAAATTTGAATCCATGTGTCCATTTAACATCTACAATATTGGGAACATGTCTTGCCTATTATTGGAAAGTCATTCATTGTAAAAATACCTTCAACTCCTCTGTAAATTGAGCACAAATCTTAGTGTTTGATAAGGAAGAATCTGAGTAGAGAAATTCTGGCAGAATTTCAATTGAGGAGTTGATTTGTGTAACATGCTATTGGAGAGATCTGCATTGTGATGAGGCTGGGATGCTGCTGGAGATGGTCACTTCAAATAAATCAATGGGTTGTAACCTCCCCTTCTATCCATTAATAAATATTGCTGCTTACTTTCCCACATATGTATCTATATAAGTTCATGTTTTCCATATTATGAATTCTTATCTGATGTATATGGTTTATGCTTCATTGATTTAGCTAAATAACTTGAATACACTTCTATATTATTGCTATCTCTTGCTATTTAGTGTTCATTCTTGCAAGAAATATTTTTCACAGCTGGCTGGAATTTGAAGTTGATCAACCTTGGGAAATGCACAATAATTTTGGAGGAATTTCATAAATAATAGGGGCCTAATTTCTCAAGAATTGTGCAAGGGAATAGGGTCTCAAGCATACGAATAAATTGATGAAATGTGGGTCAAATCTTCTCAGTGAGTAGAGAGATAGGTTATTCACTTATAGGTTGAGCTCAGAGCTAGAAATTGTAATACATCTCTATTCATCAGATTAATGAAAGCAGGAAAAGGGGTTTTTAGAAGATTTGTTTCCCCTGGAAAAAAATTTGTGTACATGTGTGTTATTTCTCATTTCATGTTTGTGAATGATGTTCTAAATTTTGAATAGAATTGCACAGAGTAATAGATTCTATTTCTTTCTTTTGATTTTGATTAAAAACTCATGAGAAACTAAAAATCTACATCATAATTTATACAATAATTTCCCTTCAGGTTGAAGGTAACTACCTTTTCTTTCATGTTTTTAGAGTAACTGTGAACTCTGAAAAATTTATTCATCACAAGCAACAATGCCTTATCATCCTCTGTTTTCTTTATCTTACCATCAAATGTAGGAGGATTGGACTTCTTAAATTCTTTTGTCATGTGGTCCTTTTCCCTCCTCCTCTGATGGTGTGTTCTAGTAGTAGCACAATATTTCTTCCCATGGGTTCTTGTCCTCCTGTTTGGAGTACTCATTAGAGTATCTCCCTTCATTGTATCTTTACTAGACTGTATGTGCATCTTCCAAAATCTTCTTCCTTATGCACCATCAATCCTTAATTCATATCTCCCTTGTCCTAAAGAACTCTTCTTGAACGTGTAACTAGTTCTCAGTTTATGTTAATTTTGTCTCTATAAATATGATAAGCTTCACGATATTACTATATTTACTTTAGATTTATTTTCCTGAGCTCTGAAGAGCCTCTCATTGTCATCCTTGTAACTCCTCAATACAACTATTTTACTCCTCAATGTATCCATACAGTGAGGAGATCCTGCCTCTCCTATATTCTCAACTAATTCTTCCTCAGGAATTTCCATGTTCTTCAATTCATATTTTTTAACATATTTCAATTTTTATATGTATTCACCAAGATGTTTTCACTTGGGGTATTGGTTGTCAAAGTTGTAGATATACCAATAGTTTCCCATCAAAATCAGTCCCCCAGTGGTTGTCGACATATATGGTGTTGTTCTCTACCCAGAATGATAAGCTTCCTACAAAGCTTTCCATATCCTAACATCATTTATCTTAAACTCACCATAGGGTCCATCATGTCAACCACTTTTGCCACCACCTTCCATTGCACCTAGTAAACATCTATGTTGGTTGATAGTACCTTCCCATACATGGATCACCCAATTTCGTAGATCACCAACTACAATCAGGATCCATGACCATTCAATCAGGACTGACAACCATCTCATTCGCATGTCTTGAAGATCAAACTCATTCTCCTCTTATTTACTGATTGCTTACCAACCCCACTCCTAGGCCGCCCGATTTATTTATTTTTGAATCGAGTTGAATGCACAACCCACATTCTAAATTTTTCCCAACATCCCTCCATAAGGCATATCCCATCTGCGTCACTTCATCCGCCTCATCAACCTAACACCGAGATCAACCAATGGGGCCCCTGCCCTTAACAAATACCCTACCTGCATCATCATGTAGGTTTCCATTTTTTGAGGGCACCTGTCTCTGTTTTTGTACATCCCAAACCAATTTTTAAATTCTTTTGGAAAGTGTACAATTTTTTTTAGGAAAGGGTTTCCCACACATATTTTTGTGCCTTGTACCCGACTACAGTCCCTAGTATCCCTTGGTTGGAGCTCAATTATCAACACAAATTTCATTGATTATTCATTACGCTAACCAGAACATGCTTATACCTACACTAGATGTCCTATCGATTCTAGGGACATTCCCCCCAAAAGGAATTGTTTTGACTATTGCCTCTCGCATTATAGTTCCAACCTCGTGCAACTTTTTGTATCCACTCATATTGTAAGCTCTCATTATCGTGCATTTTTTTGACCCACCATATTACAATCATCGTTATCATTCATATTAATTTTTTGAATCAACATTTTAGATAATTGACTCTGCTTTCCTGTTGACTTCAATACCCATCTTCCAGGATCGAAGTAGTACCCTGGGTACTCCCCCTCTTATGGGAAATCCTCAGGTGGTACAGTGGGAATCACTATCACTCATTGGTGTCATTGGTCTCCGTCACATTAGACACTGGCATAAGTTTTTCGTTTCAGGGTAGTATTGTACATTGTGATCATTTCAGTTCTCTCATTTAGTCAAAGACCCATGCATCGCTTAGAACCTTATTAAGTAGTGCTTATATTTTGATGCATGGGAGGTACCTAGAGTCAAATACCCATTAATCCATGAGCACCTAGCTCTGCAGTGCTTCACTTATGATGCATAGTGATCAGAATCTAGATTAGGGGAAAAAATTTGCTCAAAATTCGAAGTGCTCAGAATTGAACCAGACTAGAATGACATCGACTGACCCATCTCTAGGAATCCAATGCAACAAGTTTCATCGAAAACCGAGTTCTTATGAAGAAGTTATAGCTTGTTGATTGCCGTTCAGAACATGCAAATTTTTTAAGAAAATTGCAGAACAGGTACAAGCTGATGACATGGCAGCCTAGTCAGCCTGCAGGGAATCTTCTTCAATTTTCACCCAGTGGCACTATGACAAGTGGCACATCCGAATTTGTTAGTTTGGTTTGAGAAGGTGGAATTTGCTTAATGTCCTCCAAGGTTGAATTTGGGTTCATGATTTTTTTATGTGTTGGAATTAATGTTTTTTATTTTAAGGCCGTATATATATATATATATATATATATATATATATATATATATATATAATTTGAGAGTGTAAACTTCTATGAACCATATCATATTATAATAAATCTTCCAGAGAATCACATAGGAAATTATAGAGCTGACACGTTTTGAACTACTGAATGTATTTCATCATTTCCTAAGTGATTTCCGAGAAGATTTATTATAATATATTTATAATGTTTTATATGGTGTGATATCATACTGTATATATATTAATATTAATATTCAATTTGAAACCTTATTATTATAATTCGATAAATTGCGCATATTATTCCGGTGGCATTTATTTTTTAAACTATGGATTAAACCATATGAAAGGTCTGCATGATAAATGGTGGAACAATATTTTAATTAATCGAAGGTTTTTTTTTTATATCCAAAGTCCGATTAATAGTGCAAATATTTTTAAACCTTGGGTTATGGCACATATTACAATGTTCCATACCGCAAAAATTTACAACGAAGTTTGGGCGGAGGTTGGGGCTTGACCCCGTGACCTCCCCCGCTCCACTCCTCCAACTTACCAATAGGACAAGCCATGTTTCTTGCAAATGATGGGCGCGAACCTTTAATTGAATTGTATGCGGATTTCCAATAGCGGGAAGGGAGGGGGCCAACCCTCCTCCCATATGCCTTTACCACATGCCCAAGTCTTAAGTGCACAAGTTAATCACGCTTAGTGAGCATCTTATCCCTTCTAATCCAGGTTTAAATATTAATTAAACTACGCTTAATAGTTGGCAGAAATTTTTGTAGCACCTCCAAATCCGGCACCACCTCCAGAATTGTCAGAGCTGACTAGAGTCTCTCTAGTTTTAGAGGCAGTTTACTAGGCAAAATTGAATGAGGCCTATATTGAGAAATTTTCGACCAATTTTGGCTTAGGAAGAGTCATTCCTAGTAGATTGGCATGCTATGAATCCATTGGAACAACTTGTAGAGGTAGATGAGAAATTATACAGAGGTTTTTGTGACCTTTAATAATTTTGAAGCTTAGGGCCACCAGGAGGGAAGGCAATGCCTAGATCAGCTGAAGACCAATATTGGCTCAAGAAGAGTCATTTTTAGATGTATTCAATGCTATGAACACAATGGTATATTTTGTAGAGGCATTGGAGCACTTTTGAATGTTTTTTTTTGTCACTTTGGAGATTAAATAAGCTAATGGCCACCAAGATGGGAGGTCAAGCCTAGATCATCTGGAAACCAATTTTAGATATTGAATAGTCATTTTTGGGGTTCTTATGTCTTTTGAATCTAATGGAGTAGGCTAAAAATCCATTGGATCACTACAGGTTCTTGTAATAAGACATTTGACTCTTAATCCCAAGAGGGTCTAGCTAGTTGAAGCAGGTCCATGGAGATGTATCCTAGGAGGGGTGAACTCCATTATCATCCATGGTATTATGTGATTGATGTGTGTTATTTATATGCATTTAATTTATTATACATGAGTTTTTAAAAGTTAATTAACTCATAATTTGATCATCAAAAACACATAAAACTTTTCACATAAATGCCTTCACAAATGGTTAAATTGAGATGATCCTAAACACACACTTTTAATACTGATGAGGGAGCTAGAATAGAAATAACTTGTTTTCCCATATTTAGATCAAGTTGGTATAAGAGAAAAAGTTTAGCTCATTTTAGCCAAGGGTAGCTAGAAGAATTAACTATTGGTTTTTGAATTTTTGCAAGGATAATTTAATTATGTGCAAGTTTATGTGTGAAGGAGAAGGTCAAAATTGAGAACTAAATTCTCAAATATCAACAAAGAATATTTGTATGCATTGCAGGTGTGATGGAAGCTTCATCAAGAAATGTTTCTAATCCATCTTCCTTAGAAAAACTCTTTGATAAAGAGATGATGCAGAAGCTCTACATCATGATTGATAATATGCAAGAGAAGTATGAAGATAAGAGGGAGAGTAAAATACTTCAAGAGAAGTTGATTTCCATGAAGGAAGAGAAGCAAGAGCTCCTTGAAAGGATTAATGAGATCGAGACCCAACTCCATGATGCCAAGGAGGCCTTAGCCAAGTATGTGCTTGAAAAAGAGGTATGCAATCCAATTTTATCTTGAATGTCCTCTCAAGATGAATGTGTAGGTGATTTTGAAAGAAAAACTAAAGGAATAGTGTCCAAATTATTGATGAATATGGGATATGAAGGTAAAGGATTGGGAAAACATGCACAACACATAGTTGAGGCAATTTTTGTTGAGGAAAGGCCTAAGTATTTGAGTCTTGGTTATGGATAACATGATGGAGAAATCTCTAAAGAAAAGGAGGCACATGAAGGTGTTCCAAGAAGGAATTTCATTTCATGTTCATTACCTCAAGCTTGTGAAAATTGTGTTCATGAGGAATGAAAAAGTTTTACACCCGCTTTGCAATAAGGTGCTCATAAGCATGCATATAATGAGAATTTCAAACAAGAGGATGTTGAAATCTCTACAGTAATTGAATGCATTATTGGTATTCTGAGGAGAGCCACTACCTCATCAAATTCACCTCCTTCAGAATGCGACAAAGGTGAATGTTCAAGGTATAAATATGATTTTAATCAAGTTGCTTTTGATTATGATAAACATGGAAAATTATCACATAATATTTGGAGAAAGTTTGCATGTTCCTTTTGTGGTTTAGAGAACCATGATATTTCAAGATGTTGGAGGAAGATAGCCATGCACAAAAAACTTTCAAAGAAAAGGAGGCAGAAATCCAAAGGTCCATTGGACAAAGAAAACCATGTTGAAAAGAAGATGCAATTGTTTTGCACTCATTTCCATAAGCAAGGTCATGTTGTAGACAAGTGTTGGACTTTATATCCAAAAATTCATCCACGACATTTGAAAAAGGTGGAGAAAGAGAGTGGAAAGAATGGAAAATAAGATTCCAAAATTGATGTGGGTCAGGATAATTCACATGATGATGTGCTGCTGAAAGAAGCACCATTGAAATGTTTTGGTAAGATATGGTTAGATTTATTATCCAATTGAGGCTTTGCATGTCCTTTGATGTTGATGCATTTCTTTTCCAATGGAATGCATGTTGCATGTTTATGACATGAAGGTGTTTGAAAGTGGAGTTATGTTGACTCACTTTATTGTAGCAAAGTTTGTTCATTTCAACTCTTTACGTACATGTACATATGAATGGGGTTCTTGTATTTATGATTGCACTTGTGAGAGAGTTGAAAAATTGTATACATGCATGAGAGTTTGTGTGTATGAACAATGGAATTTTGATGGTTTCATTGTGCTTGAACATGTATGAGTAATTTAATTTTGTTGGTTGATTGCTTTGTTTAACATGTATGTTGTCAACTTGAGAGTGTTGATCATTTGCACATGTATGAGTGTCAACTTGTGTTGGTCGATTGTGTGTTACATGCATATCATATTGACTTGGAAGAGTTGACTTTGACTCCAAAGATGAAAAGGAGATGTTGACGAAGTGTTTCATGAAATGTGAAATTCGTTTTGTTTTGGGAAAATAATCATCTAATTACTACACATGCTTATGCTTGACTTGAGAGTCAGTCGATTGAAGACACATGTTTTTTTTTTCAAAAATTATCGACAAATTACACAGATGTTTAGTTTTAAAACCAAGATGAAAGAGTGACATGGTGATGTTCACATGATGTGAAAATTGTTGCTTTGAAGAATCAGGAGGATATGTCTTCAATTTATGTTTCTTGCATGATGTGTTTTCATATTGATGGTTTTGTTTGTGACAGGAGGTTGTTAGGTGCAGGAATTACACTTAATAGAACTCCTCAACACTTAATTTGTCAACTCGGGGGATTCATAAACTTAGAGATGAAGCACAGGCAATGCCAGAGATGGTATGAATCTTCCTAATGTAAATCCCTACTTTTTTAAAAGGAAAGATTGCAAAATCAAATAAAAAGAGAAAAAGGCAACATGAACCATCAAAAATAATCTAAGACTAGAACGAGGAAGTATGCATTTGCAAGAGAGAATTAAAGATAAAAGGAAATAATTTCCACTAATGGTTGTTTAATCTACTAAGTGTGTGTTTTAATTTAGCGGGGACACTTTAGCAGTCTCGTTAGATGGGCCATTAAACCTGCTTCTTTAGAGATTTCCTTCTTGCATTAATATGTCCTGCACTAGTGCAGGATCAGAGATTTTATGTAGAAGGTATAAATAGTGTCTTTACTAAAGGCTTTTTATTTCATGCAAGGGCTTGAACTTTCCAAGGTTCAGAGCACTCAGATCTTGTGGAAAGAAACCGGTTCTTGCATTGGATCAGAGCTTCTTGCACTTAGCATTTAATCCTTCAAATGAGTGTTCAATTATTGCAAGTACTAGTTTACTATCGAATCAAATTACACACATAAAAGTGAATGTTTCTAATCTTAACAAAATGCAGAAATAAAGAAACAATCATTTATCTTGTCATAAGCATTTAAAGAAAGAAAGTAGATTGCGGAAAGTAGACTAGGAAAGCTTGCTGCATCACACCAACGTGCACTGGTGAAGGTTCATTTCTCCTGCTTGGACCATGCGGAAAAACCAATTAAACATAATTGTAGGAAAAGGAAATATCACACCAACGTGCACTGGTGCAGGTTTGTTTCTCCTTCTTGTACCAGGCGGAGGAAACCCAATATGAAATCAAGTGCAGGAAAGTAAATTGTAGGGAAAGAGAATATATCTATTTCACACAACGGATCTGTTTTCACACAGACAGGAATACATGTGCTGAAAGTTAAATCACACTTTGACAATATAAACACAAATTACAGGAAACCGAAAATAGGGTAAACGTGCTGGGTTGGCTGGGCCCTAGCCAACAAGCACGTTTCCCTTTTAAGTTAAAACACTGCTCAGTAAACTAGTCAATTCATCAGCTTAAAAACAGAAACACAATTTCTGAAACATGAGGCGGAAATTTTTTTTATTAATTCATTGAGGCAAATACATGCATTAAAACAATGTCCAGCCCAGATTTGGGCGATAACAAAACAACCTTTACCGCCTATCAAAATTTTCTCTCCAAACTCTGCTAAAAAATACTTCTTTTTTAAGTCCTATTTACACTTTACATTATATAGATCTATTTGCCGAAAGCCAAAATAGATCTTTCAACTAATTCATAACAAAATGTAGAATTTAGCATTTGGCCTTCAAAATTAGGCAGCTAACAAAACCGGCCATAGCTAACCTCCAATCTTTTCGCCCTTCATGGATTGATCTCAATTGCCTTTGAATCATTTGTGTTGTCGTGGTTGAAGACAAGGCGGTGATCAAGGAGGTTCAGATCTGCCGCGAAGATCTGTTGTGCTGGCACTGGTGTAAGATCCGATCATGCACTAAGATCAGCGGTCACGGTAAGCACTCTAACTATCAAATAACCATTGGAGATATCAATAAGTTAAAAAAGTGATTTAAAAGTAAGAAATCATGTAATAAATATTTAATTAATGCTAAATTGAATTAAAAAATGAAGAATAAAGGTTTATACGAAATATGTCACCGTGCTTGGACTGGTGCAAGATGAGGGTGCATAAAAGAGGTGAAACAGAAGTAAATGGTTATGATTTAGGAAGGGGAAAATGGTAAAAAGAGAGAAAATTAGGGGGCTAACAGATGTCAAAAATTTTTTTGCAGCCATTGTAGACCATTTTATGTGTTGACGCCAAGAAGAGAAGGAGATGGCGAATTCATTCTTCCAGATGTGGAATTTGGAACTGTGGAGGTAAAAGAATGGTCATTTATTTTCTTGTTATTATTGATGTTGGAAATCATTGCACTAGTTTACTCAAATGGGCTTAATTTTGAAAAGTGGTTTCTAAGAGAAGCTTGCATTGAATGCATGTTTGTGCAAAGGAGGAACATGATTATCAGTGGGAAGGAAATCAATTAGTTTTCCAAGCATTGAGGAATCAATTTGGTTCAAGAAAGTGTTATATCATCCAACAAGTGTTGGATTGGGTCAGTAACAAAAGGAGAACATTGGTTGAAGAGCCAAGCCATTTGCAAGGCAATACATGTTAGTGAACCGAAGTGGTTTTCATGGCGATTTTTCCAAGTAGAATCAAGATGATAGAACTTGGGAAATAGAAGGGTATTCAACTCTCATGAGATAACCAAATTTTGTGGGTCCAAAAGCATGTCAGTGCGAAGGAGTGACCGAAATATGGATTAGGGGAAATTTTTTTCTCAAAATTTAAAGTGCTAAGAATTACACCAAACTAGAAAGAAAACTATTGGACCATCGCCAAGAATCCAATGCAAATTGTTTCATCAAAAACCTAGTTCGGATGAAGAAGTTATAGCCTGCTAATCACCGTTTAGAACAAGAAAATGTTTTTTTTTTTTTTAAATTGCAAAATAGGTACATGATGATGACATGGAAGCCCAGTCAGCATGCAGGGAACCTTCTTCAGTTTTTTCCCAGTGGCATTGTGACAAATGGCACAACCAGATTCGTCAGTTTGGTTTGAGAAGTTGGAATTTTCCCAATGTCCTCAAAGGTTGAATTTGGGTTCATGATTTTTTATGTGTTGGAATTAATCTTTTTTTATTTTAAGGTCAGATTAATATATATATTATATACACATATATATTTATAATGTTTTATATGGTGTGATATCATATATATATATATATATATATATATATATATATATATATATATATTCAATTCGACACCTTAATATTATTATAATTCCATAAATTCCGCATATTTTTCCGGTGGAATTTTTAATTAAACTATGGATTAAACCATATGCAAAGTCTGCATGATAAATGGTGGAGCAATATTTTAATTAATCAAAGGTTTGGGTTTATATCCAAAGTCTGATCAATATTGCAAAGGTTTTTAAACCTTGGGTTATGGCGCGTATTAAAATGTTCCATAGCACAAAAATTTACAACAAAGTTTGGGCAGAGGTTGGGGCTCGACCCCATGACCTCCCCCACTCCACTCTGTTTGCCTTACCAATAGGAAAAGCCATGTTCCTTATAAAGGATGGGTGTGAACCTTTATTTTAATTGTATGCGGATTTCTAATGGCGGGAAGGGAGGGTGCCAACCTGCGGGCCAACCCTCCTCCCAAATGACTTTACCATATGTCGATGTCTTAAGTGCCCAAGTTAATCGTGCTTACTGAACATCTTATCCCTTCTAATATAGGTTTAATTATTAATTAAATTGTGCTTAACAGTTGGCATAAATGCAGCACCTTCAAATCTAACGCCACCTCTAGAATTATCGGAGCTAACTTGAGTCTCTCAAGTTTTAGAGGTAGTTTACTAGGAAAAATTGAATGTGGCCTATCTTGAGGAAATTAAGACCAATTTTGGCTCAAGAAGAGTCATTTCTAGCAGATTGGCATGCTATTAATCCATTGGAACAATTTGCAGAGGCAGAAGAGAAATTATATAGAGGTTTTTGTCACCTTGAATAATTTTGAAGGCCAGGGCCCCCAGGAGCGAAGGCCATGCCTAGATCAGTTGAAGATCAATATTGGCTCAAGAAGAGTAATTTTTATATGTATTTGATGCTATGAACACAATGGTATAGTTTTCATAGACATTAGAGCACGTCTGAAAGTTTATTTTTTTGTCACTTTGGAGATTAAACAAGCCCATGGCCACCAATATGGGAGGTCATGTAGAAATTATATCACATATGCATGTATATATCCAGATTCTCCCGATCTAACAATATTTATCTTCTTTCTAAATACAAAATCCTTCCACTGTTAATATTTTGCGGAAATTTAAAAACTCAATTGCAAACACATGAAGCAATAAAAACAATCACACATAACACAGTTGTTTAAAGGGAAAGCCTGAAGCTAAAACCCCAACTATCACATATTATGTATCATGGAGATCATTTAACAATATCATACAAATATTAGTACATCAATCTCTCAGTACAATCAATCGTCACACACTAACATGAAGAAATCTTCAAATCCATGCACTGATTTCTTGCCACCTGATAGCCTGCCTCCACTACGCAATCCCCGCCGAAGAAGACCCTTGAATTAATTCAAATCTACCTTGCCTTGACTGTGCAATAGTAATTGGCAACTCCAATGTGTGTGTGATGCAATTAATGCATCACTAGAGTCACAACAGATAGTCCATCTCACCCTTTCACCTATCTCTCCACTGGGTTCCACTAGAACTGACATGCATTGTAGTTAACTGCTGTTTCTGTTCAGTTGTTAGTGAGTTATTAGTTGTGAATTAGTTAAGTAATTAATTCACTTAACTCTCACTAGTGTATCTTTAAATTAGACTAGATACAACTAACTCAATTGAGTTTAACTCGCTTAACTGAGTTAAACTGAATAACAACTCCATAAACTACTCTTCCAACTCTGTCATAACTTTGCCACTTCAGTTCTAACTGAGTCCTCATGAATGAGCCACCAATAAACCCTAGGAATTACATAATTCCTTCAGCCCACCGATTTTCCAAATATGTATAATGAAATAAAGTGCTCCAAGAGAATAAGTTGATATTTAGAGTGATTATTATTAAGGGCTAATAATAATTGACACATCTATTTTTAGATCGATGATCTATAAATAGACTTCACCCAATATTCTAAAAATATAATTTCATATAATTTCCAACTTGACCAACCATCCACAAATAGAATCCTACAACTTTTGAAATATGATCACCATGTCTAAAAATAGACATAGTCTAAAAATAGACTTACACCTAAAAATAGCCTGCGGGCCCACTTCTTGAAGGTGACTTAATTTCACTAAGCTTCATCATCTTGTTGAATCTCAACACTCCCTCTCAACAAGCTAGGGGTTATCCTTCACCCTGATCCTGCCTCTATGGTATTCGAATTTTCTCTTGTCGAGTGCCTTCGTCAGAATATCTGCATCTTGATCTTCTGTAGGAATGTACTGAAGCGACATGATCTTCCACTACACACAATCTCTGATATGATGATACCAGATATCATTATGTTTAGATCTATCATGAAACACATGATTAATCGAGATTTTAATGCAACTCTAATTATCACAATGTATCACTGTAGGATCTAAATGTGAAGTGAACAAATCGACCAGGATCTTGCTCATTTAGATAGCATCACATATAGCTTGACTTGTTGCCATGTATTCTGCTTCCGCTGAACTGAGTGCCATAGATCTTTGTTTCTTGCTGTACCAATAAACTGTTGCAGATCCAATATTGAAAACCCCTCCTGATGTGCTCTTTTTGTCCGTTGGGCTGCCTGCCCAATCTACATTCGTGAAGCCATGCAACTTCACCTCATCCTTCTATCTGTACTATAAGCCATACTCAGATGTGCCCCTGAGATATCTCAGGACATGATTTTCTGCCTTCTAAAAGAGCTTGGTAGGCTTAACCATCTCTTGTGAAAGCTATTTCACCGCATAGCATATTTCCAGTCTTGTATTAAATAAATACATGAGCGAACCCACCAACTGTCAATAAACAGTGGCATCCACTACCTCTGCCGATGTAGCATCCTTTTTCCTCCAATTTCCTAGAAGAGGAGTATCGATATGCTTGCAACCTTACATGTGAAACTTATCCAGTATCTCCCGGGCATACTTGCCTTGAGACACAAATAATTCACCTTCCCACTGCCATATTTCCAATCTAAGGAAATAATGAAGGAGGCCCAAATCCTTCATCTCAAAATCCTTTGCAAGATCTGCCTTGCATGAGTGTATCAACCGCTCATCACCTGTTAGTATTAAATCATCAACATAAATAAAAATGATTAAAAGCTTACCCTCTACCACAATTTGGTACATGTTTACATCTGCCCCACTCTTGGTGAAGCCAAGTCCAGTGAAATAGCTTTCGATCCATGTGTACCAAGCACGTGGTGCTTGCTTCAGCCCATACAACAATCTTTTAAGCCTGCAAATATGTGACTTGCTGGTGAAGATCTAAAATCCTTCAAGCTACTCAATGTACACCTCTTCCTCAATGATCCCATTAAGGAAGACAGTCTTCACATCCATTCGATGAATGTGCCAACCCATCTATGCTGAGAGAGCAAGGATGGTTCTTATGGAAGAATACCGTGTGAAAGGTGCAAAGGTTTCTTCATAATCATTCCCCTTGATTTGTGAGAAGCCTCGAGCAAAAAGTCTTGCCTTATACTTCTCGATGCTCCCATTAGAAGCTTGCTTTACCTTGTAGATCCATCTTGATCCTACAACTGATTTACCCACTAGCCTTGGAACAATATCCCAAGCATTGTTTCTGACAATGGAGTCGTACTCCTCACCTTGGCATCTACCCATGTGGGCTCCTGCACTGCTTCTTCAAAAGAAGATGGCTCTGTCATGATACACTTGCTCATGAGAGCCATGTATCCAGTAAATCATTCAAGTCTCTGTCTCTGTCTGCGCTGTGATGTAGGGACTCCTACATTCTCTACCACATAAAGCTTAAGTCTCTCAGCTTTTGTGGTATGCTTTCTACCTATTATGATGTTTGGTTCTGCATGAGTGGACTCCTCCACTCCATGAATCTCCTCCTGTGGTTGATCCACATCTAGAGGCTCATATTTGGGAACAAGAAGTTCCTCCTCTGCATGCAAGTGTAACTCCCTCTCAAGCGAAAACTTCATGTCTTTTACCTCATTGAATTTTATATCTCGTCGCACCACAGTCATTCGATTGTCTGGAAAATACACAGGATAATTATGGGGTGTTTTTGCGTACCCCACAAATATCCCAACTTCTGCAGTCAGCTCCAGTTTCTTCCTGGCATCCTTTGTCACATGAATGGAAACAGATGAGCCAAAAATCTTCAAATGAAAAATATCAGGCTTCTTACCAGTAAAATTTTCTTCAGGTGTACTCATGCCAAGTACTCTATGAGGACAACGGTTTTGCACATAAACCATATTGTTGCACGCTTCCGCCCATAAATGCATCAGTAGGCCCTCGTCATGTAGCATAGCTCGTGCAACATCCACGATTGTTCTTTTCTTCCTCTCTGCAACCCCATTATGCTGTGGGTTAAGAGGCACTATGAGTTCTCTTCAAATTCCTTCTTTTCTATAGAAGTCTTTGAATTCGCTTAAGATGTATTCACCGCCATTATCGCTCCATAGAGCTTACACTTGCTTCCCCGACTCCTTCTCCACCAATGATTTAAAATCACATAACTTTGATAATGTTTCACTCTTCTTCTGCATGAAGAAGATCCAACATCTATGAGAATATTCATCAACAAAAATAACATAATACCTATGTTTTTATATTGAAGCAACCGAGAAAGGTCCACACACGTTTGTGTGAATTCTCTCCAAGATCACCGAAGCACGGTTATCCTTCTCATGAAAGGTGGCATTCACAAACTTATCCATAGTACATCCCTTGCACTGATCTGACTGTGCAAGAGTACCCTTGGGAAGTCTAGTAGAAATCTGCTGCAAAATATTCAAAGCGCCATGGTGAAGATGGCCCAATATCCTGTGCCATAATTTGCCCTCATCCCGGCTCACCACTTCTACTTTTCCCATCATTGTAGCGCAAACATCTACCTCCAGCTTGTAGATATTATTAACTTTAATTATTATCCTCTTGGTTTGACCCATTGTTTTATTTCGCAGGAAATCTTTTCCATCGCTAAAAACAACGTCATAACCTTTGTCTTCCAACATTGCGACCGAGACAAGGTTTTTCTTCAGACCTGGAACATGCATAACATCTTTCAACATAAATGGATTACTTGACTCCCTCTCAAAGGTAATGGTCCCAATGCCAATCTCACTATATCGACCATCGTCGCCCATCTCTATAAGCATTTGAAAGTCCTTCTCCTCCAAGTCACTAAACAACTCCTTGTCTCCCATCATATGAAAAGACACACCACTATCAAGATACCACACCGATCCCATTGAGCTTGAAACCGAGCATGAAATCAAAGAGAAATCAAGTTCAAATTGCGAGGCTAAGGCCTCACCCGCTGCAGCTCCAGTAGCCTTCTTGTTCTTCTTCTTTTGTGGGCAGTTAGTGGCGAAATGCCCATGTTCGTGACTGTGAAAACACTTCACCTTGGACAAATCCTGCTTCTTGCATTTAGCTTCAGATTTTGGATGGGATTTATTCCCCTTCCCCTTCCTTGCTTTGGAAACCAAAGAGTAATTCTCTTCATCTTCATTCTTCAATGAAGAGCCATCCCTGGTACTTCGCCTTATCTCCTCCTGCACAAGATCCGATCAAAGTCGCTCCCAACTCGACAGTTTCTTCTGTCCTTTGACAGAGTCTTCGTAGCTGTCTGACTCTTCAGAAGCCCAAGGAGAGCCAAGCTCACCAAGTCATCATCATCAAAATTAATCCCCACACTTCCCCGTTCATCCCTATAGTGGAAAAATTTCGTGAGATATTTTGGAATACTGTTGCCCTTCTCCATTTTTATTTTTCTGAGCTTATCTTTTAGCACCAACTTCCTCTGGTCACTGCTGCTTTGGAAAAAATCTGTCTCTTGGGATCCTGCGATTTGGCCGATTGGAAAACCAAATGAAAAGGAAACATATAAACCAGTATTTAGAGCTCTAGGATCTAGCCCTCCTAGTCTCAGAGAGGGATCTCTCAATATATTTGAAAATATATGACTTGTTTTCTTGAAAAAAGGTTGATTTTAGGCTAGTTATTAAGCATGAATTTTTTTGATTGTTTTGTGGGACATGATGATCTAGGCAGCATAGATAGAAAAGGGAAATCTCTAAGTCATTGGGCAATGGAGTCAATTGGAAGTTTGTAACAAGTTTGTAGATGAATTAGGGGTATCAAAGGGAAAATATAACTTGGATGTTGGATCTACAAAGTTTCTAGGTGAAATGAAATGAACATTAAGGGTTTAGAATGAAAAGTAGAACTAAGGGCAGTTAATAATCCTTAATTATATGTACTCTTCAACAAAGGGACTTAAAACATAATTTAAACATGAATAAGTATTTTATAGACAGGGCTAACCAAGAATTCTAAAAATCACACTTCAGAAAATAACAATTTCAAGACAAACTTTCAAAATGAAATCTAAGAGTCGAGGAACGCTCTATTTCATCAAATATTTCACTTTAAAGGATAAGAAAACATTCAATATTCACAAATAATTGCATTCATAGAAGAGGGAACGCCTAAAAATCTGTGATTACAGCTATAAAGACCTTCAAAACAATTATTTGAGCAAGTACAAAGGGTATGATCAAAATAGACCTCTTTGGCAGACTTTGGACAATGGTAATTTGAAGGGAGACTTCAAAAACAGTTTTTAAATAGCAACAAGCAAGCATGGAAAACCATAAATCATTCTTGAGGCCACTATATTAAACTATTTAAGAAATAAACAAGCATGAGGGTTGAAAGACAGTAAAACTACTTAATAAAACCTTCAGTAGATGAAAACATAAATATAGTGAAGAGTAAACAGGTCTAAGGTGCTTCTAGGAGACATTTCTTAGCCTAAACTTTTTACTCTACTGTAAGAAAGAAAATAATGAAAACAGAATGGAAAATAGGAAAAACATCAACAATTTAGAATACTTCACCTACAACCAAGCTCAGGGATCCAATGACAGAGCTTTCTTCATCCACAAACAGGTCAAAACATCCACAGGTTCCAGAACATCAATTTCTTTTTAATCTTTAGTAGAGCTATGTATTAATTCAAAAGAGTCATCAAATGCCCAACATACAATGAGTTCGAATGCAATATTTATGCTGCAAATGAGGAGGTGGAACTGTCTAGGGTTCAAAATATTGCTAATGACATAGTAAATGCACTCCTATCTTTAAAAACCATGCAAGGCATAAGGTAGGAATGTCTCTCAACTACTTCTCTGTGTAATAAATCTGTCTTTACTTCCTAAGGATGAAACAACTGAAAAGATTGACTTTGAGGCCCTTTTTTGTCTTTATAATAACTGTGCTGAAAGTTTAAAATATCTCCTTTAGTGTAATAAATGTTTATTTGTCTTTTGAGGCATAAAGTTAGTGAAAGGTGTCATTTTTGATTCATTAAGTGAATAACTTCCCCTTTGATGTATTTGAGGCTGTCTCTAAGCCTATTTTCCCTTGATTTCATCATAAAACTGTGTTTTAAGAACCTTTAGCCTTGATCTGCTTTTTAAATTAATCTTCTTTGCTGTCTTTTGCTTTATCACTTCTTAAATCATTTGTTCTATTCCTTTATCTCATTCTGGACCTTTTAAAATTCTTTCACCTGTCTTCAACTATGTTTTTCTTCCTTAATTTTCCTTTAAGCCTTTAATCTTTGTTTCTTTGGCCTTTCTTCTTACTTCACTGATTCTTCTTTGTTTTGTTGTGTGTAGGTGGCTTTTTAGTGTGTTGGAGGGTTTGATGGTATAAACAGTGCTCATAAAGCACTGATCAAACCATGAAATGAAACCTAACAACCCCTTTCTTCCTTATTTGGCCTTTTCTTGGACCGTGAAGGTCATCACCTTCTGGCCCTGTCCTTTTATGGACTGTAGGAGGGCTTTCGTCCCCAAAAATGCCATAGAACCTGCAACAAACCACAAAATATGTTATAAAATCCTATGCGAGGGCTTAAAATTGCTTTACAGAGGCTAATGGAGTGGTAGAGGAGCAATGAGGAAGAAATGAATGCGCATAAGGGCTTTCCATGGCAAAACATGCGAAAAATGGGGTTTAAAATGACTTTGATGTGAAAAATGGGCAAAGTGGTTTTTCTCTGAAAAGGAAAACTTTTATCAATATGCAACATGTAACTTCTTCAAAACAACATCTCTACCTACCCAATATTACTTTGTCGTGGCTTTTTTTCTTCCTTTTTGAGTGCATTTGAACTAGCAAACTCTTTAACATTCTATTTTTGGAAACAAAAACAAACTATCTAATCCTATCCTTATTTCTTCCAAGAGTCTAGATTAAACTGTTGAACTCTTTATTTTCTACCTAAGCTACTATTTGTCAAGATTAAGATTTTTGAAAAATTTCATTCTCTATTTCTAAAACAGGAAATTTAAACATAGTCAAATCAGGATTAGATTGTCTGATTTGCTATGGTGTCTATGGATGTATGTACAAGCTACACATCGACTTTATTTGCAGAAAGATAAAACAAATTTTTTGTGAAGGCTTAAGATCTAAAAATTATAAACATCCTTCTTTTCTTTTTCCAGCTTTGGTTTTGATCTATTTAGAGCTATATTTTTCCTCTTTACCTGGTTCAAGTTTTCAACATGTTAGAACTAGTCTTCTTTGTATCTTTCGCTTAGGTTTTGATCTGATTAGAGTCGTTCTTTTTGTGCTTTCTTGGTTCAGGTTTGAGCTTATTTGAACCATTCTCTCTTCTATCCTAATCTATTCTACTGATAATCCAAGATTAAACAGTTTGACAAATCTTCTTCACTAATTTATCAGCAATAAATTGAAATCTATCTAGTCATGATTAGGCTGTATGACTAGATAACAGTGTTTTCTTCTAGTAGTGGCATTTAAGCTTGCCAACTTTCATATTTTTCTCTTTTTTTTTGTATGGGGTTGTACCTTTCTTCTTTTCATCTGCCCTCTTTTCTCTTTTCTATTGTTTTTTGTATTTTTTCATTTTTCTCTTTCAAAGCAAAAACAAAAACTAACTAAATGCTCAAAGGCTGAGCTTTATTTCATTCCTATATAACCTAATCTAACTTGGGAAATTTACATATTTAGCTGATGAAATCCCTTTTCCGATATAGCCAATCAAGTAAATGGTTCCATGATTGGTATTTTCTCATCTCCTTGAGCATGCTGGACAAACAGGGCCACTGCCGTTTCACTTGTTTCTTAGCAGCAGTGCTAAATTTTTTTCTTTCTTTTGTTAATATACTGCTTCTAACAACCTTTATCCCTTCTTCAAATATTTTCAAGAAATGAGCATAGGGATCTTGAAATAAAGCCTGGTTATGAATATTTGGAAGATAGGTTTCAACTAGGATTACCTTTTCCTCCACTGGATCAAGATTAAGATTCTTTTGAGAAAGAACTTCTTCCTCATTTTCATTATTATATGAACTGGAGGACTCATCATATATTGCAGCATTGTCCTCTTGTAGTCATGGTATGCTCTGATTCAGTGGACTGTACTCTGTGAAGAGATCATCATGTTCTTGAGAAGGGGTATCTTATATTACCTCAACCCTTTCAGGAGAAGGTTCCTTATCTTCATCCCGCTCAAGAAATTTCTCTTTCTTTTCAATCTCAACATTACAACTGATAGATTGCTGATTCCCAATTATGTGAAAGTTATTTCTGATGGGCTGTATTGTTTGATTACTGCTTTCATGTTGATGATAATGAAATTCATGACACCAATCCACTTCTGGTTTCCCTGCATGATTAGTTTCTATTTGGAGCTCATCATCATCATCAGATTGATCAAAAATTGGAAAATCATTAGTATAAACAATTTCACCAATCAAGCATATTGGGTTATTAGTCTGTTTTTCTTTAAGATGATCTACAAGTTTATTTTCTGGTTCAAGACAACAAGGTTCAGTATGTAGGTGAGCAGAAGTATTTGTTCAAATGAAGTTTTGAGGGTTGGCTGTTTACTTAATATTTGATCAATTTCTTCCTCTGTCAAAAGAGGAGGAATTTTTATTTGGCTTTGGGCAGAAGTACAACAGTTCTCTATCTCTTGAGAACACTGAATTTGAGGCTAGATGTCTTCTTGAGCCTCGCCTAGAATGGATGGTGAATAAATACTTGTGTTTTTAGTTGGATCTTGAGGATTTTCTTCTATTTCTTGATCTTTTTCACTCTCGAACAACTCCTCTTGATCTTTGTGATAGTCAATTTTAGCATGGGATTCATGAGTTGTTTCCAATGGATTGTCAGGATGCCAATCTTCTTTAATAATCTGAAATGAGTTATAACATAAAAGCAGAGACTCTAGTTGTGTTGTCTCTTATCCTATTTCAGATTTTGTGAGTTCAAGATGGCTGACTGTTTCCTCAGGGCACTGCTCCTTGTTTATGTTTGTAGCTTGCTCATAAAGTTCTCTTAATAGTAAAACACAAGGTATAGGTAGGCAATCAATACCTTCTTGACAATCTTCCCCATTGTTCTCTTTGTAATCTTGCTCATCATATATATTTTGTTTGTTGTTTATGTCTTGAAGTGGTTGAATTTGTGTTTGATCAGGGAAATACATAGGTTGCTCTGGATAATCAACATCTGTATCAACCTCATGCCTATCCAATATTTTATCAAGTACGTACATCATTTTTTCCATTATGTCAAATAATGTATCTAGTTTTTCTTCTCTATCTATACTTGGATCCATGTTTATAAAAAAGAGGTCATTGTATCTTGTCAACCCGTTCAGAGTCTTCTTCCAGTGGAGTCATTAGGTCTTTTGGAGGTTGTGGAGTCGCCAGGTGGAAGATTTGAACTTTGCTGTCCACCAACAACATAATTGGGTTTTCTAAATGCATTCCCAGGGGAGTTTACAAGGACTAGTGAAGTAATAGGCCTACTGGAAGCCAGTGGAGTCACCAGTTGGAAATTTTTAGCTCTTTTGGATGTAAAATATTCTATGGTCCACCACCAATGTTTATTATGAAGGCCAATCTGAAATGTTTTTTGGGGTTTTTTGAGTTTCTATGGTTTTTAAAGGACTAATGAGTCTATAAGAGCTTGCTAGGCAACTATGAACTTAGAAGTCCCACTGTGATCACTAGAATGTTGGGATTCTGTGATTTAGCCATTGGAAAACCAAATGACAAGGAAACATATAAACCAGTCTTTAGAGCTCTAGGATCTAGCCCTCCTAGTCTCAGAGAGGGATCTCTCAATATATTTGCAAAGATATGACTTGTTTGCTTGAAAAAAGGTTGATTTTAGGCTAGTTATTAAGCATGAATTTGTTTGATTGTTTTTTGGGACATGATGATCTAGGCAGCATAGATAGAAAAGGGAAATCTCTAAATCATTGGGCAATGGAGTCAAATGGAAGTTTGTAGATGAATTAGGGGTATCAAAGGGGAAATCTAACTTGGCTATTAGATCTAAAAAGTTTCCAGGTGAAATGAAATGAACATTAAGGGTTTAGAATGAAAAGTAGAACTAAGGGCAGTTAAGAAACCTTAATTATATGTACTCTTCAGCAAAGGGACTTAAAACATCATTTAAACATGAAGAAGTATTTTATAGACAGGGCTAACCATGAATTCTACAAATCACACTTCAACAAATAACAATTTCAAGACAAACTTTCAAAATGAAATCTAAGAGTCGAGGAACACTCTATTTCATCAAATATTTCACTTTCAAGATAAGAAAACATTTAAGATTCACAAATAACTGCATTCATAGAAGAGGGGACTCCTAAAAATATGTGATTATAGCTATAAAGACCTTCAAAAAAATTATTTGATCAAGTACAAAGGCCTCTTTGGTAGACTTTGGACAATGGTACTTTGAAGGGAGAATTCAAAAACAATTTTTAAATAGCAACAAGCAAGCAGGGAAAACCATAAATCATTCTTGAGGCCACTGTATTGAACTATTTAAGAAACAAACAAGCACGAGGGTTGAAAAGTAGTCAAACTACTTAATAAAACCTTTAGCAGAGGAAAACATAAAGACAATGAAGAGTAAATAGGTCTAAGGTGCTTCTAGGAGACATTTCTTAGCCTACAATTTTTACTCTACTATAAGCAAGAAAATAATGAAAACAGAATGGGAAACAGGAAAAACATCAACAATTAGAATGCTTCACAACCAGCCAAGTTCAGGGATCTAATGACAGAGCTTTCTTCATCCACAAACAGGTCAAAACATCCATAGGTTCCAGAACATCAATTTCGTTTTAATCTTCAGCAGAGCTATGTATTACTTCAAAAGAGTCATCAAATGCCCAACATATAATGAGTTTGAATGCAGTATTTATGCTGCAAATGAGGAGGTGGAACTATCTAGGGTTCAAAATGTTATTAATGACATAGTAAATGCACTACTATATTTAAAAACCATGCAAGGAATAAGGTAGGAATGTCTCTCAACTACTTCTCTGTGTAATAAATCTGTCTTTACTTCCTGAGGATGAAAGAACTGAAAAGATTGACTTTGAGGCCCTTTTCTGTCTTTACAATAACTGTCCTGACAGTTTAAAATATCTCCTTTAGTGTAATAATTGTTTATTTGTCTTTTGAGGCATAAAGTTAGTGAAAGGTGTCATTTTTTATTCATTAAGTGAATAACTGCCCCTTTGATGTATCCGAGGCTGTCTCTAAGCCTATTTTGCCTTTATTTCATAATAAAACTATGTTTTAAGGCCCTTTAGCCTTGATCTGCTTTTTAAATTAATCTTCTTTGTTGTCTTTTGCTTTATCACTTCTTAAATCATTTGTTCTATTCCTTTATCTCCTTCCGGACCTTTTAAACTTTTTTCACTTGTCTTTAACTGTGTTTTTCTTCCTTAATCTGCCTTTAAGCCTTTAATCTTTGTTTCTTTGGCCTTTATTCTTACTTCACTGATTCCTTTTTGCTCTGTTGTGTGCAGGTGGCTTTTTAGTGCGTTGGAGGGTTTGATGGTATAAACAGTGCTCATAAAGCACTGATCAAACCACAAATTGAAACACAACAACCCCTTTCTTCATTATTTGGCCTTTTTTTGGACCGTGAAGGTCATCACCTTCTGGCCCTGTCCCTTTATGGACTGTAGGAGGGCTTTCGTCCCCAAAACCGCCATAGAACCTACAACAAACCACAAAATATGTCATAAAATTCTGCGCGAGGGCTTAAAACTGCTTTACAGAGGCTAATGGAGTGGCGAAGGAGAAGTGAGGAAGAAATGAATGTGCGTAAGGGATTTCCATGAAAAAAACCACGAAAAATGGGCAAATTGGTTTTGAAAAACCACTAGTGGTTTTTGCGCAGGGCAACGGTGGTTTGTGGTTTTGCCCAAATCGAACGTGATCCAGTTATTTCATGACACGCGTCCCTCGGAAAAATAGTTTTTTTGTGTGATTTTGGGTGGTTAAACCCCTGATGGAAAAATTGCACGAAATGCGATATTGATCGTTGGATGAAGGGGGGTAGATCCGATGGTGCGGAGAGGAGTGCGATAGAAAGGTGCGCAGGTGGGAGTTTTAGTGGGAGACAGGTGGCAGCTGGAGATTGGTGGAGGCGGCTGGGTAATGGGTGGTAGGCCCCAGAGTGTGACATCAGTTAATTTTTCATGGGGCGAAAAGGTCATTGGATCGTAGGGTTAAATGAGAACCGTTAGATCCATAAGATCTACGGTGTAGATCGACTTGCGGGGACGAAATAGGTTTGATGATCAAGGGAAAGACTGAATGGGAGAGGGGATAAGAGCCTTTGGATTGGATATATTGAAGGTTGAGGATCTGTCAAAAAATTCATGGATTGGGGTAAGGGAAAAGGGAAGGCGGATGTGGTCCTGTGGCGAAAAAGGTCCGGGTGCGAGGTGTGGAAGGCTAAGAAAAAGGGCTAGGAGGAGGGATGTGGGAGGAGTGCCGATAACCGTCGATATTGGTAGATCAATGATGGGGATCCAATCGAAATTTGAGCATCGGCGAGGGATATTAAAAGTGAAATGAAACAAAAAAGGTGAATTTGTCGATGCCGATGCCGATGGGGGCTTAAAGAGGGGTGCTGGAGCAGTGGTCCCGTGGAGGAGTAGGGGACTGAGGGTGGAAAAAAGGAGTTGGTGGCTAGGATTCTAGTGCTAGGTTGTAGGTGTTGGGTCATATGATAGAGGGGCTAAAGATTTTAAACCCTCGAGGGCTTAAACCCTTAATTGAAAAAAGACTGCTTTTTAGGCCAAAAATGGGGTTTTTGAGGCCAATTTAGAAGTTTCGATAAGTATAAAAAGGTAGTTTAAACCATAATAAAGGGGTTTTTATAGGTTTAAAGGGGTTTTTATGGGTAAATGAGGAATTTTAGTGAAGGAAAAAGTGAGGTTTTTAGAGGAAAATGAAGAGTTGATAAAGGGAAAATGGGCTATTTTTAGAGGAAAATAGACTAATAAAATAGGGATAAATAGCCTGAAATGAGCTTTCTTCTTTGAAAAAATAGGATAACCTTTAGGAGACATAGATGAAGATTTTGGTGAACTAACAGACTCAGAATGATGAAGGCAGTGAGATTTCTAGAACTCATAATGCTTCTTTGAAATATTATTTCTAGAAATCTAGGATTGTCAACTTAGTCATCTTTGCATATCATCAGAATTATGGATGACTAACACTGCCAAAGCCTTCCACATTGCAAATGGAGCGGATTTCCCATGAAGGCCAGACACAATATGGTCCTTCACACCTTCCAACATAATTCTTCTTGTCTTTGCTACCTTCTTTTGCTATGCGTCAAGTAATGCAACATCGCTAGAACTAGGCTTAGGAACATCGGTATTGATGAACTCCTTCAGTCCATTATCTTCCAGCACCACCTCCATGCTATCCTTCTAGGCTATGTAATTTGAGCTGCCCTCAAGAGCATACTCCAATCGTAAACCATTGAAATACATTTCAATGTATACTCAATTGTCGCACCAAGTAATTTCTGCAACAAATTCGAATTGTCCACTGTCAGAAACTCAACAATTCTTCACAATTGCAATCTTCAAGAATTAACACTGCTCTGGTACCATGTAGAAATTATATAACATATGCATGTATGTATCCAAATTCTCCCAATCTAACAATATTTATCTTCTTGCTAAATATAGAATCCTTCCACTGTTAATATTTTACGAAAATTTAAAACTCAATTGCAAACACATGAAGCAATAAAAAAAATTGCACATAACAAAGTTTTTCAGGAAATCCTGAAGCTAAAAACCCCAAATATCATATATTATTTATCATGGAGATCATGTAAGAATATCATACAAAGCTTAGTACATCAAGCTCTCAGTACAATCAATCATCACACACTAACATTTCGAAATTTGCAAATCCATGCACTGATTTCTTGCCACCTCATAGCCTGACTCCACTGCACAATCCATGCTGAATAAGACCCCTAAATGAATTCGAATCTACCTTGCCTTCACTGCGCAATCATCATTGGAAAATACAATGTGTGTGTGATGAAATCAATGCATCACTATAGTCACAACAAATAATCCATCTCACCCTTTCACCTATCTCTCCACTGGGTCTGCATTGGAACTGACATGCACTGTAGTTAACTGTTTTTTCTGTTTAGTTGTTAGTGAGTTATTAGTTTTGAATTAATTAACTAATTATTTCACTTAACTCTCACTAGTGTATCTTTCAGTTAGACTAGATACAACTAGCTCAACTGAGTTTAACTCACTTAACTGAGTTAAACTAAATAACAACTCCATAAACTACTCTTCCAACTCTGTCATAAATTTTCCACTTCAGTTCTAACTGAGTCCTCATGTATGAGCCACCAATAAACCCTAGGAATTGCGTAATTCCTTCATCCCACTGATTTTCCAGATATTTATACTGAAATAAAGTGCTCCAAGAGAATAAGTTGATTTATAAAGTCTGATTATTATTAAGGGCTAATAATAATCGACACATCTATTTTTAGATCGATGATCTATAAATAGACTTCACCCAATATTTTAAATATAAAATTTCATCTATTTTTCCAACTTGACCAACCATCCACAAATAGCGTCCTGCAACACCATGTCTAAAAATAGACTTACACCTAAAAATAGCCTGCGGGCCCACTTAGTGAAGGTGACTAATTTTTACTAAGCTTCATCATGTTGTTGAATCTCAATGCTCCCTCTCAACAAGATAGAAATTATCCTTCACCCTGATCCCACCCCTATGGTATGCAAATTTGCTCCTGTCGAGCACCTTCGTTAGAATATCTACATCCTAATCTTTCGTAGGAATGTACTAAAGCAACACGATCTTCTGTTGCACACAATCTCTGATATGATGGTACCGGATATCAATATGTTTAGATATATCATGAAACACATGATTAATCGAGAGTTTAATGTAATCTGATTATCACAATGTATCACTATAGGATCTAAATGTGAACCAAACAAATCAACCAGGATCTTCCTCATCCAGATAGCCTCACATGCAGCTTGAATTGCTGCCATGTATTCTTCTTCTGCTGAACTGAGTGCCACAAATCATTGTTTCCTGCTGTACCAAGAAACTTCTATAGATCCGATATGGAAAACCCCTCCTGATGTGCTCTTTCTGTCCGTTGGGCTGCCTGCCTAATCTACATCCGTGAAGCCATGCAACTTCACCTCATCCGTCTATCTGTACCATAAGCCATACTCATATTTTCCCCTAAGATACCTCAGGACATGCTTTCCTACCTTCCAAGAGAGCTTTGTAGGCTTAACCATCACTTGTGAAAGCTAGTTCACCGCATACATATGTCTGATCTTATATTAACTAAATACATGAGCGAACCCACCAACTATCGATAAACAGTGGCATCCACTACCTATGCAATTGTAGCATCCTCTTTCCTCCAATTTCCTGGAAGAGGAGCATCAATATGCTTGTAGCCTTGCATGTGAAAATTCTCCAGTATCTCTTGGGAATACTTGCCTTGCGACACAAATAGTTCACCTTCCCGCTGCCATATTTCCAATCCAAGGAAATAATGAAGGAGGCCCAAATCCTTCATCTCAAACTCCTTTGCAATATCTGCCTTGCATGAGTGTATCAAATGCTCA
This sequence comes from Pinus albicaulis, assembly GCA_034641835.2. Taxonomy (NCBI): domain Eukaryota; kingdom Viridiplantae; phylum Streptophyta; class Pinopsida; order Pinales; family Pinaceae; genus Pinus; species Pinus albicaulis. Next base: position 779,135,635 of record CM076582.1, read on the forward strand.
TCACTCGTTAGTATTAAATCATCAACATAAAGAACAATGATTAAAAATTTACCCTCCACACAATTTGGTATAGGTTTACATCTGCCTCACCCTTGGTGAAGCCAAGTCCAGTGAAATAGATGTCAATTAATGTGTACCAAGCATGTGGTGCTTGCTTCAGCCCATACAACGCTCTTTTGAGCCTGCACACATGTGAATCACTGTTGAAGATCTCAAATCCTTCAGGTTTCTCAATGTAAAACTCTTCCTCAATGATCCCATTAAGGAATGCAATCTTCACATCCATTTGATGAAGCGCTAAGAGAGCAAGGATGGTCCTTATGGAAGAATATTGTGCGACAACAAAGGTTTCTTCATAATCAATCCCATCGATCTGTAAAAAGCCCCGAGCAAAAAATCTTGCCTTATACTACTCAATGCTCCCATCAAGAGCTTGCTTTACCTTGTAGATCCATCTTGATCCTACAAATGATTTATCCACCGGCCTTGGAACAATCTACCAAGCGTTGTTTCTGACAATGGAGTCATACTCCTCCACCATGGCATCTAACCATGTGGGCTCCTGCACTACTTCTTCAAAAGAAGATGGCTCTGTCATGATAAACTTGCTCATGAGAGCCATGTATCTAGTAAATCGGTTAGGTGGCTGTCTCTATCTGCGCTGTGATGTAGGGACTCCTACATTCTCTGCCGCATCAAGCTTCAATCTCTTAGCTTCTATAGTATGCTTTCTACCTGTTCTGATATTTGGTTCTGCATGAGTGGACTCCTCCACTCCATGAATCTCCTCCTGTGGCTGATCCACATCTAGAGGCTCATCTTTGGGAACAAGAAGTCCCTCCTTTGCATGCAAGTGTAGCTCCCTCTCAAGTGACAACTTCATGGATTTCACCTCATTGAATTTAATATCCCATCGCACTAGAGTCATCCGACTATTTGGAAAATACACATGATAATTATGGGGTGTTTCTGTGTACCCCAAAAATATCCCAACTTCTGTAGTCGGCTCCAGTTTCTTCCTAGCATCCTTTGTCACATGAATGTAAACATATGAGCCAAAAATCTTCAAATGAGAAATATCAAGCTTCTTACCAGTAAAATCTTCTTCAGGTGTACTCATGCCAAGTAATCTATGAGGACAATGGTTTTGCATATAAACCATAGTGTTGCATGCTTTCTCCCACAAATGCATCGGTAGGCCCTAGTCATGTAGCATAACTCATGTAGCACCCACGATCGTTATGTTCTTCCTCTCCGCAATCCTATTTTACTGTGGGTTATGAGGCGCTATGAGTTCTCTTCGAATTATTTCTTTGCTACAGAAGTATTTGAATTCGCTCGAGATGTATTCACCACCATTATCGGTCCATAGATATTTCAATTTCTTCCCCGAATCCTTCTCCACCAATCCTTTAAACTCACAAAAATTTGAGAATGTTTCATTCTCTTTTGCATGAAGAAGATCCAGCATCTATGAGAATAGTCATCAACAAAAATAACATAATACCTGTGTTTTTCTGTTGAAGCAACTGAGAAAGGTCCACACACGTTTGTGTGAATTCTCTCCAGGATCACCAAAGCACTGTTCTCCTTCTCATGAAAGGTGGTCTTCACAAACTTTCCCATAGTACATCCCTTACACTGATCTGACTGTGAAAGAGTACCCTTGGGAAGTCCAGTAGAAATATGCTGCAAGATCTTCAAAGTGCCATGGTGAAGATGGCCCAATATCCTGTGCCATAATTTGCCGTAATCTTGGCTCACCACTTCTTCTGCTTTGCCCATCATTACAGCGTAGCCATCTACCTCTAACTTGTAGAGATTATTAAATTGAATCCTTATCCTCTTGGTTTGAACCATTTTTTTATGTTGTAGGAAAGCTTTTCCATCACTAAAAACAACGTCATAACCTCTGTCTTTCAACATTGCGACCAAGACCAAGTTCTTCTTCAGACCTGGAACATGCATAACGTCTTTCAACATAAATGGATTACCTGACTCCCTCTCAAAGGTAATGGTCTCAATGCTAGTCGCACTGTATCGACCATCGTCACCCATCTCTATATGCATTTGAAGGTCCTTCTCCTCCAAGTCACTAAACAACTCCTTATCTCTTGTCATATGGAAAGACACACCACTATAAAGATACTAGCCGATCCCATTGAGCTAGAAACCAAGCATGAGATCAAAGAGAAATCAAGTTCAAATTGCAAGGCTAAGGCCTCACCCGTTGCACCTCCAAAAACCTTCTTGTTATTATTCTTCTATGGGCAGTTAGTGGCGAAATGCCCATGTTCATGACAGTGAAAACACTTCACCTTGGGCAAATCCTGCTTCTTTCCTTTAGCTTCAGATTTTGGATGGGATTTCTTCCCCTTCCGCTTCCTTGATTTTTCATCCAAAGCACAATTCTCTTCATATTCATTCTTCGATGAAGAGCTATGCTTGGTACTTCGCCTTATCTCCTCCTACACAAGATCCGAACAAAGTCGCTCCCAACCTGGCAGTTTCATTCGTCCATTGACATAGTCCTCGTAGCTGTGCCAACTCTTTGGAAGCCCAAGGAGAGCCAAGCTCACCAAGTTATCATCATCAATAGTAATACCCACACTTCCCAGTTCATCCCTACAATGGACAAACTTCATGAGATATTTTGGAATACTATTGCCCTTCTCCATTTTTATTTTCTGAGCTTATCTTTCAGCGCCAACTTCCTCTAGTCGCTGCTGCTTTGGAACAAATATTTCAAAGCCTTCCACATTACAAATGGAGTGGATTTTCCATGAAGGCTAGACACAATATGGTGCTTCACACCTTCCAATATAATTCTTCTTGTCTTTGCTAACTTCTTTTGCCATGCATCAAGTAATGCAACATCGCTAGAACTAGGCTTAGGAACATTGGTATCGATGAACTCCTTCAGTCCATTATCTTCCAGTACCGCCTCCATCCTATCCTTCTTGGATATGTAATTTTATCTTCCCTCAAGGGCATACTCCAATCGCAACCCATTGAAAGACATTTCAATGTATACTCAATTGTCGCACCAAGAAATTTCTGCAGCAAATTCGAATTGTTGACCAACACAAACTCAACAATTCTTCACAATTGCAATCTTCAAGGATAAACATTGCTCTGATACCATGTAGAAATTATATAAAATATGCATGTATATATCCATATTCTCCTGATCTAACAATATTTATCTTCTTGCTAAATACATAATCCTTCCACTATTAATCTTTTGCGGAAATTTAAAAACTCAATTGCAAACACATGAAGCAATAAAAACAATCACACATAACACAGTTGTTTAATGGGAAATCTTGAAGCTAAAAACCCCAACTATCATATATTATGTATCATGGAGATCATGTAACAATCTCATACAAATATTAGTACATCAAGCTCTCAGTACAATCAATCGTCACACACTAACATGAAGAAATTTGCAAATCCATGCACTGATTTCTTGCCACCTGATAGCCTCCCTCAACTGCGCAATCCGTACTAAAGAAGACCCCTAAATGAATTCAAATATACCTTGCCTTGACTGCGCAATCCTCATTGGCAACTCCAATGTGTGTGTGATGCAATCAATGCATCACCATAGTCACAACAGATAGTCCATCTCACCCTTTCACCTATCTCTCCATTGGGTCTCCATTGGAACTAACATGCACTATAGTTAATTGCTGTTTCTGTTCAGTTGTTAGTGAGTTATTAGTTGTGAATTAGTTAACTAATTAATTCACTTAACTCTCAGTAGTGTATCTTTCAGTTAGACTAGATACAACTAGCTCAAATGAGTTTAAATCACTTAACTAAGTTAAACTAAATAACAACTCCATAAACTACTCTTCCAACTATGTCATAATTTTACCACTTAAGTTCTAACTAAGTCCTCATGCATGAGCCACTAATAAACCCTAGGAATTGTGTAATTCCTTTAGCCCACTGATTTTCCAAATCTGTATACTGAAATAAAGTGCCCCAAGAGAATAAGTTGATATTTAGATTTTGATTATTATGAAGGGCTAATAATAATCGACACATCTATATTTAGATCAACGATCTATAAATAGACTTCGCTCAATATTCTAAAAATAGAATTTCATCTATTTTTCCAACTTGACCAACCATCCATAAATAGAATCCTGCAACTTCTGAAATATGATCACCATGTCTAAAAATAAACATGGTATAAAAATAGACTTACACCTAAAAATAGCCTGTGGGCCCACTTAGTGAAGGTGACTGATTTTCACTAAGCTTCATCATCTTGTTGAATCTCAACAGGTCAAGCCTAGATCAGCTATAAACCAATTTCAGATATTGAATAGTCATTTTTGGGGTTTTTATGTCTTCTGAATCCAATGGAGTAGGCTGGAAATCCATGGATCACTACAGGTGCTTGTAATCATATATTTGAATATTAATCCCAATAGGGCATAGATAGTTGAATCAGGTCCATGGAGATGTAGCCCAGGAGGGGTGAAATCTATTATCATCCATGGTATTATGTGATTTCTGTGTGTTATTTATCTGCATTTCATTTTCTTTACATGAGTTTTTAACATTTAAATAACTCATAATTTGATTATCAAAAAAAAAAAAAAATTGACACATAAACCCCTTCAAAAATGGTTAACTTGAGACGATCCTAAACACAAATTTTTAATACTGATGAGGGAGCTAGCATAGAAATAATTATTTTTCCCATATTTAGATCACATAGGGGCACTTAGTTTAGTCTATTTCTCAGAAGCACCCTTGAGGGCGTAACGAGTTATCATCATCAGGCATCAACATGTCAACCACATCAACACTAATTTAATAGGATCATTTCCTGTATGATTGTAATAGTTAGTCACTAGTCATCATAATGAGCATGGGACATTCCCACCTTTTATATACACTTTTTATCTCAGAATTCTTCAGAGCATGGTTATCGTTAATTCTCAGTAAGGGATTTTATGTACTCATCTCCACTACAAGTTACTTTATCTCTCAATATGTTAGTAAGACTCTCAGTTATATAAGAAAAATTTGATATATTTCAGCTATACACTTGTTCCTAACCTCATACATTAGGGATCAAATTTTATCATATGGAAATTTCACACTCATTTTTGCACATTAAGAGACACTAAAAGTCAGTGATCAACATATACAGGGGTGAAATTTCTAGCTGGAAATACAATCAACACAAAAAATAAAACTATTTCTTAAGGTTTAAGTTAAAAAATTGGATTGCGCGGGTGCACCATTACCGGAAATTAGCAACCACAGGACTATTTATTCGATTGCCGCATGGTCACAAAAACGTCCAATCAGCACCTTGAGTCACAAACTTGCTTGAGAAACACTCCAAATATTGACATGATGGGATGAAATATTCAAGAATTGAGCCCCAAGAAGTATTAAAGGAAAGGAATTGATAGCCCTCATATCATTTATGAGGTGAACCATCACATTGATGAGCCAAGGGGAGGAGGAATTTCCAAGAAACTCTATAAATACAAGTTCTAGGAAATCCAGAAACAAGAAGAAGAAAAGTATTGTTATGCTACCAAATTTGCTCCCTAATAAATCAAGCTTTTCATTGAGAATATGATTTCATCATTGAGAGAGTCTTCATACTTCTTTGAGAGAGAGATGAATCTTACAAAGAGATTAAAGAAAGGAACCTCCTTGTTGAGTATTTTTGAGCACCAATGCTCAAATAATTCTCTCCAAGTTTCTTTAATTGATCTATTGTATTTCTTCTACATTCAACAATCAATAAAGGGAATCCTATTCCATTACTTTGTTAATATGTTTGCTCCATTGAGCATTGTTTATGTGTTTATTTCTTAGTTTTTAGTTTGAAGTTGATATCTACATTTTTTTCATTACTTACAATGCCTTGTTTACCCATGTTTGTCCACTAACAACAACGAATTTATTGTAATATCCTTGTAGGGAACAAAAAACTCCAAGGAAGGTGTATTTGGTACTCCATAGCAACAAAAACACTACCACACCAAGGAGTTGCAAATTGGTTCTTGCAACAAATCCATGAAGTTGGTCTTTTTGGTAAGTTGATCAGGTGTCTTGAAAGAATGGAGTTGGTGCCTCCTACTAGTGGGTACTAGCAAACAATCTAAGGTAGTTGGTGATTCTTGTGAGTGGTAGCTCATAAAAAAACATTGATGTAATAGAGTGTGTGCTCATATTTACATAAAATAATAAAAAAATTCTTGGGTGGTTTTTCTCGTGAAAGGGTTTTCGCATTAAACCTTAGCACCTTGTGTGTATGCTTCTCTTGGTGTGTGTGTTTATGCGTTTATTCATTCATTTGTTGCACATATTATGATAGTGATTTTTCACATTATGAATGACAAGTTTGAATGATAATATAAATTTTCCTAGAAGTTAAAATTACTTTAAATATAGATTCACCCCCCCTCATTGTATTTAACATTGTTTCCGACAATTGGTATCAGAGCCAAGTTCCTTCAGGAACAACTTAACCCATTCAAAAGGAAACAACGGCTAATTAAGTTTGACTAACACTAGAGGGAGTTCCATTTTTGAAAGGATCAAACTATGAACTCTAGAGGATTAGAATGTAATCCTATTTAATGGATTTAGATGTTGATGTATGGTGCTCCATAGTGAATGGGGAAAAGAATGAGCTTAATGAAGAATCGAAAAGAATCATCATGAAAGGGCTATTGAAGAAAAATGCTGATAAAGTCAGTCATTGTGAGATAACAAAGGAAATTTTGGAGATATTGCAATTTATGTATGGTTAAGATAACAATATGTCTTAGGATAGGGTCAAAGAGCCTTGCTTCTCAGGTAGTGAACTAGAACATGTACTCACTGGTGATAAGAAGAATAATAAGGCATACTAGAAAAGAGAGACTAAAAATATTGAAGATCATTCATCTTAATGCATGAACTGTTGCTCATCACTCTCAAGAGGATGATGAAGAATCAGATGAAAGGCTAGGTTGCTCTGAAGGTAAGCTATTATTTTGTGACAACTGTAAAGTGATAGTTCATTTAGCCACTAGATGTACATATTCTTTTTTTGAAGATAAAAGCAGTCATCCATATAGTTTTTGTGATAAGAGGCCTATTGCTGTGCAGTAAATCCCATCTGTATACATAGGTGATCCCTCTAGCCATAGAGTGTGTCTAGAAAAAATGGAACAAACTGGACTTTAGGAATCCTAGCTTATAAATTAAAACAAGTTAGGATATATGGCATACCATGGTCCAACGCTTTTGTTGTCATTTGCAACAGTGATCCGTTGATCTTTATCTTCACACATAGCGATATTTTAGTGGTAATATTCTTGTACCTACACAAGGATCAAGTGAATGGTGATAGCATACGAAAATATATCTTCATTCAAAACTATTTGATTGGTCAAGGAGAATGAAACATTTTGCATATTATCAAACCTAAAATTGGAACCAAAAAACCAATCTTGCATTAATGATAGAGAAAAGAAGTTTACAACCTTAAAGCCTTGACGTTGTAGCCTCCTTTCAATGGGTTTATTCAAATGCATCTCAAGCATTCGTCAGGGATCGGACTTGGTGAGGCAATGGGCATAAACTCTCTCTCGACAATGGATTCCTCTCTGCCTTATTCTTCACACCAGCTATAGTAAGGACTATTCAGCTAGCTGAAACCATGTGAGAAGGATGTATTTATAGGAGAAGAGGATGTTTTTTGGGATCCCTAATAAGGCGGAATGGAAGCCTAATAATTTGGAAAGTTTCTAAATTATAGGAAACAAGAAGCCAAAGGAAGGGCTTCGACGTTATTCAGTCGAACAAACCATGATGACTCTGGTCACAAAGTGGTTGGGCATGAAAACTTCGTTTCTATTTTAAAAAAATTCTAAAAATAGCTTGGCGCAGGCAGTCCACTAAGATAGAGTACCAATGGGCATGAGACCCAGTGTTAATTTCTTAATGGGCGCGAGGCCATAACTTCCTACCAACGTTGACCCAAAATCATGTGTTTTTGAGAGCCTGCTTCAGGAATGATTAACAGAGGAAATGTTCATCACATGCCAAGGGATGCAATGACTCTTTTTGCAAGGTATGAAAATACAAAAAATTCACTGAAATGTTCCTCCAATGTTCGGGATGGGGATTGCAGGGACGGTGACAAAATACTGTGTAACATATGCCCCCTAAAGCATGAGGTCCAAGAGAGAGGGAGGGGTGAAATGCTTTATGAGAAAGTGTTCAAACCAAACACCATTGTCGGAAGAAATGCAAATACAAATACAATTGATATCTCTAATACATGAATATGTGGCATGGGTGCAACCATCCATAATAGAGTACACATAAAAATGAGATTTGAGGTATGGACACAACCATCCAGCAAGAAGGATCAATAAATATACTTAGGTATGGTTGCATCCATCTAATAAGAAGAGTCATGCATATAGTCATGATAAACCAAATTGTATTGTAGCCTGGATTTTATCATACAAAACCCAAGGTCTTGTGCTCCATATCAACCCAAACAAGTACAAATTCAAGCATGCAAATGAGTGAGTTGAAGTCGAACATGCATGTTAGGTCCCTATATTACTAGTATAGTCCCTTATTGTTGTTAATGTAACCCCATTATTGTTATTATTGTACCCTTGTAACCCCCATATTGTTATTATTGTGCCCTTAAATTATTATTGTTAGGTCGGCTAGGATTACATTGTGGCCCCACTAGGATTACATTGTGGCCCCATGGAATCCTATATATAGAAAGGAGGTTTGTAATTTGAATCATCCAAGAATTGTTCATTCATGTAATGTATTGGAGGTTTCCCCCTCGAAGTGGCTTATTTCTAAGGCATTGATATCTCTTTTCTTCTCTTTTTGGAGCTGGTTTCACAACATTTGGTATCAAATCTTTGAGACTCTAGGGTTTTTCTGCTCCAAACAGGTCATTGTGGCATTTTCGCTATAACGTTTTTTCTACGAAGGTTCAGAAGCTAAATTTTTTAGAGGTATAGAAGCTAAAAGTTTTTTCTTCTCTTTTTGGAGCTAGTTTCACAACAATGCAAGAAAGTTACCTAATTACAAAAAATGATGAAAGTTGTTAACAGGCGCAAGAGAAACCACCAATAATGACAATGGATCTCAAGGTACAACTAGTAAAATTTTTGAAATGTGAACAGTGAGCTGGCGTCAAACACTCGCAGAATCACTTGATCGAAGGCCAATGATGAGGACCTGTCGTCGAATGCGAAGAAATTGCCATTGAGGCATGCAAGCTCGAAAGTACTGGAAGGGAGTCTCTAGATCAACTTCCTAGATAATGATTTGAAGTTGACAGGAAGTGACCTGGTAGAAGGAGGGTCATAATGTTTCTGACCTCATCGACATGAGACAAAGGAATAAGATGATAGTGAATTAGGACCAAACAGAGGATCAGAGGTTGAAAATTGCAGAAGGAAACTTTTCTTGAACATATTGGTGACACAACTTTGGAATTTGGCAGCATTTGACATCAAGGTATATGAGCTCATGATGACATGGAAAAGAATAGATGAGAGATCAAAATAGATTACCCAAACCCATGGAAGCAAAAATTACGAAATGGGATGTCTCCAACCCGACATGAATTGCAGAAAAGTGTCATGTTCAAGAGCGACATACTGCTGAAAAGACTGAGAACTGGTTCCATTTCCTCCACAATTGCTGGTGATTACCCCAATTATTTTTGGAAACAAGATTGAACTGGATAACATATGCTTGTCATATAAGTTTGTCTTTCGGAAAAATCCATCCTAGTACATTTTACGAGCCCTAGGAAGGAGGAACTCGGTTATGTCATGGTGACGATTCTTGATGTCACGTAAGTTTTAATGAGTCTGATAAAAGAAGAACTCAACATCTTTTCATGTTTAGAGAGATTGAAAAGAAGCGAAAAAGAAAACTCCAGTAGGTCCATTTTCGAAGGTAGTCTCACAGATCTGAAAAGGTAGAAAATTTTATCTGAGAGAACTTCTTAGTCGTGCTAGGCTAAGGTATTCCTTTTTTGTAAATAATCTATCCCAACCTGAAAATGGGTAAACACATACTATTTAGATTCTGTTTCATAGCCTTTAATGAGTTCAAAATGACAAGAGTCTCTGCAACCTTTTCAAATTTTGAGAGTAAAAAAAGCACTGAAAGATGGCTCTAGGGGGTGACTTTTTCGTGTTTTTACTGAGTCTGAAAATTTAATAAAATACAAGTCGTCACTTCATCACCATCAAATTCAGGACCTGTTGCTACACAAGAAACACATGTAAAGCCCATTTTCCGAGATAAAATATTAAAAATAATAAAAAATATGCTCAAAAACCTAATTAGGGTTCTAAAAAGTTTATGAAATGCCTAAAATAGTAAAAATAAATTACTTTTCACTTTTACCTCTTGTGAGCATCTTTACCCTCTTTTCACTGTGATTTTGTGGAGCTGACAGCGGACAATCCAGGAGATCAATCATGAATCTATATTTTCAGGTGAGAGCTTGTGTCCTTGCCTGTGTTTTGAGGTAAATTTCATTACTTGCAATCAATTTTTTCAGGTTTGTGGGGTTTTTTTTTTTCAACCTAGGGCACGACAGTCGGCGCGGGTTCCGGGCATGGACACACACCAGCCTACCTTGAATCCAAATGGGGGTGTGCCACTTGGCATGATTATTTTTAAAACAGTTGCGCCAACAAAAACCACAAATTTTGTGTATAAATTCAACCAAATAGCCCATCTTAAACCTTTAAATAGTTAATAATTTGAATAATGATAGCCACTTTGATGTTTTTGCAGGTGTGTGAAAGCAAAATGGTGATCAAATGGAAGGAAAGAGAACACAGTGAAGAAAATGAGAAAGCCTTAGGAAAAGTAAGATGCGTGGATGTTCTTAGGGACTGCAGGCTTAAAAAAATCTTCATGGCACCATGTCTCCAAGCTCAACCAGAGCTATTACAATACCTGATCAGTGTATGGGACATTGATCAGGAAAGATTCATAATTCATGATCAGGAGCTAGAGATTGAGGTCTCAGATGTTCACTTCATAATTGGATTTTCATGAAGGGGGGCAGTACCAATCCTGACACGTACCTAGCCCATGATGGAAAACATGAGCATGGTCATCAACAGAGTTTTCCGAGGGGCAAGGAAAGGATCCATGAGCGGGAAGGTGGATATCCAAACCATTCCTGATTTGGCACTAAAATTAGTGTTTTACACCATCACACAAACTGTTGGATCTCAAGCTCCGCAAGAAGCCACAAAAAAACAGTTACTCCTTTCCATAGACTGTATGGCACCAACTCTCTACAAATAGGCAGAGGTGGTAACGATCAATATGAAACACCAAATGACGAAATGCAAGAATGACAAGCTGAAATAGTTTGGCTATGGGTCCATCTTAGTACCATTCATCTTGGAACGGTTACCAATCTTTCAATGTTAGGAAGTGATAGTTCCTACACCACCAGCCTAAGAGCCACGAATGGTTTGTTGGGGGCCTTTGATGCCTAGATCACGAGGCGGTCAACAAATTTCTTGGAGACCAGAATTCTTTGAATGGCTCTTTCGACAACTCATTGTCATGGAGGATTGGCCTTATTCTGGCATAGAATTTACAGGTGATGTAGATCTCCCACTCCCAGCAAGAGAGGATTGAGATGAAGCATTGGGTAAGACTCATTTTTTTTATTTTGATGAGTATTATGATTTTTTTGATTATATATGTTCTAATGTTAATCCATGAATTTGCAGATGTCAGCCCATAAAGACCTACAGGAATGTTTCAAATAGCACGGAGGATTCCTCGTGCTTTTGATGTGCCCCCTCATGGGAAGGGAAGTGAGGAGGAGGAAATCATATGCAACCTAGAGGGACTCACCAGTAGAATCCCTGATTATGTGAGATTTGATGATGTTCCTCACGCATACCAGAGGCACAATGCGGGGGTGTAGAACTGTGTTCACTACTTATTGAGGTGGCTCATGTGTGCAGTGACATGCTACCATGAGCATCATGCTGACTAGACACCTAGGCTTTTATTTATGCATATTTTTTGAGAGACATGATGACTCACGATGTAACCAAAACATACATATTTTTTGAACTTTATGATGCAAGCGGATGAAAACACTCGATATATATATATATATATATATATATATATATGCTTATTTTCCTGTATGAATCTTATTATGTAATGATGATGCTTTACAAATTACACAAATGTCTATCTAATTCAATATTAGCTACTATATCAGTTAGCACATTCATTCTTCTAGGAATATGTTGAAATGTGATGCAATCAAAATTCCTTTATAATAAACGAACATGCAAATACAACCTTAAGATTTGAGAATAATAAGGAGTGATAAACATTTGTACAATAAGCTACAACATAATAAGCAGGAAAAATTGCTTGCAAAGTACACGAAGCCAGAAAATAAGAATGGTTTCAATTTTATGCAAGCTTGAAAACATAGGAATTTTTCTTGGAGTTGGTTTCATTTTTACACAAGCCTGAAACTTTTAGAAAACTATGCTTGAAACCAGTTTCATTTTTACACAAGCTTGAAACGGAAACAAACTATGCTTGAGATAAGTTTGCATGCCCCCATCATGATGATTCAATTCGAGGTACATTCCCCCCAAGCTTTATTCCATTAACCTAAGCAAAATTCTGATTACTAATAGGTGGATGGAATGAAGGTTCAATTACAATATCAAGAGAAATATTCGACTAGGACTTTATGAGATCTAATCAAAATATCAAATTGAACGGGAACGTGTTTCATTTTTTAATGAGGTCGACACATTAAAAGAACTATCCTCACGACACCTTGTTTCATTTTTTAAGGAGCTTGACACAAGAAAATGAACTTTGCTCTGACACATTGTTTCATTTTTAATGAGCTTGACATAAGAAAATGAACTATGTTCCAATTAGCTTGGTTCATTTTTTAAGGAGCTTGAAAAAAGAAAACAAACTATGCTCCGATTAGCAGGGTTCATTTTTTAAGGATCTTGACACAAGAAAATGAACTATGCTCCGATGACAACTCATCATGTCGAATAAGAAGTCATGGCTTCCAAGAGGTTCTCATATGATGGGAGAAAAACATCTTGGAAATCACGATAGAATGCCCCCAGTAGATGGTATGCGATGGCCCTATCACTGGATGATGGTAATAAAAAAGTGGCCACATAATTAACCTGTGGTAGGGAAGATACAATCAACAGGTAAGGACCAGGAAGGGACAATGGTGGACCGGCCGTCACATTGGGACCAAAGAAGGAAAGCTGATCAATGGTCACGATCCAACCTTCATGTGGAAAACACATCACATGAAAGAGGGAAGAGATAAGCGCTCCCATGTCATATGTGTAGTCACGCCCCACGAGTAAGTTAAAATACAAGGGGCCTGGAACAACCATCACATCTATATAGACGGTTTTACCTCCAAAAGTAATAGGAAACTTTGGAAGGATCCCTAACAATTGACTGGATCTTTTATTAAAAGCCAAAATATTCTACGTAACAGGCACAAGCGATGGAGAACCAAAATATTTCCAAATAGTTGAAGATAGGACACTAACAGATGCGCCTTCATCTATGATTGTGGTAGGTATGACCATATTAAATGCCTGTACCGTGATTTCAAAGGGCACATAAGAAGGAAGATAGTATACCGCAAATCGACTCTAATCAAAAGAAGCAATCAAGATATTTGGAGGGGGGACCACAGGAATGGAATGGTCATGAAATTGTGTTACAAGAGTAAGAGGAGCATCCTCCTAGACCATGGGCGTGGGAACAGGAGGAGCATCTCTTGAACCATAGGGATAGGAGGATTTTTCTTCAATTCCGAGGAATATGAAGAAACCAGAAGAACACGATGGGAATGAGGTCCACCCTCGACGGAAAATACTTGATGAACCATAGGCAAGATCAGATCGATCGATTCCACAACCAATGGTTAGTCAGGAATGGATTCATGATTTTGAATTTCCAGGGAAGCGAGATTGACTGAAGTTAAATTGTGACCGATCATGTGATCAAATAGCAGAGGACTCAAAAAAAGATTCTGGTAACCAACCGAAAGACAATATGAAGAAGCAATAGGGTTATCCAACACTTTCGTGGCTTCATCCATGTACAGAAAAAGGTGAATGGGATGATGCCCTCCACACAACTTATAGGGATTTGTGATCTTACCTTATTTCTTACGAGTCTTATTAGTACTAGCCAAAGACGTGTCACTAGCATGACCTCCAGAGGCTGATGACAACGACGGATGACCATTGAACCATACTTCGAGCACGTTGGGGATGCCAAGGCAATCTCTAATAAGGTGGTCACCCTTACATAACTTGCAAGGGAATTTTAATTTCCATGGTGGATTGGACGGTTTATCGACAAAAGGTGCATGGGTAGAAATAGCTGCAGGGTTGGCCTCTCACTTATCTGACTTCTTCTTTTTCGTCTTCTTATTCTTCTTCTTATCCTCCTCATTACTAGATTCCAAAATTTCACTAGGCGAAGTAGAAGATGAGGATGAAGAAATAGGCAAAGAGGGTGAGAGGTCCACCTTAGAATCAACATGATGTTGTTCAGGTGAAGGACATGGTTGAACAAAGGTTGGACCACTTGGGACCACCGAGGTCAAAAATAACCACGCGGGTAAACCAACCATTAACCCAAGAAGGGGTAATGTTGTCATATAAGGAGCACCAACATTCCCAAAAGCAAGAAAAGGACTAGGATTCCCTTCGAAGGGGATTCCTTGGTTGGTATACTATAGAAACGTTTCCATTGGAAAAAACCCTCAAAAAATCACTAAGGAAGATAACTTTAATGGGGAATATTTCATGGGCAGTTAATTTTATGACATTGAAACAAAACTCTGCCTTTTCATATTTTAAGAGTCAAGAAATAGGAAAAAGGTGACTCTAGTCACTTTCAGGTTGAACGAGAGCGAAAGGACAAGTTCTCGATGATCTTTTCAATTTTAGGGAGTCACGAAAAGACCAAAAGAACTACCCAGGAAATCTAAGGAAGAGGGTATACCAAGTTTCCATGAATTGCAATATACATCATGGTGATCAAATAAAAGATAAATTACCAAGGACTTAACGTACGTGTAAGAAGTCTCCCCGAATGTTGTGTTCGGTGTATAATGGTTACAGGGTGGCAGACTTAGCTTCCTATGGATAAATGATTGCAACCTATGAGTGTCTCCCTTTATATAATCGACGGTATGGGGAGCACAAGTCCATGCTAGTGCTATCTAATTCCAGATGGCGAACAACAACTACTAGGTTTAACGACACCGAAACACATCACTAGCCTAAACCTCTAAATGCATGCGTTAGGTTTCAATTCTTCCTTAGGTTTATTGAATTCATTTTAATGTTGATGTTGAATTAATTTTTCAATTTCAAGGCCTTACTGAATGTGATATCAAATTCTTAATGCACAACTATATGCAAAAGAAAATCATTCCAATTCGATGAAGAGCTAGCTAAGAGAGGGATAGTAATTCATGACAAAGCAACAATCAATCAAATACAACAGGAATTTTCCTAAATGAATATATGACAGCCAAAGAAGAAAACAAAAATCTCTTTCTTTGTTCACGAAAAGATACTAATGCAAAAGAACGTTTTTCATTTTCAAACTAAGAGAAAGAATGCAAATTTTGTCTTTTTAGATGAATGAGAAGAAAAATGCACTACTACACTAAATGAAAAAATAGACACTAGTTTTGAGCAATTCGAAATGAAATTATCTAAAGCAAAGAGATCAATTCAACACGAACATCAAACATACTCAAAACATAGATGCACTCCTTCAAGCAAAAAAAAGTGCTTTCGACCGATTCAGTGAGTAATGCAATCTATGCTCAACTTGACGAATGGAGAGCTGAATGAACATGAAAATTATTATTCAACAACTCAATGACATGTAGAACCAAAAGAAAAGCTAAAACAATCAATCAAAAAACTGAAACAATAAAGACAAAACTGACTCAAAATTAAGTCAGAAAGTTTAGTGAGGAGGTAGCTGAACAAGTGGCACGAGGCACCTAGAAACCCTAGGATGACAAACTCCACTGATTAGATAAAGGGAAAAAAAATGAGAAGAATGAGACAAGAGAGTCAAAGTAATTCTAGTGGACTAATTGAAAGATGAAAATACAACCCAGAGGAAAGATAAATTGACAAAACTCAGGGAAAAGGCTAAATTTTAATCTACAGGATTCAGCGTGTTTGTCTAGCTGTAATCCATGCTAAACAGATTTGATGTGCTTGTGACAAAGGCAAAAAGTGCCAATTGGTGCAATTGTTCAAGCAACAAGAGTGTTGAGCTAGAAAAATAAGGAAAAAATAAAAAACAACTGAGTAGAGGCCAGACTTGACACTTTTAGACTGAATGTGATGGCTAAAAATAGTCAAACAGGAAAAACAAAGCAGAAAAGCAGTAATACGGCCAAAGTTGAATCGACAAGCAAAATACTAGACGAACAATGAGAGATGACAAACACACTTTTCCCTAGTATTGTCACCAACTTGTTGTGTAGGTAAATCCCCTCTGTGGACAAAGGTGGTCCCTCTAGCCCTGGAGTGGGTCTAGCAACAAGGGAACAAGCTAGAATTTCAGACTCCTAGCTTATAAATGGAAATGAGTTAGGATAGATGGCCTACCTTGGTCCAACGCTTTTGTTGTCGTTTGTAGTAGCGATTCGTTGATCTTTGTCTTCACACGTTTCGGCATTTCAATGGTAATATTCATGTACCTACACAAGGATCAAGTGAACGGTGACAACATATGAAAACATATCTTCATTCACAACTATTCGATTGGTCGAGGAGAATAATTTTTTTTGCATATTATCGATCACAAAATTGGAACCAAAAAACCAGTCTTGCATTAATGATAGAGAAAAGAAGTTTACAACTTTAAAGCCTTGACATTGCAGCCTCCTTCAACGGGTTCAGTCAAACGCTTCCCAAGCATTCTTCAGGGATCGGACTTGGTGAGGCAATGGGCCTAAACTCTATCTTGACAATGGATTCCTCTCTACCTTATTGTTCACACCAGCTATAGTAAGGACTGGTCAACTAGCTTAAACCATGTGAGAAGGATGTATTTATAGGAGAAGAGGAGGTGCTTTGGGATCCATCATAAGGTGTAAGGGAGGCCTAATCCTTTGGAGAGTTGCACAATTATAGGAAACAAAATGACAAAGGAAGGACTTCGATGTTATTCAGTTGAAAAAACCATGATGACTCCACTCATGAAGTGGTTGGGCATGGAAAATTTGTTTCTATTTGAAAAAAATTTCCAAAAATAGTTCAGTGCGGGTAGTCCACTGAGATAGAGCGCCAATGGGTGCAAGGCCCAATGCTAATTTATCTATGAGCGCGAGGCCATAACTACCTACCAGCGCTGACCCAATGTTCTTCATATGATAAGGGATGCAATGACAATTTTTTCAAGGTATGAAAATACACAAAAGTCATTGAAATGGTCCTCCAATGTTTGGGATGGGGATTGCAGGGACGGTGACAAAATACTGTGTAACACCTATATCTATATAAATATGTATTGAGGGCACCTTAGAGGAAGAGGAAGGAACACATGAAGAAATTGGAGAGAGATCCTATGAGTGTTCCCATGTAATAGACAATAAGAGCATTCTTGGAAGTGATGAATATGTAATACTTCTCAGACCTATAGAAGATTCCATGAACATAGAGAGGGTTTTACATCTCTATGGTGAATCAACTAGCATGTATGATAATGAAGAGAAGGATCTAAGTGAGAGGATCTAATTTAGGAGAAAACTAATATCTACTCTAAAATAAGTCAAGGAGCTATCAAAATCAAATCTCAAGCAAAAATAGAAATTACATGGGTATCAACTTGAGAATGAGAATTTGAGAAAAACAATAATTGATCTTAATTTTCAATAAGAAGAGGCTAGTAGAATGAATGCGATGTTGACCAATTAGCAAAAAGATAAAGAATTCCTTTGTAAGAGACTACAAGACGAAATTTTCTCATTGAGACACGAATTAATATGGGTAAGCAAAGAGATATCTCAATATCAAAATCTTCAGAAGAGAATAAAGGACTTGAATGAGATGCTTGTTAAGAAGAGATCCCCACTCATCAAGGTTGGTCTAGGTTTTGAAGAAGAATCAAGCTCCAAGAATGAAATTCATGAAGGGCTAGCTATCCAAGTAAGGGTAGTTGGAGGTCCCAACAACAATAAGGGAAAATAGTTTGTTGGACAATGACAACAACAAGGAAATTAGAAATAGTAAGAGAAGAAGAGGGAAAAACAGAATACTAAGCAACAACGAGGAGAGTAGTAGAAGAGAGCCAAGCAACGATAAGAAAGAATGCAAGGCACTAATGAAAAATGTGATGGAAAGAAGATGAAGAACCAACAGAGTTCCTTTCCTCCTAAAGGACACATCATTCAAAAAAAAGGTATCTTCAATCCTCAAAATACGTTTTATGGATACCTTTTTTAATGCAGTAATTTTGGACATAAAGCTATAGACTGCAGATGGCATGCAAGAAAATAGATGTGTTGGGTAGCAGTGATCCAAAAATGCACAAAGTGGCAAAGGGAATACATGTTGGTAGCGATAGAGGTGTTGAAAGGAATGTTTGTAAGCCATATTGAATGCTACAATTGTGAAATTTTGTGCATAAGGCAGTGGATTGCAGATATGAGAGGATAAGGAATCTCCCTCAAAATATGTAGGAAAGTGAAGCATGGGAAGATGAGTTTTCCTTAAGTTCTCTTAGTAAAGGGGGAATTCTAAACAATGGAAGGAGAAATATAAAACCCTTTTTAAGTGCCAACTGTAATGAGAAAAAACCTCAAGTAAAGAATGGGAGTAATCACCTAATCAATCCTTTGTTACAAAGTGTTAGGTCCATATATTACTAGTATAGTCCCTTATTGTTGTTAGTGTAACCCCCTTATTATTATTATTGTACCCTTGTAACCCCCATATTGTTATTATTTTGTCCTTAAATTATTATTTTTAGGTCGGCTCAGATTACATTGTGGCCCCACTAGGATTACATTGTGGCCCCATGGAATCCTATATATAGAAAGGAGGTTTTGTAATTTGTAACATCAAAGAATTTTTGATTCATGTAATGTATTGGAGGTTTCCCCCTAAAAGTGGCTTATTTATAAGGCGTTGATATCTCTTTTCTTCTATTTTTGGAGCTGGTTTCACAACATTTGGTATCAGAGCTTTGGATTCTAGGGTTTTCGTTGCTCCAAAACGGTCATCATGGAATTTTCTCTATACCTTTTTTTCTATGAAGGTTCAGAAGCTAAAATTTTTAGAGTGTGAAGCCAAAATCCTAAGGAACATCATTGCAAAATTTCAGAAGCTAAAATATTTAGAGAGCGAAGTTGAAATCCTTAGGAACATCGTCGCAAAATTTCAAAGCTTGGTTCACAATGTTTTCGGAGATATGTTCTGTGGATGTTAGGTCTTTTCAGGTTCCCGAATTTCATCTCAAAGAGGTTATCGTGGGAAAATATTCATAACTCTCTCTCTGAGCATCAGATTGGAATGATGTAAAAAGTGGCCGCAATTACACGGACTGTAATTTCTTGTCTATCAATTTCAAAGCCAAAGGAGGAAATAGTGACATGTGGAAATTTGTACAATTTCTCTCTACTGAACCAGTCCATAATTGGGTCATTGTGGGAGATTGGACATAAATTTGACTTGAAGAATCCAAATCAGGTCAGACCTGTGACATTTGAAAGAAGCTTTAGAGGGATACTACAAGGCCAAATTTTAGATATTGAGGATCTACAATTACAGATATAATTCAATTTCAATATAGAGCTCCTCAAAAGAAAGTAAAAGGTGTGTATATTTTTTTCCCGAATTGAATAAGTCTTGTTTGAAGAATCAAGTTGAATTGATTCCAAGGGCATATTGTAGAATATATATCAGTATTAGATTCTAAAATGGCCCCTAAAAATAATCAACACCCATTAAGCCTTTAGAAGGCTCTACTGTGACTCATGAAGACGAAGAATGACAACATGACATATCAAATTTACAAGAGCAAGTGAAACAAATTTTGCTCTTGCAAAGAGGAACAAAAAATGACATGGAAATTTTGAAGAAAGGCGTGGAAACTAAGATGGATGATTTGAAGAAAGGCGTGGAATATAAAATGGAAAACATAAAGAATGATCTAAAAGCAGACATAGAAGGTTTGACAAAGTTGGTACAACAAATGTGTCCTAATGGTGAAAAGATAGTAGAGAAAACTCATGATGAGAACAAAATAAATGCTAATCATGATTTCATACACTCTAATGTTGGTGGGAAGAACCACCATATTCCAAAAATGGATATGAGTAAGTTTGATGGAAAGGATCCTGTAATATGGATACTACAGATGGAGCAATATTTTGATCTCAATAATGTGAAAAACACACAAAAGGTACACATTGCAACTTTACATTTAGAACAAAATACATTTGTATGGTATCGATGGCTTTGCTCTCGTCAAAAAATTTTCACTTGGTAAATTTTTACGGAGGAAATGATAGCACATTATAAGGATACAAAGAGCAACACCTTCTTTAGCCAATTGATAAATCTCAAACAAAAGGGTTTAATGGGGGAGCATATTGAGGACTTCCAAAAATTGAATATAAGGGTAACTGATATTCCAGAGGAACATAGGATTGATCTCTTCATAGGTACTTTAAAGGATAACATCCAACATGAAGTTCACATTTTGGAACCTGATTCATTGGAGAAGGCATTTAGGTTGGCAAGAAAAATTGAATGTAAAATTATGGTGACATGGAAGCCTACCCCTCACTTCTATAAAGAGGGAAATGCTACTACTCCTAGATTTCAAAAACCTACAAGGTTGACACCACAAAAATTGGAAGAAAAAATAGCAAAAGGGCTTTGCTACAGTTGTGATAGGAAACACACTAAAGGTCATAAGTGTGTTGAGAAGAAACTATTTTACATAGATTGTGAAGAGGAAGAAGAAAATGAACAAGAAGAGGATATACACCAGGAACTGTTGCACTAAAAATCGTCATCCTGACATTCTACTATGTGTATGAGCTCATTATTATTCATACTTCCTCCTTTGTAATTCTAACATATCAGTTCCTCATGTCAAGCCTTGAAAATCAGAGAAAAGTTCCTAAAAATCTCCTTAACTCTGGTGTCGCACTTTCTCTATATCTTGCCTGCAGTCTCGCACCTAATGTTCATGTCTCTTGCGTACCTGAATGCAATTTCTCTGTGTTATGGGTGTGGACCCCTGTAAAGATTAAAAAGGTGCAAGTAAACTAAAAAAATCTCACTTTCAGTAAATTCTAGAAGCCTCTAGAAAGAATCCTGCGGTGGCAGAACCGCTCTTTTGAGGTTCATGGATCCCTTACCTTATGGAGCTAACCCCTTGATGTGAGGAGCTTATCCCTTTGAAGGAGGATTCTATCCCTTCATAGTTGGAACTGAAACCTCCTCTTTTCCACTATAAAAAGAGGCATTGGGTAGCCTCAAGGGGAGTTCAAACTTTAGAATTATTTGAGGTTAAGTGCTGTTGGGATTCAGACTCATTTAACTGAGATTTTTGTGAGGAGAGATCACATACCTCTATCTGTCTCAGTTAGAGGAGTTCAGAGCTTATTAGAGTAGAGGAGATTCCTTCTTCGGACCCCGGGAAGGCCTGTTCAACATCAAGGCTAAGGTTGTAAGGTTTTCCTTCTTTTAAAGTTAATACAAATGAATTCATTTTTCTCAATAAGTTATTAGTTGACTGTTTATTTCATGGATTCCGTGATCACCGTGATAAGCATGATTTACGATGTTTACTATAGAGGTGCTATGTAATGTTTTCTTGTTTTTGATTGTAGGTTTACGAAGATAGCTCCTTCAAGTGCCCGAGGGACAACAACTACTTCAAACAAGCATTGGACCTATGGTAAGTCTTTCACACCTCTATAGTGCTTTTTGTAAATCGTATATGCTTAGAGAAATATAGGTTTATTTGGCTGTTTTTTGCTAGATTACCTTTTGGTACTAGGGAGATCGATCTTGTCTGCAAGATTGATTAATCCGGCCAACAAATTGGCGACTCCGCTGGGGAAAGAACTTGTTGTTTTTGGTTCTCTTTTATTTTTGATTTGAGGAAAAGTTTTTCTTGGTTTTTGATTGATAGATATCTACCTGGGTAGCTTAGGTTTTCTTTGTTTTTTAAAATTTTGAAATCTTTATGTTTTTGTTTAGTTTTTCTAGGGACTGCACTTTGTTCGTTTGCACAGTGCGGGCAGTTTCACACTTTCCTTAAGTAAACAGTGCGGGACCGCACCTGTTACTTCTGGACACCTGTGGACCCTGTTAAAATTTTGAAAAACTCCAGACTTATTTCTTTAGTTTATCTTTATTTTGATTTATATTTTTTAGTATCTGCCCAAATTGACGTTGTTTCTGTATAAAGCCTTTTGTGAATGAATTCCAGCAGTGTTTGTGTTTTGATGATTTTCTGGAAATTTTTCATTTTGGATTGCTTTTGATTTGGTCTCTGTAGGGATTCAAAGCATTGGTAGTTTGAAATACCTCAGATTACATTGGTAATTTTGCCTTTTTTCTGAGTCTGACCTGATTGTGAAATCCATCCTTTATTGAGAAATAGATCTTCTTATTTCTTTGCAAATCTTCGAAAAAACTTTGTTATAGGTTTTGAATTTTATTTTTATAAAAAACATATCTGAGTGTTTTTGATTTGTTTGTTATTCTGGACAAATAGATCCTTACTTTACTGAACAACTAAAAAAACATTCTTCAAAAATATTAAAGCTTTTATTCAATTAGATTTTTAAAGTTTGTAGATCTCAAAATTAGTTTTGTAGTTTTGAGTGCTTTTAAAAATTTGTAGATTTCTTTTGAAGGAAAATTGTTTTTGTAGTTTCAAGTTTTTGAAAGTGAAAGGATTTTGTTGTGAGCTTTGATAATTTGTCTCATTTTGAGTTAGTGTTGAAAAGAAAAAAATATTTTCTTCTAGTTATTCTCTATGTTTAAAGAAATAATTGCTTCTTAAAAGAATTGCATTCTCGAACTCTTTCTTTAGCTAGAATTTCATTGAAAGAAAACGAGTTGATTATCATTTTTAGGTGCATTTTTAGTTTTTTTGGAAGTCGAGTCTTCACACCATCAAAGTTTCATTTCCATACCTATTTGACTTAATAAACAACTCATAAAAGTAACACTCAATTAAAATTCATCTAGCAATCTTTTTATTTTATAGGGCTCTTATCACCAACATAGCTTAGGCTAGTATCTTGGAGTAGGGAGTAATTAACTCTCCAAGATAGTAAAAACAAACAAGTAGATAAATCTTGCGATAGGAAATAAATCCAATCGTAATTGGTACAATCTGGGAAGCTTCTCTTAAAGAAGTCAATCACGAGATCATGTACGAACCTTTGAAACAATCAATTTTGTTTCATTGGGAAAGATAGAATATTTTGCACGCATTACAAACGATAAACCTCGGATTAACCATTGTCGAGGAGCTTGGGGTAACTTGTCGGTAAACCTCATATTAACCATGTCAAGGAGCCTTCAAGGGGATTGAGCTTTGTTACTCTGCCCTTGCGCGTGGGATCAGATCGTAGATTGTTCACCTAGTTGTATTTGTTACTGTTGGTAACCTTAGTGTCCAAAAACTTAAGATTATTTCCTAAGGTGACGGTGAAGGAAAGATCTCACTGTACCTAGAGCAGATTTCGACTAGACTCACTTGGACTCTCTGGGAGTTTCTCTTCACACGAGATGGTTTTGTGAAGAAACTTGTGCCAGTCTGTTTCATTAAGCAGGTTGTCGGGGTAACTGTTCCAACCGCCCTTTCTATATTAAATTTCTACTAAGTTGGATTTCATCACCAACTAGTGTTTTTAGTACGAGAAGTTTACTGTTTGTGTGTGGTTTGAACTCTTAGATTTTTAAGCGTGTGATTCAGATATTTGTTTCTTTAGAGACTTTAGGTGTTTTTATTGAAATTTTTCTTTGTTTGTGTGTGATTAGTTAATATTTAGTCATGGTGGAATTGCCGAGACAATCCCAAAGACTTTAAGGGAAACCCCCTGAATATACACCAGGTCAGCTTGAAGGGATGCATGCTCTAGTATCATCTAGTAGTGGTAGAATTAGATCAATAAAAGTTGGAACTTCATCTATAGTTGTTCATCCTGATCATCAAACACCCACAACAGAACACATTCAACAACCAATTTCAGTTTCGGAAGTTACTGGTAGTATTTCTCCTTCTAGTGAATTAGCTGTCAAACCTGAAATTTCTGAGCCTAAAACTGAATCGTCTATTTTGGAAACATCCTCAAGACTTATTACACCAATTTTGAGCGATCCTGGTTCACCTAGCATAAGAAATATTGTCACTGAAGATCTTCCATCTGGCCTCATTTCTATTGAAGAACTTACTAGTCCAGATGAAGAGTTATCTCTTTCCGAATCCCCTCAGTCTTTAAATCTTAGGGAGCGTGAATCTATTTTCTACAACCCTATTCGAACGAACGCTTGGTATCTATCTTTAAATTTTTTTTGAGAGAATCCGGGTCTTGCTTTTTCTCCACCTCGAATTCCATTTCATCCTACACCGAGAGGTTACTATCCATCATCCATTATGGCAGGAGAGTCATCCATGTTTTCCCAAACACCGGAAGCA
The DNA here is from genome assembly GCA_034641835.2 of Pinus albicaulis. Taxonomy (NCBI): domain Eukaryota; kingdom Viridiplantae; phylum Streptophyta; class Pinopsida; order Pinales; family Pinaceae; genus Pinus; species Pinus albicaulis. The sequence goes on from CM076582.1 coordinate 779,160,445, forward strand.
TTTTTACATGGTGGTCCTTCTGTTCCTTCAAGATATCAGGCTCTGTCTGGTACTTTCTCTGGAGCAGCTCCTCAACCAATTGAACACGTATTATCATCTGGTCTTAATGGAGTTAAAATTGAAACGTCGAATGCAGAGCAAATCTTTATGATGTCTGGTAATATTCCGAATCCTCAACCTCAAGGCAGTTAGTTACTGCCTAGAGGAAAATTTCAGGGAAATTAGTTACCGTCTGGGGGGCAACCTCAGGGTAGTCAATTATTGACTTGGGGGCAACCTTCAGGCAATCAATTACCGCCGAGGGGGGGGGGCAACCTCAAGGTAACTTTTTCCCAGGACAAAATGTGGAATCATATTATTTAGGAGGAAAACCTCAAGGATAGTACATACCTCAAGGTTATCAACCTTCAGGACAATACATACCCCAAGGCCAACCCCAAACTAAATATGCTCCTCAGGGTCCTTATCAATTCCAGCTTTAGTACGCGCCTCAAGGTTATCAACCTCAAGGTCAATACCCAATTCAAGGTTTCCAACAGCCTTCTGGCCAATCATCTATTCAAGGAGCCGGAAATTTAGCACTTACTTATCAACCCTACGTTCAACCAGGCTATGGTCCTTACGTTCAACTTTCTACGGGACAATACGCCGTAATGAATATGGTGTGGGATCCATCCCAATATCAACAACCTATGTAGCCTAATGTGCAGTTGCTTTCTCAACCTGGACAACCTTTGGTTTTTGGTCCAACCCAGCAACCCGTCCAGCCTACTATTCAAACTCCTACACCTAGTTCTATTTAGCAGTCTGGGCCTAGTACACCTCAAACTCTACCTCAAACTGCTGCAACTGCTACAACGTTTGTTCAAACTATAACACCTGTTTCTAGAGTATCTGTAGCTCCAAGTTCTTCTATCCCTGCATCCGTGCAAATCCCCCAAGTATCTGTACCCCAGTTAGGACCTTCAGTTCAGACTTTGACCTAGATGCCTGCGGGACAAGCTGGTACAAGTACGGTGGTCACAAGTCAACTGCAATTCATGTATCAACCATACCAGGGATAGCCTCAATTCATTTCCGTTTCACAAAATCCAAATTATCAATATCAACCGTACCCTGGCTATTTTTATCAACAGCCTCAACAACCCCAGTTTGGTCCGGTTAATCCTGGTTATCCGGGAGGTTACACAATTCCTAATGAAAATCCGATTCCCAGTTATCCTGGGTATCCTCCTCTTGGAACTGCTTTGGCTACTTAAGGTTTTCGCGACCCTAACTGTCAGTCACAATTTATTGCAAATTTGGATTTACCTGATTTGACGCGCCTTACAAATGATCCAATTTTCTATTATCCGTACTGGCCACTAATGTTGGATAAGTTGCCCAGTGATATACCAAAATTTGAAGGTAAGTCAGGAGAGGATCCATCAAATCACGTTATGACTTATCACCTCTGGTGTGCGTCTAATTCAATAATTGATGATTCAATTCGCTTACGTCTTTTTTAAATAACTCTTATTGGTCTTGCCGCCAAATGGTACATTGAGCTACCACGAGGCTGTTTTAATAATTTCAGTCAGCTAGTAACTGCCTTCTTGACTCATTTTCAGTTGCCTGTCAGATACGTCAATGGCATGGAATTATTAACCTCACTAAATCAATCCACATCCACATATATTTATGATCATATTCATGAATGGCGACGTAGAAGGCGTTTGGTGAAAGTTTACATTTCAGATCAAATTTTGGCGGAATGTTTTGTTAAATAATTATTACGCAAAATCACTAAAGATGTAGCTAAGGCTGGCATTGTTACTGAGGAGCAAGTAATTTCTCAAGCTAAGTACCTTGACCTCGTTTATAAATAGTAAGGTAATTTGCATGAAAAAATCCCCGATCTTCCAAAAAAAGGTCAAATAGCTGCGGCTCCTTTAGGGTCTCATGCCGCTGATGGTATGATTGGTACAGTCAATACTAAAAGCAAGAAGAAATCTTCGAAGAATTCTTCTCCTATTATAACTTTACCTGATTCCCCAAAAGGAGAATCTTCCCCCAAAATTTCTGCCAAAATTCATGTCGTAGAGACATCTACAACCAAATCTAAATTCGGCGGTAAAAAGAAAGGGAAGAATAAAAACAAAAATAATTCAAAAGAGAAAACTGATAAAAACGAATCCAATGACAAAAAACACAAACCTCGCTATCCTTGTTACATTTGTGACGAGGATCATTTTACTAAGGAATGCCCACATCGAGTAGAGGTTGCAAAATTCGTTAAATATTCACAACAACCTGCTATCTTGATGGATCCTTTTCCAACTCAAGATAGTAAGATGGTTGGTTCTACCTCGAATGCCTCAGAAGAACCTATTCTGATGATGTCTCATGTAAGGATTGCAACGCGATCGCAAGATTATGGTAGTAAGAATCCTGTTGATGGTAAAGAAGCATAATCTTCTAGTGTAAACACATCAACTACACCTCCTCCTATTTCTGGTCCGCAACAGATCAAGAAACCAAATCGAGAATTAATAATCAAACCACCTGCTAAAGGTGTTCTTCGTAAATCAACTTTCAATCCACATGCGAGAGCTGCTCAGAATTACAACATTGTTGAAGACTTAGCTATTTCCCCTTCAGCAATGTCGGCTTTGGAAGTGATGCAATCATGCCCAACACAGCGTAAATTACTTTTGTCTACCATAGGAGCTGTCAATATTCAGGATTCGAACCTTATAATCTTCGATTTAGAGAATATTACACCTCGCCTACCTCACCAAATGGCTTTCCAAATTACAGTGTTAGTAAAAAACAGACTGATCTTTCAAACTGTGATTGATGAGGGAGCTTCAACGTGTATTATGTCAATCCAGTGTTGGAAATCACTTGGTTCTCCTACACTCAATCAATCTCCGACAATTCTAAAGGATTTTGATGGCCGAGGTTTGCACCCTTTTGGCATTTTGCAGGATTTACCCATTGGGGTCGAAGGTAAAACCATAAATATAGATGTGGAAGTGGTTGATGCCCCTCTATATTACAACCTTCTCCTGGGTCGTAGTTGGTCTTATGCTACGACTGCTGTTGTTTCTTCGGTCTTTCGACTTATAAAATTTCCACATCAAGGAAGGATCATTACAATAGATCACTTAAGTTATTTTTCTTCCGATCCAGCCTCTACAGAAACAATCCAGCGCATTGGTAAAGAGGCTATCCCTTACAAGGATGTTGGAGTAGGTTTGATTAAAGATTCTGGTTTACTAGAAACTTTTTCCTTTCCTCCTCCTAACGTAACGCCTTCTATCGCAACTATTCATATGATTTCGTCAGATACTGTTATGTTTGATGATCCTTAGGTCGTACCTTCTGACTCCGAGTTAGATTCATTTGATGGCATGATGCCTTTGAGTCCATTTGAAATTTCATATTAGGCTGTACTATCACTTTCCGACCCCTCTTCAACCGAAACTGGTCCAATGAATGGGATCCATGAGGAATCACTTTCTATATCTAGTTCAACCACAATGACATTTCCTGATCTTGTTCATACTAATGAGTAGATTTGTGAACTTTTTTCTATTGACGATTTACCATGGGAAGATCTACATCATAGATCTTCATTTTTACCTGAGCTGGATCATTTTGAAGAATGATTTCGCTTCTATTTTTACTGCTGAATATGTCAAAGAACCGCAAAATCCATTACAAAATCCTGATTCTGAGTTAAATTTGGAAAATATCTCTCGAACGATTCCAATTGACATTTCAGTAAAGCCAGGAATAATTGAAGACATTCATATAGGTGCTTGCTGTATAGAAAATGAAATTCAAACTTATAAAGCCCTATTTCAAGAATTCCATGATGTGTTTGCCTGGTCCTGCGAAGAAATGTCAGGAATTGATCCGTCAATTGTCATACATGAAATCAAGACTTACCTGGATGCCAAACTTGTCCGTCAACGTTTACGTCAAATACATCCGAGAAAAGCTGCTGCTATCAAAGCCGAAGTTGAGAAATTACTTCGTGCATGTTTCATTTATCCAATTCCTTTAACTGATTGGGTATCGAATATTGTTCCTGTTACTAAAAAACAAGAAACGATACGCGTATGTATCGACTATAGGGATATTAATCGAGCTTGTCCTAAAGACAATTATCCAACCCCCTATATGGATCAAATAATTGATGATTGTGCTGGCAGTGAAATGTTTTCCTTTATGGATGGTTTTTCCGGTTACAATCAAATAAACATACTCCCTGCTAATCAGCCAAAAACAACTTTCATTTGTCCGTGGGGGACATTTTCTTATGGCAAACTACTCTTTGGATTGAAGAACACTGGAGAAATTTTCCAAGGGGCTATGTCTTACGCATTTCATGACATTAAGCACATTGTGCAGCCTTATCTCGATGATTTACTTGCTCATTCATCGCGTAGGGCTGACCATATCACTCACATACGAAGCTATATTTATGAGATGTAGGCATTATAGAATTAGGCTGAATCCACACAAATGTGTTTTCTGTGTAGAATCGAGTCGCTTACTAGGATTTGTTGTTTCGAAAGTAGGCATTCGCGTTGATCCATCGAAGGTCGAAGCTATTGTCAATTTACCTCCTCCTTCGACTTTGCGCCAACTCTAAAGTTTGCAGGGGAAAGAAAACTTTTTACGTCAGTTCATTCCTAACTACGCCGAGCTAACAAAGGGTTTTACCCGGTTGCTGAAACAGAACATTCCATTCTTTTGGGATGAGATCACTGATTGATCTTTTGATGCACTTAAACACATGTTGACCCTTGCACCATTATTGCATCCTCCCAACTACAACCACGACTACGTTTTGTACCTCACCACTTCTCATTCCACAATTGGAATGGTTTTAGTTCAGGAAGATGAATCTAACACTAAACATGTGATTTAATATCTTAGTCGAAATCTGCATTCGAATGAGATCAAATACACACATGTGGAGAAATTGGCCTTGGTAGCTGTTCAAGCTGTCCAAAGATTTAGACACTACATCTTATTATGCAAAACCACAATAATTTTTGGCTATAACCCTATGATGTACATTTTAACCAAACAATTGCTAGATCCTGCAAGAATTTGACTTGGAGTTTGAACTTGGAGTTTTAAAGGTTTTTGCCGAACTGATGTGTGATTTCCCCTCTACTGATACCGAAACTGTGGTAGAGGAGTCCATTGCAGACGAATCCTTGTTTCTTATCAGTACTATTGATCCATGGTATGGATATATTATCGTTTATCTCCAAACCCAATATCTTCGGTCTAAAATCTCATAATCTCAGCGACAGAAAATACGTTTCCAATCCCAACAATACAATATTATTGGTGATACACTCTATCGTCGTGGAACAGATTCTGTTTTCCGACGCTGTCTTACTCATGAAGAAGATGAGAAGGTTTTAAATGACTGCCATTATGGAGCATGTGGCGGTCATATGTTTGGGTATGCCAAAACCTAAAAGATATTGCGCGCTGGTTATTTCTGGTCGTCGTTATTCAAAGATTGTATCTATGCAGTCCGGAAATTCCATAATTGTCAACTCTTTGATCGTAAGATGCGTGTGCCACCTGCTCCTCTTCACCCTATAATTGTTGTCGGTCCTTTCAAAAAATGGGGTATTGAATTTATTACATGTAACCCTCACTCGGCCGGGGGGAATGCATATATTATCTTAGCGGTAGATTATTTTGCTAAGTGGGCTGAGGTGATGCCTACATTTTCGGTTGACGGCAAGACTGCTACAACTTTTGTATTCAATCACATAATTGCTAGGTTCGGTGTTCCTCAAGCCATTATTACAGATCATGGAAGTCATTTTCGGAATATCATGATGACTGAACTAACATATCAACTTCGCCTGTGCCACGATAGTTCCGCTCCGTATTATCCATAGGCTAATGGTCTGGTTGAAGCTATCAATAAAGTTTTAGTCACTATGATCAGACAAATTATTGGTATTCATAAGTCGAATTGTCATTCCATGTTATTTTTAGCACTTTGGGCATATCGAACCTCGATAAAAACATCAACTGGTTTCACTCCCTTTCAATTGGTTTACGGTTTGGAAGCTGTGTTACCAATTGAATGCGAAATTACATCATTGAAATTAGCCATAGAATTACTCCTAGCTACGTCTGAAGAGGAGAAACGTTTTTTGTACTTGGCTCAGCTAGATGAGAATCGACGAAGTGCTGCAATAGCAAATGAGGCTCATGTCAAACGAATAAAAGCTTAGTATGATAGAAGTGTTACCCCTCAGAATTTTCCAGAAGGAGACCTAGTCTTAGTTTATGATCAAGCCAATGATAAGTTAGGAGCTGGAAAATTCGTGCCTATGTGGCATGGTCCTTTAATTGTTAAGCGAAATCTAGCAAAAGGGGCCTATGAACTGATAGATTTTGATGGTGTCCCTTTAGATAAACCTAGAAATGGGCTTTATCTGAAGAGATATTATGCTTTAACTTGGTGTGGAGATTTTTTGTTAGAATAGATTTCTTTACTGCTGGTGTGTCTTAGATTAGAAAAGAGTGCCTAGTTTAGAAGTGTTTTTTGTCACTATTCCTACTTATCTGAGTTTTACTCTTGATATTGAAAATGTCGACGTCTCTTCAAACCTACATTGGTTTTGCTGATGGTGCTTGTCGTAGTACACAGAACATTTCTTCCGCAGCTTGGGTTATTTATTCACCCTCTGATGAGTTAGTATCCATGCATGGGGTAAGACTTGGTCAAACAACGAATAAAATTGCAGAGTATAGTGCAGTGATTGAGTTATTATCTAAATCCATATCATTTGGAATTTGGATTTTGATTGTTAGGTTGGATTCTAAACTTGTTGTATTACAGCTCAACAGGGTTTATGCCATTAGAAATCCAGTGTTATTACGGTTATTTTTAAGAGTTCGTCTCTTGGAACGTGAATTTGATTACATTGAATATCAGCATATTCCAAGACATTTAAATACATTAGCAGATGCAGTTTCTTCTAGTATGATAAATCGACATTTGCAATAATAAAAACGGTAAATTAAACAACATTCATAACATGTATACAGATAGCCGGTAAATAGTGATATGTCATAGTATAGAAGTGTTTTCAAAATATATACATCGTCTTCGATCATAGGTTGGAAACACCTTATGATCGGCAAAAATGGTAATACAAAAGGTCAAAAATATGAGTCTATGACACGATCATCCTATCACTGGTGGTGATTACGATAAGAGACCACTGCCCAGGCCACCCTACATAGGAACCTCCTAAAAGGTCCTGGGACACCAATCACGTATCTCTGTAATGTGAGTGGAATATCATCTATGTCCATCTCTGGAATATCTAGAGTCAGGCGCTCTAGGTGATGCTCTAAATCAGACAGGATCTCTGTTGATTGGCCTGCTGGGGCTGGTGTGGCTGCAGCTGGTTGTCTCCTTTCATAAGGCTGGAGATGGGCTGGTCATCGTGGGCCCACATATGCATTTAAAACTTTTGGTTATTAGTTTCAAGATGATTAGAATAAAAAATTTAGAACTTAGAAATTGTTGAAAATGATTTTACCTGATTCATGCCACTGTTCCCCTGCTAGGAGAGTCATCTCTTGGTCGCTGCGGAAATCTATCCCGGCGTATGGAAAGTCCTCTATAACAAAAATTTTGCGTTCTAGCCAATGAAAATATGAAGGAGGAAAAATAACAATTTCGATGCCCTCAATAGCATGACGGGCCATCAATGCAACCCAACGAACCATCCTAGGTTCTCGAGGTCGTCCAACATCAATAGGAATGTTTTTCAGAGCTAACATGGGGATCCTCTCTAGAGAAAAGGTGACTACAATGGATCCATATCCAAATTTATTTAGCTTTCCATTCTTTTCTCTGGTTAGTTGGCCTTTTACGTTGGCCAACACAGCTTCGCACCAGTTGAAAATGGTGCCTCGAAAACAGTCTACAGCAATGCGCATTTGGGAACCGGTAGCCACATGCAACGCTGCACTCCCACATAGTCTGGTGACATTAAATGAAATAAATTTTAGCTCAGGATGGATGATAGTTTTTATGTCAATCCGTTTGTCCCGGGGGTCTGCCTGATCATCACAGAACTCTTGTCAAAGACTAGCGATAGTCTGGCCACCTGGCCTAGTCCCAAATAGAGAAATTTGTTCGCCCCTTTTGGACAAACCAGTCAGAAAATAGATATCCTCCAGCTCAATTTCGAGCCAGTGGCTGCCAATAATGAAACAATGGTCCTGTACGTTCCACCTGTTCACCAGCCATGTTAGGAGGTATACCTGTGCCCTCATGCCCTAAATGGCCCAGAATTTATACAAACCGCATGCTCTTAATGCCTGAATTGTAGGAAAATGGAGCATTGCGGCGTCATCTACATCTTCATGCTCGCGTTCTCTCCAAATAAGCATTTTGTATGTCCTACATTGCATAAAAAGATATATTAGAACAAGATTTTTTGAAAATTCTTAGGCAGGAATTGAGAAAATTGAGTTCAAAATTTAATTTCGCGGGGTCTGCACCTGAAATTTGTACATAGTGCATAGATACACATGGGAACTATGGAATGGGTGTGGACCCAAGACTTTTTCCAACATAGAAAAAAGTCAGGGTTCGCAGGGCCCGCGTGTTGCACCTGCGGACCCGCGCGGGCGATTTTTTTCAACATATTTTTTCTTAAAAAATGAAATCTAAAACCAAAAAATGAAATGAAAACAGATGAAATGCAAGATTAGGAGGTCATGGATTACCTGGAGCTGATGGTTCTCGATTTCGTCGGACAGATTTTCCAGAATCTTCACAGGAACGTTTTTACCCAAAATCTTTTACTTTTCACTCTGAACTCGAATGGTAAAAATGAAGTTAGAAAAGCCCTTTTTATAAGTTTTTTCGAATAAACGAATTTCTAATCTGTTTATTTTTCACTTTAAAAAGGTTATTTTTGAAAGCATTTTTATTTATCTTAAATAGATATGTGTAATGTTTCAAGTTTTTGTGCAGAAATTGGATTTTTCAGGAGAATTGATCATTTTTCAACAAAGAGCATACTTTTATCATTTTTTCGGACTCTTTCAAAATTTTATGAGAAAGCGAAACATTGGAGTCCTCTTTTAAGCCCTTTTCAGACTCTCTAAACATGAAAAGATTGCTGAGCACTTGATTATTCGAACTCGTTAAAATAAATGAATAATCATCCTTTTAGTATAAGTTTTCCCCTTTTACGGACTGAAATGGACTATTTACGAAAAAGGTATACGTTGACTAATTACGGTCAATAGAGTTCTCTCCCGCATTATTTTATCCTTTTTAGGGCTCGAGGGACTAAATTTATGAAAAAGTACACCCATAGAGTTTTCTTAAGTTTTTCTTCTAACTCCCTAAAATTGAAAAACACCGAGTTTCTCCTATACTGGACTCGTTAAAACTTAATAGTAAAGGACCTGTTCAATTTTAAACAGGAACGAACCACTCCTTCTTAGGTTTGAATCTTAAACTAAGTTGGACTCATCCGAAGGATGAGCTTATAAACAAGCAAATGTTATCCTCCTCAAGCTTGTCAAAAATAAAGAGGTATTTGTCAGAAATGGTGGGGGAAAAGAGAGAAAAATGGACTTATTTTTTGTATTTTGATTTTTCGAAAATCTAGTTAACCACTCTTGAACACAACACTTTTGTTCACCTGGGTTGGGAAATCCTTTGCCTAATATTTAATCAAACCGTATTGAAAGTTTTCAGTCGGTTTCTAGGTATTAGCTTTGGGTCAATTGTCACAAAGCCTTCTGCAGTGTTGTTATGTGTTCAAGAGGACAGTTCGAATAAACCACTCATCTGCAAAATATCTGTCGTCCATTTGACCATCCCTGAGTCAGTCCTTTCCAATATATTTTCAAAACTTGATCTATGATTTCGTGTTGTGGGCTTGCCTACGACGAATCACTTTCTATCGACGACAACTCATTATCTAGGAAGTTGATCCAGAAATCGTCAGTACCTTGAAATCTGCATGCCTCAATGGCAGTTTTCTCTCTTTCGATGACAGGTTACATCATTGACCTTCGATCGAATGATTCCGTGACATATTTGACTTCAGCTCATTCATTCACATTTCATGGATTGTACTAGGTACTTTGACGGCCATTGACATTACTGGTGGTTACTCTCACACTTGTTAACAGTTTACATCATTGACTGGTAATCAAGTGGTTTCTACCATGTTCGACTTCGATACATTCATTCACATGGATAGAATCGTACTAGTTCGAGATGCGGAAATCAAGACCCTAGATCTAGTTTCTAACATCCAGGCTGTGAGGAATTTTGTTATCATTTATACAGTGGACTATTCATAAACAAATGGCTGCGTCCATACTGTGTCTACACATGTCTATACTGTGATATATTCAAAATCATTCCTGTATCAGAATAATTTGAATCAGTTTCTAGTTAGTTTTGATTTGAGTATGGGAATTCCTACCTCAGCGATGATATGTATACATATATATATTGCATTGAATGTTTTTACAGGTTTCGACTGGGGTGTCCACAGGATGATCCTTGAAATGATAAAGTACTGCACTCTTCATATATGACAGACTTCAGCTTCATCTATTCCAGACTTTTCACTTTAGGGGGAAATCTGTTGCACTAAAAATTGTCATCCTCACATTCTGCTATGTGTATGAGCTCATTATTACTCATACTTCCTCCTTTGCAAGTCTAACATATCAGTTCCTCATGTTAAGCCTTGAAAATTAGAGAAAAGTTCCTAAAAATATCCTTAACTCTGGTGTCCCACTTTCTCTATATCTTGCCTGCGGTCCCGCACCTAATGTTCATGTCTCCTGTGTACCTGAACACACTTTCTCCGTGTTATGGGTGCGGACCCCTGTAAATATTAAAAAGGCGCAAGTAAACTAAAAAAAGCACACTTTCAGTAAACTCTAGAAGCCTCTAGAAATAATCTTGCGGTGGCAGAACCTCTCTTTTGAGGTTCGTGTGTCCCTTACCTTATGGAGCTAACCCCTTGATGTGAGGAGCTTATCCCTTTGAAGGAGGATTCTATACCTTCATAGTTGGAACTGAAACCTCCTCTTTTCCACTATAAAAAGAGGCATTGGGTAGCCTCAAGGGGAGTTCAAGCTTTAGAATTATTTGAGGTTAAGTTATGTTGGGATTCAGACTCATTTAACTGAGATTTTTGTGAGGAGAGATCACATACTTCTATCTGTCTCGGTTGGAAGAGTGCAGAGCTTATCAGAGTAGAGGAGATTCCTTCTTCAGACCCTGGGAAGGCCTGTTCAACATCAAGGCTAAGGTTATAAGGTTTTCCTTCTTTTAAAGTTAATACAAATGAGTTCATTTTTCTCAATAAGCTATTAGTTGACTGTTTATTTCATGGATTCCTTGATCACCATGATAAGCATGATTTACTATGTTTAATATACAGGTGTTATTTAATTTTTGCTTGTTTATGATTGCAGGCTTACGAAGATAACTCCTTCAAGTGCACGAGGGACAACAACTACTTCGAACAAGCATTGGACCTACGGTAAGTCTTTCACACCTCTATAGTGATTTTTGTAAATCGTATATTCTTAGAGAAAGATAGGTTTACTTGGATGTTTGTTTCTAGATTACCTTTTGTTACTAGGGAGATCGATCTTGTCCGCAAGATTGATTAATCCGCCCAACAGGAACCAGCCCTAGAAGAGGAATAAATGAGTTCGACCATTTCGTGTAATGCATTGGCAGGAATTACCACTCCTCAAACTCTCAAGAGAGAAGGACATATCAAGAAGAAAAAGGTAATAGTGTTGATTGATTCAGGTAGTACCCATAATTTTATTCATTGTAAGGTAGCCAAGGAATTGAATTGTTTCCTATACCCAGCACCAGAATGTCAAGTGATAGTTGCAAATGGAGGAACTATAAATTGCTCTGGAAAATGCCATAATATCAAGCTAACCATGGGGGAATATGTATTGACTAGTCCAATGCTTTCCATTCCTATGGGAGGTGCTGATGTTGTACTAGGAGTACAATGGTTACAATCTTTGGGGACGGTAGCTTTTAATTTTTAAGAACTTTTCTTGAAATTTTTTTCAGAAGGAAAGGAAGTCGAATTACGGGGTATTGAAGGGAAGCCGGGAAGGATAATAAGCTCTAATGTCATGACAAAGCTTCTAAATAAAGGACAACGAGGCGTAATTTCACAATTATGCTCACTAGAAGTTCCGACATCAAAATCATCTATTTCTGCAGATCTCCAACAAGTCTTGGACAATCATTCCAAGGTGTTTGAAACTCCCAAAGGACTCCCACCTATTCGTGATCATGATCATCCTATTCATTTGATTCCAGGAAGTGTTCCTCCAAACATCAAGCCTTATAGATATCCTTACTTCCAAAAGAGCGAAATTGAACATATGATTGTAGAAATGTTAGAGGCGGGTATAATTCAACCTAGTCAAAGTTCTTTCTCTGCTCCTGTAGTATTGGTACACAAGAAGGATGGATCATGGCGCATGTGTCTCGATTATAGGGAGCTCAATAGCTCACCATTAAAGATAAATTTCCCATTCCTGTGATTGATGAATTATTGGATGAATTACATGGAGAAATTTATTTTACCAAGTTGGATCTTCGTTCGGGATATCATCAAATTAGAATGAAGACTGAAGATATTCCAAAAACAACATTTTGAACTCATGAGGGTCATTATGAATTTTTGGTCATGCCTTTTGGCCTTACCAATGTACCTTCTACATTTCAAGGGTTGATGAATTCCATTTTCAAACCCTTCCTTAGAAAATTTGTGCTAGTATTTTTTGATGATATACTAATCTATAGCAGGTCTTGGAAGGATCATGTTCAACATGTTGACGGGGTGCTCAAACTATTGCAGGAGAAACAATTATATGAAAAAACATCCAAATGTTTCTTTGGAGTACAAGAGGTGGAATATCTGGGTCATATTGTATCTCACGAGGGTGTTAAGGTAGACCCTAACAAAATTAAAGCCATTAAGGAATGGAAAGTCCCCACAACCATAAATCAATTGCGAGGATTTCTCGGGTTAACAGGTATTATCGCAAGTTTGTTAAGAATTATGGGAGAATAGCAGCACCTCTAACAACATTATTGAAGAAAGATGCATTTTCATGGACTCCTGAAGCAACTAAGGCCTTTGAACATCTTAAAGAGGCAATGTGCCTAGCGCCTGTCTTAGCTACGTCAGACTTCACAAAAACCTTTATTGTGGAATGTGATGCCTCAGGAAATGGAATTGGTGTTGTTTTAATGCAGGAAGGAAGACCCATTGCTTTTGAAAGTCGTCCAATCAAAGGAAAGTATTTACAGAAACCTATTTATGAGAAGGAAATGTTAGAAATATTGCATGCACTAAAGAAATGGCAAACTTACCTAATGGGAAGACACTTCAAGGTAAAAACTGATCATGATAGTCTTAAACACTTTTTGGAACAAAGACTGTCTTCAGAAGAGAAGCAAAAATGGGTCACAAAGATGTTGGGTTATGACTTTGAAATAATCTACAAAAAAGGAAAGCTTAATGTTGTTGCAGATGCACTCTCAAGAAGAATGAAGAGGTGGAAGCATTGCTTTGTGCCATTTCTATTATCCAACCGGATTGGATAACCGAAGCAAGAGATGAATGGAAGAAGGAAAAAGATGTATGGAGACTCATTCAAAAGTTGCAGCAAGATCCTAGTACATCTAATACATTTAGTTGGAAAAATGATTCCTTATGGTACAAAGATCGCTTATATCTTTGTAAGAATTCCCAACTAAAACAAAATATTCTTTTGGAATTGCACTCTTCTCCTTTAGGAGGACACTCAGGATTTTTAAAAACTTACCACAGGGTGAAGAAAGAATTTTTTTGGGATGGCCTTAAATCTGATATTCAAAATTTTGTGGTAGAATGTTTGGTTTGCCAGCAGAATAAAGTTGAGACAATTAAGACCCCGGGACTTCTACAACCTTTATCCATTCCAAGTCAACGTTGGGAGGAGATTTCAATGGATTTTATCACAGGTTTACCTAAGTCCGAAGGAAAGAATGTCATCATGGTAGTAGTTGATAGACTTACCAAGTATGCACACTTTTGTGCATTATCTCATCCATTTAAAGCAAGTACAATTGCTACTACATTTATGGACAGAATTCAAAAGCTACATGGAAGCCCAAGGGTTATTGTGAGTGACAGAGATCCCATTTTTACTGGAAATTTTTGGACAAAGTTATTTTCTTGTTTGGGTACTCAATTAGCTCATAGCTCATCTTATCATCCTCAATCCGATGGTCAAACTGAGATAGTAAATAAATGTCTAGAAGTATAAATTCGTTGTTTTGTATCTGATAAACAAACACAATGGGTCAAGTGGTTACCTCTCGCTGAATGGTGGTATAACACTTCTTTCCATACTACAGCAAAAATGACCCCATTTATGGCACTTTATGGATATCATCCACCATCCATCACATTATCTTTAAGAGAAAATTTGAAGGTTCAAGTAGTGGAAGATCACATCGAGCATCAAAAAGAAGTTCTCCAACTCTTTAAGGATAACCTGAATTTGGCACAAAATTTAATGAAACAACAGGCAGATCAACATCGCAGCGAGAGAAGTTTTGATGTAGGAGACTGGGTATTTTTACAGCTACAACCATACAAACAAATTTCCCTCAATCAAGCTAATAAGGATAATAAATTATTGCTAAAGTACTATGGTCCTTAAAAGGTGTTGCAAAATATTGGTACTATGGCATACAAATTGAGCTTCCTGCTTCTTCACAAGTGCATCCAATTTTCCATGTTTCATGATTAAAGAAGGTTATGGGTGAAAATATTCCAGTTCAAACAATATTGCCAGAACTTGATGAGGAAGGAAAAATCATATTGGAACCTGAAGTGGTCACGGAAACCAGAACTCGATAGTTACGGAATCGATCAATTTCAGAGTATCTCATCAAGTGGAAGAAGTTACCCACTGAAGATTCTACATGGGAGGATGAGAATTTTATACAGAAGCACCCATAGCTATTCAAGTGTTGAGGACAATACTTTTTTGAAGGAGAGGGGCATGTTAGGTCCCTATATTACTAGTATTGTCCCTTATTGTTGTTAGTGTAACCCCCTTATTGTTATTATTGTACCCTTGTAACCCCACTATTGTTATTATTGTACCCTTAAATTATTATTGTTAGGTCGGCTGGGATTACATTATGGCCCCATGGACTCCTATATATAGAAAGGAGGTTTTTTAATTTGTATCATCCATGAATTATTCATTCATGTAATGTATTGGAGGTTTCCCCCTCGAAGTGGCTTATTTATAAGGCGTTGATATCTCTTTTCTTCTATTTTTGG